>JAOWCC010001634.1:12927983-13672615 GCA_030867875.1 Actinernus sp. WN-2022
ACTTCGTTTCCCGGAAGGACCTTGGCCATCACAGCTGCATCTATAGGCGACGACCAGGTCGAGAATCGAGAGAGGAGAAATTATGTAGCCTTCTACAACTTCTACAGCCGCCAGAATCACGGCTCTTTCATGCACTGCAGAATATGTTCTACAGCTTCAAACTTATAGAAACAGAACGTGGAGAAACATGTTGTCCTCAGACGTGTACCGGGAAAATCTGATAGGAAGCGCTATCGATATCGCGATGGATGTTTATGAATCTACTAGCTACGGGCTTTGGAAAATCATTTATAATCTTCCTCGACCGCTTTGTATATGCCGTATTAAAATGTAATGTCTCCTAGAATGTTGGCATTTAGAAGACCAAATATTTCATGAAATCTACTGATTTTTTTACAGCAGTGAACACACATACTGAGTATGTCATGGTAATAGTTTCATGACATTTGGGCAATTATTTATGTTTGCAGAATTTTTAACACACTTTATTTTGACAATTTTGCTGACCTAAAAGCTGAAATCTCTTAGCTTTTTGGCCTTAAGAAGACTAAATCTTTCATGGAATGGCATGATTTTTTTACAGGAGTGAACACATATAGTGAATATGTCATGGTAAAAGTTGGATTACATTTGCCTAAATATTTATGTTATCAGAATTTTGAACAGTCTTGATTTTGACAAATTGTAAAGTACAATGTACAACAAATCAGTGTTGTGACCATGCGCTTGAAATACTGTACGAAAAATCCTATTTAAAAAGTTCCTGCTGCCCAAAAAACCATAGCAGCTCAAACAGGATATGGTTAGGGTTAGTTCTGAAAAATCGACATAAGTTTGAAGCTGTAAAACATAAGAATTCTGCAGTGCAGAAAAGTGCGTGATTCTAGCGAGCTGTACTAGAAGGCTATACATAATTTCTCCTTTCTCGATTCTCTACCTGGTCGTCGCCTTATAGATGCAGCTGTGATGGCCAAGGTCCTTCCGGGAAACGAGGGGTAAATTGCTTTTCGCTGTTCGGGAAATAATTCAGAAATGTCGAAAGTTTCGCACGCTTTCTCCAAAGCCATATCAAGTCCGTTCGTATCGTCCGCGATTTGGCTTGTCCTTCATGCAGGCTTCACTGGACATTCCACGCATACCTCAGTTCTCTAAAAATAAACCTTTGCTCTGATTGGTCGAAATGAAATGACGTCAGGAACACGGTTTATGTCGAAGTCCATCAGACTGGGAGGTGGGAGGAAGTGAGCGGACGACCTCGACAGTCTGATAATCAGGCTAACTGTTTAGAAGCCTGTCTGGCCTTCACCTCACTTGCTCCTTCCTTCCCAGTATTATATTTCTAGCAGCTTTCAGTTTTCTTTGAAGGAGAATGAGCTTGAATTGTTGGAATTTTTCTTTGGCATCATCACTCAAGACAATAATCTGATTATGTGCAATGTAGATGCTCTATTGAAAGATAAACTTGCCAAAGCAGAAACGTTGAGAAAAACAGGCAAAATAGCTAAACTGTGATTGCTGTTTGGGAAGAGCTGAGAACCCCCTATATATGCTATGATGCCGAAGAAGCGCACAAAGTCGTACCTATCATTTAAGGAGGCATATGAAATATTTAAGGGTCATGATCTCCAGTACAACAGGAGCCGACCAAGGCCAGAGAACGAATCAAAAACACAGAGGCAAATATCAATGATAAAGAGGGAATTTGGCATCAAAGCAGCGTGGAGGATCTACACTGAGAACAGGTAGAGACAGATAAAGAGAGGTGTAAGGATTATGAAGGCTTACTACAATGACCAGATGAAAAGTCAGAAATGAGATTGAAACAAATGCGCAAGAGACAGGCTGATCAGCTTGTAGAATCCAATCGCCTGAAAAGAAGGAGACTTGGAGAAAATGTAGGATTACCAGTTGTAATGGATAGCGATGAAGAAGAATTTGTGTCAGGAGCAGTAGAGGAAAAAGCTACATAACATGGCCGGAGACAAAACACTGTCATGTACACCAACAAGATAGTTAAACTGAAAGATCTTGTCAAAATATCAAATCATCAAATGAGGAAAAGGGGAAAAAATCTGATTAGATCAACCATAACAGTCTGGTATAGATCAGAACCTAGAAATAAGATGTCTATTCAGGCTAAACGGCACAAGGTCTTATCTGTACGAAGAAGCCACCAAAAACAGAGGAGAAAGACAATGAAAACACACATCACCAGCGATCACATGTTCGTAATGTGCAATTTATGTTTTGGTCTAAGAAAACCTAGCGTACATATGTATTCATACAAAGCATCGATGATAAAGCTTATGTCAGACCTAGAACTAGTGAAGGTTTCATCCAAGGCTCCTAATGTGAAAGTACTGATGTCATCGGATAATACGAAGCAACGGATTGAAGCTACCCCAATAAGACTTTGCAGAGAACAGCGCTTTTATGACACCATCTACCCACATAATTCTCCACAAAGAGGGAGTGATTGTTAATGGTTCTGTGAAGTTGGTTTCGAGCAAAGAGAGTATTGCTAATTCATGTAGCACACTGTTAATGAAATGTGACACTGGAAAGAATCCAGGACATAGGTTTGCCAGGTATTAAGCCTACCGATGGTAGAAGAAATATGTCGCCTCTCGAATCTAGACTACTACATCAGGCTCCATAGGTCAAACGGTGACCCAGGGTAGAATTCGAATGAGGCAGAGAGGACAAACAGTGCAATTGGAGATGCGTTGGTGGATGGAGGTACAGTAAACTGGGAGTATTTTCCGATTTTTCATGGCCTCTCAGATGAGGAAGTACAGAATCTGTCTGTCGAAGAACACACTCGAGATGAGCATAAAAGAATGGAAAACATCGCCTGGAGAGTGGCAGATGAGATTACTGAAAGAATCAATGGGGCACCTGTTTGGGGAGAGTTTATGGATGCTCAGTTAACTCCAAATGAGGAATCTATTTTCTTCTTCAATAAGGTGTATGTTAAAGAGTATCAACAATCTTCAGTGTCTACGAAGTCTTCTGTTTCTGCCAACATTACCTAATGAAAGTTGAAGCAATTTTTGCAACAGCACAGTCAGTCAGGAGAGCTGTACTTTGAGTTCTGTCTTTCTTTGTCAGGTATTTACTCTGCAACTGATGGTAGTGCATGTACTTGTCAAGTTCTCACTGAATACTTGTAGCTTCTCGTAGTGTTTCACACAGTCTTGCAGTAAAACCACAGACACACAACATTTTACCAAGTTCTGCCAGTTTGTGTATGTCAGCATTGTATTACTCCCCTTGAAAATAGTTTCTTAATCTGAGCTCTTGGCAGGAAGTAGTCAACCTCTCGAGGATCCCCGTCTTCATTGTATTTGGTGTACTAAAGACATCCAGGACCAGGTATTACATCCAGGACCATACTAAAGACCTTCCTTCGACTTATCTGGAAAAGGACGAAGTATACATTCCAACACAGGACCCTGCCACCCCGTGTTTTTGGCAGAAATTACATTTACTTTGGTTAGTGCTTGCTTCTCGAATGAACTCTGTCTACAACATACCATTATTATAGAGGAACAGAAGAGGAAGAGAAACCAAACGAAAACTCAGATGACAGTGAAGTGGAAAGTGATGGTGGTGAAGACATAGTCTTAAATGAAATTGGAGCAGACGAATCCAGAGGACGAAGAAGCTTTTGTTGGAGCAGACGAATCAGAGGACGAAGCAGCTTGCAACATCCTTTTATGTTATATTATGTTAGAAGAGATGGCAGGGAAGGGAGGTACCTTAAAATATCTTAACTATAGAAAGAGGATACTTGATTTTTTTTCCTTAAAAAGGAGGGTACTTGAAAAAACATTATCATGCAAGGCTAGTTCTCATCAGTCCCCTCCCCAGCATTTTTTTGTGAATGCTCCCTTATCAACAAAATCAAGTCCTTTATCTCTGTAACCACTCGACGTTCACTGTACTGTACAATATCGAGTTTAAGGTAAGACTGTAACATTGTTTGGGCTAACACATATCCAACCAATCGCATCTCTCAATAACGAGGAACGTCAAGCCTATTCTGATGGACGTCCCGGTAAAGAACACAGGAGTTCAGAAGCATCTTGGAGTCTTGGTCTCCACTGACTTCAAATGGAACTCATACGTACTTTCAGTAACTGTTAAAGCCAACAAGATGCTCGGCTTTGTCAGGTCTTCGTTTGATATCTACGACCAGTGAGCATGTGCGTACTGCGTTGTAAACAGCTCTAGTCCGCAGCAATTTTGTTTACTGTTCCCAAGTCTGGGCTCTCTAGTCAGTGACATTGATACTTGACATCGAAAGAGTCCAACGCCACGCAACCAAGTTTATACCCTCGCTGCCGGCATTTAGATCTGATGTTACCTATAAAGCTAGACTCTTAAAGACAGGACTGCTACCACTGTCTTACTGGCATGAGTACCTGGACGTGGTGTACATTAAATCTTTAGTTGTTTCGTGTGATCCATATATTTCTGTAAAGTCTTCTACGAGAGTAACCAAGCGCACAGATCCATCCAGAGGCATGCTACTACATTAATGTAAATATACTCTAACTTTTCAGAATAGTTTCTATTGTAAGTTATTGTACATCTCCGAGAAAATGGAACACTCTATCACCAAATTTGAGAGGGCCTAAACGTTAATATTATATTACTGAACATGTTTATGACGTTGAAATTCCTCAAACATTCCAAACTATACATGTAAAATGTCACTCGTGTCGTCCTCTTTCAAGCTTAATTAACAGTCTGTGTTGTTTGCAATTTAATTTCCTTTTTTTCCATTCATTATTCATTGCTCACTATTATTACTCATTCATTATTCATAGCTCACTGTTATAGTCATTCATTATTCATTGCGCACCCCTGCGCGCCCTCCTCCCATTGACTTATTAAGTAATGGTCCAGATAAGAACTGTAGTGCTCCATGGCAAGGAATGTTAAAAGGTGTTAATTTTCTATTATTCTTTCTCGTAATTTCAATCGTTGATACTTATAAATTCAATAGATTTTTTTTGTGCTTTGAATTTATTTATGGTTTAATTTCGAAGAATATTGCGTGTGGGGAAAGTTCTCAAATTTGCGATTGAAAAATCTCTTTGTTTTCACTATATCTGATTGGCTGGATGGTGGCTTCTCTGCGTTTTCACAGAAAAGAAACAATAGCATAAAAAAATACTTTAATTTCGAGATGTAGTTTGGACTGTAGATACCTCCTAAAGCACTAAGGCATATTCAAGCAAAATCGTACGTGGAGGAGGCTCATTGCCGCAGAACAATGGATTCTACTATAGTTCTTATATGGACCATTACTTAATTTGCTTCCATGTCTGTGACGAATTAAACTCATTTACAAACTGTTTGAGTGGCCACACTAATGACGTATGCCGGGCAACTCATATTTTCATGTTTTTTTTTCATTTTGCCATTAGGTTATTTTACCCTCTACAACTGAACGAAGAGAGCATGGCCTTTAAGAACGTGTTATTTCTGTGTATGCTGCTTTTCACCATCTCGGCTGTGTAAGTACAAAATCATTTGATCTCTCGTCAGTGATATTTCCACGAATAAGGTTGGAGATCATGGTAGATTCTTCATATATGAGATATTGAAAAATACATACCCAAGAAATGAGTAATAACAATAATAATAATAATAATATAATAATATAATAATAGTCTTTTATTTGTTATAGCTGGCTGACTACTATGGCAGCTTAAAGCTGGTGTGAGACTGCTTTTACTCCTCACACTCCTCGTTATATTGACTGTTTTAGACAAACCGCACTCGACTCACATGCTGATTTTTACGGAGGGAGGAAAACCGGAGACCCGGAGAAAACAATGATACTGTTTTGGAAAGTGCAACGGTAAAATAGCCCGGCATTAACGCTACCGACATCAATATCCTGATGGCGTTACGATGTATTTTGGAGGTGGTTCGTTTAATTGTTATTCTCTTTTAATAGAAAAAAATGGCACTGGCTGTACGCTTCGTTTCCAACTTTTGAGTTATATAGAGAATAATGCATGGGCGCGCGGAGATATGGAATTTATCTTCGAGTGTTCAACTCGATATCTCACGAGTGAGCGCAGCCTCCATGTATTGTTATTTTATAAACAATATTTGGACCTGGACCTGGTTGTTCGAAGCAAGGGTAAGCACGTGACGTGGAAATCGCTGATTGGCTAAAAGGCGATATCCACAGACGTAAAATTATCGTATTTTTACGTGTGTTCAGATTCGATGTTTCTCAGTTCTGGAAATCGTTATAAACTCTATAGTTTATAGAATAAAATGGTATATTAACCTTTTTAATTAATTATGGTTCTTATTTGAAGATAAAAATCATGGAAGACCGAAATAAGAATCGAAAAATGGAAAGTTTAATAGACAAACTATCATGAAATCTTAGTCTAACCGACAAGTGGCAAATACTTGCGCATGCGTAATTATCTCCTGTAATTTCACTCGAAATTTGAACGTCAAAGCACTTTTACAAAAATATAGAAGCTTCGATTTTTAAGTGCTTACTATGAACCAGTTTTAATTGGCTTGATGTCTCAACTAATAAAACTCTTGCGATGTTCCTCTTAACCCCCTGGTCATTTATGCGATGTGTCGAGTTTCTTAAAAAAGAAGAAGTATTTAGGATCATTTAGACCTGCTCCCGCGATTTCTACCGCTGGCGGACTTGACATGCGCAGTCATTTAACTGCGCAGTCATTTAATGGTTCAGGTCCACCAGTCTTACGTGGCTTTGAGTTTTATGTATGAAATCTTTATTTTACGTTGACGATTCGACTGGTTTGTGTTGAAGCCTGCGCGTCGAACTGTTGCGATTTGGTTAATGTACTGCATGCTTTGTATAATAAAACAATCTCACACGGTAGAATGAGAAGTAAACGGTGGTATGTGATGTGTTAGTCTATTTCACGAACGTTATTTCTGGTCGTATTTTACCAGAGTTCCGAATGCTGAGGCTTGTCTGTCTCAATATGATGTCTGCGACGTGTCAACGGGAAACTCGAATGTACAATGCTGCCAGCCTTACACGTGTCAGCGGGATATCTTTATTTGGAGGTGCGAGTGAGGTAAGTGTGATGAGATGTTACGATATATGTTTACTAGAGGGCGATCACTTAATTGTATTGAAATTAAAACAAACTTTGCTCCATTGTTGGGAGACCACTGCTCATAATTACCCTATATCATTATGACGTCACGGCTTGTTTATGAGGGGGACAGAATCGACTTGAACAAAAGAATTTTGAACTAAATCTGCTCTGCTAAGGAAAAGTTTACTTCAAATTGTCTGGTTTCCAGATATCAGCTGTATCAATGTTTATCCCACAATATTTACCGTATTTGGTGGCTGCTACCGCTATTCTACGTTCTACAAAATGCATTTGATAGCGATTTCCTTTGTGTTGTTGCTGTTTTGTCCCCCTCCCGCGACCGTGATCCTTAGCGTTTAAACAATATTTTGTTTTGATTTGACGACATAATGATATAGGTCAATTAGACAAGCATAAAATTAAGCTATATTGATTTGGTGTAGTTAAAATAAAGTGTAAATATATTTTTTGAGTCCAACTGACTGAAGACGCCTTAGAAAATCCGAAACGGACCGGATCTCAATACGCAAATAAGGGGTCAATTTTACCAGTTTCTTTTATTCTTTTTATCGCGTAAAGTATATACATTATAGACTGGTCGCCCAAGTTTCCAAAAGGCCCGTTTCGCATTAAAAATTACCGCTGTATTCGATGACTACAGGCGCACTTTCCCAACGTTGTCTCATTCTGATGTAACATATTCGCAAATACCAGAGAGAAGATGCAGAAGTACAAATTACAATACCTCGGGTTGTGAACAACCCCCATCTTGACGCTGGTATTTATGAATATTTAACATCAAGATTAAGGTTAATGTTAAGTAAATGCGTCTGTAGTCATCGCATCCAGCGGTAATTATTGAATGCGAAACTGGACTATTGTATAGCTATTTTGAATAATTGTATTTATGATCATCACCAAAGCCATGTCAGGGTTCTATATAGGATTTGAAGTTTTATTTTGGGGAGGGGGGAGGTGAGGGGGAGGGGAGGTTTGGAAAGGTGTTTGAGTGGGTAAAGGTCTCGAGATTTATAGGGAGTTCGGGGGCATGCTCCCCCGGAAAGTAGCACCTTAAACATCACTCCAATCATGTACAGAGTTGTGTGCGCTGCAGAAGAACGTATCTACATTCCTATCTATCAAGTAACCTGCGTGTTTTTCTTTTCAGGGATTACGTCGCCAAGTCAACTCGAGCCAGTCTTTCAAACATTGGCATATTGAATAATAACGTCATTACACGAAAAAGCTAAATACATTCCCGGTTTGCAGTACGACGTCAGTTGAATACAACCAGAGTCCTTTTCGTATTCAGACTTTTTAACTCCTAAGAATACAAAGACAGTGGACCCAATTAGAAGAACAAAATAATAAGCGCAAAGGATTCTGGTAGTTGTAGTCAAAACGTCATAGTGCAAACCGCCTATTGGTGGTCATCTGTGTTTGTCCTTTATTTTGAAAATTTATTGACCACACATTGCAGTGTTTACTGGCGAAATAAAGCACGCGGGATGTTGGAAGAACACAAGAAATGCTTGAAAATCACAAGCCGAAGGCGCGTGATTTTCAAGCATTCTCCCAACATTCCAAGTGCTTTATTTCGCCAGTAAACACATTGAAATGTGTTTTTATGATATAACTACGACACAACGCAAGCAGACGTGCCGATTTCTATGTGTTTACCGGCACAATAGACCATATATTTTTGGGTCTATAAGCCAATCAGAGCGCTCGTACTATCTGGGTTATATTATAAATAATTATATAACCTCAAGGGAATAATTTATAACGTAGCCGTGCATTTCGAAGAGCTCCATAATCTACACCAATCTGTTGCTCTTGGGTTTCTTACTTATTTCTTCATAAAGAGCCGCGAATCATTATTGAGCTGAATCATTATTGGAGCCAGTCTGTGGGTAATCCCTGAGTATCATTGTATTTTTCTTTTCATTCTTCTTCTATTCCGATTGTTTTGTTCGTGTTATCGTAGGCGAAATCTGTAAATTAGTTTAGAAACTCACCCTAGCAGGTATCCATTAATAACAGTAAAACATTCAAGGACGTCTTTTACATGTGCTAGGTTAGCACATATGTACATGTTGTATGGTGCATTGTCCTGTTCACAACACACTAAAGGTGAAGTAATACGAGCAACAAATTATTGCAACTTGTCTCTCAACAATGTTGTGTTGTGAGTTGGAGCGCGATGTTGCACGTAGTACGATCCACTCGAGCAACTTGCCACGCAACAAGTTTCCAATTTCCATGTTGCAGCAACATGTTGCAGTAAGTAGGAGTGACTACTTTTTGCAATAAAGTTTGCTTTTGTTGCTCGTATCACCACTGGCGCTGCAACTTGTTGCGCAACAAATATAGGATTAATAACGTTTGTGTCGGTCATCTTGGTTTTACGTGGGCGCCATCTTGGATTATTGTTGCGCAACAACAATATAATGCAATGTACAACACGATCTCGAACTTAAAGTAACGATTATCATTACTTGTCAAATCGCTTTAAAGTAACGATAATCATTACTCTTAAAACTAGTCAAGAATGAAGATAAACAATAGTCGCATTCCGAATGGCGGTAGACCCGCTTAGTGTAGTTGTCATGCCATCTGCACTACACGCAAAGGGTTGCGAGTCCGAACCCCAGTAGGAGCGCTTGAAAAAAACCTTCTCTCTTCACGTTCTATTCTTGTTTACCTGTGAACCCTAGCTCTGAGTGAGTGAGAACCCGTCGTTTACCCGTGAACTCGTCCGATGGTTAGGGTTAGTTTTGTGGTTCGGGTTATAATTTATCTTAAAGTAATGATTATCATTACTTTAAAGCGACTTGAGAAGTAATGGTAATCATTACTTTAAAGGGGCCGTCTCACCCACAGTGCTTAGCGTGCTTTTGTTATTGTTTATATCCGGGACTTTGACCCCTTGTTCACGGCGGGAACCTCACGAACTAAGAGTATTCTTTATGTTGGTGACATGATAATTTTGATTTGAACATGGATGACCTTGATGAAACTAATAGTACCTTAATACAAGTTGAATGTGAAGTCAACAAAGTGTTATACAGCAGTACTTGGTTGTACTATAACATTTACCGCTCACCCGTCGCTGCTATAAACAGAGAACACTCTCTCCGGGTAATACTAATAATTATGAAAGCGAAAGGTTTCTCTGGGGTTTCTCTCCTCGGTTTTATTTTTACTTGCAGACAGAGAGAGATCTGCTAGCAGGCAATCTCGTTGCTGGCAGTAGCAGAGAACCAGTTTAAGAGAGGACAGTGAACGAATTTAATACAGCTCGTTTCGATGGGAAACTATTATCACGGCGGCTCGATCTGTTGTCAAATTTCGTGCGGGTATAAACTTTGATCGATGTGGTGAATCCGAAAATCTCTGCGAAATCACTGTGTGAAAGCCCTTCGAAACCAGAGAGAGACCTGTTTCCACAAGTTAAACGCAGAAGCCCTCAAAATGATTTTAGGAAATTGCTCAATTCTTTTCGGGTCGACCAAGCGGAGTTTCGTTGCCTATAATATTTACCGCTCACCGTCGCTCCGATCCCTGTCATTAGTACTATAAACAGAGAATACTAATAATTATGAAAAGAGAGGTTTCTCCCCTCGGTTTTATTTTTTCCTGCAGAGAGAGAGAGAGAGAGATTATTTGCTAGCAGGCAATCTCGTTGCTGGTGCCAGAGAACCAGTTCAAGAGAGAACAGTGAACGAATAACAGCTCGCTTGAATAGGAAATTATTATCATGCAGTCTCGGCGGCTTTGTTTGTCAAATTTCGTGCGAGTATAAACTTTAAATGATCAACCCGGTGAATCCGAAAATCTCGGCAAAATCACTGTTTAAAAGCCCGAATTCTGGCCTTCGAACCAGAGAGAGACCTGTTTCCACAAGTTAAACGCCAAAGCCCTGAAAATTATTTTAGGAAACTTTTGTTCAAGTGGAGTTTTGTTGCAAATTGTGGTCACGGTGTTCAAAAACCCAAATCGGCTCAAAGATAGTAGATACTCGCGCTAATATATCTTTACATATAAAGATTAATGGTCAGAATTGCTTCTCCATGTTGTAGGTGGAAATCGTGGGCACAAACGGACAATTGTTTCCTAATTCGTTGAGGAAGAACGAGACTGGCATCCATCAGAGAACTACGGCCACCTGAAATAAAACTAAAATTTACATCACCAAATAATTTAAAACACTTAAATAAGAGGCTCAATAGGAAGAACAATAAAAAAGGTTCAACCTAGAATGATTTTTCTGACGATAGCTGGAAGGATGGCAGAGATGTAGAGAAGATTAAGACCACCACCATAAAACTCTGGATTTCGATGGCATCGAAAATGGCCGCTATGCTATGTGAGCGCGCTAAGCACTGTGGGTGAGACGGCCCCTTTAAACCTCGAGAACGCGTTGCAATGTAGCAAGATTCTCACAATCCCGAAATGCACTGCACTGTGTTCTCGATGTTCTAGAGTACAAAGGCGGCATTTAGAAATTTAGGCGAACAAGTACGCTTCCCTCAACTATATAAAAATCCAACCAGTCTATGAACCGTAATCCTACTGTCACTATCCCTTACGCCACGAGGGATTTGCTGTTAACAGCCGCATATTTTACTTTTATGCTGCATGCTATTTCAATAGCAGGCGTTACTTTATTAGATACCAGTTCCTGCTCCCTGTGAAGTATTTTAGTGTAGTGCATTTTGGAATTGCGTCCTTCTGGACGATGGAATCTAGCCATGACCGTTGCAAGAGTCCAAACAACGGCAAAGCTACTCAGTGGTCGGTTCAGACAATCCCACATTATTTTAAAGTAACCAATTCTGACATTTGAAAAAGGCACACAAATCAGATTCTTGTATCGTTGACAATAGACTCCATGACAAAATTACTACCTTTTTGGCTGATTTGATAAATAATACGAAATATAGGTACCCATTTTTTCGTAAAATGGTGGGAATTTTCATCTTAGTCCAAAAAAAAAATGTCGCGTAAATAGTTCCAGGTTTTTGGTGATATGTAAAGACGAAAGTACAAACTTTACCTCACCTTGTTTTAGCTGAGAAAAGGTACCGTTTTCCTTTTTGTATATTGAGCCGTTTTGATTGACAAATGTCAAAATTAGGCGTGTCTGGTAACCTCTCGTCTAGCGGCGATGGCAAAATATTTATTATTGGCTATTACCTGGTGATTGTCACAAGAAACTAGGGGGCGGATTGCCATTATTGCCAGAAGCCCCTAGCAAAGCAGAACTTTGTCCAAAAAAAATCACACTAATTAAGTTGTATTATTTTCGGTTTATCCTTTTCTCACATATGGACTGATTGTATGGGGAAATACCTACCAAAGATCTCTTAAACGTATCTTTTTGCTTCAGAAGAAAGCTGTAAGAATTGTAACATCTTTTTTAAAATATCATCAACACACTTCCCCTATTTTTACGGAACTGGACATCTTAAAGTTTGCTGTTATTTCTTACCAAAACTGCATTTTCCTATTTAAGTTTCATGCTAATAGGCTCCCATCTGCTTTTAACAATTTCTTTTAAGCTATATCCTTGAAATATCACTATAATACTCGGCTAGCAGCCAAATCGTCTTACTTCATACCTTCTGGTCGCACCAATTATGGTAAATTCAACATACGTTTTACAGGCGCAGTGATTTGGAATGATAAAAATAAATTAAAGTGTCTATGAAACGAAAATTGTTTTCACTTAATTTTATGAAACTAGGTTTAAGTTATCGGACTCTGTTGTTAGAACTGAATATCCTACCCTCCAAAAATGCAAAAGCTCAGTCGAGCATGGCAAAATGCGACAAATTTCGCTCAGTCATAAGCCTGTGCAATAAAAACCTTTGTACGCGCTTTTGTTTTCAAACTCTTAACGCAGGCTAATCATCCTCCCATTTTGTGTATTTGTCACTGATGTTTTAATAATCCATAATTATGTACACGACGTAAATGAGATGTGCGGCGGTACGGGGTACAGGTTTGCAATTTGAGCCCAATTTGGCAAACCGCGTCTTGGTTTGGAGCAAATCAACTATCAATTCGGGTTGATTTTCATAAAGTTCATGGAAATTCTGGTTAATAAAAACACCTTCAGTACATTATATTTTGCAAACTGGGTCGGGCTCTGAAGACGACACCTCACATACCTCCCCTTTATTATGCAAGCGGTGCCCCCCGGTTTGAAGCTCGGTATATACAGGTCGCCAAGCGGTGCTACAAACTACAAAGCTACGGTGGCAAATGTTGGGCTTTTGACGACTGAAATTGAAGAGTTTGGAATTGAAATGAAAAGAAATGTATAGACTGATCATCTGTGCCTCTGCTAATGGATCTTGGGGTGATTTGAGAAAGTTCAAAGTGATTTTCAAGTCTTCAAGTGACAAGTTGACTAGCGACAAGTATAAAAGTTTGAATCAATGACAATGAATGAAAACGGAACCGAAAATTCACATTCATCTCGCTGAAACAACTGGCCAGGAGCAACTGACATTATACAAGGACAAAATTACATCAAAGTAAGCCAAGTTTTATTTGATTGTTATGTTTTTAATCCATTGAAATCCTTGGAAACTCGGTCGCATGTGACCCGTTGCCGCGTGAGGTGATTCAAATCTTGTTCAAGTTGCCTGAAGAAAAAAAACCTTATTACTTGTACTAATTTTAATAACTGGAATATCATTTCCAGCTGCGATAGTTGCGGTTCAGTTTTCGATTGTAAAGTTTATTCTTGGAGATGTATAACAGTTAGTGTCTTTCTAATAAAACAGCAAAGTGACAACTGTTTCATTGACATTGTTTGATGAACTGCCTGAAACTTCGCTTTTTGCTAGTGTCCAGTGTACCAGAAATTGATTTTTGTTCACGGATTACAGCTATTTTTTCTCAGCTCCAGTCGATTATTAACTAATTAAGCCTTGGTTGGAGATTTCCCGGGCTGTTCTTTTATCTGCCAACCGCAAATTTATACTTACAGGATTTTCAAATTTTCACTCGAGCTAAAACTCAAAGAAGTAAACAAACTCGGTGCACTTGACTCTTGAGAGAACATCTGATTGTCTTTTTCATTAAATTTCTTTGGTCATATTATAATCAAATAATAGCATAATTTGTACGTGATATTTATCAAATATCACTACAAAAATCTGCGTTTATGAACCAAAAGGCAAAACGTAGCTTCGTTCTGTATACATCGCACGCTGCTGAAACGGGAAAATAAAAGGTTACAAAGGAACCACATGTTCTGGTTTACTATGGACTGATGCATACTAATGACCTTTCCTGGACATGTGGTGCTCACTAGTTCTTGTAAGTTATAAATGAGAAATAGCTGAGAAGTTTCTACACTGCCTTGTCCGCCAAAATTTTGTCGCTTATATAATTAGCTGCACAATATTACAAACAAAGGAAATCGTTGTCTTAGCCAATCAGGTGCTGCTGATAAAATTTCGAAGAATATGATTGGCTGCGAGATGGCGGGAAAAGTTTTCTATAAATAGACTACTCTGTAAACTGATGGGCCAAACCCTATAGTGGGAGATGGACACTTCTGGTTATGGACTTCTGGTGGTACACATTCGTTAAAGCTTCCTAGAAACCGTCAAACTGGTCCAGATTTTCGGCGATTTTGTTTTTCTCCCTATGATCGGGACAGATATGAGCCATCATAAGGATTTATAACGGTCATCACATTCAATTTTTTTTAATCAAACTGTCGAATGATCTCCCGTCTAGAGTCCCCAGCGAAGAAATGGACAGCTGACATATTTCCCCTAATGTCCCTCGTATGGGCTGTTTTGCAACTTGACACACCACCCCGATGAAGTAGTTGCCTGTTCTTCAATATTTTGAATGTTAGAGGGAGTAGGAACCTGAAAGTTTCATCTGAGGTAGATGTATTCTTATGTAGTTGGCGAGATGAGCCACAGGAAACCCGAGCTATATGTAAACAAACCTGAGCCACAGGAAACCCGAGCTGTATTATGAGCGTGCGCTAAATCAACACATACACAGCATAATCAAGTCAAAGGGTATTTTATTTCACAATTTGCTAAGAAATGATGGATTATTAAAACATCAGTGACAAATACACAAAATGGGAGGATGGTTAGCCTGTGCTCTTAACAAAAGCGACTGCAAAGGTATTTACGAGACGCTGGCAGAAAGAGTTTTACCTAAACTGAACGTGAGAGGGAAGTGGTTTAGTCCAAGACGTAAATTTGCGCAAACGTGATGTGGTCATTGTCGTAGACCCTAAAGCACGCAGAGGAATGTGCACTAGGACGGGTCATCGAAGATGTCGCTGAAGATGGCCTTGTGCGCGTCGTGAAGGTTGGAACAAGGGAATTCCTGCGCCCCGTTTGTGTCCTCTGAAGTGCAGTCAGAAGAACAAAATGAAGATTACTGACAAGTTTTTACGTTCACATATGAACAGTTTGATGAACACTTTGTTGGACAATTTTATGGACATAGACACTTTTGGTTAAGTCCTTTTTCTAAGTAACGTCAATCGGTTGACGTCAACCATGAACAGTTTCTTTTCTTGTAGCAGTTTTCAAAGGGCCTTTTTCCGCAGTAAACAATAGTAGTATAGGGCGCATGGAATTAGCCCCCTTTTTTGTGGTGGTTTCTCATTAACGTGTGGTGGTTTGTGGTGGTATCTCATTAACGTATGGTGGTAGGAGTTGATAACTTTGTTATTTCTCAGTTCTTGGGTTGATATGTACCGTGTTACAAGATTACACTGATTTATGTTTCATTGATTTTTTTCTTGTTGACAAATGCTGCTTAACTTGGATAAGCTAACAATTAGAAGGGGAAAACAAATAGTTTGTGGTCAATGTTTTTCTTGTTTTAAGTTAGTAGTCTGATAAAACTTCAGTTCGTATCGCAATATTAGTCTTACCATCGCCAGAAAGAAAAATGGATATGCGCTTTTGAAGTATTTACCCTTTCTGGAGCTATACAGTAATTGTATGGAACTATAATTTTCATATTTCAATATTTTCACGCACGTTAACATTCCCAGGCTACACTCTATTCGTAAAGAATAAGACACGCGTTATCGTTGTTTTAGGTTATTTTCCAAACTAGACCGAAGAGATATTTACTATTTCTGAAAGAATACCAAGCCAGCCACCTGTCTATCGTTTAAAGGACTATCATGGATAACTTTTAGAAGGAACATTTTACGAAGCCGAGTTACAGAGAGTCGAAAAGCAAGATGATTTCTACTGGGTAGAAAGTCTTAAAAAAGCGTAAACGGAAAGGCAGGATTGAATACCTTGTCCAGTGGAAGTGGTATCCCGAGATTTTTACAACTAAACTTATCCGAAGCTCCAAAGCAATAATAGGTTTTACTACCCAACGCCCGCCGCCCGTCAACGTCCCCCGCCCCCTCCTCCTCCCTCGTCGCTACCCCGAGTCTTCCTTATGTTACACTTTCGGTTGGCCAGATATTTTCTGTAACATAACTCCGCGACTATAAGGAACGAACTGTAAATTGGTGTTTTTGAGATTGAATAAACTTTGTTTAATTTATCTGGTGGTTTGTTTTTATTCGTATGGTAATTATAGTTCAGTTTTAGAGAAGAATTTACATCACAATAGTTTTCCTCAAAACAATAGGACTATTGTTTCTATCAAACTGTACCGATGGCCCTTCAGTTATCGCTAATCCCTAAAGACAATAGCAAAGTTGCTCTTATGAGTCACAGTGGATTTTGTATACAATTATCTTACGAGTTATTAACTGTAAAGGAAAATAATGGACAGTTTAGAGCCTATGACGAGTAGTTTGTTCTTACTATTTACGCTACAAAGGGGTTTAGATATTGCGAGATATTTATTACTTTTTTCATTCAACTTCGAATGTATTCAGGGCCGATCGCTCCTGGATTTATAGACGACCCCAAACAATAGGCTTTAGCCAAACATGCCCGAATAGATCGATGACCTCATCCAAAGGAACAAAAGATAATTTATTCACCCCCATTTTATTCATGAGCGCCGCATTTTATTCATGAGCGCCGCACTTTGTTCATGCGGAAAGACAATAGATAATGAGAAACCACCACACTTTATTCATGAGTCTAAGACAATAGATAATTTATTCACCCCCATTTTATTCATGAGTCCAAGACAATAGAACCGTGACGTCATAGCTACCACCAAACGTTAATGAGATACCACCAAAAACCACCACACGTTAATGAGAAACCACCACAAAATACTACTCACAATCCAGAAAAAAAAATCACATTGAGTCAGTTCTATTTGTGAACACCCCCCCCCCCCCAAAAAAAAAACACACAACAGCCGGGTATGGATATTTTCTGGAACTAACAGTACACTTTTGCTACACAGAGTCAATTGACATTGTATCCTCGAGTTCTCCATTGGAGGCCTATGTTCCATACTACCGTCGGTGTTTTGAGTTATTTTATAAAGGAAACCTTTTTGTTTCCATAGTTATAGAAACATTTGTGGAAGTATTGGAGAACTGGAATAGTAGTGAAAACACTCGCCCCACTCCTCGTTCTTCCAAACTTCCCCTCGTGTTGCTACAACTCTACGGAAACTTCGTGTTTTTTTTTTATCCCTTAAATATTAAACATGAAATAAACCAGGAGCCCATTACCAGGAGCGTCCATCTTCCCCACTGTGTCTGTACCCCAGCACAGAGGTAGATGAGGCTATTTTTAGCATTGCGTTTCGCGCGAAAAAGAACAAAGGTAGGCTATTCTTAGCCAATCAGATAGCTAACGTCACTTCTCATTATCATTCTTCTCACTTTCAACGCGGGAATTCGAATTGCTGGTTTTCACTCAATCCCCAGAGATTCAAATGTTGGTGCCCCAACAAAAGAAGCTAACGAGGAATCTATTGTTTAAGGGCACCAACATGGCGGCAACCTCTTTTCGCGAGAATTTCGAATCTAAAAATAGCCTCATCTACTCCTGTGCTGGGGACCCAACCCATAACAGAGGAACGCTCCTGGTAATGAGCTCCTGAATAAACGTATTGCAACGATTTTAAATCTCTCCATTGTCCAGTAAAACTATTCTCTTGATATTTCTAACAATTTGATATTTCTAACAAAGTAACACATGGGTTAAAAAGATTAAATATAATGAACATTAACAAATAAGTACACCCTTAATATCATATACCAACGCTAGTGTAGACAATTACGTGTAATCGAAAGTAGTTCATTTGTAGAAAATTGTACAATGGTACAATGCAAGAACAACACCGTGAACAAAGTACAAAGTAGCAGGTAAGCTACTTGTGAACAGATTCATTGTCTCCATTGTATTATGCTCTTCACATTACTCTTTCAGTAATTATTTATCTCTCTTATTTCTCTGGGGTTAAATTTCTTTTAATTTCTTTTAATTTTTATGCTATTAGAATTCTAATGTTGTCACGCGACAGGGTAAGGAGAGTACGCGTTGTGTGACTCTTCCCTGGACACCAATGACTATTTAGTTGTAGTAAGCCGTGAAAACGACACCATTACCTCCAACAACCAACCAACAAACAGTTTATCTCAGGTCCGTTTCAAAAGGCGAACTTCTCACGTACCGAACTCAATAGAGGTAATCGGCTAACGCTGTTGCCACCCAATTCAGATCATGTGATGTAAACAGATGCTACTCTGGGGAATTATTCCTTTTTCATTCTAATCATAATGCAGTCATGCCTATCTGAATAAAATTAATTTTCAAAGAGTCAATTCTCCAGAGTAATGTGTGTTTACATCACATGATCTGAATTGGGTGGCAACAGCGTTAGCCGATTACCTCTATAGATGAATCAAACACGGCAGAAGGGCGTTATCTGAATCAATTGGGTTCGTTGCATTATGCGACACAGGAGCGACGTTGATTCAAACGCCAAAGCGCGCGGGCCATAAGGGAACAAACAAGGATCCATAACTTACGGTACGGACCGAGCAAACGAGGTTAATTAGTTGTTTATTATATGGCTTCCTCATTTTCTTTGAGACCGGAAGTGGGCGGAAGGTCCGTACGGGATGTTATGGAGCGCAAAATGACCAATCATAGCTCGCGAAATTACTCGCTATTATAATAAATTATGCTAATATAAAACCTTCCCATATTTATATATGACACGGGTCATGTCTCCGACGACCGAAGGGGAAGTTCGCCGAGTTAAACTCGCCGTCTGAATCAACTAGTAGCTCCAACGTCGAACTGAAACGTATTAAGTTTGCTATCTCACACGGGCCTTAGTCTCGGAACAAAACCGTTGGCTGCTGCGTTAAGTTTGAAAAGTCTTAGCTTGCTTAATGCAACAGGACCATTTTCAAAGCGCGGAGGCATTACAATCTACACATACTTGTGTTGCCTCTGGAGTCATGGCCATAAGGCGTGACAGATCTTGTCACGTACGAATGGTCATTGTCTTGTCACGTTAGGCCACTAGACAGCCAAGGTGTGGAACTATTCGTAACTAGGCGTGACATATCTTGTCACGTACGACCGGTTATTGTCTTGTCACGTTAGGCCACTAGACAGCCAAGGTGTGGAACCATCTCTAGAGCACACTCGGGACAATATACTCCATCAGGTATTTCGTGCTTGTTCCCACCCTGGAATATAAGCATTCTATTTTTAACATAATAACAACAATGATGATAAATACTAACTATAACAACACTGATCCTAATTCAGAAAACAGAGAAACACTGGCGGTCATCTATTATTGTTCTCATTTTGGTATATTTTATACCGTTTTTAACTTGTGTTATGCAAAGCAATGGGACACCATTTCATCATCAGCTTGGTATTGGCTCTTATTACATGGAATTACCAGGTGTTTTACCAGGAACTAAACCATTCGTAGAATCCATATTTCACTCGCTGGGGTAAGTTATGGAATATACGCCACTCATCTCACGGATGTAGGACGTCACAAAGAGGGCGGCAAATTTGTTGAAATCACAGATTAAGATTCCGGCAAGAAAGAGCAAAATACCATCTAAAACTCTCTTAGGATTTTCTCGACTGCAATGAAGAGACACGAGAATCCGAAGAAACTTTAGAAGACCTTCGAAAGATCACGAAGAAATTTGTACTGACAGTAAGTTAAGGTCTCGATAAAGGTTCGACGTGTCATTTCGGAAAAACGCTCTTGCAACGTCGGAATTAAAGCCACATAGACATACTATATACCGTTTTAAAGGTCTTGAATTGAGGAAAGTATATATTTAATCCGTTTTGAACAAAAGTTAAAAGCGTAGATGTTGTATATATTTCTACGCGAAATGACTCCGTCCGCCAGAAGGAGTTCAGCCCTTCAGGCTTTGAAACATTTTCCCCTTAATTATCCCTTTCGAATCTCCTTAACATTAGCCACTCAGAGCGATTCATGTTGTGTTCGGTCTCGGCCGATTACAAAGTTCAGACGAGCCGCAGAACAGAAAGCTATAAGGCCGTGGTCACACTTACGCTACGCAAAGTAATACGTTCGTTGTTACTATAGATCGATTTCACTTAGGTCACGTGAATCCTAAAAATCTTTATTGCTGATTGAAAAAAAATCAAGGTGCGTTTTTCTGAAAGAGAACTAAAAATTACGTATTTTTGACAAGTTTTATCAATCTAGGATATTTCTCGCCCAAAATATAAGCGATCAAATGTGCGCCATGTTTACAGTAAAATGTATGGCGCCGCCATCCACCAAGATGGCGGCCAGATTACCAAGTTTCATTAAAGTTCACAATTACCAAGAATTCTGACCTAAAATGTATCTATTTGCATAGATATTCACTTATTTAACATGTTGGTTTGTATTTAGAAGGTTTTTGGCTGAAAGTTGCACTAATTTGACTCCTCAAAATACGTGACTGGTGTTGCGTGACTCAAATCGCTTCATCGATATCTCCGGAACAAAGTGAAAGAAACCGATGAAATTTGGTGCGAAGACGTGCTTAGGTAAGCTCTAAACTGTATCAAAAGCACAACTTGGTAGAGTTCATAGTTTCGAAGTTAGCAATTTGATGACGTCACATGAAATCGATCTAAAGCGATACTTACTGTTTGTAAACACTGACGTCATTTATATATTTGCATATATAATGTGGTTGGCAAAAAAAAACATGTGTTTGTATGACTTGTATGGGAACTAGCGATTTAGGCCTCACAAAATACATCTAAAGTCTCAATTCTGATTCCAAATCTTAATTCCTTTATAATACTTATAGTCCGTGAGCCAGCAGGGTTGGTCGGTATCATCCAAGGTGAATAAGCTTCATGGTGTTTTTCGGAAAGGTTAGGTCCTCAGTAGTGAGAAAATACCTGATAGCAGTGAATCGGTGGTAGCTTGTGGAAAATATAACACTTTTTATTATGCTCAGGTTTATTGAGCCCTATGTCTCAAAATGGCGGCTGCAAAACTAAAGGGGGTGGTCTATCTCTCCGTGGTTTTCTAATGTGTTCGTGAAAATTGGAGAGAATATTTGGAAGCATGAAAAAGTACACATCAACACTTCAGTTTCCATGGTAACGACAAATGTGACCTTTGAACCCTGAATAACGAATTTATATGCAAACGCCTACTGCATCATGGGAAGCCCGTCAAGAAGTGTTGAATGTTTATGTGCTATTGTTGTAAGGTTAGTGCATTTGTTTATACGTACATCAACTGTGCTACTAGTGTTTATTAACTGGTTTTACAGTATCGTGATATCTGAGACTCAGTATCATCTCTAATATTCCTCGTCACTGTCTGTTTCGTCCTCATCTTCATCATCGACATCACTGTTGTCACTCTCTTGAAGGGAAGCCTGATTGTCGCATTCCTGGAGTCTACACATATCGGTGCACCTCAGCCCATTCACCACGCACACGCAGTTTGGTGCAGTGCATTTCCTCGAGCAGTTGCACGATAACAGCTCCAGGATGTCCTCTGACGCCGGCTTTCCATCCATCCAGTCAATGACTAACGTATCGACACCATCTTCATGCTCCATCTTCCATCCTCGTCCAACAGGGCTTGGCACCTGCGGGTCCTGTTCCAAACAATGTTTCCATATTCCCGCTTGGTAGTTAGCTCTCTTGACATGCTTAACGAGGCAGTCTCTGCACGGAGGAAGCTGGTGACTCTCTATCTCTCCTTTCTTTGAGCAAAAGAGCTGGTATCTTTGGTCGTTGACTTTCTTACATGTGGTCTTAGGAGAGTAGAGCTGGCATGTAAATAACTCCAGCCTGTCCATCAATCCAGGAGAGACTTCCCATTCTTGACCCAGCTCAGTTAAAGTCTCCCGACACTCTTCGTTGCTCTTGATCATCTTTAATGCCTGTGCCTTTCCTCTCCCCGCAAATGCACTCACAGTGTCACATCCAGTAAAAGCGTGCATTCCGAGGACCGCTTTGCATACTTCAGGACCGATCGAGGCAGCAACTTTATTTATATCGATGATCTTTGTACGAGTGCGAGATCCTGACTTCATTAGCAGAGGGGCAGTGATGTCATCACTGAACGCAACAGATATGATGAAGACATCTGTGTCCTCAGAACAGATGAGCACTGAACTGTACCCTTGAGCAGCTGCATGTGACGCATGGAGTAGAAGACGTCCGTCTGCCTCTTCCTGACAACACATCAAGGTGGGAACCTCCTCGCTGCTCTGTGACGTGATTTTGTAGCATGTATCGCCAACATTGGTATACAACACTTTCTCTTCCAATTTCCTCCTGCATGCATCTTTCCTCCACTCACTGACAATGAAGGTGATGAGGCTCGTCTTATTACTCACCCTTGTCAGGAAGCCTCTCCACTGCCTTACAATCTGTGTGCTTGTGATGCTGCGAAGTTGGTGACCTAACTCTTCACCTCTAAGTACTCGCTCGCTGTTCTTGATGGAAAGCTCATTGTAGGTGTCAAACACGACATCTAGCCTGTTGCATCGCACCGCCTCTTTTAAGGCCATGGATAAGATACTTGCAGCGACATCTCCAAAAGACAGCTGATCTGCCTTTACTTTCTGCACTAGGGCCATGCCGTCTATTGCTGCAGCAGAGTTTCCAGGGACTTGCTCAGTAGTTTGAACGTTCTTTTGCAGCAATGATGCCAGTGCAGCTTTGTTGGTCTTTCGGAGAAGGCCATCTGGAGATGATAAGGCCCAGGGTAATGGTCCCAGGGGATGTGCCAGGATGTCATCCATCTGTAGGCTTCTCCCTTGTGCCATAACTATGATTCGTCCAAATAGGGACCTGTCAGCCTTTAAAATTATCGATCGTCCAGAGGTCTTCACTTGCTTCTTTTGGTTCATGCTGCTGAATGTCTTGAGCTTATTGCTTCTCAGAGGCTCGTGGAATTTCGTTACTTGCGGTACCTTTTCCATTCTCTCTTCTTTAAATGCTGCATAGCATTTCTCACCGATCTCACATGCATTCTTCAGGTCATTAGCAATGTCTCTGGGTGCTGTCTTTGCAGTCGAAATGCTGATAAGATCTTGTTTCTCTGCAAAAGGGTTTACCCAACCTTGGATGAGATCAACAAAAGGGTTTACCCAACCTTGGATGAGATCAACAACTGCTGAAACTGCTTGTTCATCTTTCTGTATTATAGATTGCTGAAGTTCTGTATGTTGGGCTTTTGAGTCGTTTCCTTGGACCATGTGTCGTAGCTGACCCAAGAACGCACTTCGGTATTCTGCTGTTATGTAGTAGCGCTGTACAGTTGCTGGCTTAAGGCTGAATCGAGTCGTTCCACCAGGAGTCTGTGTGTCTTTATTCACTGTTACTTCTATTGTCTGGTCCACTGGAATCCTCCCAAAGGCATTGTTGCTGGACAACTGTACCGAGAAACTGCCAGACTTGAATGCGCTGTGAACGTCAGGATAATTTTCAGCCAGATTTGTCATCTGAGCAAAGTATGGTGTCAGATATCGCGCATAGTTCACCTTGTCGTAGGCAAAGCACCAAGGAATCATCATTCTTACAGACTGCAGATGCAAATCCCAGTTTCCTTCACGAGATGCGCGTAGTAACCCAAGCACGACACCTTGCACAATATCGACGTACGACATCCAGAATGCTGAGAGCTCACCGTTGTTGTGACGAAGGTGATCCAGAAACTCTCTCCACATGGCCATGACTTGGCATAGGACCGGGCTTTGCAACAGGCTGTCAAACGAGTTTTGGTTAAGATCTGTTGCCATTGTGCTCATCAGCTCTAGAAAAGACATCACGGTGGCGCCCTGTTCCGGATCGCTGCCCTCAAGCCACTGTATAAATTCTGTCCATGCCAGTCTCATCAGCGCTTCATATACGTACTTGTGCGCCCTTACTGCACGGTTGTAATGCTTGCCATCAATGACACCGCTTATCGAGCCCTCTGCCACTATCTGCGACTCAATAAAGATGTCCTTTAACCCGCCATCTCCAAATCGCTTGCCGAGGATAGCCAGTGCGTTACAGATTGTATGAAATGTTCCCATTCTCAAAACAATGTTCGAAAAACGATCTTCCTTCCAGGTTATTTCAGCTGCTTTTGCGTAGAGTGCTTGATCCATGACTACAACTATCGTCTGTAGACACAGCTTCTTTCTGAATTCTTCAGATTGGCTGAGGATTTCAAACACTGTAGATAACTTTGTAGCTGGTGCATTAATTGTTGGAAGATACTGAACGACATCTCGTGATACCATCAGTTGATCCCTTGTCTTAATGTTGAAACCAGTCCAGCTTGGAATCTCTTGGTTCTCCGTATCCATTTGCCTAGCCAGTATCCATAGCACGTTTTTGACATGTGCAGTTTTTGCAGCTTCGTGGGCGTCATGCACATAGTCGTCTTTGGTTTTTAGAGGATGTGGACCCACGCGAGTACCAGCAACATAGACGTCAAGCTCGGTGGCTTGGTGTTCGATATTCAGAGTTCTTCGTTTTGATTTGTCGATGCGTGGTACATCTTTCGGTGGTGGATCTGGTCCAAAGACTCTAGGTTGAACAGCAATTCCATTAACGCGATGAGATGTACCTTTCCCTGAGAGAGTCTCCTCGAGTCTGTCCATGGCCAAGCCTGTTAAGTGTTTTGATCATCTCAGTGTTTCCAGTTAGTGTTTTAACTGCATAAGGGAGAAGTACATGCTTAGGAGGTTTATGTTGTCCACACGTTACGGCATATATTAAGTCTTGACCAAATGACTGCACAAGGGTGGTCACTCTCTGGGACAGGTTTTCACTCTCAGGATCTCCAGTCATGAGCCCGACAAGGAAGCGATGCAGTTGGGTTGGCATGTCCACAGTGGTAGAGACGTCAGACGGGTGGCATGGCCAGGTGGTGGGTGTCATATCTGCTTTAATGGCTTCTCTGATCTGGGATGATGCTTGATCTATTACTTTGTTGGAATCCGTCACCTTCCCCTTCCAGACTCCCAGTTCTCGACGGAGATTCTCATTTTCCAACACAGCATCCTTTAACGACAAGCTGTCTGGAACTAGCAGCAACTTTCCTGCATGATTTGAAAATATGTGGATTGAGTTACCCAGCTCTGTCTCAAGCTTCCTGCGAAAAAAATTCTTCGCGGCGGTTTTGAGGACTTGGCCTTTGCTGGACAGATGGGCTGCCAATTTTTCGGTAAGACGGGTAACAGGTACGATCTTCCCATGCGGAATGATTTCATCTCTGATGTAATAGAACAGATGTGCATAGGCTTCTATTTCAGCAACTTCATATAAGAGCTCACTATCCATCTCTTCGTCATTCTTTATCTCCTTTGCGCGATCAGGCTCCTGTATTTTCGATTTAGTATAGATCTTATAGCAGGAAGCGTGATAGTGCGCTTCTGCAGCGACAATGTCTCGACTAGTTATAGCAAGAATTCTTGCGTCTTCCTTTAATGTTGCACACTGACGTAGTGTTTGATCCGCTCTCAGTTGCACAGCTTTAATGAGCTTTTCACGCGACTTTGGATGTTTCAGGTACTTAACCGTATTGCAAAAAACACATATGGGATCATATACCCTTGCCGCTGTTGATGGTCTCCTACAGGGTCTTTTGGTTGAAATACCACTCGATTCATCTTCATCTCCCTCCCCTTCTTTGCGTTGAATTGCTTGTAAATCTCGTTTCATCGTAAAGAGGCTTCTGCATTTTCGATGGTATACAATTTTTGGAATCTGAGATTCATCTAGTGTCTCGGCGATGTCAAGGATGGGTTTGTGGTGTCTTATTTGTGCTGCTTCTAGCAGTGTGGTCCATGAATGAAGGTCTCTTAGAGCCACAAGATTTTCATCCTCATCGCACGTTACAGAATGAATAATGCACTGCAGGCTACTTTGTGTACCCTTCTCCATTATATCTGCATGGCAAAACAGTCAAAACTTCATTTTTGAAGTGCTGTTATAAAATTAATATCTTGCGTACGGCAAATATCGATAACTAGATAAATGAGATCTTGATTAGCAAATACATTGTCAAAAACTTGCATTTGTTTAAGTAATCAATAGATTTAGAGACTAGGATGTACAAAGGTGAAGCAAATATGCAAAGCTTTGTAAACTCTCCATGAATAGGGGGTGTGGTACAAAAATAGCTCATACAGAGCACTGAGTGCAGTTTAGGCGATTCAAGCTAGAAATTGTGAAATTGTTGTGTATCAAATCATGCATGAGATACACGTACAGTGAAAAAAATAAGAAACGTGCTGCAAATCGCTTTCAACATTTTATATTTGATTGGAACAGCCAGAAATTTCATTGTAGTTTTAATTATAATATTTATAAATCATTTAGCACAGAGTCAGAGGATTTTACCAGCCATTCTTTATTGTATTTGATCAATGAATCAGGGTTACCATTAGTAACTATTTACTTTTCCAAAAGAACTTACCTTTAGGGACAAACTGTAACATAAAACCACTGCATCTTCTTCACTAGAACCTGATACATGTACTAACATTTTTGAACTTGAGTTGGAGTCACTTTCAAGATGGTGGACACATTCAGAAACACAGGCTTCCCATGAATGGAATATTTTAGGACACCGCTGACCAGAATCTGGGCTTGCAGCTTGAGTGGATGAGTCCAAATACAACTATACACCCGTGTTTATTCATTTGCAAATTGAGAAATATTGATACTAAGAACAATGAAAAAAAAATTATAATACAATCAAATTTCACGTTTTACAGCAAAAACAGAGAAGAATACAAAGAAAAGCACAGGGTCACGTGACCCATTCCCACCTTATTTGCTTTTAACAACAATTTTAGAATACAAAGAACAGGAACACTGTAAATAATGATGAGAATTTCTCAGAATATCAAACTCTTACCAAATTTTCTACCTTTCCATGTGTAATATGTAGGTCCAATATGAATCCACAGGGGGGGGGGGGGGGGGTACCGAAAAACGTCTCCCCCACCCTGGAGCTACCATTGATTCAGTGCTATCATACATTTTTCAACTCTCCTACACTAGGGCTTTTCAAAAAACAGCATGAACCTTATTCACCCCGGATGATACCGAGAGCCAAAATTTTGGGGTCTGGCTCATGGACTATTATAAGTTAAGAGCATATAAGCTTCGATGAAAGGGCTTGCTTGCATTTTGGAAGAACAAGAAAGTAATTTGGCGATGAATAAGCACCGACCTGTGACATTTTATAAGCATCTGACTGAGTTCACGCTTCGTTTCTGCCAACCACAGAAAGCAACAAATGTGGCGTGACTGGCCTATGTGACGTCACAGTAAGTATCGCTATTTTTTTCTTTCATCGAAGCTTATATGTTCTTAACTTATAAGTCTTATAAAGGAATTAAGATTTGGAAGCAGAATTGAGACTTTAGATGTATTTTGTGAGGCCTAAATCGCTAGTTCCCATACAAGTCATACAAACACGCGGTTTTTTTTGCCAACCACATTATATATGCAAATATATAAATGACGTCAGTGTTTACAAACAGTAAGTATCGCTATAGAAATAGCGTACTCTGCCCGCGCTAGCATGTGTGACCTTCAAAATGAAGCAAACGTACGCTTTCTGTAACTCGACGCTACTTAATACAAAACTTCTAATGCGCCGACGTGTGCTAGCAACTCCAGTACAACCACTCTAGAAGCGAGCAATGCAAACAAAATTTGCCAGAGCTGTCATACTCCTTATGCAAATTTCAGTCAGAATTGAACTTCATGCCGCGCTGTTACGTACAATCCGCAGAAAAGTCTCCTTTGTCATGCGGAAATGTCGTTTCCAGTATACCTCCATTCCATTGTGGTTTAACAAGGCTTCAACCCACATTTGTGGTCTCGGGATTGACCAAAACCGTCTTCCCGCCTGTCCCATTTCATTGCCCGCCAAAACCGTTAATGCCGGCAAAACAGACATGAGCATTTGTCTTCTATTTTGAAGACTCCTGATGATGAAAAATCGAACACGGCGTCTCATAGAAATTCTCCGTCGCAGTCAGCTTGCTTGATGTGGATGCAGAGTAAAGAAAAGAAGCAAGAAAAGGAACAAATTCATCTTAAGCTGGCTATCCATGATTTTTCTTTTGACAACAAACCCACTGCTCTCGACTGATTGCCCCTGACACATGAAGTGACAATAATTAATAGCTCTTATTACGATTATGGTTCGCGGTTCAATGCTCGAAATGTTTGCTTACATACGTACGAGTTCTTGCTAACAGGAGTGTTCTTTCGGTGGATCTGACAAGCCATGTTTGTTGAAGATCCTTGTTCGTGAGTGGTAATAAATGCCACGATAGGCCGCTACATTCTGCTTTTGTACTACGATTCGTACAGCCAAAGGCTATACAGTGCTTAACCATAGCTTCTTTTCGCTACTTTTATGCAAAGTGACACAGAATACTCAATATATTTTGAAATATCCGGTAATGTCTGTGCTTGACCCGATAGCCTCGCTTTGACGTAAACTCATCGAGAGACCGCTGGGCCGCAGACACTAATCTGCATAAGAGCTATTTTAAAACACAAATGTGCTTCACCCCTGGTCACTCAAGCGCGAGGCTAAATAAACACGGCTAATTGTATGCTAGGTACGTATGCCTAGCGCAAGTGTGACCACGGCCTAATAATACAGTTCACCGATGCTCGATAGTTCTACAGAAACTAGTTAGCTATAGTGTCGATTCCAGCTTAATTTCAAGAAGAAACACTATTTTAGGAGTACAGAAGAATGGCACCACAGTAAGCAAACAATTAATATCATGCAGGGAAAATCACTGAAGCGCAGCTCGACCACACCATGTACACGGTAGACTGTTTTATATGTCATTCTAAAAAAATTCATCGCGCTGAAACAAATCCGGCGAACCTTAGCTTCCTGCATTGAATTCTCTTTAAATTTTTCGCCGATTGAAGATAACAAAACTTTATTGCTTCATTCTTTGTGGACTTTCAGTCTTCGATGATTCTAACTTCTTGGAACTTGAGTATAATACCTCCAGCCATTGTTTGTCCTATAAAAAACTTTAACCCGCTGCCAAATTTACTCACAAACTAAATTATCACAAACTAAATTGTGCTGTGTTTTTCCTTCTTCTCTTTTTTTCAATACGGCACCAAGAAAGATCTACTTTTACACTTTTGGGCATTGCATTATAAACGTAGGAAATCTTTACGAACGAAAAGTAGCGCAGAAAATCACAGGATAGCGAGAATGAAATAACATGCCCAGTTCATGACAGCAGCTGTCAATAATTTTTCGTGCCTTTTTTAGCGGGAAATCAGAAAGGCGCATTTTCAAGGCTTTAACTATTTGTTTTGATTTTGAGTTTTTTTGATGCTAGATTAGGGCTTTTAGATTTAGAATTTGCGAAAAAAACATTTTGAACCTTTATCGAGACCTTAAAATGAATAGATAAGAATTATTAGAGCAGTTTAATTGTCCATATTATAAAAAGAACATTACACGGTAGTTTGAATACATGAAGTTTATCCTCTCGAGTCCAAAATATTTCGCTCGTCCGGCTGCGCTCAATCGTGAAATAATTTGAATCTCGAGGATAAACTTCATATCTTCGCACCACCGTGTGATATCCTCTCTTTAGGGGCCGACCATTTGACTTTTGAGGGGGGAATGGGTGTTCTTGTCTGTGCTCGATTTTTTTTTTCTTTAGCAGTGTTGTTGAACGATTTTTTTTTGCGAAAAAAGCGTTGCCAGAACAAAGCTTTTCCGCTTGCAGGATATTTTTTTTCAAAAACACCCCCCCCCCCCCCCTTCCCGCCTCAAACGTTAAATGGTCGGCCCCTTAGGTTCAACATCGAACTCAGTTCTAATCAGATCAAAAGAAGCCGCCTAGTTATCTTTTGCTTCAATTGCGTTCGGCGCTTGAAAAGGTCAACGCTTGAAACAGGCCTAAAACAAACAAATAAATAAATGAGTATCAGAAAACAGTTGTAAACACGAATGCTTCCCGTACTACTGGAGTGTTTACATACCGTTGTGTAAAAACAGGTACATTAAAAATATATTTTATGAAGCAGTAACGAGTAATGTATAAATCAAATAAAATGTCCTTCCTTTGAAATCATGGCAACATAGGTAACAGCCAATCAGAGCTCGCGTACTATTGAATATATTTTATAAAATAATTTACCAGCATGATAAGCGGTCTTTGAATGATGACGTTCGGTTGTGGATCAAAGGTGTGAAAGTGGTGACATTTGACACATTCGAGAGTAGCACTCGCCTACATTTGATAAAACAAAGAATAGATATATATTAGAAACCAATGAACATCATAATAATGACAGGCTGTCATGTGGTACAGCATTGCAAGCAGAATTTAACAACAGCGGAATACCCTGCCATAAATCAACGTTTTCCAGTCTAATATCTTATGATACAATGGATGACTAGTTCCTGTGGAAACTAGTGCTGATCTGCGTCGGCGGGGAAAATAAACACTGGTATAATAAGCTAAAAGTCGATTAGGGTATGTGCCGCCGTGGGAAGCGAGTAGCAACTGACGTTTCGAGCGTTAGGCCTTCGTCAGAGCGAAACAACGAAGAATAACCGAGAACGCAAACAAATATCTCGCAGTGACTACCTCAGTGGATAAAGAGTTTATTAACACAGTGTCCCCATTTAGAAAAACCTTATTAAATACACCTGACACTCAAACGTCAGCTGCTACTCGCTTCCCACGGCGGTTAGCAAACCTTAATCGCCTATTTATAGTTTATTATACCAGTGTGACAAATATTATGAGACTACTAAAGAGAATCTCGGCTGAAAAACAATGTTTGCTCTACAATGTTCCTTATGGATGCCCAAATCTATTACTGTGTTTATCTCCTGTACATTGCACACTAGATGTTAGTTATGGACCAATTTTCTTGTCCATCAAACTCATTTTAGTTTCCAACGTGTCCGCCATCTTGGATCTCATGACGTCACAGTGTTGTCTCTATTGTCAGAAAACAAGATCTCTTTTGTTGTAACAATAGGGACAACCGTGTGACGTCATAAGATCCAAAATGGCGGCACATGGGAAATTAAAATGAGTTTTATGGACAAAAAAAATGCCCATAACTGACATCTAGTGTACAATTTACAGGGCACATCATTGGATTTCAATAACCACGCAGAACATTTCAGAGCAAACGTCGTTTTTCAACCGAGGTGCCCTTTAAAATTTAGGCTGCAAACTCATGACCACGAGTCGCTCATTAACAACATGCAGTGTTGGAAAAAGTCAAACTAACTTGAGAACATAACTTACCTTACAGAGCCTTTTTGGAGCTACTGGATATAAGAAGTGTTCCTGCCAGAAACAAAAGAACTATATAAAAGGAACATCACAAAATTGATTGTATAACACTGTATAATAATAAAAGTACATGTAATTAGATGCCGGAGCTAAATGTTCAAACATTGTTGTACAACATGACTGTTTAGCATCCCATGTTAGACCAACGTTTTTTGTTGGACGAAATGTTTGATACAAAACAAACTTTCACCGAACAAAGAATGCCGGTCCAACATGGTCCAACATGGTCCAACATGGTCCAACATGGTCCAACATGGTCCAACATGGTCCAACATGGTCCAACATGGGGTGCTTAAAGGACTATGTCAGCTATTTTTAGCATCACTTTAAAAAGCTTAAAATCGCTTTAAAATCAATGTAAATGTTTAAATAATTGCCTCGTTTTGTTAAAAGGTCTTAGTATATAAGTGAAGAATATAAGTGAACTACAGAGGAGCATATCGGACAATGGATGTCAAAGATAAAAATAGTTGGCACAGCGTTTTCAAGTTTTAAGCTGGTGTCATATTAGTCTTAAATTGGATCTTGCTGGTTTTCACTCAATCCCCAGAGATTCAAATGACAAAGGGCATGGCGGCGATGTTGGTGCCCTCAAAAAAGAAGCTAACGAGTAATCTATTGTTTAAGGCCACCAACATGGCGGCTATGACGTCAAGTGAAAGCGAACAATACGTATAATTAGCATGTCTAGGAATATTTTTCGTGTACTCAGAAAAGCTTCTTCGTATATAAGTGAAGAATATAAGTGAACTACAGAGGAGCATATCGGACAATGGATTACGGTTACCTTGAAATAGTTGGGACAGCGTTTTCAAGTTTTATGCTGGTGTTTTTGATATATTAGACTTATTTGGATCTAGCTTGGTCTCTATACGTATAACTAAGTCTTCAAGAAATATTTTTCGTATAAACAGAACATTTTAGATAATGTTATTTATCCAGGGGGCTCACATCACCGAAGTGTTTTTAAATGACTCCTTGCAGGAGCCCATTACCAGGAGCGTCCATCTTCCCAATTGGTTCTGTTCCCAGCACAGGACTAGATGTGGCTATATTTAAAATTGCATTTCGCGCGAAATAAACAAAGGCCATGTTGTCTTAGCCAATCAGATAGCTATACGTCACTTCTCATTATTATTCATTATCATTCTTCTCACTTTCAACGCGGGAATTCGAATTCTAAATATAGCCACATCTACTCGTGTGCTGGGGGCCCAACCCATGACAAAGGAACGCTCCTGGTAATGGACTCCTGCTCCCTGCAAATAATAAGTCAAATAAAAAAATGGCAATAAATAACAACAGTTAAAACATAAAAAGCACACAAGAAAAATTAAAAGCAATTTAAATGAAAAAGTTATATTAAAAGCTATATTTGCATATACAGTCGTTATTAGTTAACATTTCTTAACATTTTCCTTAAGATATAACAAGTGTTATAACTTCTCTGTGTTAAGTTGTGTAAATAAATTATGTGACCCACAGTGTCCCGATCGATATCGGATCTGATTGGTCCACCCTGTCACGTGCTGAGTCAACTCGCAACATGGCAACCTTGTTCTGTAATAACTGGACTTCATCCATAAGAGGGCCGTCCCTTCATGTAGGACGACACGAATTGCTACCAAATTGTATTCTATTGTATTGTATTGTGTTGCGTTCTATTGTTGTATTGAATTGTATTGTGTTGTATTCTATTGTAATTTTGGTAAAAATTCGTGTCGTCCTACATAAAGGGATTGCCCATAAGGGTAGCATTGCATTTATCGCCCCAAATAATTTCACTGAAAACGAGAAAAATCCTGGTACCTTTAAAATCCCTTTAACATTATTGGAACAACGCTAAGAAAATAAATACATGGTTATTGAAACAATGGTACAATAAAATATTTCCAAACCATTCTTGACGACAGGACATGCATGATTGCCTTTGTCATTTGCAGCCTTTTCTTCGCCCTAGTTACTGCAACGTACAATAGATTTTTCTCATCCGGATCGACGTCTGCTGTAACAGAACCGACACTTGTTAACAAGATGAAAATACAGGAAACCTTACTGCCAAACCAAATGTACAACATGCAGAATATGTGACCGACTGCAGGGGATATTAAAATGGAATACAATGAACAAGGTCAAGAATAATATTTATCCTATAAATCTTATAATAATAATAATAAAATATGGGATTAATCAGTGGCATATCCACGAGGTGGCTCTACATCCACTGATGGGCCTACGATTTAACGTTCTTATCCGAGAAGACGTGAAGGTCTAACCATTTGTAGCTCGTGAACAAGTTTCACAAAGGCAGCACCTTCTATTTAGTTATTTTAAGACCCAGAGTGTTGGTCCGGCCGGGGTTTGAACCCGCGACCTCACAGTACGGGTACGGACATACCGTATTTTTATCTCACTCTATCGATACGCAAACCATGGCTTACCGCCGGGATATTCACTATCAAGAAGGAAGTCATCCATGACTCTAACTGTTGAGAACTCAAGACCCTTTGCCTTGTGCGCCGTGGAGAACACAATATCTGTAGGAGAAAATCAGCAATTCAACTTTTTCCAGCCACTTTGTCATTAGAGAATACTACTAATGGTTGGACACATGTAGCTCCTAATACGATAATACACCTGTTTTGATGTGCGCGTGCACTTGTTTTCTCAACCTCTATAAATGTCTCCATTTCTTCGCCGATAAGGAAAACTAAACTTTAGCTTTTTGACTTATTCGAATCTTCTCTTTGAAGTCAACGATTGTACTCGTATTTTTGGCGAACTTAAAGGGAACCTCCGCTGAAAAAAAAAAAAATGTCTGATTTCAAATGCCCGTTATGGATGTCTAAATCTATTACTGTGTTTGTTTAATTCCTGCACATTGTACACTAGATGTTATTTATGTACCGATTTTCCTGTCCACCAAAGCCATTTGAATTTCCCAGTGTTGCCCATATGGTTAAACAACAAAAGAGCAATTATTTTTTGTGACGTCATAAGATCCAAGATGGCGGCGCGCAAGAGATTCAAATGAGTGTGGTCCCTTCATGTTGGCAACACATGAATTGCTATCAAAATACAATAGAATTAACACAATACAAAACAATAGAACGAAATACACAATACAATAGAACACAATACACAATACAATTTGGTAGTAATTCATGTCTGCCTACATGAAGGGAGAACCCAAATAAGTTTTATGGACAGGAAAATTGGTTCATTACTGACAATTAGTGTACAATTTACAGGAGATAAACACAGCAGTAGATTTAGGAATCGATAAGGGACGTTTGAGAAGAAACATTGTTTTTTACAGCCGAGGTTCTCTTTAGTAGTCTCATAATATTTGTCACACTGGTATAATCAACTATAAATAGGCGATTAAGGTATGCCAACCCTTTGAAGGAAAGCGACAGCAAAATGTGGACGAGAATCGAAAGTAGAGTCACGTATCAATATCCGACTGAGTGAGATGTCATAAATTAATACCCATTTACAGTTACATTTACGGTTCCTTGTGAAATGAGTTTAAATTCCCATGCGGCGAAAATCCCTATAAGACCCTGTAATTCATGCAAAAGGTGTACACAAGTTTTGATTTATTTACAAATTACTTTGTTGTTGTTGACGACGGTAGAAAAAGGGAAATGTGCCTAATAACTAGTTATTATTATGTCATAGTTACTTTAAATATGCGCAAACAAAGACTGAGTCATCGAAAATGTATAACAAGTTAATTTGTTAAACGTGATTGAGCCCTGTTGCACATGAAATAAATATTCTCTATAGACCCTTTGCACGTGACGTCATAGCCGCCATGTTGGTGTACAGTATAGATTTTTCGTTAGCTTCTTTCGTTAGGTACACCAACATGGCCGCCATGCCCTTTGTCATTTGAATCTCTATAGAGGGTTTGCACCATCACGTGACGGAAGCCATGTTGGATGGCAGGAACAATGAAATTTGTTTAATTACGTGAAATATTAAATCTCAAAGGAATGACTTCTGTCACGTGATGATGCAAACCCGCTTTTGAATGCAAAATGATGGAAATCTACATCAATCATGTACATGGAGTAAATGCATCGTTTTAAATTCCAGGCTTCAGTAGGGGAGTTATCTGGTTTCACGAGTCAACCTCGAGCCCGAGTCAAGTACGAGTCACGAGTCAACCTCGAGCCCAAGTCAAGTACGAGTCACGAGTCAACCTCGAGCCCAAGTCAAGTACGAGTCACAAGTCAACCTCGAGCCCAAGTCAAGTACGAGTCACAAGTCAACCTCGAGCCCAAGTCAAGTACGAGTCACAAGTCAACCTCGAGCCCAAGTCAAGTACGAGTCACAAGTCAACCTCGAGCTCAAGTCAAGTACGAGTCAACTTCGAGCCCAAGTCCAGTACGAGTCATGAGTCAACCTCGAGCCAAGTCAAGTACGAGTCATGAGTCAACCTCGAGCCCAAGTCAAGTACGAGTCAACCACGAGCCCAAGTCGAGTACGAGTCAACCTCGAGCCAAGTCAAGTACGAGTCACGAGTCAACCTCGAGCCCAAGTCGAGTACGAGTAATGAGTCAACCTCGAGCACAAGTCCAGTACGAGTCACGAGTCAACCTCGAGCCCAAGTCAAGTACGAGTCACAAGTCAACCTCGAGCCCAAGTCAAGTACGAGTCAACCTCGAGCCCAAGTCCAGTACGAGTCACGAGTCAACCTCGAGCCCAAGTCAAGTACGAGTCAACCTCGAGCCCAAGTCCAGTACGAGTCATGAGTCAACCTCGAGCCAAGTCAAGTACGAGTCATGAGTCAACCTCGAGCCCAAGTCGAGTAAAGTAATGAGTCAACCTCGAGCCCAAGTCAAGTACGAGTCAACCTCGAGCCTGAGTCAAGTACGAGTCACAAGTCAACCTCGAGCCCAAGTCAAGTACGAGTCAACCTCGAGCCCAAGTCCAGTACGAGTCACGAGTCAACCTCGAGCCCAAGTCAAGTACGAGTCAACCTCGAGCCCAAGTCCAGTACGAGTCATGAGTCAACCTCGAGCCAAGTCAAGTACGAGTCATGAGTCAACCTCGAGCCCAAGTCGAGTAAAGTAATGAGTCAACCTCGAGCCCAAGCCGAGTACGAGTCACAAGTCAACCTCGAGCCTGAGTCAAGTACGAGTTACGAGTCAACCTCGAGCTAGAGTCAACCTTGAACCAGAGTCAACCACGAGCCAGAGTCAACCTCAAGGTCGAGTCACGAGTCAAGCCCTAAGGAGCTACAAATTAACTTATTCTTTCAATGATATTTCCTAACTCCTTTTTCGTTTATTCTTTTAACGCTTTGACAAGAAATCAAATATTTCAGTTTTACAGCCCGATACTGTATGTCAATCTAACGTGACCAGCTTCAAATCAATCTACCGTGACCAGCTTCAAATCAATCTATCGTGACCAACTTCACATCAATCTAACGTGACCAACTTCACATCAATCTAACGTGACCAGCTTCAAATCAATCTACCGTGACCAGCTTCAAATCAATCTACCGTGACCAGAGCTTCAAATTGTTTATTGCTGACACAAAAGCGCGGCCCAAAGATTAATGTTTAAAGGCCACCAAAGGGCCCCAAACATTTTCAAAGAGAAAATAAAATGGTGTAAAAGTCACCTTATTGCCTTCCTTGAACGGTTGATCTTTTTGTTCGCATATTTACCACATGGTAAAATGGTAAAATAGCAAAAACTCAAATTGCATTCAAACGGGTCCGTGTCTAGGCTCGGTTTCAGCCGTTGGGGTGTCGTTTCTCCAAAGCCTCCCCCAACTAACGGCTGGGCGCGCGGTCAACACACCGTGTCCGTGACGTCATCTGATTAACATCAATATTATTCATTTATTTGCGGCGTAAACTTTCGAAACACATTGGAATTCTTTAAACTAAAACTCCAAGTGTGAAATTAATTCGACGTAGGTAAAGGTTTTATTTAATACCTGTTATTATTAGCTCTCATGTTCACAGTCCAAGTTTTCAAGGAAAGCCCGGCTGTTGAGACACTCTCGCTGACAGAAATTAAAAGCCGAAATATATACGGGGATAAAAATTAAGTTCAGAACTCTGAGCTAGAGTCGAGTATTCCCGCTTAGTACTTGTGTAGAGTATGTCTTGGAGACATAAATTGTACAAACTTAGTACATAGGACTTGAAGAATTGTAAAACTCATTTGATGCAGCGATTTTCAAGTGAATCGGTGATTGCAGAGTTAAACGCGTAAACATGGCCTGAGTCAGACGTGATTTCCTCTCTTCTATAAACTCTTTTAATATGGAGTCGTCAGTCTTTTCTTCGCCGATAAAGGCAGCACTAATTTTCTTTGAAGTAAGAATAGCCGGGCTACCTTGGTCTTGCATCGGTAAAGTTAAATGAGAAATGACTCAACATTACGAGCTGCGACCTTTGAGCTGACGGTTTCCCAAGTGACTTCCAGAGCCAGTGCGTTTACTGACAAAGTGTCTTCACCCGAAAACTAACTCTCTTACTGCTTCTTTGTGTGAATCCTTGAATTCTTCGAAACCAAACTTTTCCAGAGCAAATTTAAACGCATTTTGGAACAGCAATCGAAAGTCTTTGGTCCGGCTTAAAAGATTACAATGTAAATTATGCAAATCAATTCAGCGACAGGATTTGAGTGGCAAGTTTGTGATTGGCTAAAACCAACAATGTCTCAGCTCGCGCGCCCAGCCGTGAGTGGGGAGAGGATCGCGGGCTCACCGAAACCCCCACGGCTGGAAACCGAGCCTAGTCCGTGTCACGCTTTCGAAAACTGTCTCGACCACTCGTTTTATCAAACCCCCGGATGTAGGCTCCCCTTAGTTGACGTAAACAAATTACTTTGAGAAAAGCTTCTAAAGTTAAACTGGAGCTCTTGAAATCTGTCAAATTGTAGCTTGGAATTTCTCAATTTTATGTCAATGTCTGCAACAGATCAATAGCCTTTACGCCATGTCTTTGTTTCACTTTCATTTGTGCAGGTTTTGTTGTTTATTTCTCAGGCCGATTTTGTGTGTAATCGGATAATGATGATCTCCACGAAAGTATGCGAAACATTAACGATGGTCATACATTTGCACTTCGCGCTGTGAAATTAAAATAATTTATTTTAATTTAAAGTGTTAAAAGGAAATTGGAAAAAGTATCGAAAGAATAAGTTCACTTGTAATAGCTGATATTACAGTTTCAGCGGTATTGACCCGAACGCCTCACTTCGATGTAATGAAGCGCCATTGAAACCATCTTTCTTGTATGACACCAATATCCTCTTAAACAAGCACGACTAATTTAGATACAGTTTGAATAATGCTTCATTACATTGAAGTGAGGCGTTCGGGTCAATACCGCTGAAACTGCTATTCGTAGACGCCACTGTAATATCAAACTTGATTCGTACCGGCTTGACTCGGGCTCGAGGTTGACTCGTGAAACCCGATAACTCTCAGTGGTGAGGGTAGAGGAGTGAAGTTCCTCATTACTGTAACAATTCACTGGAGTTCCTACATACCAGCTTGTTCCATAGCAGAACAGGCCCTACTCTCGATTGCGGCTATGCAGGTTGGGACCATAACGGTGTGGGTCTCAACGATCTGATAAATAGAATATTACAGTTCTTCTGTAAATCAAAAATAATGTAACTATATTTACTAATATTTGTACGTCATAGTAGCTAGTTTGTAGTTTGTAAGGTACCACTATTTGTAATGGTCAAGTGTATTAATAATAATAATAATAAAAAAAAAATTGACCCATGTGTGATGTTGTTAAATGTACGAGGCCGGCCTCCCAGACTTCAAAAATACAACCAAAATAAAAACGAAGCACTTCTACAACATTCAATATATTACTTTTTACAAAATCGGCAGTGGGGTAATATTAGTATAATGACACCTCCGCACTAAATGAAAAGTTGTTGAATATGTAATAGTGATAATGATAAAAACCGCATTGTTATCATCATCGCTACAGCATCAGTCACCGTTATCTAAGTTCATGGTTCGCCAAAGGTAGGAGCAGAAGACAATAGGGTGCGGCAATGAGCAATTCCCAATAATACTTTTTTGCTTGAATCTGACTTAAGTGCTGTCTGAGATGTCCACAGTCAACGTAATCAACTGAACATAAAGGGACTGTGCGCTGTTGGTCATTCGTGTTGTGAAAACTGAAAGAAATCACCATCCAGCCAATCGGAAAGGGGAAGACAAAATATATTTGAATCACAAATTTCAAAACTTTCCCCAATAACGACTTTCTTTAAAATCAGACCACAAGTAGTTTTATCAAAACTAAATAGCCCACTTCCGAGAAAATAATAAATTTAATTTAGCACGGGGCCTCGTATTGAAACCTTTGTGCGTGACAAGTAAAGCATATCGCGGAAGTGGGCTATTGAAATATCAAAAATTACCTAATGAAAATATATTGCCTTGCTAGTTTTCTATTGAATGTCCGAGTATCAACCAATGAAATTACAAGAAAGAACAATAGAAAATTAACACCCTTTCACATTCCTTGCCGTTCAGTGCTCCTGGTTCCTGACACAAAGCGGCCTTTCGAAATCATGGTTGGTACATTAGCATAACAATTGTAACGTTTATAAACATCGATATAACAAATAGATATATTTAAATGTGACGGTGGTAATGGAGTGGAAATAAAAATATATTTCACTATACTCAGCTAGTTGATTAGAGTGTTGCGTCTATTAGTTATATAGGTTTCTATTTCCACTATGTTAATTTTGTGAAGTCAAGGAAGGCCCCACTATACTCAGCTAGTTGATTAGAGTGTTGCGTCTATTAGTTATATAGGTTTCTATTTCCAATATGTTAATTTTGTGAAGTCAAAGAAGGCCTCATTTATTAAATGAAAACATGAGATAACTAAGCATCCATGTTATATTTGAAGGTTTACCAAATATTTTGACTAAAACAGAAATAAGTTTAATTCACAAGGAGAAAGAAATGACAGTAAATGCCTCCTGTGACGTCACGTCATTGCCATATTCGAAATAGATGCAACACTTAAATCACGTTTTTTTTTTGTCTTATTCTGTCTATACCGAAATCAGAATACTTAGAAATCATTTAGGAATTAATTTTTGTGTTTGCTAATGTAAACAACCTTCTTTGTTTTAGTGTTTTCCTTTTCGGAATACACAATGATGGCACGTCAATGCCATATTCGAAATAGATGCAACACTTACATCAAGAAATATTTTACAATTCGCCTATTAACAGAGGGCAGACTTGACTAGGGCGCGTTTTTTTATTATCTTATTCTGTATATACCGAAATCAGAATACTTAGAAATCCTTTAGGAATTAAGTTTTGTGTTTGCTAATGTAATCAACCTTGTTTGTTTTAGTGTTTTCCTTTTCGGAATACACAATGATGGCACGTCAATGCCATATTCGAAATAGATGCAACACTTAAATCAAGAAATATTTTACAATTCGCCTATTAACAGAGGGCAGACTTGACTAGGGCGCGTTTTTTTGGTCTTATTCTGTCTATACCGAAATCAAAATACTTCGAAATCCTTTTGGAATTATTTTTTGTGTTTGCTAATGTAAACAACCTTGTTTGTTTTAGTGTTTTCCTTTTCGGAATACAGAGAAGGGTGCCCCCCAAAACGTGCCCTAAAATACAAATGGCTTGTTTACCATCGAGTACAATGATTATATAAAGTAATGACGACTACTGATAAGTACGATCACAAATTCCAAGGATAGTGACGACACTTATGAAAATTATTTTACCTTAATTTTGCCCAACAGTTCCGGGTCAGGGGCATTCCTGGCGTACAGTCTCAACGCACTGAACGACTTGAACCTCCTGATGAATGGATCATTGATTGCGAGAGTTTCTGATGAAAAAAAAAAAATTTGCTAACGAATATATATTTCCTCTGGGTTATTCTATTTTCTGACGTATCTGTTAGAATCACGTGTAAATAATTGTTATGTAACAACATGCTAGCACGTGTCATGGAGTCAGGGGAAAAGTCATTACAATGCACCCTCCTCTATGAGTCACAGTTGGCATGTAACTGGACGTTTGGCCATTCACATCAGATTTTCATTTTCATCAGTTTCAATTTCAATTTATAACATTCTAACTAAATACATTGTTGACACTCTTGGCCCTTAAATGCCATACAGATCCACCTAGCAAGTGACAATTCTTCCACCACAATAACTAGTTCCTATGCATCGCTAATAAACTGTGTATATATACGTATCATATGTGTATATATACGTATCATTTCAATCAAGTATCGCGGTAGGAGACCTTAACCGTTTGTAGCCAATTAAAGTTCTTATAAGCCCTAGCCAGATATAGTTGATTTGGGTGTAGTAAAGCATTTTGTTCAACCATTTTGGTGTGATTTATGGTCGTAATATTGCTTAAAAAAAATGCATTAACAAATCCTTGAAATGAAGTCATTTAAGTCACATTATGCTAATGAATTGAAAATGAATTGAGTGATATCATTGAATGTGTTAATTTTTTCAGTTGTTTTCAGGCGTCAGACGTTTGATCCTTGCAATCTTATTCAAATATATTATAAGTGGAGCTGACATAAAAACCGAGCAGAAGGAACTAAAATCGGTTTGAGACGTGAATAACGTCATTGAAATTTGTTTCCTGCTAGCAGAAATCTCTTCCTTCCGAAAGAGAGAGAGAAAAAAAAAAGGAAGAGACCACCGCCGTTCACAACCGTGGACGAACTAAACAAGTTTTTCAACTGGTTTTACCGGAAATGCGTGGTGCACATCATGAAACCTAACACGTCGCTTACACTTCCGTCAAAGTCACGTGGGGGATTAATACAAGGGCTGCTAGGTAATCCAACGCATGCGCGACAAATAAAGCATCGTACACCGGCAGAGGTCACTTTGTCCCTCTTGCCATGGGAAGGATCTATCTATGCTACCAGAGAATGACATTTGATTCCTTAATAAACGAAATTGGCAGACGTGATTTTTTTCCTATGTCGGTCATTTTGTTTTCCACTGTGACCTTGACATCAATGACAACTGGCTAGGGCTGATAAGCATTTTAACAACCCCCAATCGAATATGGACTTCACACACGCGAAACACCATGGCACAGCGTTTCAAAACAGTTTGATATTTTTGAAAAGGACCAGGTCTCATAAACCTAATATATTTTCTTGGGATTTAGTTCCAACTGAACTTGCGTCTGTAATACGATGTATTAATAAAGCAGCAGTATAGCTTGATTGTGGAAAGAACATTGTGTCATTTCGAAGTAGGTGTCGCAGTGAAACATCAAAAAGAGGAGATTCGGGGAGGTGAGAAAAAGCTCAATTTAATATGCTGTTGAGTAGAACAGAAACACAATTTAGCCACTGAGAAAAGATAAACATCTTAAAACAAAAACACCAAAGTAAAAACGAAATCCAAAGTAATTACAGAACCAATCACCATGGTAAATAAAAACCCAATGCGCCAATCACAAACTGAAGTAATTCGTGATTGTTTTTACTTGGACCAATCACGAGGACTGAGTAAACGCAATCGTGGATGAACTCTCGCTAAAGCGAAAAGTGATTGCGTGATGCTCAAAACTTCAGTGATTGCGTGATGTTCAGAACTTCATTGGGTGATAATTATAAAACATTTTTCACAGCCAAGAGAAAAGCTAAGCAAACGCAAAGCAGTCACTTGCTACTTTCGACACTCAATCGAAAACCACTCTGTGTACGTTATATTGTTTTGCTTACTTCCAGTAGCGCCAGCTGAATAGAGTTTATAAATATCATGAACCTTCTCTAGATTGTAGGACGGTAAACCCTGAAAAGAACAAGGCAAACTCAGCATGAGTACTGGGGACAATTCAATAAATCTTTTACTCGTGTATTTTACAAGACTGGCCATTGTCCTCCGGCGTTTAAACAATAGCCAGACTTGTAAAATACACGTGTAAAATTTGTATTGAATTGGCCCCTGGTTAATCATTTTTTTAAATTCAAGTGCTAACGATAATAACAACCTTAATAACTACTAGCAACATCAGCAACAATTATAGAGGTCTAGAGAACTGTTCGTTACTATCATTATCATTAGGGACCTTAAGATCCGAGAACGCCTTCGGCAACGGCGATGTGAGGAGTCTGGGACGAGGCGAGCAATGTGATGTCGCCGTTCCCGCCAACATGTAGATTACGAAAAGCAGCGCAAACGCGGACGCCATGTTTACTCTGTTCCGAGTCAACATCAGCATGGCCAATTTCCGAGAAACTATCCTTTTGGCTCATGTTTCTGGTTTGATATATGCTGATGAATTCTTACTGCTCTACGATTTAAACAAGCAAAACAATCCGGATATTCCTTACACTAGCTACGACCATTTCGACCTGGACAAGATGACAGATGATGAGTGTAAAACCGAATTTAGGTTTTACAAGAACGATATATATAATTTAACCGGTTTGCCAAGGCTTGCCTACCTTGTAGATACGTGGACATGATTCCGAGGTTTGGAAGGCCAGAACCACAATTATGTATGATATCTAATGCTATCATGAACGAATTTGATCAAACATGGAACAATCTTCTTACAGAATTGGACCAGGATTGGTTAAGCCGTGTACACTTAGAGGAGTTTGCTACAGCAATTCCCAACAAGGGGGCAGCCCTTGTAAACTGTTGGGGCTTTGCTGCCTATACAACGGCCACAAAAAGCCCATGCAATGATGCAAGTTTCAGTCAGTTGCAGTGCCTAATGGTCTTGTTGCTAATCTGTTTGGGCCAGTTGAGGGTAAAAGGCATGATAGTGGTATGTTGGCTAGTTCCGGAGTGCTAAACCAATTGCAGCAGTATTCATTTGACACAATCGGAGCCCCCCTTTGCATTTATGGACCCTGCATATCCCCTTCGCATACACCTTCAAGCACCTTTTCGAGGAGCTCGACTAACTCCTCTTCAGTGTGCATGGAATAAATTTAGGAGTGAAGTACAGGTTTCTGTAGAATAGATTTTTGGAGCCATAGTATATTATTTCAAATTTCTGGATTTTAAAAAGAACTTGAAAATAAGTTTAGTTGCTGTTCGTAAGATGTATGTGACATGTACCCTTCTTCACAATGCCCGTGTTTGTTTGTATGAACCAACCACAATACAATACTTTGACATTTCTCCCCCAGAAGATTATTTTCAATGAGCCAGTTGCACAACACAGAAATTTAAAAGGAGCTGCTACTGAACGTTTCCCCTTACAACTTATAACTACATGTCAAACCTTTGCCCCCAGGGGGTACCCCTCAGGTATAAAAGTGACGGGGAGGTGCAATTGAAGCTAAATCTTTAAACCAAAAATTTCATTGGGTTAAAACTAAACCCCAAAAAATTCCATTGCCCAGAATGCAACCCCAAAAACTCCTGTCCTTTCTTCGCATAGAATAACAAAATCAGTACTGTGTATATTTTCATACCCCAAAAAATTCCATACCCCAAAAAATCCCAATTTAAAACCCCCCAAAACAGCACCTCCTCATCACTTTCAAACCACAGTACCCCCCCCCCCCCCCCCCCCCGAGAATATGCCAACATATTTTAACCAAAAGTAAATGCTTGCTACCAATGCAAACCAAGGAGAGTGTTGGGACAAGGGGTGAGACTTTTGCGGAAAACGACAAACCAATGAATCAGGAATTTGATTGTTGAATCTGTCCTGGAAGTTGAGCAGTGTGAACATAGGAAGGAGAAGCTGTTAAAGACATGCTCGGCTTTCAGTGTGAATATTTTTGTCCCTGGTTGGGGTATTGGGACAGATTTATTGAACAACAGCTTCCTCACCATTGGAAATTTGAAAAACAAATCTTTGTCAAATTTACATCGATCGATAGGTAGGATAGGATAAAACTTTATTTATACACGGTGTGTCCTTCAGGTATAAATATATATAATAATGTAATGTATAATAACAATATAAAGTCAAAAGATAAAAATAAAATAGCCATAAGGATTTCCATCGAATACTAATAATTCTAATGACACTAATAATACGCGAATAATATCATACTACTACTAGAAACTAAACTACACATGTGCATAGCATGAACAAGTTAAAATTAATTGTGACCTTAAATTCAGTGTTAGAAGTATCTCAACATAAAATTTATGTTTTCTTTTCTTTATATGAACTGACTGTATATGCTTGCAAATGGTAACAATTAATGCAGCAGCAGCAGCAGTAGTAGTAGTAGTGGTAGCAGGCAGTGGTGGTAATAATATTAGTAGCAGTAGCATCCGACTCTAGTTTGTAAATCTGATAAAGCGCAGCTGCAGCAGCAGCAGTACTAGTAGCAGCAGTAGCATAGTTATAGTAGTAGCAGCAGAGCAGCAGCAGCAGCAGCACTAGCAGCAGCAGGCAGCTGTAGCACTAGCAGTAGCAATACTAGTAAGTAGTAGCAGCAGTGGCACTAGTAGTAGTAGCAGCAGCGGCACTAGTAGTAGTAGCAGCAGCACTAGTAGTAGCAGCAGCAGCACTAGTAGCAGCAGCAGAAGTAGTAGCAGCAGCAGCAAAAGTAGTAGCAGCAGTACTAGCAGCAGCAGCAGCAGCAGTAGTAGTAGTAGCAGCAGCAGCAGTACTAGTAGCAGTGGTGGTAGAAAGCGAATGCACACAGTAGTTTTTCAAGACTTCGAAAATACATTTCATGTATTTTTTTAATAAAACGATGATCGTCGTGAAAAGAAACTAAATTCATTCAAGCAGACTATGAAGATGATCAGAGGGAAATGTCGCTGGGCACACAGCATCAAACTGCGCTGAGAGCAAAAAGAAAAGCCATGCTAATGTTTTTCACAAAGAGTAAATGGTGATTGGCTAGCTTTCTCCTCTTTGAGCATGCACTTAGAAAAAAAAACATGTTCAGCTTAACTCTTAGCAAATTAAACCGTACGCTCTTAAGGATCCTCCCATAATTGCTATTATAAAAGACGACAATGCTTAGGGTACTTATTCAGTCATTGTTACCTATGTTATGTTAATACATCAGATAGTAATGGAGGTACACTAACCCCAGCAAAACCAACTTTAATCTTCTTTTTCTGTCTACAGATCTGGGATGCTTCATTGAACAACGTAAAGTTCGTTCGACAAATGATCGCTAGCTGCCCAACCTGGTCACCAAACACGCCACCTGAGAACATAGAATAAAGACAACGGCACAAAGCAAGTGTTAATTACTTCACTCGTTAGCTATCAAGGAGTCAAATTACCAATAGCAAGTGTATAAAGCCTTGGTTTCAACATTGGTACAACATAACATTGTTATAATATTTGTTGAAACCCGATGTTGACATGGCCTTGAGAAAGATGTTAAACTGAAGCATGTTGAATAGTTTCAATGCGTTCAAACTTCGATTTAACATCTCCCCAACATTTAATTAATTTATATTGTTCTCGGTAATGTTGAATCATGTGACAGTTTTACCGCCTCATACATCATACGCGCATGCGCACCTTTGGCGGCAGGGTGGACGAGAGCAGTGTCGTTCTCATTCCCAGGTCTCTCGCAACTTATTTACCCAACATTGTTGAATCGATGTTGAAATCGTTTGACACCCATGTTTTCAACATCCTTCAAAGTCTTTATATACTAAGACTGAATTTGACAGAGAAATCCGACAATAGACCCTCCCGATCCCAGTCAATCATGTTAAAGGCCTGGGCTAGTCTTGTGAAGGGACGTCTCACGACCGATCATTGACCTCCCCTGACCCACAATTAGAGGACCTTTTAGTTCATACTGCGCATGTCACTGATGCAAATTATAGTGACGAACTCTAACTTTAAGATTTTCATCAAAATTTCAGAAATTCAGTCTTAATTTTTTTTTTATCCATTCAATAAACTCGCAGTATCTGTTTTATCAAGTCTTAAATAGGTTGTAGATGACGTGTGTTGTAAAAGTACATACCGTAAAAATATTTAAATAAACAAATATCTAAGAAAAAAGTCTTAAATACTCCTGCTGCGCATTGAGTTTATTAAACAGTACGGCATGAAAGGAACGTTATTCTTGTAAAACCTTTTACCAAAAAGCAATGTTTTATAAAACACAGAGAAAGCCATGACAAAGTCAAATAAAAGAAAGACAAAGTTTGAATTTTTGCGACTTTTCTTAACACCAGCCAAAACGCACCAAAGCCAAGGCAAAGGACAACCCAAAATCACCTGAAAACGTTTTCCAGAATCAAGACAAGCTAATAAAACATACCTGAAATTTACCCAAACTCATCTGAAAACGTTTTCCAGAATCAAAACAACCTATTAAAACATACTTGAAATTTACCTGAACTTCTTGTCGGTTCTTCAAAAATAATTTGAAGAGAAACGGCGAAGTTCGAGCCAAGCTATGTCACTGACTTTATTTCACTTCAGCGAAGCATTTACAGACATTTCACGAACCAAGGCTTACAACAATATCATGAAAGGAGGCGAATTCTAACTGTCTTTGAATGTCTTTAGAACTCCAAACGATGAGAGCTTTCCGTTCAGCACGGCAAGGAAAGTCGGCTAAATTTGAAAACCGTCCGTTCAGTATTCAGTCGGGACAAAAACCATGTTTCGCAAAATGTCGAAGATCTGAAATGGCGCCAGATTGTCAGAATGACCTCTCATTGAACTGACCAATCAGACACAATGCTACCGTAGCTTGCGAAAGAAACCATTGCAGTGTTACATGTATCGTTAGAAAAAAAGGTGAAGTACAGCTTTGTTCAGCAATAGCCATATAATAAAACATTTATTGACCAAGCTTGTTCGGTCCGGAAGGGAGAATATTGGTCTCGTTCATTTTTGTGTGTGCATGCACAAAAAAGAACTCGACCAATATTCCCCCATCCGGACCGAACAAGCTTGGTCAATAACCTCTCTATACAAAGGATGAAAATATACGAAATATAAACATTACATTTTGCTCAGTGTTGACTGCCTTTCATGTGTGGAACTAATATCGCTGAACTCTCCTGATAATCACATTTCACCAAGCTGTCTTAGCACACCACAGTGCATTCTTTGAATGTTATGCATTTATTTGCGAACTAACTACTAGGCATATCAAGGACGCATTTTTCTCACTCCAGCACGCGTACTCCTCCCTTTCACCAAGTCTGCTTTTTGCTTGCGTTGTTTTTGCTCTCGCCCCATTCCCCACTACCAACCGAAACTTTGACAATTTCGAGGAGTATTTATTTTTTACACTAAGCCGGGAAATTCCGGGGCGAAAGAGGGTTAAGTTGTTCAAGAAAAATAATTCCGGGGGGGGGGGGGGAGTGTTGTGTGTGGATATTTTCTGAAACTACAAGTTGATTTTCTATGTGTATAGAACTCGGCTATTAATGTATCGAGGAATATATGTCAATACAGGATTGGTATTTAACATTTTAGTTTATTTCACACAATTTACAGATAAAAAGATACTATTCAGAATACAGTACAAATTAAAGATTTAAAATAAGTTGTAACAATGTACATGGCCATGAACGCCTGCAGAGTTCTATTCTCGCCTTAGGATAATAGCACACAACTCAAATGATCTATTTTATGACTTATTTCAAATCAAGCGTCAGCCTAGATGCAAGGAAAGCGTATATAGAAATGGAAGAAATGTAAGTTGAGTAGAAATTTAACTAAAATCTAGTCATCACTCAGTAGCCAACCAAAAACTGAAAAGGTGACTGACGTCAGAACACTTACTAATTATAGAAAATAATTTGAAAAGTAATTAAACCCGGTTTCCGTTTCTTAATTACGAAGGATTAGTGAAATCTATTTACACGTGTATTCTGATTGGCTAATGTATGTTCGTACGACAATTACTAACGGCCTTACATCACAGTTTTGTCGTTAGCCGAAATAAACATTCCCCGTGGATCAAACATTTATTTCTAGCAAAATACCGGTAGAAATGATAAGATTTTCGAAATTCATACAAATTTGGGTTAGTTTCCTGTGAATCGAATATAACTCACCATTGAATTGCTGAAAAGGCATATGACGTGGATAAATGTTACTACAACAACAACAACAACTTTATTTACACCTGGAGATTACAAGTTAACTAAATTCGTTCGTTATTGAAATAGGTTAGGCATTGGTTACCTAGAGTAACTAAAAAGCTAATCTAGCTAGGTAACGCAAGTATTAGACAATTTGTATAAACATATGCAGTCGGAAAGAGGACAATTAAACATAGATAACGATGAGTACAAGTACAGACATCTAGAGTAGACTAATGGATATTGAAAAGAGGTAAACGTGATACATGCAAGCATTGTATACATAGAAGAATACATGAAAGGATTTACAGTCAAATAATCAAATAATCATTATTGAAATATATAAATTATACATGTAATCATTGTAATTATTATTATTATTATTTAATATAGGAGTTAATAAAGTCTGCTTTGATTTTTTTTTAAAGCTTTTTTTGTTAAGGGCTTTGTTTTGTTCATTTATGGAATTCCAAATAACAGCACCTTGAAACCTTAAGTTAAATTTGCCGTAATTAGTTCGAATTTTAGGAATTACTAATTACTAACATAATGCTTCAGTATTCTCGCCTGATGATTGGTTCCTGACCGTCAACTCAACATGTTCCAGTTTATTACTGTTTTACAAGCATCCTTATACTCGTCACTCCAGACTTTCTCTCTTTATTCTTGTGAAGGCTGAACTAATATTCTTGATCATGATTGACATCCAAACGTTGTTGCCTTCCTTGCTTAACAAAGTATTGCGGGTTTGGATAGACTGACTGGCTAATGCTACAATTCTTTGAGGAACACTGCTTTCCTTTTCTTTTCTCTCGCCTCCCATGAGCAGGAATGTTAGTTTTCTCCTTAAACTCCATCAGCATGAACGCCAGTTCCTCTTTATCGATCTTTCGAAGGAAATGGCTCTCTCCTTCCTCACGGAAAGTTTCTTCCTGATATTCTTGACTGCTGAGGTCATGGCAGTTTTTTCGTTCCTTCTTCTTGAAGTCCATAACCATGAAATCGGATTCCTCGCCTTCATTATAATCGTTGGAGGAAGGAACCTCGGAAGCCACAGTTTGAGGAACAACTCTAGCGAGAAGCGACTCTTCATCTCCCTGAATACCAGTGCTTGATGTGGCAGCATTTTTCTTCATCTTCGATTTGTTCTTCTTCACCTTGGGAACTTGTTGCGGGATTTCGCCTAAAATTCCCGGCAGGCACTCACATTTAGCTTCTTGCTTGATTTCTAAATGTTTGTCCTCGATTTTCTTTCCCTGACGAATGCTCTCCTTTCCTTCCCTCAAAGTAGGATTTTCAGTATTAGGCGTGGCAATACTCTCGCGATGTTGCGCTCTTTTGTTGTTTGAAAATAGAAACTTGAACACGCTGGCCATGGTAAAGCAATGGATGTCTTTTCTTTCACGGTATTTCTTTTCGCTTTAGGAATGATATGTTGCGGCAATGTTTTTAAAATCAAGCGTCAGCCTAGAGGCAACAAAAGGGCAGATAGAAATGGGAACGATTTAAAGTTGACTAGACATTTAAGTAAAATCTTATCATTACTCAGTAGCCAATCAAAATCTGAAAAGGTCACTGACGTCAGAACACTTACTAATTATGGAAAATAATTAATAAAATAATTAAACCCAGTTTCCGTTTCTTAATTACGAAGCATCAGTAAAATCTATTCTGACTGGCTAATGTATGTTCGTACCACAACTAATTAACGGCTTTACGTCACAGTTTTGTCGTAAGCCGAAATGAAACATTCCGCCCGTGGATCAAAGTTTTTATTTTTAGCAAAACTTTTATTTCTAGCAAAACACCGGTAGAAATGATATGATTTTCGAAATTGATACGATTTTGGGTTAGTTTCATGTGAATCGAATACAACTCAACAATGAAATGCCAAAAAGGCATATGACGCGGATAAAGGTTACTAATTACCAACATAATGATTCAGTATTCTTACTAATTAATTATATTTTAAGTTCGTTAACTTAAGGTGGCCCGTGGCTATTTATTTTGGCAACGGGGGTCTTTTTAAATCATGTTTTTGAACAGCTAAACATTATCCGATTTCTGAGATTTTTTGAACTTTTAATAAAGAATCCTCGAATTTTATAAAAAGTACAATTAGAAAGTGATTAACAAGGAATTGCTGAAGATATCAGCATTTTTCCAAAACGTTGTTTTTTAGGAAAGAGCGTATATTTCAAAACCCAAAAGATGGATTTGTTCCATTTTACCTTCAACGAGTGCCCAACCTCCAAGGTCTGTGACAGGCAAGTTTCAGGTTAATCGGCACCATACAAGTTTCTCAGAAAACGGCTGATCAATTTTAACCTTAAACTATTATGCTCAGGCATCTGGTTCAACTGCCCGAGAAATATTACAGTAATAATTAAATCGTACATACCATATGGAAGTTCAATACCACTTGAAACTTCTGTGCCAAAGGCAAGAAGATCGGAAAACTGCAACTAACGTTATGCGGCGAACGAAGTAAGATAGGTTATTGCTGAATATTTGCGAAAATCGAGAAATTTGTATTCTTTCGGCGTCAAAAAAATTCACTCGTTTCTTTTTCTTAAGTTCCAAAAATCTCATAAATCGGATAATGTTTAGGTATTCAAAAACGCGATTTAAAAAGACCCCCGTAGCCAAAATAAATAGCCGCGGGCCACCTTAAGGTCGGTAGGGAGAGGCCACATCCCGCCCCTCACATCACACTGATGTCATCACTTGACGCACCCTCGAGCAATACTGGTATTAAGAAAAACGTTTTCGAATTAAAGAAAAGTTGAAAATGACTCGTTGGAAAAAAAAAGAATTGTGAACACGACAAAACAGTGCATTTTTAGAAATGTTATTGCATTTCGTGATTAAGGTAAGAATTCCCTGCTGGCAGAGTTCGCTTTCTTCCTAAAACGAAGGGAGACAGAGAACTCTGCCAGAGAACGTTTTCTTTGATATACCGCCATCCACAACCATGGACGAACTAAACTAAGTTTTGAAACCGGATTTTACTGGGAAATGGTAATGTGCATACATGGAAAAACTAAACATGTCGCTTACACAACTATTTGAACCCGCGTTGGTGGATTGACGTCCAGTGTCAAAGTCACGTGGAGGATTATGACAGGGTTGCTAGGTAACTCTAACGCATGCGCAACAAAGCAAGCGTCTGGCAGAGTTCTCTCTCTCCCTTCATTTTGGTAAGGAAGCGAACTATGCCAGCTGGTAAGAACATTTCAGGTACTGAATGAGTGACCACCTTACAAGATACTTTGGACAATTTAACGATAAGTAAATAACTAAAGAAATGGGTGAAGTGATGGAATAAATTCGTTCATAACTCAAGGAAAGTTATGGACTTGATAATAGCGTTCCGCACTAATGACGTCACGAAAATTCGACCCCCCGCGAGACTCGGACAAACAAACCACACGTGTGTATAGATTTCTTTACATTATGTGTAAGAATGGCATTCACAATAAGTTCTTCTACTCGTCCTTTAACGATCTTAACTGAAAGCGATGGCGTTCCAGGCTCTTACTTTGAGAACGATCCTTCAAACTACACTGTTGAACAGTTGAAACGCTGGTTGAAATGTCGAGGGCTGAAGCAAAGCGGCAAACGTGGAGAGCTTATCGAACGTGTGTCAGACTGCATCAGTTCCGGCAATCACAAGATTCTCGATAGTAGTATCGACGCTGGGAAGTGGACAGCTTCAAAGGTTATCAAAGAAAATAATGAGGCCCAGAACAACACCAAGCAAGCAACTTCAGATGTCCCTGTCGCTCCCTCAGCTGGCTGGAATAATTTTCAGTCAAAAGATATACCGCCGTACTTTAACTACGGGCACATACATCACTACGCTTTGGAGTCTGTCAAGACGATAATTTCTAATCCTCAACAAAATGAAGAAGACGAAGATGAACAAGGCCTTGCACATATGACGGATAAACCTCTGAAAAATGCTCGAAAGTACGTTAACTCGGATTTTGTTCACGACGTTATGGATACAAAATCGGAGGAATATTATTTCGCAAGAGCTCACGTATGGCCATCGATGAGAACTGATCTCCCTCACAACGTCCTCGTCATTTTATCTAACGTAAGTGGTGCTGTAATACATGCTTCTTGCGAACCATGCAAAGTCGCCGCATTAGGTCGTTGCAGCTATGTGGGAAGTACAGTTACAGATGACATACAATGATTATCCTCCAGATGCTGAGATTTATCTAAACCTGAGGGGAAAAACCAAGATCCTTCAAGAGAATCTCACACCAGATGACATAATGGGAATCCCAGGAACACAGGGTCAGAGTAGTTGTGAGGGGTGGTTTAATCAGAGGTTTTGGCGATTGACAGCATCAAAATGCCTAGCTGCATCCAAGATTGGTGAGCTTGTCAAAAAAGCAGCGTCCAATGCTTCAGTTCGAGCATACATTTTCATTAAGTCGCATGTTTGGAAACTATACAAGGACAATTTTCAGTCATCCTGGATGAAATATGGCATTGAAAGCGAGGCTAAAGCAATCATCAAGTATGAAGAGCAAACTAAATCCAAAGTTTGCCCAACAGGACTTTGGATTAATCCCAAGTATCCATTTCTTGGTTGCTCTCCAGATGGTCTTGTTGATGAGGAGGGACTGGTGGAGATCAAGATGAATTAGATGTAGCTTCTATTTTAGTAAATGAAGTAGCAGCAAGAGCCTCACCATTGCCTATCTCTGATCCAACCAGTGATCTGGTGATTATCCCATGGGGTGGAGTAACAAGCACAGGTATTAGATTGATTAACACCTGCCCTCTTGATAATTGGCTGATGATTTTCCAAGCACTAGTAAAATCAAAACAAATTGACTTGACTGACCTAACTGACACAGGTTACATCATAGAGTATGCACTTCAGCTTATTGATCAGCATCAGTTTGGTGATGCAAAAACTGCAACATTGACAACTCAGCCTCAGGTAATCTCCAATACAATAAATTTCTATGGCAATGAGGATGACTACTTCATCAAGCTCCTAAGACCTTACCTATACAGCAAAGTGACCTCTACATGTAGCCTGAGTACATGTCCTGCCCCAACAGATGTAGCTACTCCATGTACTGTGAAAGTGGGATTACCAGCTCATCTAAGAAGCAATGTGTTCTTAGATTCACTTGATGATTGGCTTCACCCTGCAGCCTCCATTTGTGGACGGAAGTTTAACGCAGAACCTCAATCACACATACCATGTGCCCAGGATGTCACCCTAGATGACAATGGTGTACCTCACCCATCATGGCATTGCATAGGTCTGAGAGACTATTCAGAGCGTTCACTTCTTAACCCAAAAAAATCTTCATTTTCTCTGTTGACCTTTTAAGTAGAAGAGGAGCCCTAACGATATCTCAGGTACCATCATCCATATTACTACAGGGAAATAAATATTGTTTGTATGGTGCTACACTCTGGAATGGTGGACACTATATAGGAATGTTCAACTACAAAAACAGATGGGTAATGTACGATGGCATGAAAGAAGCACAGAAGCCTAACTCTGGACTCTCTTGTTCTCAGGCTGCCTTTCAAGAGCCACATGGATACTTTCTGAGCTATCTTATTTTCTGCATTTAACTTATTGTTTGGATTATTGTACACTCAATGTATGTGTTACACTGGTGCGTCAGTGTATACTTATAAAAATTGACAACACGCTATTATAACAGTAGAGTACCAGTACTATAAAAATGTACTATTTAGTATTAGCGTGATGACTTCAACCTGGGCCACTTGGACAACGAGAACCAATCACAATTCAGATGAAAACAAAGCCAATTTCAAATGTATGTACTTCAGCCAATCAGGAGAGAGCATTATCATTGTCTAAGTGGCCCCGGTTGAAGTCGTCGCACTGTAAATAGTGATATCTTTATTGTTTACTTATAGCTGTTTAGTGCCATTAGTAGAAATGATTGTCATTTTTATTTAGTGTTTGTACTTTAGAGTGCAAACAATATAACCGTGAAATTGCACTAACTATTTAGTACTAATTAGCACTGTTGAAACAATGGAAAACAATAGAGATAACACTATTAGTACTACTGATTTAGTACTAGTACTATTTCACGGTTAGAGTGCAATTTAGAAAAGCGTGAAAACTAAATCACTAATTAGTACTAAATAGCACTAATTAAACAATAGAAAACAATAGAAATAACACTATTTAGTACTATTTAAAGTTAGTACTATTTCACGCTTTTCTAAATTGCACTCTATAATGTCGGTTTGCACTCTACCAAAGACAACAACAATAGATATAGTGATTTTTATTTAGACCATACATGGTCTCAACCAACCGTACTAAAAGTAGCAGTGCACATGTGTACATTTAGTCACTTGCAAAGGCACTTCTGGAAATTAACCAGCCCACCAGCGACAACAACCATCTGAGTAGCAAGGGGAGCAAGCGATAAAGGTATCTTCCTTCCAATGAGACGGAACTGCTTGAGGCGCTCATTATAACGTTCTACATGGATTCTTGCTTTTGCTATTTTTCTTGTTTCAAGTTCCTCAGCAGCACTCAAATTTCCCCTTCCTTTTAAAAATGCAGGGATCTTTAAGTGAGCACGAAGGGGATTCAAAAGATGCTGCACTGTAAACCCACGGTCAGCTAATACAATATCATCTGGATTTATGTGTTTTAAAATTCCACACTCTGTGAAAATTGCAACATCACCAATATCTCCTTCATAGAGGTCTGAAATAAAGCAAGCACCTCCATTAGGGGTGACAGCAATAAGGCACTTAAACGTGTTGGTGTGTTTGTAAGACGAATAAGTGTTTCCTTGTCTTGAAAAATTTCTTGAGGTTTGAACACTGAATTCTGTACAGTCCACAATACACCGCACATTTCTCATAGAGTTGAAAACTCTAGGCAGGTATCTCTGCAAGACATTCCTGGTCGGAAACATAACTTCGTCCATGTCTCTAAAAAAATTATAGATTAGTTGGATGTAAGTAGTGAATATTTTTCGAATTGTCGATTCATCGATCCTTCTTTCTGGTGTACTTAATAGGCTTGCCAGTGTTTGTGTGGTAAAACCTCTTCTCAGGCGCACAAGAGAAATGAAAAGCTTCTCACGGTTAGAAAGCATAGGTTCACGTCCGCCTTTGCCCTTTCCAGACTTTAATTTGCCTGTCCAATATACAATATCATCTAGTGGACAAACACTGTTTATGAAATTATACAAGGCTTCGAATTGTTCACTTTCAAGCCCAACAAAATGTTTCATTGAAGCCGAATCTTGGCTGGTATATTCATAAGATAATGAACTAATAATTTCGGTATTTTCTTTGGAGTTTCGTTTTGTTATGACTTCATTTCGCAATACCATCGTGTCCACTTTGGCTGCTAACTCATGCTTTGTGTATTCAGTTTGAGACTCTTTGTCAGATACTACTTGGCCTGTTATAGGACTTAAATATACTTTTGCTTCAACTCCAAGATCAGACACAGACATATCATCTATTTCTTCCACTTCTTCTGTTGGTTCAGGCTCGATTTTCCTTTGTTTAAGAGCACAATCCGGCCTGACTTTTGGTGCCTTCCTCTTCAATGTGGAAGCCTTTGCGATTTCTCTCGACGTGAAATTCGCTTTAAGCAGATCTGGATGGTCTGATGTCGGACCCTTTTCACCTGGCCAGTGAAGAGCACAAATGTAAGTGTTTCTTGTAATACTTGCAGTTGTGAAGAACTCTCGTGAACAGGCTGTGATCCAGCGCTGGCATTTATCTATTCCTTGTGAGGGTTTTGTGAAGGGGATAAACACCTTTTGCCCTGAAGCCTTCATCTCTTGTAGCGATTTTGGTAGCTTTTCGGGGTATCTTGAATCGCTTTTGCACTCACCCCAGCAGCAGTGCTTAGTACCAACCATTTATGTGCACTTTATCTGATATAAGACGTATTTTGGTGCTTGAAAAGGGATAAGTAGTAATATTTTGGTTCAGCCGCTCACACTCGCTTTGTAAAACTATCGATTTGTTTGTCCGAGTCTTGGCGGGGGGTCTCACATGACGAAATCTATTTTTAGAGTTAGTGTGGAACGCTATTAACTCTGGTCTCTTATCGGGTACTATCGCGCTTCACATCCTACTATAGACCCATTCGAAAAATGGGGTCACCAAACTTGGGTTGTTAGGAAATGTTGGCACTAAAATAAGCACTATCACTTCAGAGAGCATGCAAAAATGAGTACGTCTGTAAAATGTAAGGAGCATATATAGCACCAAGTGTTGCGAAGTTACCGAGGTTCAAAATATGAGTTTTGTATGAGATTCAGGACGTAAGGGCTGACTAGCCTCGTTCTCATGTTTCTTGAGAGTTTTATACGTTGATTGCAAGAAACAAGTTAAAACCGTTCCCAAATTCATGTCGCTTCTGTAATAAAATGCGAGCTGAAGTGTGGTGGAAATTCCTCGACATTCACATTGTACAACGATCTGAAAAGAAAAGAGGTTTTCATCTCCTTTGGTCATGTGTACTTTTTTCGGATGTATTGAGTTCTTCGAGTTATTTGGGTCCTTTGGGATAAAGTCCTTGCCGGTAAGGTTATTCTGAAGTGAGCTGCCTTACCTGTGCGAGAACGCTTGTAAGGACAAAAACAACGTTGATCAAGCTAACTAACTGAACCTCGGACGTGAACCAACCGAGATATCTTCACCGCTAACGAAGCACGATTGTTCTACATATCTCCCACACATTTGCAACACTCCCTGACTATCATTTTTCACTGACCTACAGCGCATGCTCATATTTTTCCAAAAATTCAATTGTTATTTTGAGACAGAAACATTGAAGAGAACAGCCCTAAGAAATAAGTATGTGAAGCCTGAATATTAATGCAATTTCCCTGACCAAATCCGAAATTCCCTGACCTTGAATTGTTTTAGTTTTCCCTGACTTTTCACTGACCGTATAGAGGTGATGGCAAAATGTAATTTATGACGTTTGAGCGACGCAGGAGCGATATAGTCAGAAATTGATATTCTGCCGGCACGGTAGAGAGGTTTGGACACGAGACAATAGCATTATGGGTAATGCTTCCAGCATATATAATGCTACGAGCGGGAAAGTAGTCATTCTAGGCCAGTCAGCTCCACGTTTGTTTCAGATTTATTTTATTTAGAACGTCTTTGTTGTGCCGATACCGAGTTCATGTGAATTCTTTTGGGTTCCTCGACCTACATTGTTCCTCGTTATCATTTCATCGGAGCAGAGAACTGGTAACTACAATCACGTGCTTTCGGAGTCGTTGGCCTTTCGCCATTTTGGATAGCGAATGAGACCTCAATATAACCACAACAATCCCCGCTTCTATCGCTTTAGGTAAGTAGGATATTGCACAAAAGTTATTGAAACATTCTATCAAAACATTAGGATGCTGTTTACTGCTTTGGGTTGTGAAAGAAAACCCTGTTTCCTCGGTCAATGCGGCTTGTATCCGAGCAGAGTTTCTGTGTTTGATTCTTCCACACCAGGGTAACAGACGATACGATCAGATGTTTTCCCGGTGCTGTGGGAAGGCTAGAAGAATTAAAGCCTTGTCTGACGGCTGTTCCTTGCTTTATCGAACTGAAGAACAGCTGCTTGACCCATTGTGTTCACGCATTTAATGCAAATGATCAAACTGAAACAATCACAAATGAACTGGGTCGTCGTACTCAGTGGCCTACGCCACTAGACACATTCGTGACTGTCGATCTTCACACGCTGTGACGTCTTCTGTACATATATAACAACAAACAAACGGGGAAATATAATCTATTTCTTTTATATAACAATCGCCAAGCTTTTTTTAATGAGAAACACTGAAAAAACAAACTGAATGCGCGCTGTCGACGATAGCGATCCCTCACTACGTTTTAATGTACTGCTGCGACCTCGTATCAACGTATACACTATTCAATGCACCACGGACGTTCAGCGGATTACAACTTAAGAAGGCAAATACATTATCAATAATTAAGCAACTAAAGGGTTTTGATGTGTGTCGATGGCAAATTCAGGCAATTTATTTACTTGTGCACTAATATCACACGGCTCTAGCTAGGAGTCAGATAATTATTAAACTACAATTTCATATACTATACTACTTGCAGCACTTCACTTTTGTTAGAAACCTCTAGTTTATTGATTATAGCCGCGGTTACTTTGCGTTAACCTAGTAAGTCATTAGTCAGTTCTCCTACCCTTGGAGAATTCGGGTTGCTGCGTTAGGTCGACTCGAGTATACATTTCCGCATATTTCAACTTTTTTTTGGCCACAACCCCAGGTTAGTTTTTTCGTGGTTTTAGCGGTTTTTCGTATCTGACAGTTTCCATTAGTTAAGCATACAATATCTATTAATTAGTTAATTGTATTAGAATACGGAGTTGTCTGGCGACTATCCCTAATTAAACTATACTTATGAAGTCTGTTGTCAGTGTAGTCAGTGTAGTCAGAATGACAGATTTTCCCCCGGCCGGTGTTAAACTTGGCTTCCCCTGCTAGTCGAAGTCTCTCTCTCCGTGTAAACCTCTCGCTTTCTTATATAATCCGGAGAGAAACCTGTTTGCAGCAAACCACTTAGCAAAAAAATGTTTGCTGTCGTTTGTGCGACTTCACACGAGGGAATACTTTAAGACAACGATATTCTCTAAACTCAAGGTCTCGGTTGAAGACATCAGATGCCCTTTGGATATTTGTAACTCATGGATACGTGCATGCTATTACTTGTACGTCCTTACTAGAACTATCAAAGTTTAAAATTTTACTTAATTCTTGATGAAAAGCGTAAAAAAAAACAGAGTTCGATGCTGTCGTTTGCGTCAAGAACATGCGCAGTTTTCATAACAGGTCCCATAATGGTAAGATGGACTGTATGCATCACTACATGAGTTTTACCGCGACGTTTCACCCCTGGGTTATAGGGGTTAGGTTGACGTTTCACCCCTGTGTATTAGGGCGGTCAGTGATCGGTTGTGAGACCTCCCTCATACAGACACTAGCATGGTGTGTGTTTGATACTGATTACTAAAACAGCAGTGTCTGTATATCTGAAACAACACTGATCTTTTAATCAGCCTCCCGAGTGGGTAGGTGGGGGTGGGGGGTACTTACATGAAAAATAGGTATGTATGTGAGGCCAAAAGGCTCAAACCCTGACCCCGTTTGACCCAAAATCCGAGCTCCAAAACCCTGATTGCCCCCTTTTGGGGGAAAAAACCCTGATTGCCAGAAAAATGCTGAACCCCGACCCTGACTGCACCCAAATTAAACTCAAATCCTGACCCTGATCTGCCCAAATCAGGTCAAAACCCTGACCCTACCTGCCCAAACTGAGCTCAAAACCCTGACCCACCCCCGCGGCACATACATAATACGTCACAAACAGGAGTATCCCCCGGGATCAGCCTTCTGATGATGATGTCAGTTCATTTTAACCCTTTCGCAGTCTTACACTGAACTATAGGGACGTCAGCATATGGCACAACATTAATATAAGTATTATAGAGCTTATTTGATATTATGTTTTGGTTTTGTTTTACTTACCTTCCTTCGATCCCCCGACAAGTGTCTTTCCATGGACTCCCATTAGCGACTCCAGTATACAGTTAGCCACATAGGCGATCTCTGGTCCAAAGCGAAAAGACTAGAAAACACACGTTATCCCTCATTATCAATAAGAGTGCTTACTGTTTATAGACATTATTAGTATATACCACACCAGTGAATATCACTTTTCGCGCACTCTGATTGGCTACTCAAACAGTGAATATGATTTCATATTCACCTACGAGCAAAGCAGCGATCATATCGCGCGAGTTTTTGTCCATTTGATAGAAAATAAAATAACTATTTGGTGCTGGCTATTCACCTGGGCCGGGTTGTTCAAAGCCCGATTATTGCTAATCCAGGGTTAATTTCCATGACAACCAATAGGTTCTGTGCAGAGTTAATCCAGGATTAATACTAATCGGGCTTTGAACAACCCGGCCCTGGAGTGTGGTATATACTAAAACAGTTATTCACCTCAGGGTCGGTGAATAGTGGTGGATATTTACCGAGCCGCACCACTATTCACCTCCACTTCGGTGAATAATTGTTAATTATTCCAATGCTAATGTGCTAACTATGATTTCAAAAGGCCGCTCTGACAGGAACCAATGGATCTCTGCAGATTGGCACATTAATTACCATGGATGACGTGGCAGTAAACATCGCTATACTGTTTACTGTATTTACGATAAAATACGACGATAATGTAAAAGTAAAGTAAAAGGGATTCTCATATGACCCGTACGGTCCCGCACGCGATTTCAAAACCACTTCCACATGTGAGCGGTATAGAGCCGTCCAGCCCTGCTCGATTTGTTGCTTGTTGTTTTGCCATCATTCACTCTTTTCACCTGGTGGCCATCTTGGATTCAAAGCGACGCAATCCTTTGTTCTCGCACTACTTTGAATCCAAGATGGCTACCCGGCAGGTGAAAAGAGTGAAATCAAACAAACTAAGTGGTCAGATGATAAAAAACTTAGGACTGAGTTAGGTCGGGCCAAAGGCGAACATATTTTGCCCTCGGACATTTTGTACGGACCTCGCTGCGCTCGGTACGCCTCGAGCTGAACATTTTCCCGTTCGGCCCTCCCAGTCAGTCAATAAGTACCGATCGATTATCTACCATTTTAGCACATTATATCATCATTATCCAAACCGACAACAGGGTTTGCAACCAATCCCCAGAGATTCAAATTCATGTTGATGCATTAATAAGAGTAGCTAATGAGGCATCATTTGTTAACGCCAACCAACTACAGATGGCGGTGATGAAAATCACACGAAAACGAAGAATACAGCAATGGACGTGCCTTAGTGGTTTTGTATCGCAAAGCTCATATCGGTAACCCCTGACAGCCTTACCTGAAGTCTGGGTTAATCATAAAGGTCTCTATCCTGGAAAAGACATCACCAAATATTTCCCCGTGTTACACCGAAACAAGGCAATAGACTTTTATCACGCTGTGGCCCATCTGGGATAAACCATTGTTCGTGCTCCTCCAGCCTCGGTTAGACACGTTTTAGAACGAGGCTGGACGGCATGAACAATGGTTTATTCAAAATGGCTGCCGCGTGATAACGGGCTTTTTAACAATTAGACCCGCAGCCCGAATGGGCTACGAGTCAATATCCCACGAGGCGCAGCCAAATGGGCTATTTAACTCGTAGCCCATGAGGGCGAGAGGTCTAATTGTTTTAGTATAAACTAACTAGTCGGACAGTAGAAAATAATAGAAAGAAACAAATTGGAGTTGAAAAAATGTTATTATTTCGTGAAAATGCGTGCGAATTTTCTCTACCATGGGCTATCACAAATAGACCTATAGTAGGGTAGCCAATCAGAATGCAGGATTTGTAATAGTCCACTAGTTGGTTTATACTAATGGGTATTAAATTGAGCTATAAGGAATGCGCTACTTCAGTAGTTGATGCAAGTAAAACGAATGAGAGACATAAATAAACTTTGAACTAGAAGATTAGCGGTTTACTTCTATCAGCAAAATGTACTAGTTAAAAGTCGTGCAATTTGAATAGCTCACTTAACATAATTGCCTCGCTGCTGTATAACGAGGGGAAAGTATTTAGTAAGGTCTATTCGTGAAGGTTTATTATTTGTATTGTGGTATTCATTCTCAAGGGCTGAAATTCCTAGTTATTTTACGACTGTGCTTTTAGCCTGCGAAACAGGCCCTCAGTGTTATTTTAACGCAAAGAATGGGATAAACCAACGCGCTTCGCTCGTAAGACGTACATTTTTGGGTCCTTCCTCAAAGCGCCTGTTCTGCAGGCTAGTGTGCTTTTAACCGCGCAATCACGGCTTGAGAGGTTTCAGCAAACAAGCAATAAAAAGCCGCAAACACATTCATTGCCTTGAATTAAGCAAAGGGGACACAGTTAAAGTTGCGAGATCTTATGGTGTTGACCAGTCGACATGTTGTATTCCATCAAATACATTTGTATTTAAAGTGCCCGTTTGAATTGAAAAATAATAATATTAGTCTTCCTTATATTCGTCGCTGTAAATACGACAAAATGCACTGCGTTTTTTTGTCCAATTTTCATTCTAACTATGTCTTACTGAAGGGGCCTAGCTTGTCGTCTGTTCATATTTTTACTTTTGTGAATATAAATGTGCAACGCATATGTTTAGCATATCTTTAACGGCATAAAAATTGTCGTATGATTTTGACAATTATGCCTTACTTCGTTACGAAAAAAATGTTCGCGCTCTCCAAATTTATTTTAATTGCACAAAATGACTAAGGGAAGACTAACATTTTATAAAATTAAATTAAAAGAGGTCGATGTTTTCAATTCATATGCACTTTAAGATGGCAATCTAAGCATCAGAGGAGTTACTGTACCTGTGTTAAGTAGAACGTTCGCGTACTATGCACATTCTCCATGGCGTTCTTAGCGCCTCGGAATCCGTAGATTTGCTGGTAAGGGTCTCCCACCAGAATCTTCGCGTAAGGCTGACGCAACAGAATATCACTCGCCGCTATAAAGGAGATTCAGAAATACAATGTTATGTTTCGAGATAAAAGAGTAATTATTATAGAAATGTGTTAAATGGCCGCGCTGTGAATTGATCTTCAAGTTTTTAGAATGAGTGAGCAAATTTGACCAGCTTGAGTAGTGTAGACGTTGAATTCTTGTCAAACTATCTCGGTTTTGTCGGTTTTACTGATTAAAATCACGTTGAAAATCAACGTTTGGTCATTCTTTCTTGTCGTTTGCCATTTTGATTTCATTCAAAATCGCGTGTCCACACCACAGCGGTATGGGAGAGAATTTGTTTGACCGTCTATAGGCTCTCATACAAACACGGCTTTTACCCAATCAGAGCGTGAGTTAGCTCCGAGTTATTTTATAAATAGTAATATTGTAAAATTCTTAATGATGGTGCTAACCAATCCATAAGCCACATTCGATTCACATGCCTTTTTGGATACCTCGGTAAATCCCCATAGAGCATCGGTTACAGAATAACTAAGCTAGTTTGTATAATCAGGGCCTTCGGCCTCATGCAGTATTCTTTATTTATTTGTTCATCATACAGATAGTACGTGCCTGTATGTGTCAATATAGCACGCATCTCGGTCCCTAACCGTTAATCATTTCATAAGTAACATACACTATTGGACGCGTCCGAACTGTATGGGACTTATAATGGCACGTCTAACAGTTCGGACGCTCATATTGTATCTTAATTTAAATGTTTCACTGCGAGCTGGAGGTTTCTATCGGTAGATAGTTGACGAGGGGCGCAGCCTGGAGTAACTATCAAAGTCGAGAGAAACCAAGAGAAGTCTAATTGTTTTAGCATAACCAAGTCACGTTCTTTAAACTTAGCGATCGAGAAAACTGTGGAAAAAAACTCGCACAAAACCATTTTTCTAAGTTAGTTCTTTTGCACGGTCGACAGACGGGTGGCCAATCAGATGGCGATGTTTGCATGTGACGTCATCAAAATACTCAAATCTAAACTATGAGATATATAAAGCTGTTCTTTTAATATGATTTAGATATCAGTATTCTCAGTATTCTTCGAAAAATTTACGTCGATACGGTGTTTCGTTTTTGTGTTACAGTATTTTGAATTTTGTGACAGCCCAGCTAGTTCAGCGTGTTTCCTAAATGTCATGAAAATAAATATATTTCGGCCAATTTAAAATGTTAGGCTTTGAAAGTGATATCTAAGATGTTTTGAAGCGAACGCTAATCATATTGATGGGAAAGACAGCTTTATTTATAGAGTACATTTTCGTCCCCCATCTTGGTGTACCATACTAAACTGTTCGAATATCATTTGTCCGACAGTTCGGTTACGGAATACTCTATTGCTCTAAAATTATAATATATTTTTGCCTGCTCTATTCACAACATTTCAAATATTTTACTAATATAAGTTTTTTTTCAAAGGGCAATATTTTTTTGTGACGTCAGTGCAAACGATCTACAGCCGACGGCTGGGTTATACTAATACTTAAACATCTTGCTGTGATGAGATTGCACACTAAACAGACCTGGCGTGCAGTCCTGAGCTTCGTCAATTAGAAGACAATCATAGCCTTCAATCACCGGGTTACTGAGCTGGTAAAGTTTAAGATATCCTAGCAGGAGAAGAAAAGGACAATAACATTGATAAGCTCATCCAAAGGAAATATCAGTAGCAATGGGGCCATTTACACGAGAGACAGTTAGCCGCAGCTATGGTCAAAAACTGAAGTTTGCGACTAACTGAAGCCGCGGCTTAATAGGGCCGTCGGATAAATAGCACATTTTTGTGAACTTCGCGGCTTAGGTAAGTCGCGACTTGGATAAACTGCGCTTAACTTTCTCTCGTACAGATGGCCCTATTGTTATCTAGTACTCACATGACTAACTCCTACAAATGGCCCTATTGTTATTAGTACTCGCATGACTAACATCGGATAGAAGTCAACAGCCCTTCCCATTTGGACTCGTAAGTCAACGCATGCTCTGAAGGCAAAACTTACGCTGAGAGCTGCAAAGCGAGCTTTAGGGCTGGGGCTATGCTAATCCCTCGAGACTGTTTTGCATATCGACAACAATGCTGCTGGTCCTAGCACTAGGGCTATCTTCATTTTATTGTAATCCCTCGAGACTGTTTTGCATTGCTAACAACAAAATTAATGTAGCTCTAGGTTCAACCTCCCTTCATGGAAACAAGTCCTTAATTTAAATGCCACTACAACGAAATTCGACCATTTCTTTTTGGCACATTTTTGTTTTTCAAAAGGACAAACAGTGGTGGAAATATCAAAATCTGTGATTCTTTTGCCAAAGGACCAAATTAGACAATGAATTTTGCGGAGAGTTTACAGTCAAATTCACGTCCGCCATTACTGAAGTGTGTTCCAAATAGTTCGGGATTTTCATCCAGCGTTTGCTGTCGTTACGTTATTTTATCAATACGTTGCTCGTTTTTTCCCTTTCCTTTGTGGAAAACTAGTAAAACATTGTACTTTACATATAAGCTCGTGCGAAGGTTTGTGTGAAAAGTAGCCCTGTATGTTGTTCAGTTGAGTAAAATGACGTCACTGCCGCTGAACAATTAGGGAACTTAAAGGGGCTATGCCATGGTACTGCGCATGTATCGAGTAATCGCTCGTTTAGTGGCTGTTAATTGGATACAAACAGTTAAACTTCCCTCCCTCAATGCTTGATTGAAAGGATTTTCAATATTTTCCCTGGAGACTGTTTATATACACTGTTTGTTAGTCATCTTTGCATATTTGCTTTCATTTTAAGCATCCCACATGGCCGAGGTTCGTTAGTTCATATCAAAATCGGTGGAAATAACTCTTTCCGGCCCGGAAAAACGTATGTAAAGTCTTACCGTGACACACCCCTTTAAATAACCAGGACGGCGACGGCAGTGACGACGGGACGTAGAGAAGTGTTTTCTGCCGAAATTTGGTGTTTACTCTTTACTTTGTTCGCCAGTTTCTCACAACCAGATTTTTGAAAAATATGATGAGTATAGAGTTCCGTTGACGCCGAACGAAAAATGGATTGACTATCTTGCTTCCGTTCGCGTTCTCTTTAAAACGTAAAATGTGGGGGTTTCACGTTGTGTTTTTGGAGACAACGGTTAAAATGTAGGCCACTGCGTGCATTTTCACGTGCAGTTATTGTATTTTGTAATTAAGGCTATTGTTTTATGCCGTCGTCCAAGACGTTGCCGTCGTGGTTGCTTAAGTTCCCTATTAGCGTGTCACAGGAACGGGTTCGGGTAATGGCGGATATAAAAACTTAAATATTTGGACTCCAAAAAGTAAGACTTCCCGTCGTCATATCGAAAAACGGTTCGGACAGAATAAAATATAGTAACTTTACTTTACAAATACGCAAAAATATCACTATCTCAAATTTTGATCGTAGTGGCACTTTAAAGTCAACGTGATGTAATTACCATCGTGTGTAATGCGCATGCCAGTGTCTCTCTCGTTACACATCCTCTCCCATATCATCGCAGCATCTCGCGCTACTGTCTGGTAAACAAAAAAATAACAGCGAACACGTATCAATTACATGTTACATAAAACATATTAGATGGCCGCGTGGAGATGCGGAATTTATTTTCGAGTGTTTAGCTTGATAACTCACGAGTGAGTGCAGCGAATAGGTTTATCAAGTCAAACACGAGAAGATAATCCTGTATCTCCAAGCAGCCATGTAATTTACTTTTTATTACAGGAAAACCAGTTGGTGAGTATTTTTCATTGCTAATTTTGAAGATCACCAAAATTCCTTCAAAAGCCTGACAAACCAAGTCAAAATCAAATAAATGTTCTCAAAATTACGTTGTCTCTATTTAAAACTATAGCTAATGGTTTTCACATTAAAGGAACATTAGGGTGTAAAAATGAGCAAATCAGACAGACCTTTTTGGTCTGTGAAGTGATATCACACACGTGTTGATATAAATGACATCCTCACTGGAAGCAGTGTGATATTATTGTTATGATCTTGCTATCAGTCGGTATACCACCGACTGTCATGTAATCAATGTATGTCTCCACACTGATTAGTATGCAAAAAGGAAACTGCCATATGAATTATTGGTTTGCATGTAACCACAGGCAACCCAAGCTCTAATTGTGTGTATTTGTCAGTATATAATATAAAGGCTTTGTATGGGAACTACTAAACGGGGAAACTCACGAATTTTACACTATTGATAGGTAAAAATCAACTGAAATAAACATACATTTGCTGCATCTGTTGTCCTTTGTCGTTTAGTAGCGTATTATTCGAACGGCATAACAATCCAAGTACTTATGCCATTCTCTTTTATTTATAAGTTGTATCCAAAGAGTTTTGAAGTGAAACCTAATGATTTTGGTGGGAAATTAAGCTTTATTTATTTCGCTGTTCTATGGCCACCAAAATGGCGGCTGCATACAAAGTTATATAAAATTGTCATATATGTATTGGCCCACAGCTCAGACCGGAGTGTGCAGGGAGTACAATATGTGGTGCAAATGGTGTTATTTTACACTTTTTATATTTCCTATATGTTCACCTGTAGATAATGTTCAGAGTCGTAGAAGCTACTGTTTGGGTTAAATGCCTCTCCCAGGGACGGGCGTCGCGGAGGGACGTCAGTAATGGTAACTGATTTTCTCGCCGACGCGATGAAGCATGTCAGAGTGTCGACCACACGTCTGGAGTGTAAGAATCCCCCCCTATTATCAGGCAGTGCATCGGTTACGATACTGATTTTGATCGAGCCCGCCAATTTCGCGATATACCTGTGAAGAAAATAGAACAGTTTACAGATGTGATATCACGCGTAACCACTAATACAGACATTTACAACGGACGTTTCAAAGCCTTCACATGGATTTGGAGATTCAATTGACGGTTTGAAATCTGCCGTGTGTTGGGAAACTACGAATGCAACTATTTTGCATCAAAATAAACTCCAACAGCGTATCAAATCTTACAGAATGAAATGAATGAAATGTTCCTTTTTCTCTCGATATTCTAATTTAGTACTGAAAATGGCAAGTTCGTTCTAAAAACGAAACTCCAAGACTGCCGTCTGGTGAGTCTACGTTCGCTATTTTGTAATTACTGGTTTCGCGTGACATCACATAGCTGTAATAGATAAGAGGCCTTGAAATCCAGTTTTAATTCGTAGAGCCAATCAAACAGCTCGTTCAATAGTGCACTCAACCCGTAGAGCCAATCAAACAGCTCGTTCTTAGGATGCTCCCATATAAGTTTTGGATGCAATGCCAATATCAGTAATCTGCCTTAAAGGAGCTGTGTCACGGTGAGGGACATGCCTTTATGTTCCGCACCGGAACAAAATCATTTTCAGTGATTTTCATATAAACTGACTATCCTAGCACACGTGTGGGATGGTGGAAATCAAAGTAAATGTGCAAAAATGATCCATAAACAGTGCGTAAATCTAGTCTTCAAGGAACATATTGAATATCCTTTCAATGAAGCTTTAAGGAGGGGACTTTTTAAAGTTAAAACTGTTTGCAGTCAATTAACAGCCACCAACCGAACATTGATTCCAGACATGCGCAACACCATGACACAGCGCCTTCAGACATTTTGTTCAAGGCTGGCAATTTCCATACGATAAACGTACACAGCGACACTTTTCATCGCAGCACAACACGAGCATGTACAGCACTCGGTACTCAGTTGTTTGAACATTTCGAGCTACCATCTTTGGTCGATCATGTTCTTCGTCTGATTCTCGCCTTCCAAATGCTTTTCTTCGTCCTCCCAGTCTGAACTTCTCTCACTATGTAATCTTCATCATATTCTGGTTTCAGTAAGAATGGTTCTGCCATATCGATAAAAATCTACTTTAATTCCGAGCGTTTGAAGAGCCGAGAGGACTGCGGTGGCACGAAGTGACGTCATCAACATCACCAGAAGTAAAATGTAAACAAGATGGCGGCGCACAGTGTTTCACGCGGCCAACTTTGGGGCGCTCGCTCGTAACGCTGAAATAGTTTTGTCAGATTTTAATACAATTCTGAACAAAGCAGGGCTTTCAACATGTTTTTGAGTAGGAGGTCAACATATGGAAGTAGGCGTCACAGAAAAGGCTAAAAGTCAAGCAAAAGTTTCATAGTCTGTTGATAAAAAGAAAATAACGGCGATGAACTTCGACGCAACCCCGGAGCTTCGGTGGTCGCCGGCTTGTTTTCGAAAAGCCCTGACAAAGAACATGGACACATGACGTCACAAGGTCGCGCGCGCTCTATTTTGTTGTAAAGTTCGCTAATTATTATATAAAACAAATAAATTCCATTCTGCCGTGGGTCTGTCTTGTTATTGATGCACAGATGACGTCACAAAGTGAAGAGAACATCAGTTACACCACTCGGCTACGTCTCGTGGCGCACTTCTTTGTTCTCGTCACGTTATGGCATCAGCTGTACATCTATAAGAGAACAGACGCACGGCAACATGACATCTATTTGTTAAGGTTACTGTAGACCTTCATGCTACGTTTTTGAAAAAAAAATCATTACGCTCCATTTATTAACCGCACGGAGACTGTAAAACCCGAGGTAGCGAACGCAGATTCAGTATTTCTTCTTGTTTATTCTACATTCTTGCGAAAAATCGTATATAATCTAACGAGAATATGATATAGCCAAAATTGTCTTATCGTGCCAACACCTTGTGGCAACGATTGTAGGTTAAAAGGGCCTTTAAAAATGTTTAGATCGTTGACTGGTTCAGCCTAGATAACTTAGCGTAGCCTGTCTACGTGCAACAGTCTCGAGTCCGTTTCATGTTGCTGGCTAGCCGATGGTTCATTGAAGCAACGAATTCTTTCGACTAGCTGGACTGCTTCTTTCCTGAGTCAATAATAAATTATGATGGATTTCTTTTCTCGCGGAAATTTAGCACCGTAAGCAAATCTCGCTCGAATGAAAATCCGTTCGGAACAAAGCTAAACATAATTCTTTTAATATCGTTTATAACGTTTACAATCCCGTGAAACTCTGTTTGTCATTCTCAAATTTGAAATGCACAGACAGAACACTTTTCTTTCGACAATATTTACCTCTTCGGGCAGAGAAAGGCTGCATTTACTCGACATGTATACTGGAAGCAAGTGTAGGAGATCGAGAGCCTGTTCACAGGCTTGAGCACGCGTGTGAAGATTTGAGATTTCACCGGAACGGAAGAAGTTAGATGTTTATTCCTCGACCCAGATCGGAATTTCTAAAAAAAGCCTGAGCTTCAATGGCGCTAAATTATGGAACGATTTGCCGAATGATATAAGAAATTGTGAATCAGTAGCCTCACTCTCTTTCCATGGCCTTGCATATCATTAATATAGCACCTGTAGATTAACTTAGTAGTACGTATAGTTTATATGGCTTATTAATTAATATAGACAAATAATTGTTGCGTAGATATCGCGGATTTTGATTTAAATATATGTAAGACATTATTGTACTAGATCGCGTATTTAGATTTAATCATAGGTTTTACTTATTGTAATGCAGCATTATACTAGACTTCGTTATACGAATTTTATATTTATATATTATACTATAATAACACGCCCCTCATGGAAACCAGCTATAATTTGATGGGGCTAGCGTGCAGAAATAAAGTTGATCTTCTCCTATCCTAAACAAACAAGCAACGCAAGAGTCTGATTGGACAATTTTGACAGTTTGACATCTCACAGACAAATTTGTCGTGTATATTTAATTAGGGGGCGGAAGGAAAAAGACCATGGCGTGACTTCTGGCACTCCTTTTCTCTTCTCTTCTCCCCCTTCCCGTGAAGGTGTTAGTGGCCTTTTATGAGCCCCAGGCAGAAATCATTTATTTAGGCACAGTAAAGTGTTTTAAATAACGTTCAATCAGTTTTGGGTGATTTATGGTCGTAGTATTGCTTTAAAACGCATTACAAATCCTTGAAATGACGTCATGTTAGGCACATTATGCTAATGAGTTGACAATTAATTGAGTCATAACATTGAATGTGTTTATTTTTTTCAGTTATATTTCAGGCGTAATATACGTGATCCTTGCAATCTTACTGAAAAATATTTTATTAAGTGGAGCTTATATAAAAACAGAGCAAAATGAACTAGAATTCGCTTTTGACTCACATGACATCATTGAAATTTGATCCCTTAATATACGAATATGGCAGATACTAATAATTGTGATTTTATGTCGGTCATTTTGTTTCCCACTTTGACCTTTAAATCAGTGATAACTGGCTAGGACTCATATGCACTTTACTGGGAACTTCGGCTGAAAACAATGTTTCTTCTCCAATGTTCCTTTCGGATGCCTAAATCTATTGCTGTGTTTACCTCCTGTACATTGTACACTAGGTGTCAGTTATGGACCGATTTTCCTGTCCATAAAACTAATTTTAATTTCCCGCGTGCCGCCATCTTGAATCTTATGACGTCACAGTGTTGCCTATTGTCAGATAACAACAGCTCTTTTGTTGTGTAACAATAGGCGTAACAATAGGCGCAACACTGTGACGTCATAAGATCCAAGATGGAGGCGCGTAGGATATTCAAATGACTTTTGTGGACAGGAAAATCGGCCTATAAATAACAGCGAGTGTATAAATTTACAGAAAACAAACACAGCAATAGATTTAGGTATCCATAATGAACATTTGGGAGCCGATATTTTTTTTTCAGCCGAGGTTTCCTTTAAATACATTATATGTGTCAATGTACCTCCTGCCGACTGCATGATAGGCTAAAGAATGGATGGTGCGAGATTCGACATTGTCGGGGAACACCTTCTCGGCCTGGAGTTGAATCGACCTAATAAAACAATAACAGATAATAGGCTTTTTGCAGGAAACAGTCACATGCTGATATATCACATCAATAACCAATGAATTGAACTTGTGATCCCGTGGATGGCAAACAATCTTCAAAAACGCTGTTTTAGAAAGATCGAGAAACAATAGGAAGTGGAAAATAGCATTCACAAACAGGTTTTTCTAATAACCCTACCGATTTCGTACAAGCGCCTTTAAATAAATGATGTTAAACGAGGCAAACGCTAAGAATCTATGTGTTTAAATAATAAATAAACAAACAAACAAACAAATAAATAAATAAACGAAGTCAGATGTCTTGCCCTCTAGTACAACCACGTAACTATATCCTGCACAAGGCCCATTGGTTTATAATGATTTCAAAATAAACCTTACCACCTATTACTACATGATAACAACGACAAAGCAGTTGGAGCGAATTATTTGGTCCTGCTATTCCAAAAAAGGAATACACCAGCCACTGTCTAATAAGATTACCGTATTTTCGCGACTAAATGCCACACCTAGCAGGCATAAAAAGAATTAAATGTCCTAAAATACCATCTTGAATAAACGCCCCTCTCGATTAAACGCCCCCTCAAAAGAGCTGTTTTCGCGAAAATACGGTAGTTGTAATAATCAGTCCGAAACGCACGCTGATTGGTCAAGAGCCGTGTGTGATTGGAGGACACACATGGATGGCGTCACGAGCGTGCGCAACCAATTTCTCAACTTGTTTTGATTGAATATATTCAGTTTTTAGTTGCAATTATTATATAAAACAAATAAATTCCATTCTGTCGTGCGTCTGTCCTCTTATAGAAGACGTCACCACGAGAAGAGGACATTTACTTCTTTGTTCTCTTCACGTTGCGACGTCGTCTGTGTATCTATCAGAGGGCAGACGCACGGCAGAATGGAACCATTTGTTAATTATTATACATTTTACTCAGTTTTGATTGGCTGAGAACACAAAGCTAATAGTTGGCTTTAGCATTGACTGCGCATGCGTGCAGGTCAGAATCGACACAGACACAAACTGGGCATTTCTTCTAACAAAACCATCATTAACCTACTTGTTATAAGCCACGTTCAGGAAGCGCATGGCTGGTCTTAGTTTGGTGTATTTCACTAACGTAGTTGTCTTTCCAGTGCCTGGAATTGCATTGAAGAAGTCGATTAAACTCAGTTAATGAAATAAATACACTTTGATAAAATTAAATATGCTAACTACATGCATGACGTCAAGTAGTTTGTACATCTATATTCGTCTTCGTAAATAATACGAAATATAGTGCGTTTTTTGTCTAATTCTCATTCTAAATGTTATACTTGAGGAACCTTGCTGCATTGTCATATTTTTTCTCAAAGAAGCCTTGCCGGCGGCCATATTTTTACTTTTGTGAATATAGATGCATGTGATTAACATGTCTTTAACGGTATAAAATTTGTCGCATGATTTTGACAATTATGCATGACTTGAACACGAAAAAAAATGTTCGCGATCTCTCGCGATAATTTGTTTTTAATTGCACAAAATGACTATTGAGGGAAGTCAAGACTAAAATTAAATAAAATTGTTCACTATTTTTACAATGCCATGAGCCAATGCTTTTCTGCCTCCTGGTTAAGTCAACCGCCTTCTGGATAGCTCAGTGGTTAAAGTGCCTATCACCCTTTTGCAATTTTGATAGCTTATGAACCTCCGAAAAGTTTTGAGTACTTCTGTGAAGAAAGTTTTGGTTTAAAGTGAATACTTTATGTTCTACGCTTGTTTGAAATCGTGTAAATGTGACCTTTCCTGACCCATGACCGCGTAAGTAAAAGACTGGGTCGAAACCTGGGTAGACGTCATCTCATTAATGCATTACTGATTCTCCATGGCGCCTGTTTATCACAACAACATCGATGCATAGAATATATACACAGTTTTTGAGTTGTTAGTAAAGAAAAAAGTTATTTTAGTCAACATGTTAAGTATTTCTTCAAATGATTGCAAAGCCGAATTAATTATATGACGTCAAGATGACGTCTACCCAGGTTTCGACCCAGGCTTTTACTTACGCGGTCATGGGTCAGGAAAGGTCACATTTACACGATTTCAAACAAGCGTAGAACATAAAGTATTCACTTTAAACCAAAACTTTCTTCACAGAAGTACTCAAAACTTTTCGGAGGTTCATTAGCTATCAAAATTTCAAAAGGGTGATAGGCACTTTAAGCGCAGGTCTGTTGTGCGGTAGGTCGCGGGTTCAAACACTGGCCGGACCACCGCTCTTAAAATAACTGGGAGGTGCTGCCTTTGCTCTGACATCTGCAAATGGTTAGACCTTCACGTCTTCTCGGATCAGGATCCCCACTGAGAACGCAAACAAATATCTGGCAGTGACCACCTTAGTGGATATAGAGTTTATTAAAACAGTGTCCTCAATTTACAATGCCATGCTAAAGACATTTGACACTCTATAAAGTCTATTTCTTCTTATTATTTATTTGCAAATCCTACACAATGTCGGATTTGGAGATTTCAAAAGTAGTTAAATACACCCACAACGAGGCTTGAATATCTAATATATTTTTTCAAGACCCCTATCTTTGTAAAACCTTGATGACAATCACATTTTCAGACAACTATACACAAGTACAACGAATACACACACCATGACAACCGTTGGATCCTACTTATTTGTTCCTCTTTATAAACACTGATATCAAAGCACTATATCATCACCGACAGAAGCTTTGTCTAAACTCTTCGTTTATTTGTTATCATCATCGGTGGCTATTCACAACACTGTGTATTGTTGTAGTTTCGCGTTTGACACCTTCTCGTTGGTATTTATGAATGTTTAACTTCAGAATGAGGCTAACCTTACGTACATGCGTCTGTAGTCATTGCATTCAGCGGTAATTTTCGAATACGAAACTGGACTATCACGTCACCAATACCGTGGGGTACAAGAGGTTTATTTTGCCCAGCAAGAAACGAAGCGACGAGAAAGGAAATAACCTCTGGTGGCGAGGGTTGAGCATCTCACTTCCATTTTTGGGTCACGTACAAGATTTGTACCTTGTTGCCGATTGGTTCTCCATTTCACGTGATCTATCAGCGCCGTCACGATTGGTTGAATCATGTCACGTGAAATAGAGAACCAATCGGCAACAAATCTTGTACCTGACCCAAACATGGAAGTGAGATTCTCAATCCTCGCCATCAGAAGTTATTTCCTTTCTTGTCGCTTTGCTCCTCGCTGAAAGTTAGTGCAGAGAGGTAATAACCCTCTGGTACCCAGGGTATGACATCAAGGTATGACATCAAGGACCATTTTATCGAAAAGAATGCAGACTGAATTGAGAGGATCTCTTGTTCTAGTCATTACCACGCAAATTACAGACGCTCGTGCATACAAGGTCAATGCTCCCATAACCTAAAGGTCACGGTCTTGACATATATAATAATTACTTGATTGACTCCATTCTTCCTTCGAAGCCCAGCCGAGATCACACGACTTATATCCGATTTCACCATCGTACATAGCTGTGGCTAAATTATACTTTTACGTCGATCAGTGGTGAGTCAAAGCAAATAAATATCTAAACAATCAGAAAAATAGCTCGAATAAAAATCTCAAAATCAAGCGATTATGATTTCACGCTTTAGTCGGTTTTTCGGGAGTTAGGAGAAATATCGATTGAACAATGAGACATCAGATGCGAAGATCGTTATAATATCGTTATTTATCAAATAATTCTGCCAAAAACGTACAAAATATGCACAAGAACGCACCAATAGAAGACCATACATGCACATCGATGTATTTTTATTTTTAAATGTTTGAACAATTTTATTGACTTTAATTTTAACTTAGTAATTAATAGTAATGTCCACCAATATAATACTAGAAATAAGTCTAAGATTCACTTACCCTCAGACAAGACAAATTGGGGAAAACAAACATTAACTTACCATGCTGCTAAAGATTTTAATGACCTAGGTTTCGATCTTAATAATGTAAATTCGTTACTGCTTTTTAAACTCAAATTAAGTCAAGCTCACTAGCTCCTAGATTATCAATATATTTTTATTATTTTAAATTATTAATCTTAGAAATTATCTATTTTATTCTATACTACTTAGTTATAAATATATATATAATTTTATTGTTGCCATTACAGGGCCACCTTGTAAAACACTTCGGTGAATGGTGCACCCTGTATAAACATTATTATTATTATTATTATTATATTTCGGGTAGTTACATTAAAATGGCTTCCCGTCACCATGGTAATCTTATTTCTCAAGCGCGCACGCAAGGGTTTGGTTATTATGGAAATAAACTTTCGTTTCATTTGCAGAATTTATATAATGAATAACGTATCAGTCGGTTAAGCATCTGATACGGCTGTATTCTTACTCATCGTTTGTGTGACTCGTAAAAATACACAGCCGTATTCGATGCTTAGCCGACTAATAACCTATTTATTGCTACGAAATACCACAGGTTAATATGAAGGAAACTAACCCGCAAATGCAACGATCTTGATGACTTCTTGGGGTTTAATGTCGTGCTTTACTATCTGCACCTGTTCATGTGTTAGACGTACCGAGTGAGAAGAACGCCTAGAAAGTGCAATGAGGTTGGTTTAACAAACATCACACTAACAATACAACTACAACAGCCAGGACTTGAAATTAGAGGAACTGTCGCTTATTTGTCACTTATATTTACTAGCAACAGGGTCTGATCCACTAGCAACTTGTAACAAATAGATTCTACTAGCAACAGTTGTGAGTTGTCATGAGATATTACTAGCAACATGGTCTGATCCACCAGCAACAACAAATAGCTCAGCAAGATTCTACTAGCAACAGTTGCGAGTTGCCATGAGATTTTACTATCAACATGGTCTGATCCACTAGCAACAACAAATAGCTCAGCAAGATTCTACTAGCAACAGTTGCGAATTGTCATGAGATTTTACTAGCAACATGGTATGATCCACTAGCAACAACAAATATTCAGCAAGATTCTACAAGCAACAGTTGTGAGTTGTCATGTGATTTTACTAGCAACATGGTCTGATCCACTAGCAACAACAAATAGTTCAGCAAGATTCTACTAGCAACAGTTGCGAATTGTCATGAGATTTTACTATCAACATGGTCTGATCCACTAGCAACAACAAATAGTTCAGCAAGATTCTACTACCAACAGTTGCGAATTGTCATGAGATTTTACTAGCAACATGGTCTGATCCACTAGCAATTACAACAAATAGTTCAGCAAGATTCTACTAGCAACAGTTGCGAATTGTCATGAGATTTTACTAGCAACATGGTCTGATCCACTAGCAACAACAAATAGTTCAGCAAGATTATACAAGCAACAGTTGTGAGTTGTCATGTGATTTTACTAGCAACATGGTCTGATCCACTAGCAACAACAAATAGTTCAGCAAGATTCTACAAGCAACAGTTGTGAGTTGTCATGTGATTTTACTAGCAACATGGTCTGATCCACTAGCAACAACAAATAGTTCAGCAAGATTCTACTAGCAACAGTTGCGAATTGTCATGAAATTTTACTATCAACATGGTCTGATCCACTAGCAACAACAAATAGTTCAGCAAGATTCTACTAGCAACAGTTGCGAATTGTCATGAGATGTTACTAGCAACATGGTCTGATCCACTAGCAACAACAAATAGTTGATCAAGATTCTACTAGCAACAGTTGCGAGTTGTCATGAGATTTTACTAGCAACATGGTCTGATCCACTAGCAACAACTATTAACAACGAATGGGTGTTGAAAAGGTTTGGAAATACCGCCGCCTCTCAGTCAATCCAATTCATGAGTTCTGGTTGGATATATTTTGTTGACATCTGAGGTATTACATGATTTGCCACTCCGTTATTACAAGATTCGTCGCTGGTGTTTAGCATAAATACAGCTACTCACAGCCAATCAAATTCCCGAGTTGTGATATCAGAACAAGTACTGCTAATAATAATAATAATAGGCCATATTTATATAGCGTCATGTACCACAGTCTCATGGCGCTTTACATTTTACTGATATAGCTCGTCAGTGTACTTTTCGGACTGCTATTACGGCGCCAATGGCTGCCACGCAGTTTACAATGTTGAGTGTTTCGTTAGTGCAATGGCCAGGCTGCTGTATCGGGTGACAATCCCCTGCTCTTTTTCGAGTAGTACAACAGGTTTTTTCATGTCCCCTTCAAATATTCATTAGAAGTAGAAGGAGACAAGGCCAACAGCTTATAAACGTCCCTGCCCAAGGACGTGGCCGGGTTCAATACAATACTTCATCTGCACTTGTTGCTTGCACTCATGCCTTCGCTGCAAGTGTGAACCGGGCTTAACAGTAACGAGTCAGAATCGATAGAAGTTAAAGTACATGATCACTGATGAATACATCATTAGTAATTAGTTATTTATTATCTAATTTCAACATGTTACACTCATTCTGTTTTGTCTAATATATGGACACATGTACATTGCAGCTTCGTCATTCAGTTTTAAATGAAGCAAATATACGCCACATGTAGTACCTGCCATAAACTCTATGAATTATTTTGGTGACAGGTTTATTGAATACTTATAAAATTGAAAGAACCGCAGCTCTGGATCTATCACCACTAAGCACCACACCGCGGCAAAAACGTCACGCGCATGCGCTGTTGACGAGCCGGTCGTGCGCGGCGCGTCTCCCCAGGTACGTATGCGTATTTACGTGAAATGTTTCGCGAAAAACAAGAAAACTACTGAAAAGATAAGCCTTACACTTTAACAGGTTGAAGGTTTCTTAATTTGTAATTTGCGAGTTTACTAAGTTTTAAAATAATTTACAAACAACGTTTAAGACCTGAAACTTGTATTTGAACTCTAGAGCCCTCGTTCTTTCGGCCAGCGGAGTGTAACGTTTTGCCGCGGTGACTAAGCACAATGTGCACCGTAATACTTCAAATACGGAAACTTTATGTGCTCGCTTTACTACTAAAATACATCACTCAAATTCCAATGGCCCACTTTCGCTATATGCTTCCCTTGTGACATACATACAAAGTTTTAATATGAGGCTCTGAGTCAACTTTAATTCATTATTTTCTCGAAGTAAAGAATACATTTAATTTGCCTCACAGCCTCATATTGAAACCTTTGTGCGTGACCTGTGAAGCATTATATTGAAAGTGGGGTATTGGCCGTTTCCTAAACTGATTTATAAAGGACTGGGACAGAGTGTAAATTTAATCAAATAAAAAAACTGCACGTAAAAGATCACATCGAAATTAGTATGTTTACAGAGTTTGGAGTTGTTTGAGGAAATAAGAAATGAATAGCAAGCTTTGGAAAATCACAAAAATAAGAGAGTTCAGTATGGATTGGGGGACTAGCCACCTCGTTAATATTGATCCAAACGTCCCTAAACTCAGTCAACACACTAATTTTAGGTGTATTCGTTTGGGAAAATCCAAGTGATCCGGATTACATGGATTTCCAGTTCTCACAAAAACACGAAATCCGAAAAGGGATTTGTTGCTAAGGCAACTGTCTAATCCGTCTAAATTAAATTGGTCACTATCAAAAATGGCACACTGGCGAAGAGATCTCGCTGCGCTCTTTCTTATTTTTGATGAGTTTTTTGATACTGAAATAGATGCAGATATTTTGAATGAGCAAGTGTGACGACAATTGAGCTGTTCTTTTGCTTCTCATGCAAAGTAACCAACGGACGAACCGAGTGCGAATATCATTGTATTTTGAAGAGGTTGTACCACACTATTAGGGAAACCACACTACCGTCCGTCTGTTTCCGTATGTCTCGCGGGTCAATTCTTCTTGCTCTTTGTCTAGAGCTACCTCAGCATCAAACCCACGGAGGCAGGGCCCCAGTAGATTTAAGAAAGCAGATTCTCATTACAGTTTGGATACTACTACTAAAAAAAATGAGATAATCCCGAGTGCAGGAGGTCAGTGTCAGATCGATTTGATGTCACAACATCCCGACTGCTTTTGAAGTTTATCACCGAGTCTGCAAGGTAATCGTAGATCGTTTGGGGCCGAGATTCATCCATTTTCCAGAGGGTCAGGGGGTAAGAGAAACGATCGATCAATTTGAAGAGAAACGAGGATTCCCAGGTGTAATAGATGGCTGCCATATTCTTGTTCAAGCAAGCGCCTATATGAGGACCATGAACAATACATGTATAAATCGAAACAGATGCGTGCGCACAGCATTACCGATGAATACTGCTGTTCATTAGTACTAATTACTAATCCGTTTTCGGATTTCCCAAAAAAAACACAAAGACAGAAATCCGGATTTGGATTAATCCACGAAATCCTTCTCAGAGATGGATTTCTTGGATCATGCTAAAGTCGAAATCCGTTTTCGGATTTGCCAAACGAACACGAAATCCGTTTTCGGATCTCGAAATCCGAAAACGGATTTCCCAAACGAATACACCCTTTGATGTGATACTGATTTCTTGTGGTGAGGAATATTATTTTAATTCGAATACATTTACATAGTCGGTTTACGAAATGGCGAATTCCATCTGGGTTACATCACCCATTAGGGCCCATTCATTAAAAAAAGGTATTCCTATACATACCGGTGTCGCATGCGGGACCGGTGACCACTCGAGCTTCCTGCTAAACTAGCTGTGGCGGAGAACTCATTCTCATAGAGATAGAGGGCATAGAATACTCTGTAATGTAAGCTGAAAATGTAAATGGTAGTGTTTGACTGCATTACAAAGCAAGATTGTTACGATGTATATTATACAATGAGGTGTTGATTGGTTGAAAAGTAGAATGTATAAAATAGAAATAAGTGTGAATAAAATGAACTTGAACTTGTAGCTAACGTAAAACTACACGTACTGTACGTGTTTAACAAATATATTCCATTCTGACATGCGTCTGTCCTATTATGATAGTATGATATTTTAATAAGTTATCCTAACTAATTTATTTAACATGCTATTTTATTATGATCACAACCAAAATAAACACCTTCGGTGTTTTCTATTTATGGCACTAAGAATAATGAATGTTAAATACTAAATAATAAAAGTGTCTTAACCTGCATGGTTTTGGTTCTCTTTGTACAAGGTAGTTGCTTCCAAATATACTGAGCAAGACAAGTAGAAACGTACTTGTTATTCCTCCTCTAGGAATAGGTTTTTAACCTCAAATATGTAGTTCACAAGTTAGCAAATCGAACTAAAGATGTCCCTTAATTATTCCTGGATTAGCTTAAACGAGCTACGAGCAACCAGGCCCCGGTTATTGAGGTACATTGTAAACTTCATGTATTACTTGAGTTATCACTAAATCTGTAACCCTGTAAATAGGTAGCGCTTGTAAACCTTTCTTCTAACCACTGGGTCCTGTGCTGGTACAATTGTAGTCTCTTCGATATTTTTCGCAAAGGCGAAGTGAAGCGGCCGCATGGCTAAATGGAGCTCGCCGATTTTAATATGAAATTTGGACGTTAAAAACTCAATTTATCTCTATATTACTAGACACGTTATACTAAATATGCCTGCTAAAGGGAAGGCTAAAGAAAAAGAAGATGCTGACGAAACGGAATTTAAAAGCTATGTAAAGGAACAGCTTACCGCAATATCAACAACATTAGAGGAAATAAGAGGAGGACAACATCGCTTAGAGGAAAAGCTGAACTCCATCGATGAGAGAGTTAAAAAGAATGAATCTACCATAACTGATTTAGAAGTTTCAGATAACTCCACGAGCAGCGAACTTGACAAACTGATGAAATCGAATGAAAACGTCAAGGAGATAACCAATGAAGTAAAACAAATCCAAGACGAATTATCGTCAAGGGTTAAAGATATGGAACGACATAGCCGTGAGTACAACTTCCGCTTCTTCAATATCCCTGAAACAAGGCCTGAAAATTGCATTGAAAAGCTGGAAAGCCTGCTTGACGAACAGTTGGAGCTTGAAGTATCAATTGAAAATGCCCACAGAACCGGGAAGCCATTAAGCGGTAAGCCTCGTCCCATTATTGCGAAGTTTCTGTACAGACCGGAGATTCGCCATATTCTCAAGAAGCGAGGGAGCTTTCAAAATGGAGTTTTTGTGACGGCAGATCTTATAAAAGACAGAGAAAGGAAAAAGGAATTGGCTCCTCGCATGAAACAAGCTTACTTAGAAGGCAAGCGTCCCCGCTTCCATAGGGGAAAGTTATTTATTGACGGTGCGGAAGTTTGCTAATTTAAGTTATACGTTTTAATTTGTGAACATTATATTTACTTAAAGTTAAGCTATATTCTATAGTTAAGCCGCTCATGTTTTCAATTTACTTATTTTTGCCTGCTTGAATTGAGTATTTATCGTAAATTCTTCATATATATTTATATATACTTCAGTTATAAATGAATCATGATAAGTTAAAAGAAAATGATCCCGACCAAAATTTCCAGGTCTACACTGATCATGGCTATTATACAATTGGAGAGTTAAATGACTTGGCTCAGATAGTTAAGCCTTAGAAAGCAGCACTTCATGTTAATATAAGAAGCCTTCGTAAATACTCGAAGGATCTTGTAGATTTATTAGATATTATACCACAAGAGTTTGATTTTGTTGGATGTAGTGAAACGTTTCTTTTACCAGATGATAATCTCGATGAATATTCAATTCCAGGCTATACACTGATAACACATAGCCGCTCAAACAATAGCCGAGGTGGCGGGGTAGCACTTTATTTAAAAGAAGCCACTAACTACAAAATTCGCAATGACCTTGAAATCAACTCTATTGAAAATTTGTGGATTGAGCAAAACAATGTAATTATAGGCATTGTTTATAATCCGCCAAATTTTTCCAACCGATAATTTTTAGACAACTTTGAAAAAACATTACATAATATTTATCTTACAAAGAAACAATGCATAATTATGGGCGATTTTAATATCAATACGTTAAGTAAGCACAGTAAAATTTCTAAAGAATATCTTTCTCAATTACATTCTACAGGTTTTATACCTGTCATACATGAAGCTACACGAATTACAGCGAATACATAGTCATGCATAGACCATATTCATCAAAACCTTGTATCACCCTGTACTAGCGGGTGCATTACAAATGAAATTTCCGATCATCTTCCTGTATTTTGTTTATTATATAACCCTACAAAAAGTCATTTTCCTGATAAGGTAGAGGTTCGTGATTTTAAACATTTTGACATAAACAAATTTAAACATGACATAGAAAACATTGATTGGACAGATATTTACAATTGCAAAAAAACAAATGAGTCACTAAACCGCTTAACACATAAATTTAATTATGTTTGTAATCTGCATGCCCCCATGAAATCTGTTCGTTTAAAAACAAGTAAACATAAACCCTGGGTAACTACAGGTTTAAGAAAATCAATAGGAATTCGCGATAAAATTCACAAAATATGGCTAAAAACTGAAAAAGTTAAATATTTAAATAAATACAAACTATATAGGAACAAAATTGTTGAATTAAATAAGATATTACGGACTACATATTATAATTATTTTATGACTAACTCTAACAATTCTAAGAAATTATGGAACAATATAAATTGTATTATTAATAAAAAACGACGCTCTTCAACAATTAATGGAATTACTAAGAATGAAAAAACTTATCACAATCCAAATTCCATTGCAAACGCTTTAAATTCTTACTTTGCAGATATTCCAGTATTATTATCTTCCAAGCTACCTCATGGTTTTCAAAATAGAAATACTCGTAAACGAAAGACCAAAAATAAATTTATAATTGATCAAACTAATGAGGTAGAAATTTATTTAATTTTAGATAACTTAAATCCAAATAAATCCTTTGGGATTGATGGTGTACATCCCCGTATGCTTAAACTCGCAGCACTTGAACTATGTAAACTATTAGCATATGTGATTAATCTATCTATAAATAATGGTGTTTTCCCTGACTCCTTAAAACTTGCTAAAGTTCTTCCAATTTCTAAAAAAGGAGAGCGTACAAACTGTAACAACTACAGGCCAATTTCAATTCTTCCTATTTTTAGTAAAAATTTTGAAAGAGTAATATATAATCAATTATCTACTTACTTATGTCTTCATAACTTGTTATCTCCACTGCAATATGGTTTTCGCTCAGGATTAAATACAACAGATTGTGTGGTAGATCTTATTGACGAAATAACTCGATATTTAGATCAAGGACTATATGTGATTACTATATTTTTAGACCTTGCAAAAGCTTTTGATACGGTAGACCATGCCGCATTACTATCTAAGCTAAATAATTACGGTATCAAAGGTACATCCCATAACTGGTTTAGATCATATCTGCAATCTAGACAACAAAGAGTTTTCGTAAATGGAGTATTTTCTGATCAATTAACCTTATCCTATGGTGTACCACACAGTTCAGTTCTAGGCCCTTTACTTTTTCTGTTATATGTAAATGACTTTCCAGCATTGACAACTTATTTTTCTGTCCGTATGTTTGCTGATGATATATCGGTTACTGTTGCTGGACCTGATTTAGATTTAATTATACCCAATATAAATAGCAACGTAAGTGATTTGTATAACTGGTTATGTGCCAACAAACTCACTTTGAACCTTGAAAAAACTAATTATTTAATATTTCAACCTCGACAAAAACAAACATATAATATATATCCTCCTTTAAAAATAGCCAATAAACCTATAAAAAACTGTCACAGTATCAAATATTTAGGTTTTTACATCGACGCCCACCTTACTTGGTCAGAACATATTGAATATTTAAATGATAAACTTAGTAAAAATATTAATGTTCTCATTAAGTGTAAAAAATATTTACCCTTCAATAGCCTTCTAAATTTATATTATTCTCTAATTTACCCATTTATAAGCTATGGCTGTAAAATTTGGGGAAACAACTATGACAGTCCGTTATCTATCCTAGCTAAACTTCAAAATAAGGTTATTCGTGTTATATGTGATGTTCCTATAAGAGAGCATATCACTCCATACTATATTAAACTTAATGTACTTAAACTTCCTGACATAGTTAAAATGAATACATGTCTTTTCATTTATGAATGTATGACCGAAAACAAAAGCTGTTCAATTACTATGAAATATGTCTCAGAACAACATTCTTACCAAACAAGAAGCTCTACAAATCAAAATTTTTACATTGAACGATATCGGTTAAATTTGAGAAAATTTTCCCCCATAGTAATAGGTCTTTATTATTGGAATAACTTACCTCTTCGAATTAAAAGCATTCATTCCAGAAAACAACTAAAAAAAGCTATTTTTCCTCACTACCTTTCCCAATATTGATATTTATTATGCATTATTTTGTCAGAAATGTTCCTTTTAATTTTTCTAGTAATAATTATCACAGATTTAAGGGTATCGTATTTAGGTAACTATTTGATGCCCTTACACCAATGATTAATGTTGAGTGTGAGGTATCGTTTTTCCTAGTGTAGTATGTGTGTATTTTATTGTCTGTTATTTAATGTTATATTGTATAAATTTGTAAATCATGGTGTAAAAAAAATATTCTCAACAAAATAATATATATATATACAATTGTAGTCATAAACATGCAATGAGCTTTTTGCAGGAATACAATCACGTGGCTGTACTGGTCGGCAACACAATCTGACTTATACTTTATTAATTAAAAAAAGACACTTGTGCAAGGTCTGTAGTGTTATTAGCAAAACCTGTTTGTAAATGCTATTTTCCACCTCCAAACAATTGTTGATCTTTCTAAAACAGCACGTCTGGCATCCTTTCCCATGGAATCACAAGCGCAATTCATTGGTTATTAAGTGCTATATATCAACGTGACTGTTTCCTGCAAAAGGCCTATCAGTAGTTATTGTTAGAGTAGCCATGATGCTTACTGTGAGCCTGTTACTTGTATTTACTAAATATGTACTCACCCTGATACAATCCTGTTCTGCTTTTTTAGCTCCCTAAAGAGACAAGCAAGAGCATACAGGCATTCTATTACCTCTACAACGAGGCAATTAGTAAAAGGCCCAAGCATCCTAGAAATGATCTCACTTACATCTCTTACACTAGAAGACACTAGTGCAAGCAGGGCCACTACAGCCCATGGACTGACTATCTGCAATGAGGCAAAACGATACGAATTACTACACTCATTTGGTACATGTATACGTTTCAGTTTCAGTTTAATTTATTTGCCACAAATATAAATAGTACGTAATCTTACAAAGATTAAAATAAGTGGCGGGGTAGCCCAAGAGAAACAATAAAGGCTTGTGAGGTTCTGGGCCACCTCGTTACAATTAATATTGGTTAATAAATATACGTACAACTACCTAGACAGTTAGACCATCACGTTTTCTCAGATAAAGGAATAAAACCGAAGAACTAATTAAGTTACAGAGGACCATGCAGGGCTGTCATTAGAAGCTGGCTAACGGTGATTATTGACAATAACTATGATGATGATTAATGGGGCTGTATCACAGTAGACTTTACATTTGCATTCCGGGCCGGAAACAGCTATTTCCACCGATTTTGATATGAACTAACGAACCTCTCGGCCATGTAGGATGCTTAAAATCAAAGCAATTATACAAAAAATGACTAACAAACAGTGTACAATGTATATAAACAGTCTCCAGGGAAAATATAGAAAATCCTTTCAATTCAGCATTGAGGGAGGGAAGTTTAACTGAGCACAAACAAACAAAAAAGGTTATTTTTACAGTCGTCCAGCAACTTACAGCTATGTGATCTCACGTGAGACCAGTGATTACAAATAATTCAATGTAGACTCGAAAACATGTGTCCGAGTTTCATTTTTAGATTTTGAACGTTGATTTTGAACGTTGATTTTGAGTACGTCTAAATAATCCACGTATTAAGAGAAGTTTGCAAAATGCAGCAAGCTTTAAAATACACTCCACATGGGGAATAAAGACATCAACTACGCGACATCAACCCAGCCTGGCTTTTATCCAATAGCGATTATCACTAATCCGTTTTCTCAACGAGGTGTTGAGAAATAACCGTCATTCGACAAAGGTGGGGACAGAAAAAACGCCACAAGTCACATCTTGTGACAAGCGGCTACAAAAACGCCACAGATTTCAAATGGCAGCAATCGGCAAATTAGTGAGTACGCAACTGCACATGAATCTAACTTATTTTACCTTTAATGGCGGCAAGCGGCTACAAAACCACCACAGATTTCAAATGTTTGTGTGGAAGACACAATGTCAACAATGCATTCTTTGCTGTCCTTAAAGACATTGCTGCAGGTTATTGAGACATAACTAAAACATTATTTTAAGAACCAACACATGTCATAAAAGTTGATGACCCATATGCTAACAAGATTAAAAAATAACATAACCGTTAGTTCGTCATTACTTTACCGACATGTTGTGCAATGACACTTATCCGTTACTTCACAGTTAAATACCGTTAGTTCTTCGTTAGTTACCATTACTTCATCGTTAATTACCGTTAGTTATCATTAGTTCTCCGTTATACTTTCCGTTTCTTACTGTATAACTTGTACATTATATCCGTGTCAGTGTTTACAGCCCTTAAGCTTTCTAATATCCAATACCATCGACCTCATGAATGCCCCCTACATTGTACTTCTAGTCCTCTGATATGCCCACTACACAATAGGAACGCTTATTGAAATGAACCAGATAAAATAACAATGACAAGCCTTGTGATCAATAACTGTATGCAGCAAAATACCAGACAAACAATACTCCCTAGCCATCTATGAATACAGGTATTGTTTGAAAAGAAATTTCAAAAACTCGTTCTGCGTGTGTCATCAGGGATTCCAAACACCTCGAAAGCAAACAATCACTCAGGGTGTGCCCCTCAGGATTCATTGCTTTCTCGACGTTTGGAATCCTGATGAAATACTTGAACTCTTTTTAATACCACATCAAGACACACTCAACTTACCTCTTTTTGTTTTTTACTTTTTTTCTCTGCGGGTTCTTCATCATCAGAATCAGATTCCCCTGAAGACGACTCAGACTGCTTTCTTTTCACACCAGCTTTCTTTACTTGTTTGGTAGCAGTATTTTTCTCATTCTCGTCATCTGATGAAGATTCCTCAGAACTGGAATCACCAGAGGATTCTTCGTTTTCTTTCTTGGAGGCTTTTCCTACAACTGGAGCTTTTTTTGCTTTGGACTCTTCATCAGAAGATCCATCTGAGCTTGATTCTGATGGTGACTCTTTAGAAGCCTTTTTCTCAGGCTTCTTATATCCTTTCTTTACAGCTGATTCCTCACGAGAGGAATCGTCACTGGAATTCTCATTTTTGGCTGTTACTTTCCGTTTAACTGGCTCACGCTTCTTTGCTGTCTTTTTAGCTACAGGTTTATTTGCATCGTTGTCTGAATCTGAAGGCTCACAATCTGATTCACTGCTGCTAGACACTGCCTTTTTGGATACTTTGCCATTCTGTTTAACTCTCTTATTTTCAACCCGAGTTGGCTTTACTTTCTCAGCAGGAGGTTTCTCATCTTCACTGTCGCTGTCTGAATCTGAAGGCTCACAATCTGATTCACTGCTGCTAGACACTGCCTTTTTGGATACTTTGCCATTCTGTTTAACACTCTTATTTTCAACCTGAGTTGGCTTTACTTTCTCAGAAGGAGGTTTCTCTTCTTCGCTGTCGTTGTCTGAATCTGAAGGCTCACAATCTGATTCACTGCTGCTAGACACTGCCTTTTTGGATACTTTGCCATTCTGTTTAACTCTCTTATTTTCAACCTGAGTTGGCTTAACTTTCTCAGCAGGAGGTTTCTCTTCTTCGCTTTCGCTGTCTGAATCTGAAGGCTCACAATCTGATTCACTGCTGCTAGACACTGCCTTTTTGGATACTTTGCCATTCTGTTTAACACTCTTATTTTCAACCTGAGTTGGCTTTACTTTCTCAGAAGGAGGTTTCTCTTCTTCGCTGTCGTTGTCTGAATCTGAAGGCTCACAATCTGATTCACTGCTGCTAGACACTGCCTTTTTGGATACTTTGCCATTCTGTTTAACTCTCTTATTTTCAACCTGAGTTGGCTTTACTTTCTCAGCAGGCAGTTTCTCTTCTTCGCTGTCGTTGTCTGAATCTGAAGGCTCACAATCTGATTCACTGCTGCTAGACACTGCCTTTTTGGATACTTTGCCATTCTGTTTAACTCTCTTATTTTCAACCTGAGTTGGCTTTACTTTCTCAGCAGGAGGTTTCTCTTCTTCGCTTTCGCTGTCTGAATCTGAAGGCTCACAATCTGATTCACTACTGCTAGACACTGCCTTTTTGGATACTTTGCCATTCTGTTTAACTCTCTTCACCGTATTTTCAACCTGAGTTGGCTTTACTTTCTCAGCAGGTTTCTCTTCTTCGCTTTCGCTGTCTGAATCTGAAGGATCACAATCTAACTCGCTACTGCTAGACTCTGCCTTTTTGGATGCTTTGCCATTCTGTTTAACTCTCTTATTTTTTACTTGAGTTGGCTTAACTTTCTTAGCTGGAGATTTCTCATCTTCACTGTCGCTGTCTGAAACAGAAGGCGAATGCTCACGATCTGATTCATTGCTGCTACACTCTGCTGTTTTGGATGCTTTGCGATTCTGTTTAACGCTCTTATTTTCACACTGAATTGGCTTTACTTTCTTAGCTGGAGATTTCACATCTTCACTGTCACTATCTGAATCTGAAGGCGAAGGCTCACAATCTGATTCACTGCTGATAGACTCTGTCTTTTTAAATGCTTTGCCATTCTGTTTAACTCTCTTATTTTTTACTTGAGTTGGCTTTACTTTCTTAGCTGGATGTTTCTCATCTGCACTGTTGCTGTCTGAATCTGAAGGCTCACAATCTGATTCACTGCTGCTAGACTTCGCCTTTTTGGATGCTTTGCCATTCTGTTTAACTCTCTTATTTTGAACCCGAGTTGGCTTTGCTTTCTTAGCAGGAGGTTTCACTTTCTTAGCTGGAGGTTTCACTTTCTTAGCTTGAGGTTTCACTTTCTTAGCTGGAAGTTTCTCATCTTCACTGCCGCTGTCTGAATCTGAAGATGAAGGCTCAGCTTTTTTGACTTTCTTAGCAGATTCTTTGGATTGCTTTGGGTTTTTTGTTGGCACAGGTTGGCTAATGAGTAATAAATGACAAATTAGGAATTTCACATAATTATAAGGGCTTTGGCATTTTTCACACAAGCACACAGCACTATATGTTGTGAAGTAAACAGTGCCAATATTTTGAAATGGTTTATAGTTTCCATGGTTGAGAAGAGCTTCAAAACTGTATACAAAGCTATGACAGGAGTAAAAAACGTACTAGATATTGTTTTGCTATTGTTAAATTCATATTATTATTGTATTACATGTAACTCCGACATCTAGAGTGAAATACATGTTGTTGTTGTTGTGTTTCTTGTTTCCTTTCCATTCGAATGGTCCATATTTTGCTCACAACTAACCTTCTAGCTAGCCGATGATCAATCCCTTGCATTACTAAACAAAACTGAGGACTTCCAATTCTAAAAATTGGATCGCTATCTAAAGAAAAAACCTGACAAAAAGAAAACGAAAAAAGAATAACTAATAAAAAATAAATACCCACAGCACGAGGTATTCCAAGGCAGTCGCATATCCACTTACTAGCCTCACCCGATCGGGCTTAACTTGGGTGATCATTTAACTGTCCGAGCTAAACTGCCGAAGGTCACAGGGAACTCAATTACGTCTGTCATCAGGTCATCATGACAATTACGTATGTACATATGTATTTTTATATTCTCCAACATTTCAGCAAAGCTGCCATCTATCAATATCTATTGGCCCGAGTTCAGTTGGCAGTGTCAGCCTCTTGTTATTATTACTTTAAAGTCGGTTTCAGCACACAAACAAACTTCACATAAACTTGAATTTGAACAATAACTGCATAACAAAGAAAAACTACACTCAAATAAGTGTAGTACAGTACACATGCATGTGTAGCTGTTACCAAACTTTCGGTCAGTGGATTCAAAGTCTGAGATTTTTGTCAGATAATACAAATAGAAATAGTGTCCAAGTGCTATCGGCTTGCTATTGTACATGTATCTTTGAATTACCCATGAAATCTTCTGTTTTTCTTCCTCCATTAGCTGAAGGAACCTCAATTCCTGTCTGTAGTCATGTTTTTTTTCACGCACTTCTACTGAAACCCCTGATTAAGAGGATCGAGTATTCATCACAGCATTATAACGAGACACTTCAAACATATATACATGTACATGTACACACCTACCTTGTAATCACTTCTGAGTCAGACTCATCAGAACTGGAATCCTATGTAGTGAATAGGAATAAACCAATCAGTGATATGTATAGCCTGAATTTCAGCCGTCTCCTCCAGTTCGTTCCTCCCGAGAGAGACATCTGAATTCATTCGACGATAATGACGTCCAGTGACGTCAGAGCGGATTAAAATTTCAATTTATGCAAATAAAACTGCCATGGCGGCTGACAAGAGTTCGTTGGGTCACAAAAACAAAGCTCTCGCCTTGAGAAATTATTTGAGATTATGTCAAAATGTAGACCCTACCAATCTACATCCCATTTGCTTCTCAAGCGCCTCTTAAATGTATGCTGTGAAATCCTTTTTGAAGCAACAGATCGTTCAGTAACATTTGAGGCAATTAAACTGTGATCTTTGTCTTCCGTTTACTAGTGTAAAGTCTCTCAATCTGCCGTTCGGTTCGAGACAGGGAGAGATTACCTTTGTAAATAATGCAGCAGAAAAGTAGAATAGCATGGAAGGGAATCGGAAGGGAATCGGATTATATCCGTGTTAGCTACGGGGATAGGATTTCGAAAAGACTATACCGTCGTTTGCATCTAAATATAAGCGTCAACATGTGAGGCAAAAACATGTTCTAACTGGGTAATTCGTCATCAAACATTCAAAATTTGAAGGTGTGCTACAACTTTCGCACCCAAAATATCAGGTTATGCTCCAGTTTTGAGGATATTTATGATTTATAAACAAATACAGCCGTAACTTCAAACCAGATGTGCCGTTATTTCGGGACTTCAGAAATCAAGTGGTAGAGCTGGTTGGAGAATTATCGATACGGGAAGTGAATAACTTGGTATTTTGAGCGAACATTCGTCTAGCATGTCTTCAAACTTCGAATCAGACGAATCACGTTACGTTTGATATCCAATTTGAGGAAAGTTTCGCCTCACATGTTCACGCATAGATGTAAACGACGTTTTTTTTCACATTTTTAAAGCAGAGCGTCCGGTCGTCGGTGTTTTTCGATCCAGCTAATAAGTTCAACGTATTTGAACTTAAGTACTTAAACAATGTTCCTTTGTGATTGTGCACTGGCGTGAAGCAAATTCAGTCTTAATTAGAAAGGGCTAATGTATCTAGCCTGAATTTCAGCCGTCTCCTCTGGTTCGTTCCTCCCGAGAGAGACGTCTGAATCCAATAGCCGATAATGCCGTCCAGTGACGTCAAGGCGGATTAACAATTTAATTTATGCAAATATAATAAAACTGTCACGGCGGTAGTAAGAGTTCGTGAGAAATATTTATTTGAGATTATGCCGACCAAAATAAAAGCCTTACCTATATTATATATCTCCATCCATTTGCTTCTCAAGTGCCTCTTATGTTGTGAAAGCCTTTCCGAAGCAACAAATCGTTATATTATATTTGGAGGCAAAGTACGGTTGATATTTGTCTTTCCGTTGATCTTTGTACATGTCTCGCGATCTGCCGTTCGAATCGACACAGCTACGAGATATTACCTATGTAAATGATGCAACAGAAAAGTAGAAAAACATGAAAGGATAATGGAGAATTTTAGAAGAAATACGAAGACTCTTTTACGGGAAAGAACAGTTCCTTGAAGAGAGTAGCGACATTCTTTACCACTGCGAGTGCGAACAAATAATCGATTGTCAACAACCCCGCGGACGCGACGCGATAAAATGTAGATGTTTACAGGTTAGTCGGCCCGTTATTGTGCAGGACACTTTCAATCCATTTCCAGATGTTTTCCTTACGAATTCAAGGTCTTTGCCAAAGACAATCACTCCACTGAAACTCAACGATCAACAATCGCGAGTCCAAAGTGAATCCTGCCGTCTTCTCGGCTGATAATTATGATAATTATGCGAAATTATAGAATATGAACCAATCAAAAATCACTACCAGGTTTTCTGGTAGTGACGTCACTGGACGGCATTAACGGCTATTGGATTCAGACGTCTCTCTCGGGAGGAACGAACCCAGAGGAGACGGCTGAAATTCAGGCTATAATGTATCCAAATTTGAAAAAAAGTACGGCAACGAAAGAGTTTAGCCGGAATGAGCATACACAGTGTATCAGGCAACGATAAACGAAAATTTCACGAACGGACCTTAATGGAAGGCTTGAAAACCCAAAATAATCCAAAACAAAATGACCATGAACATTGTTAACTCATGTTTGACTCGGCTCTCCGAGCAGACAAGGTAATTTTTTCTTGTCGTTTTCAAAGAATATTGGTATGAAATAGACAAATTGAATGATATTAAGGATATTTCTAGCATAAAAACGAAAAAAAAATTGTGATGCAACAGCCGGGAATCGAAACTGGGGTCAACGGCTTGGGTGGCATGGTAACCAGAGAGAAAATACTTTTTTTTGTTTGCAAATCTTGAGTTTTTCTATTAGCTGGGTACGAAAACCATACCACAAAAACATGTAAGTACTACTCATAAACCTACATGTAGATATACAAGAGCACTGTAAAGTGAGATATGATATTTATCTATGGATGAAAGAAAAAGAGAAATGAGTTCCTTATCCTAAAGGCTGTATTGGTATCCCTGTGGAAACAATCCATATATGGTCAGCTGTCCGATACATTTCATCATCCGTGGTCCTGACTCTACGTGTAACCTTAGTTATAGACTCTTCAAACATTTAATTTTGTGTTATATCAGTTTCCTGTCATTGCCCAGTCATTGTGGTTTTTATAGTAGATTCAGAAGTCAGTACTCCTGTATTGGGATGTGGAATACGTTTCCATTTTTGTGGTTTTTCGTATCCGGCAAAGTACATCAATTTAACGGACTGTGACACTGTTTCTCATGTTGCAGATTATTATATATTTATGTAGCATGTACATATGGAAAAGTATCCACTTACCACGTTGTGTGGTTTTCGTGCCCAGTGTTGGGCGATAACAGTCTGAGAAATTGAATCTCACTTACAATGTACCGTATTCATACTATATTCACTCACGGATAAGCCGCACTCACGGATAAGCCGCACCCGAGTTTAGAATCTTGATTTAGGGAAAAAAGTTTTTTTGGAAGAATATCAAACATACATGTACATTTTATAAACCTTCATCAGACTTTCAAACTGGAGAAAACTCCAAAGTTGTACCTGTAATTTCAGCTCTGAAATAGTATAAACTTCATATCTACATACTTAGATATATGATTTATCTTTCCATAGTGTTTGTTTACCGGGATCTGTTGATTCAGGTCACCTTTTATTTTACATGTCAATGAAGCCAACAACGTGCTCACGTTCGTCCGTAGCTTAGTAACCAGGCACCTGTTGGAAGAGAGAGAACTGGACACTAGACGTTTTGTTTTCGCTGAACGAAGTCAAAACAACATGGAGTAGTTTGCTTTTTCATCAGCTGTCTGTTGCTATCATGCCTAAAAGGATATCCGGAAGCCAGCTATTGGAGAAAAACTTGTTACTCAAAGAAAGGTGGAAGATCTGTTCGACAAATTTGCTGTTAAAGTGCAAAGCTGCAAAGAAACATTGTTGCCATTTAGCGTGGTATTTATCGTTTGCGGAGGAACAAATATTCACAACATAAACGGATCTGTTTGGAGCCACCAAACTTGCAAAAGCAATGGCCAGTGCTTACTTTCTTTTGGTTTGGTGTAGTATTTATTATTATAGCTTAGTATTTCTTGTAAATGTTAATTTATGGAAATTTCCGGACCTTTTGTTCGGTAGATGTTCTCGCAGATAAGCCGCACCCCCGATTTTAAACGAATATTTCTGGTAAAAAGGTGCGGCTTATCCGTGAGTGAATACGGTAATAGCATATCTGGGTTTAATTAATATTGGACCTCACTTTGCAACATTATAACATGTTGAGGTTTAGTTAGTATAATAAATTGTCTGTCAGAACTGCCTCCCACATATTGTGTATGTTGTCAGTATTTGGGAGAAGGAACCAATCTCACAGACTGTTAATGTCCTATTAAAGCTGGGTACTACTATCATATCTAACCTAGACCCTCACACTCTATAGAGAAGTCTGTACTATAAAGACCTTGGTGTTTTACTGGGTATAAAACAGCATGCACCTGACTGATTTGCTTCACCTGATTGGGTAAAATTCTCATGAATTATGCATTCATGAATTTTAGAAAATTAATTAAAAAACCCATTTACAGTATAGCCTGAATTACAAGGGTGTCAGCTATATATAAATACACAATTACGACATACAGATGTCAATAAATACAGTCTGGCCCTAAACTGCTGTATGGATCCCAAATTATGTTGAAGGAAGGGTTGGCCAAGGACACCTACAGTACATGTATATTATGCACAGTAATTTTCAAAACCTAAATACAGTGTACACATTCTGGAATTGTTAGATTAAATGATTCAGTCGTAACAATCATAAGATTATATTAAATATTAGTTACTGGTCATAACAAACCTCATTAGTTTTTGTAAGATGACCAGAAGTAATGAAGTCCTTCACAAGGACAAACTTTGAATGCTGTTGCAGTCCCTCTAGGAGATGCACGTTACCCCTACGGAATTTTTGAAACATCAGACCCAGATTGGAGGCCAGCTGTTGTGGATGGTCAAGCAGGTCATGCTGGATTAAAAGCCTGTTCAACTGGTCTTGGGTATCTTCACATCCAGATGAGAGCAAAGCATATTTCTTTTTCCATGGGATGAACTGGAGTTGTAGATAAAATAAACAATTATTTTAATAATCATGCAATATTAGATTCCTGGTATTAAGGTGGCTCGCCTAGATTTTCCACAGACGCACCATATCTACTTTGAACGGCTGATACTCCACTGTCAGAGCACAGTCGGGCTAGCCACTTCACCCATTTACTAGAAATAGAATAAACTTTCCAAAAATGTAGGTTAGTTTGACATCGGTGTTACCATAGCAACACAGCATCGACGTCATGTATTTTACACATCATCAATTTTCTCGAAATCTAGACCTAAACTTTTAATAAAACCTAGTGTCCCTTGTAGTCTAAATGTAGGCCTTCAAGACTGCAAAGTTTAAAAAATGTATGAGAGCGTTTTAGAAAAAATTGTGTTGAATATTTTCATTCGAAAAATAAACAATTCGCCTTACTTCCTGTTTAGTCGTCGAGAACTGTGTTTTCCGGACCGATTCAAGCGATGTTTTTTAGCATATTTCATACCTGTGGCATAGGACTACTTCCCATGAAAATTTTATTCCATTTGCTTTATTCGATTTTGGTTTATGGAATCATAAGTAATGTCATAAATATGCTCATTTTACTCAAAATAGTAACGTATTTGCTAAGGAAGCTGTAATTTGAAAACTAGTCGATAAATATTTTTTTAAATCCATTCACCTGAAATTCAACATGTACTACCCTGGCCCTGTAAATATCAAGAGCATTGAATCATTTTAAGGGCGCGAAATAAAAACAAAAACATAGGGAACTTTTACATTCATCTACACAAGCTTCATTGCTGTATCATTTTGTTTATAGCTTGTGTCTTTCCGAAATTTATCTTTTGTCTAGATTCTACCTGCTTGCGTGCTTTTGAACTAACAAGTTTACCATGCACGCTTGCTACGCTTCGCTACTGCCGGAACGCTCGTGCAAATTCTGTTCTTAGTACAATATATAGTCACGCTGCCAGTTGTAACGCTGTTATAATATAACTTATATTATCCTATAAATATTTTATTTCAGCCAATCAGAGCTCAGCTTTACTATGCAATACAGGGCGGTATTTCATGGTTTTTCTATGAAATACAGAGCGGTATTTCATGGCTAGATCAAGGCCAATCAAAATACAGGAAATTTCGCGCCCTTTCTTTACCGGCCAATAAAAAATCACCATTTTGAATACATAATTAGTCTGCAGACGCGCGCGGCCGCCACTCGAAATTTGTGTTTTCCAATTCCGGCGAGAAAATTTGCAGTCTATCGTCCGGTAAGTTACTTTGTTTTCGTGATAAATATTTTCGTAAATTGAAAGGCTCGTTGTATACCAAATAATACAAATTTCTCGTGAAATATTCGCCGGTATTCCATAGAAAACCATGAAATAACCAGTAAATATTTATTTACAAAAGGTTTTATAATATCACTAATACAAAATCTCGTTTTTAATTGATATTTCGAAAATGTGGTTTAGACGTCACGGCCACTTTTTCCCGATCTGGTTACCAAAAACATACTTATTCAACATTATCATCCCGCACTGCCAAGCTTCATGGTTTAACTAATTTGCATGTCATTTAGACTACAAGGGACACTAGGTCGTTTTAAAAGTTTAGGTCTAGATTTCGAGAAAATTGATGATATGTAAAATACATGACGTCAACGCTGTGTTGCTATGGTAACACCGATGTCAAACAAATCTACATTTTTAGAAAGTTTATTCTATTTCTAGTAAATGGGTGAAGTGGCTAGCCCGATCGTGCTCTGATAGTGGAGTATCAGCCGCTTGAAGTGGGTATGGTGCGTCCGTGGAAAATCCAGGCGAGCCACCCTAAAGTACCAAAATTGCATGTTAAATATTTTATGGAAGGGCTGACAATTCTACTAAGAAAGATTATACAAATTTATTGAACAATTAATCGTTATGTCGCTCTATAAATTGCTGTATTTGGTTAAAGTTTGGCTTACTTTCTTTCATTATAAGTAATTTTTCTAAAGTTTGTAATCGGGTGAAAAAGTCACTGACTGTTGCCCATTAAATCAAAAGAAACTAACAAAACTAAATGCAAAAAATCATGCTTGGAGCTTGAGATACAAAATGTATGTAACAGTAATTGAGATTGTTGGACAGCAGACAGAGCCACCATCTTGACCGAGAAGACCCTGGGAACTCCCTGGGAACAACTTACTCTTTATTCCAGTTGACGCTGGGATCCACGTCTGGGATTCCGGTTTATCTTCCTCAGTCGTAAAACAATCACTACCTTATTATAGGAAATTAACGCACGTGTTAATTAAGGTATTTGAAATTAACGCGACTTAAATTAAGGTTACCGTATACCTTCGCGGGTGTCTCTCGCAAATAAAATCGCACGCGCATCATTTTAAAGGAAAGTATAGAAACCTATATATCACTGGAAAGGTTATATAATGTAGAATGCGCTGAAATGTTTTTTTTGCACAAATATTACATTTTCAGTAAATGCTAAGGCAACAAACGCAAAAAAGACGAGTCTCACAGAAGTGAATTTATGTCCCTCCGCGTTCGCGCCTACGGACGATTCCGCTGCATAATGTCAATCAGCACATGATGGTCTGTCAAAGTGTGTGAGCGTTTTTTAATATTTTACTTTGTTCAAATGCAACTCATCTTCAAAGTTTCAATCGAAATAGTTTCTGTGTTTCATCACGGCAAGTACTCTTATAAGAAAAATAATTAAAATATCGCTAAACGCTCACACTCTTTGGTTCATATGTAGCTCCTCTAACACTAGGCCAAGTTTTATCAAGATCTGACAAGTCTTCATACCCTATAAATTCACCCAAACACAGTGAATACGCATACAAATCTATCGGCGTTTTTGGCTTCTGAAAGTTAGGAAACACATCACACCTCATCAAAGCAAACGTCAACACTTAAACCAACCAGCCAATTATATGTAAGGATCCCCGGAGCTTATGAATGAAGTCCAGAAATTCGCGGGAAATTAGTACGTGGCTCAAATTGCATAAGAAACATACATACTAGTGTCGTGTCACAAATATTCAAAAGAGCGTTGTGTTATGGCCAAAACTAGAGAGAATGCGCAAAAGGGGAAAAAGAAAGGTAAATCAACGGGTTGTACCAAGAAAGGAGAGGGCCGGATATCGAAAACTAAATCGCGTCGAAAGGCAACGCCGCAAACAAGAGCGAAGGGAAAAGCGAGTGGCAGGCAACCTCGTGCTCCGAACGTTGATGTTGATCCTAAACCTGCTATGTTAGCTGCGATGATTCCTTCAGTTCCCCAAAATCGACCGGCTGAACTTCGCTCAAGTTCACGATTTAGAACTCCTGGATTGACCACGGCCCAGTTTGGAAACTGTGAGTCACCCAAGACATTAGAATCGGAGTCGGATGCGGACTCGCTGCTACTCTCTGAATCTTCCGTCTCTTTTCTTGTACCTGGCAAAAGTTTAAGCCTACTAGCTGAGCAGCTTTCCGTCGGAGTTGTAGCAGTACTAATAGAACTCGAAGTGGGAGTCGTCGAACATGAAGGCTGTTCGAACCACGAGCCTTTGTCGCTTTCCGCGAGCATCACTTTCTTCTCCGTATTGAAACTTTGCTCCTTCTCGAGCTCATTCTCTTGAATCTTCTTGGGGCCTGACTTCTTTTTTACCTTTTATCCAAGGATTATTCTTTTCTCTTCTGGACATATCCACGATCGATATACCGGTAAATTAAACGCTATAAAATCACTGAACTCACGAGTCACGGCTCACTGTGAGTCTGAAGCTCCGGATGTAGTTTCCCGCAAAAATTCAGCGGGGTGCCTGTGGCACGTAATGGGATCAGAGGGATTTATCACGCCGAAGCGATTTATTTACTTTCCTTCAAATCACGTTTTTTTCTAATATCTCGCAAACTTTTGCATATTTAAAAAAAAATTTTTCGGAAAGACGAAGATCAATCCATCAATTTCAAAAGAATTACAAAAAATTTTTTTTTAAGAAAACATGCCGCGAAGGTATACGGTAACCTTAACGCGAATAGGAGGGGAAATTCTTCAGGATAAAAAAAATTTACGCGAAAGAGGAGGTAAAATTTCAAAATGAAGGAAATTAACGCGATTGACACAGTTTTTGGCCGAAATACAAGAAGCACGCAAATGTCGAGAACTGCTCTTCTGGAAGGAGAATTAGAATGAACTAGAAATATTGTTACCGATATACTTTTAGGCTTTTACTTTGTAAAAGATTGAAATACAGTGTACAGAAAACAGAAAGCCATTGTTTCCTAGGTCTCAAATGTGTCTGGACAGGATCCAGAATTTGGGGTTATAATAATGGAAAGTAAGGTTGCGGAAATTAACGCTCCACTTAATTAATGCCGCGGAAATTAACGCTCACAAAAATTAACGCGACTTAAATTAACGCGAATTTTAAAGATTCGCGTGAATTTCATGGAGCGTTAATTTCCTATAATAAGGTATTTAATTTTAATTTTATTTATTTATTGGATCTGTCGTCACTTACAATGTAACTCTTTCCCTTGTGCTCGCCTCTTCAATTGCAATTAACCGATTTGAAAACTTATCTTAAAGTTACAGTACCGGCCGAAAGTGTGTTAACAATTACACGCGCGAAACGCGCGTGTAGTAAATTAATTGACTACACGCATTTGAGTGTAATGCACGCACGTACTACACGAGTGTATTACACTCAACTGCGTGTAGTTTTTCTTTGTTATGCAGTTATTGTTCGAATTCGACTCATAAAACAAAGAGTTGTCTTCTTATTCAACAACGTTGTTTCTAACGCTTCAAAATAAACTTCGAGAATCGAGAAAATAAATAAAATATTTGCATTCGAATAGAATTTTTATGCTTTCTTTCTGATACTTTATTTATATGAAATGGTAATCATTATATTAGTAATGTACTGACAATTATCGTTGCATAGCCACAATAGCCAGCATGTGGCAACACGGTAGAGGTTTCAATAGCCCACTTCCGCGATATGCTTTACTTGTTACGCACAAAGGTTTCAATATGAGGCTCCGTGCTAAATTGAATTTATTCTTTTCACATAGAAAATAATTAATTTAATTTAGCACGGAGCCTCGTATTGAAACTTTTGTGCGTGACAAGTAAAGCATATCGCGGAAGTGGGCTATTGGGGGTACCCCCTCTAGGGCTGTTAAGATAACACGTGGTGCACGCTGACTGTGAGGTCACTCGCTTCAACTCTTCGAGCAGCGAAGACTTGTTATTTTGTCGTCAAAGGTGAGCATTATTATGGCTTCTTATATGCCAACTGTTCTTATTCTAGGACATTTTTGTTGTACGTAGACTTCGGTCTGATCTTAGCTCTAGCTTTGATGAACGCATGGACGGTTAGCTCAGTGGTTAAGCTCCGGTCTATCGAGCGGGAGATCGCGGGTTCAAACCCCGGCCGGACCAACACTCAGGGTCTTAAAATAACTGAGTAGAAGGTGCTGTAGACTGCGAACAGTCCCTTTACTTTTCTTGGTCTGTCGTCACGAAAAACTCGAAAAACTCGAAAAACGATGCGCGAACGAAATCCCCGAAGGGTAGGAGGGAGGGGGGACAAAAGAAAAATAAAGGGACTGCAGTCTTTTCCCAGCAACTGAAAATCGTGATTGGTCAATTAAACAATACAAACGTAACATATATCAATCCCTCAATTAGTATATGTGAAAGATATTGACAGCTATTTTACAGCACCGCAAAGGTTTCCATAATGGCTACGAGAGAAATTTTGGATTTTGATTAAGTTTTTGATGGTTTATCTCATCAGCTTGGTGGCTTAATTTTAAAAGACGAACAAAAGAAACCATTGAGAACTTATTACAAAACAAAGATGTGTTGGCCGTGCTTCCAACTGGTTTTGGCAAAAGCTTAATTTACCAACTGAAAGTGTTTTACTCGCCAAACGGAACAACAATCCCGAGCAAAGCCCCGAGGAGCATTGTGGAAGAACAAATCAAGTCAAACGACTTCTGCCTGAAAGCGAAACCTTTCGAAATAAAAGACGGAAGATGTCTTGAGTGATATTGGGGACAACAAGTATGAAGTTATATACGCGTCCGCCGAGCAAGTTCTGTCTTCCGAGTTCCTCGATTTGTTTAATACTATACTGCATTCAGCAAGAATCTCTCGTTATTAGCACACTTTGAACATACGCGGGCAGATAGATATCTCTCTTAATTTCCAAAGTGAGAGGGATTTTGAGAATATTAGTAATCAAATTACTAACTGCATGCTGTACTATCGACGCCAGTTTTTTTATGGTATTTTCGGATGAAACGTAAGAATGTTTCCCAAAGTTACCAACAGCTTGAAATTTACCTAACAGATTCTACAAAAATCGGAGGCAGCACTTAACAACTTTGGTCTTCCTCTTCTCTTTTCTTAGGAGTTTCGGCGTCGAATTCATTAATGTTGTTCATCCCACATTCATTACGATTTCGATGAAAAACAATTTCAGAGTGACCCGCGAACAAGGATTTCCCCACGGTTTGTATTTGTTTATCATTTTGGCGGCTTTCTCGCGGCTTTTCCCTCGTATTTTTACAGGTGGGCGGAGTTTTAATCTCATTTTAATTTAATAGTAGGCGGTGACTGCAGTCCCTTTATTTTTCTTTTGTCCCCCCTCCCCCCGTCCTCCTACCCTTCGGGGATTTCGTTCGCGCCCAACCGCGCTCGGCCAAAACATCGTTTTTCGAGTTTTTCGTGACTAGAGAGCAAGAAAAATAGAGGGACTGTTCGCAGTCTAAAGGTGCTGGCTTTGTGAACCAACTGCAAATGGTTAGACCTTCACGTCTTCTCGGATAAGGACGTATAATTGTAGGTCCACTCCTAGTATAGTCTCGTACTGATTTAGGAGTAACTCATTAAAGAATTGGCCTTCGCGGCACAGCTTAAACGTTCATTTCTTCGGTGTTGGTGGACGAACCGTTTCCTCTCTTCGGAAACACGACCTTCACGTGGTTTCTCCCCCCCCCACCCCCCCCCCGGACTCCCCATAAAAATAGACGGGGGTGCTCGACGTGAGAAATGAAATTCACCCCTAAAAGATAGCAATATGGGCGTGGCTCACAAAAATTTGACCCCTAAAAGATAGCACTCCAAAAGACAAATTTGTGCAAACTAAAGGAAATAAGAGACAAAGCTCTGCCCCATAACCTCGTCTTTAATATTCGGATGGATCAAACTCTATATCGAAGCCGTAAATACCGATTCAACTTGTGGGGTCTCATGCTCGAGGATCCAGCGCTATTTTTTCTCGGCCACAAAAATGTTGGGTCTCGGAGACCCCTAAAAGATAGCAGACCTTTGGAAGACCCCTAAGATATAGCACTGCTAACGATTTTAACCCCTAAAAGATATGTCGAGCACCCCCGTCTATTTTTATGGGGAGTCCCCCCCCCCCCGGGGGGTTTCTCGTCTTGCTCCCGATATTATAATTTTAGAGATCGGTACTTATGATCTTGTTAATGTTGGACCCGAGGTAGTTGGGTCTGCTATCGAGGAAATGGTTAATGTTCTGCGCGTTAAGTTTTCAGTGCGAGTTATTTGTGTTTGCCAAGTGATACCACGCGGCGAGAATTACCCTTATTGTTTTTATTTCAACGTTGAATCAAGTTGTTAGAGCGCTTTTAGAGTCATTGTCTGGTGTTTTTTGTTGGTATCACAAGGGCTAACTAACCCCGATAGGACTCCTTTTTCGGCTGATGGCGTCAATGTTAGTAAAATCGGCCAGTATTTTTGTTTATACCGCAGCTATCGGGCGCCATCTTGAAGGCTCTGAACATGCGCTGTAATGGGTGGTTTTCGCACCTCGCAGGGCTATGGCGCGTTTTCAGGGTCAAAATTAAAAGTGTTCCATTCGCTGCTCTCGAAGTTAAATGTCAACCATTTCCTGTTCAGGAAACTAAAACATAAACGTTTCTTTGGCTTTGAAACATAAACTTTCGGCGTTTTCTGATAATGGAAATGATGTTCGACATTTTCTGTTCAGGAAACTAAAACATAATCGTTTCTTTGGCTTTGAAACACAAACTTTCGGCGTTTTCTGATAATGGAAATGATGTTCGACATTTTCGACATTTTCGCCGCCATTTTCGCATAATGCCTTTCTTCACTAAACTTGCGAGTGGCTTGTTCGGCTCTTACGTTACTCTTGTCGCATTGTATGGTTTGCAACCCAAACATTTCCGCATTTGGTTTTATGAATGTGCATGTACTGACTGACACGTTATTGATTTCCGGTGCTCTTGTTACACACCCACGCTTTCCAGATTCTCTGCTGAAACTTTCGGCATTTTCTGACTTCAAATTTCCAACAGGCGTTCCTCGTATACCTCGATCATGCCGAGGAGCTCTGGGAACGAGACTGAGATCCAGCGTGCTTTGCGCGCCCTCCCAAAGGTCAACTCGCGAGCATGGTTGCATAATATAGACGCCATCTTTATTATCCAGTGCATCTACGAACGGATTTACAAATTATAAGTTATGGAAAGCCGTCCAGCAACCCGAAATTTAAATGATCTTTAAATGATCTCACACTTATACCAAGGGCGCTGGCCATGTCAGGGATTCCAATGTCAAACTCGATGATATAGGCGAATCCTTGTTTACGTTTTTTCCTCATTAGCATACATCAAACTTCAAGCGACGTACATACAAACAAACAGAGTCCATAAATCGAAAGAGATTGTCACACTTGATAATCACCGAAAATTTGAGAGTGATATGATAAATATATTTTTAGGAATGAGCGTTTAAAAAGCTCAAAATTTACAATGAATGTATGGCTATCAGCAACTCTTGCCCCCCAGCCCATTTTATAGTTTTGAAAAGTCAATTTCTCCGTAAATATTTAACATATCAATCTCAAAGTTTCGGTGGTTACTCAGTTTAAAATTCTCTTTCAACTGATATAGTCTGTTTGTTTGTAGCTTGAAGTTTAATTTATGCTAATGAGGCAAAAATGTAAACAATGACGTCAGCAAGGATTCGCCTATACTCGAGCTGTTCTCGAGGAATCTCAAATCTTGGTCTACCGACCATCCCAGAGCCACTGGCAACTGCATTTCGGTGACTGGACGAGCTCCCGCTTTCCGCCTCTGAAAGAATTTGGATGACCCTGCTCAGTGAGGTCTGTATGGTCTCAATCCCCGCTATTCGGCCCGCCAGTCGCACCAAATGCCTTACAATCTGCTCCAGACGAAACAGGACATAGTCTGCCACATCTTCACTGACAGTATCTTGTGAAAGCCTTCTTGGTAGGTCGATTAAAGTACGGCGAAGATAGCTAAATAACCTTTCACGTTCGTCCATTTTAAAATCTCTTACCACAGCCTAGTCCCAGGCGTTCCTCGCCGTGAGCCGAGCGCGATGTCGAAGGCTGGGGCATTACCACAGGGAGCCCGGTCAGAACGCCTGGGACTAGGCTGCCCTTACCAGGCTTTCGCAGAGATTTTAGTGTCTATGAGGGTATACGAGGAACGCCTGTTGGAAATTTGAAGTCAGAAAATGCCGAAAGTTTCAGCAGAGAATCTGGAAAGCGTGGGTGTGTAACAAGAGCACCGGAAATCAATAACGTGTCAGTCAGAACATGCACATTCATAAAACCAAATGCGGAAATGTTTGGGTTGCAAACCAGCAGAGAACCATACAATGCGACAAGAGTAACGTAAGAGCCGAACAAGCCACTCGCAAGTTTAGTGAAGAAAGGTATTATTTTCAAACGGCGAAAATGTCGAACATCATTTCCATTATCAGAAAACGCCGAAAGTTTGTGTTTCAAAGCCAAAGAAACGATTATGTTTTAGTTTCCTGAACAGAAAATGTCGAACATCATTTCCATTATCAGAAAACGCCGAAAGTTTATGTTTCAAAGCCAAAGAAACGATTATGTTTTAGTTTCCTGAACAGGAAATGGTTGACATTTAACTTCGAGAGCAGCGAATGGAACACTTTTAATTTTGACCCTGAAAACGCGCCATACAGGGCAGCGTACTTCTTCGGTTGTTTCGCTTGATATTTAGCGAAGTTCAGTCGGGTTTCTCAGTTATTTTGGCTTGAACTGATTCAGCTATCGTAAAGCAGATCTTTCATGCCAGCACAAATTATTGTTGCTCTGATCTTTAATTTGGGTTTGGGTTATTAGAGTTTCCGTTTCTAGTCTTTGTTCGTTGTGTTGCTTTTTGATTTATGTTGGTAATATTTATTTCCTCTCATTTTATTTTATGGGGCTTAACTCCTCGGTATGTTCGAGAGGCTTAACTCCTCTCATCTTATTTTACGAGACTTAACTCCTCTCTAACTGAATTGCCTTGTCATAGATACATATTTTATTGTATTTTATTTTTTGTAATTTTATAGGGCTCTTTCTGCTGTTGTTCTCTTTCTGTTTTAGGATGCCTCCCAGACGTTCTCAGGTTCAGTTTCTTTTCGAAGCATGTAATTTTCGCTTTTCACCAAGTCTATACATATAGTTAATAGAGTGGAATGGTTATGAAACCCAGCGACCTTCTTTGTTATATGTCTTTGTTAGCTTTTTTCAACCACTACCCTGCACAAAACACAATAGAAATTCCAATGTGTTAATCAATCAGCCAATAGAAACGTGTGAGTTCAGTCGTTCAGGGGACGCTAATGAACTATGACCCTGCACAATCTTTTGTCTTGCCCCCTTCCAACATAAATCGCAGCGCCTTTGTTAGCCCCTTTGAAGTTTGCCGGGTTTCATAACCATTCCACTCTATTAACTATGGTCTATATTAGTACAATGATTAAGTGACAAGCGTTCTTTCAACTTGTGGAATCTGGTATGGCATGCACCGGCATTCCTAGAGCAGTAGAGGAGGGTCTGAATGGGGTTAACTGACTACTGACAAACGGCCTTCAAAATAACTGACAACTGACAAATGACGATTTTTTTACTGACAACTGACAACCGAAAAATAACTGACAACTGACAAATTTGGTTTTTGTGGGTCAAACATAGTAAATTTTCTCTAGTAATGATTAACTAGGGTTAACTGACAACTGACAAATTGCCAAAATTTTAACTGACAACTGACATGTAGACCCCCCCATTCAGACCCTCCTAGAGTTCTCATTTTAGGTCATTCTTTCATGAAAAGGCTTAATTAGTGCAAGTAGGGCCATAAAACAACAAACTATTTTTGCCTCAAATGACTTCAGTTGTGTAACTTAGTTTTCTTTGAGTAACAGGAGCAGAAATTAAACTAGAATAAACAACAGAAAACAACAACAGAAAACAATTTCTCATGTTTTCTGTTGGGCCCACAAATATTATTGAAGACCTGCTAAGGACTTATATTTAGCAGGTGGCATTCATGTTAACTCGGCAGGGCAATATTTCCTGTATCAAAGTTATTGTGGCACCCTCTTTAAGTGTTGGGCACGCATTAAGTTTCCGGTTTAATTTGCACACGTTTTATACGACATAATGATATAAATTTTTCTGTTTGACTCCACAATTTCATTGGTTTTTGATTATTTTGTCCATTGTAGAGTATCTTAAAGATACTGGATTTTCTTTTATTTATTGCTACATGTAGTTGTGGGCAGTTTTATGGTTTTGTTGTTCTTGCGACTAATTATAATGCACAAGTATTTTTATGATCTTTGCTTTGGTGGCCTCGTCGATCAGTTAGCTAGTCGTACTATTTATGTATCAAGTTGTGGTTGAATAAATTAAGCTTACTACCATTTAACTGCATGTGGTTTTTCTTTTTTTCTTTTTGGCATTCTTTGCAGCGAGCTTTTATTCTTCGTAGACAGAAAATATGAAAGTTTCCAATGAGCATTTCTTTCAAGAACTGTTGGCTTATGACATTCGTTAGATTTGTGATCGAACACTTTACTAGTAGTTTCAACTTCTGATGCATTTTTGACTTTGAAATGAAATTTGTAGATACACGGCTGGATATTTTTTGTGCGATTTTTATGAGGGCTTCGGGCCAGTATTAAAATTATATATTGAACTGATGTATGATAAACCTTTGTTTTTTTATTTTTTAGCCAGTTCGGAAGATTTTAAAGTTATAAAGACCTCCAGAAATTACTAAGACCCAGAAACAAATATAACAGGATAGCATCGATATGCAACATTCGTAAATTCACATCAACTATTCCAGTTTAACACATCAGATCTTTTGGTTTGTTAATTGGAATTAATATTTCTTTGAAATCACTGGTTCAGGCACATTTTGCACTGTAAGCTACTAAAGTTTGCTGAAATATGATATTCAGGATACATCTTGTATTCCATAGACTGAAAATTCCTGAAATAAGCAATTTGTAGTTATCATTCTGTGTATTCTTATTCCGGAATATGGTCAATCGAACGCACTCTTAGTTTCAAGTTTGAGACATTGAAAGTGACAGATTAACCCGCGAATTGATCAATCTCCTCGGGTGATTTCTGGGATATTTTCTATTACCCTTTAAAAATAAATAGGATAGTTAACCTCTGCCAGGGCAGGGGTGTAACTAGCCTACAGGCCCGTTTACCGGTTAACTATGACTATACGAAGGGTTACAGACTTAACCCCGTGGTAGCGCTATCCTAGGGATAAAGTTTATAGTAAACCAGGACCTGGACGCCAGAGGTCCTTTTCGCTATAAAGTTTACTGTCAGTAAACTTAGCAAGAAGGCCCGGATAATTCCTATGCATGAAAGTAGGCGAAAACACTATAACGTTACCCGGATCCTGACTCGAAATCCTGACTCGGATCCTGACTCGGAATCCTGACTCGGATCCTGACTCGGATCCTGACTCGGAATCCCGACTCGGGATAGGTGCCCACGCAGCCAGTATGATTGTAGACAAGTTTCGACTGCATTGTTGATTTCAAAGTCTATAAATCGCTGGAAAAAAATTGCTTCTCACTCTTCTTTAAGTTCTGGAGTTTATCACTAAACGTATTTGAAGAACCACATAACGTGGCTTAACGTTTAAGTTAATGGACAATTTTTTTTTGCCAATTCATCTGAATCTCTACCGGCGGTATGCCAAACAGTGATCACGTGGTACAGACCATTAACATCACAGGAGCCATAAAAAAAACTTGGAGTGTCGCAGTTTACTGGGAATAGTAGTATTTATTTAATAGTCATGCGGCTGGTACAAAACGCAGGTCCAGGTCACAGGTCCAGGTCACTTAACGATTTTTGTATTTTACATAATCTATTTTCCTTCCACTCCATTCCTGTAAATACAATATCCGTGAGCAGCCTGGAAACGAGGTTACGTCATTTTCGCGATCCTCGTAATTACAAACATGGCGGCAGATGGAGCAGATGATGTACAACTTGAGGTACATGTATAACTTTAAGGGCATTAAGGGGGGTTATATATTTGTTAAATAAGATAAAAAGAGTAGTCAATGGTGGGAGTGGAGAGGAACGGGTAGTGAAATCTTCCTCCCTAGTTTTTTCGATTTTTTCTCCCTCCTCCCTTGTGAGTTTTAAACATTTCTTCCTGGAGCATAAATGTAGATCCCAATTTCTTCCTCCTCCCTATTTTTAATGAACATTTTACTGGCAATTTACAAGCGCGATCAAGATTATATTCAGTATACCAAGTAAATCCACTGTTCAGACAGTTTCCTTAGGACATTGAATACTCTTTTTATATTTAACAAATATCTAACCCTCCCTACACCCTTAAAGTTGTACCTCGTCTGCTCCATCTGCCACGTACCATGTTTGTGACCACAAGGATCGCAAAAATGATGTAACCTTGTTTCCAGGCTGCTCAGGAATATTGTATTTACAGGAATGGAGTGGAAGGAAAAATAGATTATTGGAAAATACAAAAATAGTCAAGTGACCTGGACCTGCATTTTGTACCAGCCGGTAGTCATGTACCTTTGGACTGCTGATTATTGCATTCCATCGTCGACACACTATAGTGCAGTGTCGCAGCAGGTCCAGTATCGGCAGCTGGCATAAAATATTTTCTATTAACTCATCTGCTAGCAAGTTGAAGAAATCTTGATGCACAGAACCTACAAAGATATACAATCATGTAAACTATTAAATAAATACAAAATACTAGTTACTCTACATGTACATGTATGTGTTATTTTTAATTATTTTAAATAAATTTATTAGTGATTAGATTAATTTAATAGTTGAGCAAGCTGGCCTAGAAAGCAGGCCCAAGGTTGAGGTTTGAATCTAAGCCACAGTTAATTGGGCAGTGACAAAATTGTGAGCCCTATATCCACAAGAAAAAAACAATGGAAATTCACAAAAACCCATCTTGTGACATTAATGGGAAGAGTTCAACTTTCCTGAGAAAATTTAACTTTTCCCATATATATTTAATGTTAGATGGGTTTTAAATGCAAATTCCCATTAATGTTTTTTTGTCCTGTGAATTGCTTCTGGACTGTGACTCAGGGCAGTCAGGTTACTCCCCCCTGTTCACAAAGTAATTACAAAAGAAAGGGAGGAAAAGGGAGAAAACCTCTAAAGTAAAGTAAAGTAAAGCAACTTTATTTTACATCGGTAACTCGTGACAGTCTGATGAGACTGATAAACTTGAGGCCGACAGGAGACCTACGATTTTACGTCCTTATCTGAGAAGACGTGAAAGTCTAACCATTTCCAGTTGTTTCACAAAGGCAGCACCTTCTCCTCAGTTATTTTAAGACCCTGAGTGTTGGTCCGGCCGGAATTTGAACCCGCAACCTCCCACTCAACAGACCGGAGCTTAACCACTGAGCTAACCGGGAGGCGGTAAAAGGGAAGGGCAAAACAGGTGGCTACAATGTACCTGTACTTTTAACCTCATGACATCCAGCAGAAATCCACCAGTTTCCAGCTTCTACTGACAACCTTGCACAGGGTGAAACCCAGCCGTCTCACAACACTGTTGCACACAAGTTTCACAAAAAAGCTTCACCATGGACGTAACTATTACACCTTACATGTAGGTAATCCTTTGTGCAAATTAAATAAACCAGCCAGTTTAAACAAAAGCATAAGCATAAGGCAGCGGCCTTGAATGCAATGAGGAGCAACTGACAAGTGCATGGACACGAAAACAACATGCAATAACAACAAACCAAGAGTCCAGGATGAGACGCCGGCCCAGGGCTGCATGACCACACCACAGGGCTCCCGGCGCATGCAGGATATTTAACCATGCCTAAATTGCATTTAGCCCCAATTAGGGACCTGCTTGTGATGAAGAACGTGAACTGCGATCGCAAATATTTTGTGACATTGGGTCATTTCTGAAAGGTGCAGCTCTTTGGTAAGAAAAATAAATATTACTGGGTGATAAAAATGTCAAGGTGTTTGATGAATACAGGGCTGGAAATTTAAAAAAAAAATGCATTTTTGCGACTACAGTCTGTAGATAAAAAAATTACTTGCAAAACAAAAATTTTAGTTGCAAAACAAATTGTGATCCAGTGATACTACAACAAAAACTGCACCTGCAACACATTATCAATCTCTTTCCCAGGGGTCTTTACTAATGCCTAATCCAAGATGGCATTGAAACAAGCCCTGGTACTGGCTGGTGGGATTCGGCCACTGATTGGAACACTTAACCATTATTCAGCAACGAGGTACCCAAGACAGTGGATGCTCCTAAAAAATATCCACATATTTGGCATATTTTTGTATCACATGACCAGCCTGTACATACTAGAGGCTCTTCTCGATGCCATCTTGGATTAGGCACATAAAGACCCCATGTCCTTTGGGTTCCCGAGCGGGCTACACTGTAGTTAGACCATCTAGCCATCAACGTGCGCATGTGACGTCACTACACAAATAATGTAATAATTATTTGAGCAAGCAAGCTCAACTCGTAGATAAATCCAGTAAAACCTGTTTTTGTTAGGCTTAATCCTACATTAGTTACATGTAGGTTAATCCTAGATTAGTTAACCTAGTGTTAAATTGACCTTCCAGGAATGGCTTTTTAACCTAGGATTAGCTAATCCTGGATTAGAAAATTTAATCCAGGACTCAGCACTTAACCCTGGGTTAGTTTAATCGGCCTTCCAGGAACCGGGGCCTGAAGTACACCTTACATGTACATGTACGACAAAGCACTCGCGAATTTGCGTAAATCTAGACCAGATGCCAAGCTGCAAGGAATGCGAAGAACAAACCCGTCAAAGGATTTGCTCCTCTCCTCTCCATGCAATGGAGACTATTAATTGGTACCAGTATTTCCTGAATTAAGAAGACAGCTTAAATATTGGGAAATACAAACAACCAAGCATATATATATATAACCTCACAATCAAATTCACTTACTTTTGTCTCTGCTGGCAGATCTAGAGCCTGATCTTCTTTTCAGTTTTCCTGGTTTAGGTGATCTCGAATTATCCAGTCCATCAGGGCATCTCGCCGCTGTTGACAGGGGACTGATTCCCTTCCGGCCTTTCCGGTCTGCCATTGGGATTGTATTTTGTTTATGTGTCTTGGCAACTCACTCTTGGTGTCCTGCTCGACGGTAGACGGCACACGGGATCCAAGCTTTCAGGGCAGAAGGTTCCCTCGGATAAATTTCTTTTGTGCTCTTAAAAAAATTCTTAATACTCCTTTGATTTCTGTTCGCCTGAAGCACATCTTCAGTATGACTGGATCTGAGTCTTTTTGGAGTCTTTCTAAACGCCATATAATGAAAACCGTTTTTAACCCGTCACTGCTCTGGTCGCGGCCATTTTTAAATACTTGCCGCCAATAACACAGGTATCCCAAATAAAGGGTCCTTGTCTCTCGAAAGACCCTGGAAACGATAGCTGTCTATGGCTGCAATCTGGTCCGAGCGCTTTTCGTGTCAGGCCTAGCTAACCGTAGTGCTTTGTGTTAGATTTTTACGTTGTATATCAGCTTTGCTGTAGTCTTCGGACTTTTCATTCGTTATTTATTTACCACAATAAAGTCGCTCACACCATAACACGTAGGATTTCTCAAAGTCCTTCTTAGCCCTCGCTTCGATTCTCGCACTCGCTTTTTGACCCAGTAATCGCTTACCAAGTGACTCAGCGAGTTCGACTTGGAGCAAGTCTACATAACACGTTATGAGATTATTAACGTGGTATCGACCGTCGGAAAACCTCGAAAAATACCCTAAAAAATACTGACCAAACCGTGAAAAATGTCCCACCCTAAAATATGGCTCATGGTCTAGAAATCACCCCAAAAATGGATTTAGCTTGACCAACCCCTCAAAAATAGCGGATCGCAGATTTCAAACCCTAAAAAATACAACGACCACCCCTACCACCCCCCCCCCCCCCCCCAAAAAGGGGTAATTACCACGTTATCAGTTTCGTGGGGGACTGGGTGCGATGCACTGCACATTGTCGGAAAAAGATGGCGGAGGTTCTTTACGATTTTTTTTTTTTATGTTTGCTTCTAGCAATGGAAGCAGGGAATTCAGAATCTACCTGTTCTTCCAATATCAACGGTAATCCCAAACCAATGTCTAGTCTCCAGAACACAGGAAACCAGTGTTTTAGAGAGCAGTCAAATCTCGAAAATTTCGGCTCGGGCCAAGACAGTCAGCTTTTTCCCTTCAAACGCAGGATCGTATTCTCTAAGGTCATGATCAAAGGCAGTCATCCCCATAGGACAGATAAAGCATTGGTGACCAGGAGACTAAACTAAAGCAATGTATCATGGAAAATACGATAAATTTAGAAACATAGTAAATTTAATAGATTACATGTATATGCGGCCGTTTGCATTCTTTCAGTGCACATCTATCCCCCCCCCCCCTCCCACCCCAAGCCATAAATAATGAACACTCCCTTAGTAAATACTTCAATATATAAAGCTTAATTACAAGGTTTTGCCTTTGTATTTTGCTCTGACTATTAAAGTCCTGCATGCAATGTATACGTACTTCTCAGTTCTCGCTTTCCAGGCTTAGTTTCCGTTGGCAACCTCTCAACTGAGCTCTCGGATCCTGTCAGTCCTGTGCTCAGCCCGCTCAGCCCTCTGCACTGATCCTCCAACCGGTGGAATTTGGAACTGGTGCAAGATTGTACCGGTACACTCTGTTAACACTGTACCGTTCATAAACTTCCATTCATAAAATTCGACCGGATAGGCCCGGCTATCCGGACGAATTTCAATACGGATCCAAATTCAGTGTAAACGTAGCCTTAGATCCGAGTCCATTCCCGTTGTCTACCATCGGTCTCTGCCTAAGCTGGTTTCATTTAATTGAAGCTTATTAACTTGAGCTTAAAGCCGGGGGCTATGTCATGGTGCTGTGCCGTGTATCGAGTATCGCTCGGTTGGTGGCTGTTAATTGGATACAAACAGTTAAACTTCCCTCAATCGATGCTTGATTGATAGGATTTTCAATATTTTCCCTGGAGACTGTTTATATACACTGTTTGTTAGTCATTTTTGCATATTTGCTTTGATTTTAAGCATCCCACATGGCCAAGAGATTGGTTAGTTTATATGAAAATCGGTGGAAATAGCTCTTCCGGCCCGGAACGCGAATGTAAAGTCTATTAAGTCTATTACCGTGACACAGCCCCTTTAACAAACAGTAAATGAAAATACATCAAATGCTGTCTAAACCATCGATCTGATATGAGTTACACAAACATGAGTGGGTAGTCCATCCGAAACACGGTGGCGACCTAATAAGGGTGGAAGCCACGAATACCTTCCATGCGTGCAGCTCTAGGGGGGCCGAAGCTTGACAGACGCCTGCGTGAAGGGCAGAAGCGGATTACGTGATGCGAGCTTCCACACCCAAAACACCCGGAGGAGGGGCTGCGTCCACCGAGCTGGAGTGGCAAAAGGGGTCTGGATGCTGAGGGCGACCCGCTTGGCGATCTGTTCATTAGGGGCTGACTTGCTCCACTTGTCAACATATCAAACAATTGTTGTTGTTCAGAGTAATATTTGGGCCTGACCAGATGCTAGTGAGGCATACGCTCATCCTTTTCAAATTTCGCTATCGATTTTTTTAATCGCACTTCCTGTAGCCTACGTTGTATCCGCCTCTCTTCTGCCGGCTCGCTACACATCCTGAACGTGTTCTAGTATTCGATGATCCGTCCTGCTTTCCAAATATGGAATATATTGACCATATATGGAATATCACAGGGAGCTCTCGGGAACGACACTTTTCTCAATAAATTGTTCGATATGTAACTGATGCAACCTTTGATTCCTCGGACGATCCCAATAGCTTTTGCATTAGGATCGGCTTACGTTCGCGTCAAAGAGGTGCTTCCGGAGGGTACGTAGGCAAGCTTCGTAGTATTTTGCGTCGTTGTGGTTGCCAAACTTAGCAGCGTCAACCAGGATTTCAATGTAGAGTAACGTCAAGTGCCGATCAAATGAGTCAGGCGCTCGGGAGATTTTCTGACATTGGTGAGAGCCTGCTCGACATCTACGTGTACCGTGGTCTTAGAAAGGGTTTCGACTTTTTAGGTTAACTCTGCCAACACGTGTTCAACGTGACGTTCTACAAGAAATGTAAAATGGACAAGCGCGTTTAGATGAAATACTGAGGGCAAATACCTAAGTCAAACACATTCTAATTTGCGCAATGATGTCTATTTTCCATAGTACCGCATATGCACAAAGTTTTAATAGTTTTTATTCACTATTTGTAGATATATTCTTCATTTTGTGATTCGTCTCCAAGGCTGTGCAAATAATATGACGCATAGGTCATCTCATTTGCATATTACAAAAACCTGAATATCTCTGAAACGAGATGAGATGTTGACAAACGGAAAATGTTATTATTCCTCATTTCGAAAGCATTTTAACTTTAGCTCAACTTAATTTTCGCTTGATATGCACTTTAGAAGATCCGTTTTTCTGTAGAATGCATGGGAGATGAATCAAGAGTAATGATATAGCAAGCTACCATATTAATAGATATCCAGCAATTATATTTTTAAAGGGAATCGAGGGGGAAGTTGGGCGCTTATTGGAAAGGGGGCGCTTATTACAAAATACGGTCAAAGGGCAACCTCGTGACCAGGGTCTTCTCGGTCAGATCCAAGAAGACCCTGGGAACGAGGTTGGTCAAAGGGATTTTATCATACAGTTGCATAACTCTGATTGGGCTTCCTGTGGTTTATCTTGACTGTGGAGTCTGGTACAGGAAATGTAAAAAAAACATGGCGGATCGGAAGGAATTGAAATTGTCTTGTGAATGGTTAACGTCTTTTAACGAATTTTGCCTCCACTACACAATTCAGACACACACAATCATATAGGATACTTGGGGATGTCGGTCAGCCGAGCCCGACAGCGTTTATTCATATAATTGCTCATAATAGCTTACAGGCATTCGTTCTTCAACTTTTGATCTCTATTTATTACTATTATTAATTATTGCGACACTGCCGGATACGAAAACCCAAAACCACTGTGTGGACTAAACGGGAACGTATACTCCCACCAATGCAGTGCCGCCAACTCTGGGAGCTGAGGTCATCTAAATACATAATTGCTCATAATAGCTTACAGGCATTCGTTCTTCAACTTTTGGTCTCTATTTACTACTATTATTAATTATTGCGACACTGCCGGATACGAAAACCCAAAACCACTGTGTGGACTAATCGGGAACGTATACTCCCACCAATGCAGTGCCGCCAACTCTGGGCAGAAGGCCTTCACCTCTAAAGAGCAGCTTTCTGATTGGCTGAATATAATTACCGGTCGCGAAGGTCGCAAACCAATGAGAGGTATTGCTTTTAACACGTGTTCGAAACGTGAGAGCCGCAAGCGTCGATCATTTCGCAATATATCTTCAGAAGAGCTCGGAACGGCAGAAGAGGAGATGCAGAGCTGGCACATAAGAAAGTCACCCTATGCATGTCTAATTTCATGGTATCCATGAATTTGCAGAACATCATATATGTCATGGTGTACCATGACATGTATTGTGTCATGGTGTACCATGACATATTTAAGATGTGTTATTGAGATACAGCCGACTCAGTTCTGAACAGTGTTCCTTTCGCGTGTACAGACTTTAGGATGTGTTATTATACGGAGTTCTAATCGACATTCAGCACGACATTCAGTACGTACTGTGTTATTTTAGTGAGACACAGCCGACTCAGTTCTGAACAGTGTCTCATCTGAAGCTATAGACTTCGGCTTTAGGATTGTGGATGTGTTATTATACGGCGTTCTAATCGACATTCAGTATCGGTTAGTTTAGTAAGACAACCGACTCAGTTCTAAACTCAAAGGCAATGTCTGATCTGAAGCTTTCCCGCGTGTACAGACTTCAGCTTTAGGCTTAAAGTTCTAATCGCATCGCGAACAGAACAGCTTCGGTCAGCCAGTATGGACTTAAGTACATTGGTTTTGACGGTCAGTTGACCACAGCCGATCGACTCAGTTCTGCCAGGGTTTGTAGCTTCAATAGACTTAAGATATGAAATTAACTTTATGTTCGCCGTGCGATTACGAAAAGTTCACTCCAGTGCAAATGCTTTTAGGTAAAACTACATTTTCCTGAAGTGGGATGAATTCGACGAAAATATGAGAACACATTATATCATGGGACAAGCTAGGTTTAATGACTGAAACTACACGAGGTAAACAGCACTTTTCGTGAAGTGATATTGTACACAACCACTGATTTAGCAGTGATTTAGAGGTTCATTGTACCTTTGAGCCGGGTGGTTGAACAGGTTTTCCGGTGATACCTTTAACATTGTTAATCCTAACTGGAAACTGAAACACAGCCGTTTTTTTTCTTATTATATACGGTTCTCATCTTATCTCTGTTCTTAGCACGGTTCTCATCGATTCTAAATATTGGGCTCTTCTTCACCCCGTAAAGCAATGGGGGTGAAATAATACAGGAAACCTGTCACTTTGTACCATGAACAAGAAAAGACAAGGTTTCATGCCAAATCCCGCTGAAAGTTCTTAGTGAGCTTTGTAATCATTCTTCATTAAAAATATTATTTTGAAACGTTTAAGATTTTTCGCCAGTTGAGGTGCAAATTCAACAATGGTTAAACATTACACGAAACCTGTCACATTGTACCATAAACCAGAAAGACAGTGTTCACGAAGAACGGCAAGATATACCTTACAATGTTTTTTTATGTCAATGGGATGAATTCGAGGAAAATACGAGAAAACGTCCTATCATGACAACAACAACAACAATTTATTGTACCCTTTGAATAATACAACAGTTATGTGTTTAAAAGTTTAAAATAAATATAATTAGGGTACTGGCTTCCAGAAATAACCTTAAGGGGCTAAAAATGCCAGGAAGCTAGTTTAAATAGAATAACTATAATTACAAGGTCGGAAGAAAGCAAGGGGTACACACACAACATAAACTATGCTAACATATCCACACACACACACAGGCAAAAGCAGCAATAAACACACATTCACACACAGATCTACACTAATGTCATAATAAAATAATCTTCGAGAGCATAAATAGTATTTAAAATTCAGGAGAAATAAAGACCAAAACAGTTTTATCAACTTTAGAAGTGGTAGAAGAAATATCTTTAATATTTCTCCAATATATCACTTTTAAACTTTTCTTTAAATTTTGAAAACGAAAACGATTTCATGTTTTTATCCATAGAATTCCATATTTTAGATCCTTGAAATCTTATGTTAAATATACCGTAATTTGTTCTTGCTTTAGGAAGGTAATAACACTGTTTTGATGCAGATCTTGTATTATGGCTATGGATTCTATCAATTGGAGTAAAGAACTTTTTAAAGACTGAAGGTAATACGGTTGATGGTAAAACTTAAACATAAAAGATGCGATATGGAAAGTGACCAGATCGAGCAACTTAATTATATTCAATGACTTAAATAAAGGACTTGAGTGTTCATCGAATTTAGGAAAAGTTATAATACGCATAGCTTTTTTTTGCAGAATAAAAAGTGGTTGTAAAGTGGAGGGGTATGTATTACCCCAAACAATTATTCCATATGTTAAAAAGGGATAAATCAGAGCATAATAAAGATTAATTAAAATATTAATATGAACATAATACCGTAATTTAGACAGGATACCAACACTTCTCTTAATTTTTTTTGCAATACTTTCAATTTGGGATTTCCAGCTTAGGTTAGAGTCAATCAGGATGCCAAGGTATTTAATACAATAGTCTTGTTTTAGTATCTTATCATTTATGGTTAATTCAAATTTGATACTTATTTTCCGTTGAGGTGGATGGAAGAGAACAAAGTTAGATTTTTCTACATTGAGAGAAAGCTTATTTGTACTTAAACAAGTATTGACATTATTTAATTCAGAATTTATATCCGTGATTGAAGGGTATTTATATTTTTATGTCTATAAAATAAATTAGCATCATCAGCAAATAAGTGGAAGTAAAAAAGATCAGAGCATAGGTGGAAATCATTAATATATAGCAGAAAGAGTATGGGGCCAAGTACTGATCCTTAAGGCATACCACAAGAAATGTATTTAGCCGATGATGTAAAATTATTAACTGTGACCGTTTGTTGACGGTTACTGAGATAAGAGGTAAACCAGGTTTTGGCTACACCCCTTATTCCATAGTACTCTAGTTTTTTAAAATTAAAATTTCATGATTAACCGTATCAAAGGCTTTACTAAAATCTAAAAATATTCCACAAGAGAAGTCTCGTTCATCAATTGCTTTCTGGATTTATCTATTATGCTAAGGACTGCATGGTCAGTGGAGTGTCAGTTTGCACGAAATCCAAATTGGTTGTCAAACAGAATTGCATTCTTTTGAAGAAAATCAAGCAATCTGTTACACATAGGTTTCTCTAAGAGTTTATTAAAAATAGAAAGGAGAGAGATTGGGCGATAATTGCAAATACTAGTCTGGGATCCTTTTTTATAAATCGGTAGGACGTTTGCTAATTTAAAATTGCTTGGGACTATCCCAGCTGAGAAAGAAGCATTGAATAAGGTTTCCAGAGGCTTTGAGATTACAGTTTTAAGAATTTTAATGACTGAGACTGGAATACTGAAAGACCAGTGGCCTTTCCAGTTTTTAAATTAGAAATTTCATTTTCAATTTCCTCAGTAGTAGCAGGAAAGATATAAAAGCTATTGCATGACGTACCAGATAAATAATCTAGCGGTGATTTTTGAACATTAGGTATTATACAGGCTAGACTATTTCCTATATTAGCGAAATAATTGTTAAAAGCTTTAGCAATTGTCATGGGACAATATTAGGTCAGTTGAACAGGACTTTGCGTGAAATGGAATGAATTAGACGAAAATACGAGAAAACGTTCGATCATGGGACAAGATTCAGGATGAACAACACTTTAATTGCGTGAAATGGGACGAGTTAGACGAAAAAACGATAAAAAGTTCTATCATGGGACCGGTTTAGATAAAACTACACATGCAAGACTGATGAACTGCACTTTGAGTGAATCATTAATGGCTGAAATAGACGAAATTACGGCGAGAAAACGTCCGATTAGATGAACAGCACTTTGCGTGAAATGGGATGAGTTAGACAAAAAAACGATAAACATTCCTATCATGGACAAGGTTAGATAAAACTACACATGAGCCATAGGTACTTCATATATCGAAAATTTATACATTGAATCTATCATTGCATGCTTGAGCTTGAGACCAACTTCACGCGTTTTATGGTTACGGTAACCAGTGCGCGTTCTCTCAATTCGTTGATTTTTTTTTCAATATACCTCCCTACAAGCTCTGAGCCTTTGGCTCCTAGCAGCCACCCCCTCCCCAAATAATGCTGATTTGCTTCCGCCGTTGCACGTAATATTAACTACTGTAAAATTAAGAGAACTCAACTACAGCTGAAAACTCAAAAGTAATATCATAGTTTAAAAGTTAGGGGTGCAATTATTATCGTTAAAAATCTCAATTCATTAAGAATATTAAAGAGAGTGTATATGAGAGCACGGCACCTGGTACCGAGATTTACCTTCAATACTCGAGGTTTACCTTGAGTACTATTAGACCTACTTTAGAATGCTAAACCATAATATTTGTCACTTGAAAGTATCAAAAAGTGTTTCACATTGTATACTATTTATCAGGAGTATATATACTCCTGTATTTATGCCGCCCGCCCCCCAAACTCTGCATGAGCCAACCCCCGGGCATTAGACATTATTTTTGAAAAACTAATTTCAAATGCCCCACGGTGGAGCCAAAGAAATAACTGAGGCAAATGCCCCACCTCCGGGCACATCCATATACCATCCCCGAGTACGAGTATTTTTAATCAGTGTGAAATCAATACGAGTCGGGCTTGACTTTATAAAATAGTTCAAACAAGTAGTTCAAAACTAGCATTAACGGGAAAATATGGCCGTTAGATACATGAGAGAGAAAGATATAACATGACTTTACATACTCAGTACCTTTGATACAACAGATCTACAGTGATCCTGTGCGAAGTGGCACGAAATTCTCGCTTTTGCCAAACGCGCTTCCATTTATAGTGTTTGCTGCAAGTACGTAGTTGACAACAAGGGAAACAACGATCGAGGTTAGTTCAGTTCTTTCCAATAATTTGTTTCGGTAGTGTACAATAACCTACCATACTGTCATGGAGTAGAATATAGAGCCAAGGTTTTTTTTAAAAACACCCAGACGTTTTTCACAGCATGACCATCGCCAGACCGAGAGATTGGATTTAAAACGGTAGTACGTAAATTAATTTTACTATAAACGTTGCTTGTCGATCAAGACCCTTGTTCAGTTTGACGTTTGTGCGGCGAACGCACACGATGACGTCAAATCGCGGCAAAAAAGAAAAAAATGTTTTATGAACGTATTTTGCTTATGCTGTCAAATGCCCTCCCCCCCCCCCGGACAGATAGTTGCAAATGCCCCACTCCAGGGATCTCAAAATGTGCAAATGCCCCACCATGTCCCGGTGGGGGGATGGGCACCGCTGGAATTGGCTGATGCATTGTCTCCCATTACTCCCAACACTGTTTTCTCTCTGCTACAACCCCTTCCATTAAAGTCGGACCTGTTTAGCAATTTCCGGCTATTTTTAACACACCCCCCCCCCCCCTCCCTTAACCCCCGTTTCAATGTTAGTTAGGCCGAAATGTTGCCTTTCTATCCCAACATTTTGAAGGGAGAGGCGGAACAAGCGGGTATTTTTTTTTCTCCATTTTTATGACTTCGCGATGTGTCAAAGGAGTTCGTTCAGTATTCTGAATAGTATTATTTTGTCGGGCGGTCTGTACTTAATTGGAGAAGGTTGTAGCTTTCTGTTTACTGTTTTATATTAAGGGCTATACAATGACGATTTTGTCGGTGGACTACGAATAATGCAAAATGACGGCTTTGTCACGTGACTTTGATTTTCGCCTATCTCTCGTCCTATTGTATTCCATGCTCCGAGTTGTCCTCAATGAGCGAATTTTGAAATAAATAAATGAATAATAAATAGGTAAAGAGATAGAGATAAATAGATAGATTGGGTGCTGATGCTACTACATGCAATTATAAGGATAAGGGGGGCACCACTTGCATAATAAAGGAAGGTGTGTGAGGTGTTTTTATTAACCAGATAATACCTAACCCTGACCCCAAACCAAACCCTAACCAGGGTTTACATTCCTACCGATAGAATAATCTCTTATTACCATTACCTTCGCTCACCTCCCTTTCGCTATTGTTGCTATACCTTCGCTACTCAGCTTATAACTCTCGCGACCCTCGCTACCTTAGCGACCCTCACTACCTTAGCGACCCTCGCTACCTTAGCGACCCTCGCTACCTTTGCAACCCTCGCTACCTTTGCGACCCTCGCTACCTTTGCGACCCTCGCTACTCTCGCTACCTTAGCTACTCTCGCTACCTTCGCGACCCTCGCTACCTTCGCGACCCTCGCTACCTTCGCGACCCTCGCTACCTTTGCGACCCTCGCTACTCTCGCGACCTTCGCTACTCTCGCGACCCTCGCGACCCTCGCTACCTTTGCGACCCTCGCTACCTTTGCGACCCTCGCTACCTTTGCGACCCTCGCTACCCTTGCGACCCTCGCTACCTTTGCGACCCTCGCTACCTTTGCGACCCTCGCTACCCTCGCTACCTTTGCGATCCTCGCTACCTTTGCGACCCTCGCTACCTTCGCTACCCTCGCTACCTTTGCGACCCTCGTTACTCTCGCTACCTTGGCTACTCTCGCGACCCTCGCTACCTTTGCGACCCTCGCTACCTTGGCTACTCTCGCTACCTTCGCGACCCTCGCTACCTTCGCTACTCTCGCTACCTTCGCGATTCTCGCTACCTTTGCGACCCTCGCTACCTTTGCGACCCTCGCTACTCTCGCTACCTTTGCGACCCTCGCTACCTTCGCGACCCTCGCTACTCTCGCTATCTTTACGACCCTCGCTACCTTCTACCTTTGCGACCGCCCTCGCTACCTTTGCGACTCTCGCTACTCTCGCTACCCTAGCTAGCTACTCTCGCGACCCTCGCTACCTTAGCTACTCTCGCTACCTTTGCGACCCTCGCTACTCTCGCTACCTTTGCGACCCTCGCGACCCTCGCTATACCTTCGCGACCCTCGCTTCTCTCGCTACCTTCGCCACCCTCGCTACTCCCGCTACGCTCTCTACCTTCGCTACCGGACACTCCAGTTCTGCCTCTGCCCTCTGGTATATTTTTTGGCATGTCTTTCCCTAATTGTAACACTGACAAATAAATAATTACAGAGGCAAACTAATTCTCAGAACAAAAGAAAAACGCAGTTACAGCTCAGCAGCCAATCACAAGCGCACATATTAAAGCTGCGACCTGACTCACTCTGGGAGCTGAGGTCATCTAAATACTTTTAGTCCGATATGATAAATACAATCTTATGCCGATTTAAATTAAACTCGGACGATTCTAACCTAGCCAGAATGGTTTCCCTTAATGTTCGTTATGCCTCCGGCTTCTCGATCCAATCATTAAAAAAAAAAAAAAAATGAAGCAAGGTAGCAAGGCTGACCTAGAATGAATTCAACCTCTTAAAGGACCCGAGTCACCCATAATGCATCTTGCGCCCGCAACAGCCAATCCGCCATTTTGTCAGCCAGAAAAATAGCTAACTTTATGACAGTGAAGAACAATCTGTTTCCATCGGCCTAAGTGTTTACGTTAAAGTCAATTGTATCATCAAGTTGTTTTTCAGAATTATCAGTCTTCGTGTGTATGTTATTATTTTAAAGTTTTAGTCGTAGTTAGACTATATTTTCAACTAAAATACGGCCTTAGTACGTGAAGAACGGCAGGCACTTGTCTTTAGTCGCCATCCCCGAGGACGAAAAAGTGCAAGGAGGAGAAAGGAATCGCTCCACGTATGTGCTATAGAACCAGAGAAAGGAAAGTTTTGGGATAAAAGGCCTTTCAAATAGCGAATATGATGAAATTTTACTCCTCCAGAGTATCGCCGAGTTGCCGATGCGAAAGATTTCAACAAGGAACGGCCTAGCTCGAGCAACAGCCTACAATACATGTACAGTACATCAAGTAAGTGTTGAATGCCATTGCTTGTTGTAACGTTTCTTTTGATTTTATAAGCTTATTCAGTGGGAAAGATATATTTGCTAAAGTCTGAAAGTCTTGTATGAATCCTCTTGTATCTCATTCTCAGCTAAAATTTCGGGTGTGATAACTCATCCCTAGTTTTCGATTTTTTCTCCCTCCTCCCTACAAGACCCTAGGGAGTTTTAAACATTTCTCCCAAGGCCAAGAACATGAATGTAATCATAAAATTTTTCTTCTTCCTCCCTGTATGCTAAGTTCTCCCTCCTCCCTAGTTTTTTTCTGGACATCTTTCCGTCTCCCTGGCATATATAGACTTCCTCTCCGCTCTCATAAATTGCATTGTTTATTTTTCAAATACATGTCATACTAAACTTTAAATGGTTGCTATTTACATTTAGGTAAACGCCAACACTTTCAGTCCTCACCATTGAAGAGTGATGCAAGAGGACCCCATCGTGATATTTCTCTGGTAGCAGTTTCAGAAAGGGAAGATTGAAAGGTCTTTCAATTTCACTGTATTGCTCATGCATTTGACCATGTATGTGTATACATAGAGACACTAGTGGTATATAAAGGCCCTCGTGCATCCTCCTTTATACCCAATAAAACACTACATGGCTTAGTTGCTTCATGTGATTGGTCAAAATGTCATTAATATGTTTTTGAATGATACATATTTCTTATACTGGTCACTGAGAATTCACTGGAATTGCACACTCTGGTTGGCAGTCCATATTTCGTTTCTCATCTGGGTGACTGTAGCTACATGTAATCCCAATGATAATATTTTTACATAAACATAACTTTTCATTTAACACCGTGTCCCTAATACATTATATTTTTTATTGGAAGCCTCTGAACAAGGCCATGAACTACATAACTTGAGTAATTGCTTTTTAGATTAGGCAACATAATTTTAAAACTAAAATAAAGATCACAAGGAATAAGCTATGTGTACAATCTTGGACAAATGTGTTTTGTATTCTGGACCTCCCTGTTCATTCAGTGTTGAAGGGCAATTTTTATATTCAGCTTTGCATAACTAGAAAACATCAACATTGAGCCAGGGGATGGGGTATATGAGGAAAAGGGTAATAATTTTCTTGTGTTTTAATCTCAAATGGATGTGCCAACCTATTTTGTCCAAGATTGTAGGTCTGTTGGTTGGTATTGATAACAAAATTGACTGCAAGAGGTATTGAATATGGACTGAGACTGAAGGCCTAATAATTATTGTGTAGTTAATAAAAGGGGGAAACTTATAGTGTTAAACAAAGTAACAGTAAATAATTGAAAAGTTGATTACAAAAAAAATTATATTGAGTCAAATTGCATTTGCAGACAAGGTTAAATGAACATAATACATGTGTATGGGCCTGGTATAGTAGAGGTTGTCCCTAGCGCTAGGACCACCATCATTGTCTATATACAAAAGTTTTGAGAGATTACAATAATACATTGAAATATTGTTTGTGCTATACTCAATCTCCATTCATACTAGCATGCCTTTTGATGTTCAACTAATTCTAATACAAGGATAAGGAATCTGAGGTATACTGTAGTTTCAATAATCAAATTTTGTATTCTCACAGATGAACTGGAACTAGCAATAAATGGAAACTCTGCTGAATACCTTTTAGGAAAGTCCATCACATTGAGTCCTCATCCAGCTCGTCTGTGAATACTAAACTTGCCTAATAAATCCAATGCATGAGTACTTCCCCCCCCCCCCCCCCCCCCAAACATACCTAGACAACTGTCCCAGGAGCATTTGTCAGAGGGGGTGGAGAATAGCACATTTTCATTATGGCATCATTTTATTTTTTTCCTCTTTGAAATTTATCAATTCCTTTGAGAGTTCCAAGACTGATACAAATTTGAGGTAGTTGTAGTATGTGATGGCATCATGAAAATGTCCTGTTTGTCAGAGTATTTTACATCAATTTTTATACATGGTGGGCATTTGCATAACTTAGCTGACACCAAAGGTGGTTCATGTTGCAGTGCTCATTCAAAACTATCAATGCCTGAGGGAGGGAGGGGTAGGCTTGGAATTAATAGAGACCTTAATTAACAGTCTACAATAATGAACACATTTGAGTACATCCCCCACAAAAGAAGTAACTAGTTTCGAAATATTTTGGTATCATTAAAGCATCTTATTAAAAAATAAAAATGTACATGTATAATTATTATTGTACTGTTATGGTTTTTCTAACAAAAAAGGTATATTTTTGGCATATAATCAGTAATTGTGATTACTTTTGGTGGATCCTGTGATGTCATAAGATGAATCAACTCCCAAGAGAACTGGTACAATAACATCCCATAGGATTAAATTATGACACTGAGACAACACAGTCCTCAATTCAGGTAGCTTTTATCCTAGTTTAATTACTGCGACTGACTTTTGAAGAAAAATAATTTGAGCAAAAATAGTTCATGCTGTGTTAAAGTGTTACTTGCACTTTAAATGTCCTGAAATGTTTCCAACTGAGCAATGATAATGGTGGACCAATAATCCTAGTGATATAGACCCTTTAAAAAAAATGTAGATAATTATTTTTTGTATCCCATGTATGCCCTGCCTGGTTGTGGATAGTCTTATATGAACACCACACTGGATGGTAGAACTCTGCGGTTTACTCTCCCCAGTTTTCCATATTTCCAAAGGCAATATTGCCTGTAGGCTGCCTTTCGAAATGAGTTACTTGAATAATCTGGTTCTTCTCCCTTATGCCACATCTAGTCCGAATAGCTAATGTTAGAACTTCTCAATCCAAGCAGATCAGTTACTAAATAGAGCAGATTTTGGATGAGTGGGACAAACTATGGCATGTCCAACGTGCTGTGCTGTGCTGTATTTCTGTAATTTGATTTGATCAGCAGGACAAACAATGGGAAATTATTTCAATGTCATGTCACGGCATGCCATGGGGAACTACCAGAAGGTGATAAACATATACTGCTTCTGAAGGCTATTAACTTAAGGTCATGGAAGTCGAGAGTTCGCTTGAACCACACGGTCAACCACTGAGATGATAAATCCCCAGCGACCTGGATGGTGTACTTGTGCCATGGGGTCTGTAGACCTAGAACAGATTTTGTATGAGTGGGGCAAACTATAGCACAATGATATCCTGCTATGCACCTATCAATGTTAAGCCCGGGGGAGGGGGTTTGGCAAGGGGTGGGGATTTCACATTTTTGCCCAAAAAAATGTCAAATTCCTCAACTTCTGGACAACATGTTAGGTCAAAAATATCAAATATCTGCCCTGTCTTATGTTTCCTATAAGTAACCACCCTGGGCAGGCAGCATATGTCAAAATCCCCACCCTCGGGGTAGCCCTGACTGTCAAATTCCCACCCCTTGCCCCCACCCCACCCCCTGGGCTTAACATTGATAGGTGCATTAACAGAAGTAGTTTTCGACTAGTTTTAATTCGTAAAAGGTATAACATTCTAGTTTCTATTAAACAAAACTACAATTATATGCCGTGAGATAGAAGAGAAACACGTATAAATAAAGGGAAAAACGTATACCAATAAGTTAATTTAATATTAGATTTTGAGTGGATTCAAAAATATCATTCTAGAATTTATTTACAGTTAAAGCAAAATCGATGCAAGTGACTATTCAACTGACCCAATTTCTGATCATCGTCACAAAGTTTCCGATCTTTCGGTTGCAGCTGGTCTCGCGCAAAACAACAGAAGAAAAAGTATTAGCACATTTCATTGCTCACCTTTATTTCTCAGCATTTGCGACTTGCTCCTGGTGTCGAGCAAAGGCATTTGGATTACGATTTATAACCATAAGGCTAACTTTATTCTTGCATCCCGCCTTTTGGTACCGCATTTGCAGTAACACAGCATTTTAGGGAAACACTTTTGCACGAACAACCCTTTGTTTTGGCACCTTTCTTCCTGCTGCAGGTGTTCTTGCAGGAACAAACCTACAAATGTTTATTCGTATGAAAGTTCATTTTTAAAACAGATAATAACTAACTCAAATTCCAAATAAAATGCTTACCACTCGGTCAGAAGTGAGAGTCGGTGATAATTTCTCCCAATGCGTTTGGTGATGGCTCGTTAGCATTTTGCTCAGGCTGAGCACAAGCAACTGCAGTTGGAGAGCCGTAGCTTAGCAATTGTGTGAAGTACCAGGACGACTTTCATCTTCACCTGCTTTTATCTACAATACTTGAAGTGAACGATATAAGTTCCCGGGTCTCCAACCTCCATATAGTGGCCATTGCTCGATCGAGTCGAGTCCGTTGAAAGGTCCAGGTCCCGTATGTAAACAATAACATGAGAGCGCAATGCATTTTGGATGACTGGCACTACTTTACCCATAATTCTCAGCACTACTCTCCCCAGGCTTCTGTTCCGTGCCAGCAAAATATTCATTTCTGTGAATTTCGTACCTCAACTAACATAAATTACACCTAATGAGTAATGAGGGGTTTACAGCTACAAGTCACGTTCGTAAAACACCAGTATTAAATGCAACAAGCAAGATGACCATTTGAATCTGCTATAGAATATGGACTTTTGAATGGGCTGTTAGTGTTATGACCGAGTTCCAAGACTATCCACTGGTTCTAAAATTCATTCAAGATGGGAATCTGAAAGCACTGTTGAACTTAATTAATTTCAGTGATGATATACAGTTGTTATTGTCTTCTACTCACTCCAAATCAGGAGATACTGCAGGAATTGTGGCCGCAAGACATGGAAGAGTCGAAGCTCTGGAAATACTGTATAGGAATGGAATAGAGTTGGAACAAAGGAATCGGGATGGCAAGAGACCTATGCATGAAGCTGCTGCCGGGACACATTTACAATGTGTTCAGTTTCTGATCAGCAATAATGTTGAAATTGATTGTCTTAAGAGGGCTGACTGGTATGTCTTTGACTCAATTTTTTGACATATATTCATATTTTTATGTCATCAGTATGGATTTTTTTGGCTCATACAGTATGATAATCTTACATGTACATGTAGATGTCTCTGATCTCTCAGGGGATTGTAACGTGAGTGTCAGTCCATCTCTCCCTTTTCCCCACTAAAGGAAGGGGGAGAGGGACTGATACTCAGGTTAGGGGGACTGAAATGAACTGCAATGAGAGGCGGCTGTTTTCTCAGGCTAAAGATAGTTGTGTTGGGCCTAATGTTTGGGTTTTGCCTGAAGACTAACAATATCTTGAGTGGGAACTCTATGGAGGCTTGTTTTCTAAAAGTTTGTTCTGTATCCATAATTCTTTTCGAGTTGTGTTGAGTCTGAAGGGAATCCGAGGCAAATCGCTTTGTATCCATATTAGCTATGGGAAGAGCTTGAGACATGCAAGGACTTTGAATAGATAATGAGCGACTGAAATTCGGTTGTCCATGTGATAACTCCATTTTGCGATCAAGCTAATAAGTGAAAGTGTTTGAACGTATTAGTATTGAAACAATGTTCCTTTGCGATGTGCACTAGCGTGAAGTGAATTTTGATTAGAAAGGGCTAAATAAATGTATTCAAATTTGAAAAAAAGGCAACAAAAGAGTTTAGCCGGAATGAGCATGTCAGGCAATGATAAAACAAAAATTTCACAAATGGACCTTAAGGGAAGACTTAATTGACAACCCACAAGAATCAAAAACAGGATGATGACAAACATCTTTAACTCCTGTTTGCATGACTCAACTCTCCAGAATAAAACAAGCTTTGACAGTAGTTCGAAAAACAGTACATGCACTAGGTATTTTGCTGTCAAGGTTATTTATAATTATTTATGTTATTGTTTTCAAAGAATATTGGTGTGAAATAGACAAACTGAATGATCTTAAGGATATTTTAAGTGGAGAAATGAAAATAAAATTGTGATGTAACAGCCAGCATGCAATCGAACCAGGAGTCAATATGGCTTGGGTGCCATGATAACCCCTGTGATTAAATAATTGATTAGGGCTATATATTTGCAACGAGGGTGTATTAAAGTTAAATTACTCCTGATCACATTCTAAATTCTCCTTCAAATTCTTTTTTTTGCTAAGGGATAATTTAAAACATGATCAGGAGTCACTTACACCCTTGTTGCACACATCCTCAGAGACCCAGGGGCAGTTGCCAGTGAACAACAGGAAGAAAATGGAGCCCCTGTGGACACTTACTGTAAAGACCAGTTCTAAGAATCTTAATTGGATTAATACATGCATGAGCAACTGCGTGACAAACGTCAATGAAGCTCAATAACACTGCGAATATCATGGCTGATTTGATTTCAATTTTTGAAAAGGTTTTACAAATAAAAAGCTAAGTGAGAAAGATGGAATAGAATACCTTCCTGTGTCTGAAATACCTCTCAGCATAGTCAGTCTAACGATACTGAATGGAATTTCAATCGAACACAATCAAACTCAATCCATTGACAAGGCTTTATAATAGTGGGAATCAAGACGTCTCCAATTCAAAGTCAAAGAATTAATATGAAATCAGTTGGACCACAAAAGTCAAAAGCTAGCCGTTACAAACAGCGCTGGGCTCTCTAACCGCTAAGCCTAACTATCATCCCCAATCATTGCCATTGGGAAAAATAGTATACCTCCAAAGACATTCAACACTCAGCTGATCAGATTCACCATACAGAAGCTCCGGCTTGCTGCTGTTGAAGGAAATGTTTTCCCCTGACATTCAAGCAATAACAAGAGTAGCCATTAAAAGTTAAAACCACATGATCTACTCTGTACTGAAATGTTGTCTTCAAATCCAGTTGATTATACATGTACATTGTAGCTCGCCAAAAACATATCTTCTTTCAATGATGTTCTTGATTATAATTATTTGCTTAGGTTTAGTGTAAGCTCATTAAAATTGAGAAATGCTTGCAAACTTTTCTTCAAAGCATTAAAAAAAATATCTTCGTAAGATCGACCTAGAACTGGTCTTTACAGTAAGTGTCCCCATGGACTCTTCTTTCCCCTTCCCCTTGTCCTTCGTCTCCCCCTCCATCCGTTTTCTGCCCGTCGTTCACTAACTGCCCCTGGATCTCCAAGGATGTTGTTACACACAGCCCCTCAATTTAAATCTTACATTTCTTTGTCCTTTCACTGTGTAGGACACCTCTTATGCTTGCATGTACAAAGTGTAACCTTCAAGTTATTGAGGAGCTCATTAGAGCAGGAGCAAGCGTGGAGAGATGTAATAAAGATGGTTGGAACAGCTTTCATATTGCTGCAAGGTATAATAATGTACAGTTATGTATTGCATAGCAATGTACATGTGTATGCAGGGCTCTCATTAAGTGTTTAAGTTGCAGGACAACTATGAAATATAACCGTTTTGGGGGCTCTGGCTTTAAGTTTTACATTAAATCATCACAATTTTTAATAGTGCTTCTAATGACTACCCTGGTACATGTATGCTTAAATCTGGTTAAAAATATTAGCAGGGCTCGAAATTGTGACCAATACCATCGCAAATGCGACCAAATTACTATCACTTGTGACTAAACCTTTTCCGGCAGTCGCAAATTAAGTTTTCACGTAAATAAATGAATAAATAAATTAATTTATAAAAATATGTTCAACAGTTTTGTGTGTTTACTTTTCAATAAAATCATGCACCATTTACCTTCATTTTCCCATTTTTATTTTCCATTAATCAAGTGACACAAACCTTTGCTCAGATAAATTTTAAAGTGGTCTCTTTTAAAAATATATCATGGGCGCAGCATTTGTCGTAAGACCGCTGGATTCTGTTTTTTTTGCTGACTAATTGCAAACTCACAACCAAATTTTCATAACTACATGTAGTCGCAAAATGCGACTAGAACTTTTGTTTAATTTCGAGCCCTGATAAGTGCATGTACATGTATGCATGGTAGCTAGGGGGTACATGTACATTGGGTGATTTTCTAATTTTAAACTTCAAAGTAAGATTGCAGTTGTTGTTACTCATAACCCCTCCTTCAGGTGTTTGGAAAAAAATATGACTCCTCTTTTACTGTCTAGTAAGAAATAAGCATAACCTCTCCTTCAGCAGTCCTCAAAATTTCGTAGCTCCTTCTCACATTCACCCACCCCTACCATCCTATAAATACCTACCACCCTAAAATGTATATGTTGTATAGTACAGAGTTCAAATTTCATCTCAGTTAATTTTTTAACTTGGGAATTTTTGTGTGTACTACATGTACATGTACACAGTACATGGTATGTATTTAATAAAATCCTCCCCCTCTGTTTTCCTACCTTTCCCTTATCACTTCTTTCCCCTCGCCCTACATGTATATCCCTGTCTCCATACAGTGCTACACTGTATCCATATAATCAACTAGACGTGTGTACTATTTTCAGTGACCATATTTATTTTACCTTCACTGTCCTTGCTGGTCAGAGCCTTAAACCCCTGTGCCACAGTGGTGATTGATGTGAAGCAGCATACTCATGCATTTACTAAATAGAGGATATTACATGGCCGTGTGGAGATACAGATTTTATCTTCGAGTGTTGGTAAAATATCTTACGAGTGAGTGCAGCAAATGCATAAGATACTTCATCAACACGAAAAGATAAAATTTGTATCTCCAATATTGAATAATAATTATGTAATATGTTCTGTTCAATATATCGTTTTCGATGATAAATTACCAGTTTTCATGTCTTACTAAAAGGCTAGAAATGTTTAAAAGCCAGTCACATTTTCACAAGTAATATCTTCATGTTTGAATATATCAGGTGAAGATCTATATCACTTTTAAGAAAGAAATATACACCAGTATTTCATTGATAATTATATTACTGAAATAATAATATACCACTCCCACAATAATAGTCTAAATTTGCATTTAACTATGTGCAGTAAAACCTTTAGCTTGGAATTTCACTAAAACTGTGCAGTACATGTAATTGATGACACAAACACAGTATCTTATTGAACATAAAAAAAGTGCACTTTTGTTTCTGGCAAGCACTGGCAGATGGCTGGTTCTGACTTGGGGGACTGGAGGCCCCCTCGTCAGATGTGCACAGTGACTAATTAATTATAAAGGTACAATAAAGTGAGATCCAATCCAACAGACTGTTACTACCCTTAAAGCTGGGTACAAACCACTAAAACATGTAATAATAATTAAACTTAGATATGCTACATGTATATCACTGTGAAGGGAGATATCCAATCTCACAGCCTGTTAATGCCCTAAGCTGGGTACAAAAACCACAAAATATGTAGTAAAGTGGAGACTTTTCCGTATAAATGCTACTACAGTGGAACCTCGATATAACGATACACCAAGGGACCGGCCAAATCGTACCGTTATATCGAATTATCGTTATAAACGAAGTCTCGATTTAACGATAATGCAGGAAAAACTAAAAAATATCGTTAGATCGGGAGTAGTGTCCGTATTGTATTTTGTTCAATTCTAACAACTTCCATACAATTTGTTAATGTATTTACTACAGTAGTACTGACTGTCTGTACAAGTGTTTCATTATGTACTCGATAAACGTTCTGCAAATTACGGCCTCGTACATTTGTTCTAGGGCGGTCATGTAAACTGTTGACAGAAACATAACAGTCTTGGAAAACAATGAAACTAAACTGGATTAAGTGAATACAGTAGTATCACATCCGTTGAAATGCTTGGCATTCCATTTTAGTAGCACCATAATTGATTTTATCGTTATATCGAGTTCATTTTCACGTTTGGGCCGCTAGATTATGATCGTTATATCGAGAATATCGTTATATCCGATATCGTTAAATCGGGTGAATGTCACATACATTTACTGTAACGTTTGCCGGGCTGAAAAATGTTGATCGTTAAATCGGGATTATCGTTACATCGGGTATCGTTATATCGAGGTTCCACTGTAATAATATTATGCAACATTAGATAGAATCTCACATTCTGTTAAATTTAATGTGCTCTGCTGGATATGAAAAACTACAAAAAATTGAAAACATATTCCCCAGCCCTAAGGCAGGAGTACTCAGACTTCTGAGGGATTAAATTCTGGATCTACTATAAAATCGTAATGCATGGGCAATGTCAGAAAGACTGATATTACAAAATTAAATGTTTGAAGGGTCTATAGATATAGAATTGAGGTTATACAAGTACATATACAATGTACATGTATGAATGCTGAAATGTATAAACTGACATGTCCTTTTAATTACAATGTAGTACTAAAATTCCCACCAAAACTTCACTGTCCATATATGGACCGTATCCACAGGGATATCAACAGTCTTTAGTATATTAGGAACTCATTTATCATTTTCTTTTATCCAAAGATAAATATAATTTCCTTCTCGCAAATACTGACAACAGACACAATATTTGGGAGGCGGTCCTGACAGATAATCGCACACACGATCACAAAGCGTAGGTTAGATATATGTACAATACATTTGTAGTCATAACGACTACAACTTGCGATCTGACCAACACTAACGAGTGTTCGGCCGATCAGTCTGGATATGGATAATCGTGATTCCAGAGTCCTTGATATAAACATCCCTTGCCATGTCCGACCTCCATCTACCGTGGCATTTGATCAGAGCATGCCATCTGGGACACCGTGGTTATATAATGATGCAGCAGAATTAAGCTCCACCAGAACGTAGACTGTGTAAATCGTAATTATTCTTGTTCAGACCAATGGAAGACAGCATGGCCAGCACATGTTCCTTGGCTCTTCCATAAGACAAGGGTCTTGGTATAAGCTCAAAACCCTTTTTAGTTGCTTTCATGCAATGGAATAGGGGGCCCTCCACTCCACAATAACCGTCATTGCCAGGAATCTTTCGAAGAGAGCTACTGAGGACAGGTTACTCGGAAAGAACGAGCCACAGAGATGGTCTGGCCATTGTGGAACTGATCATTCTTTCTCTGCTGCAGCGAGATAGACACAAAGTGTGAGTGGAAAAGAAACTTTTTCACTTGGATGTTGCTCAAATCATTCCGTCTAAGGAACCTAACAAAACCCAGCACAATAAGTGTTAAGGTTTGGAGATCAGGCAGTTCAGTTCCAAGCCCACCGTATTTGGCAAACAACTGTTTCACGTGTTTCAGAAGTATTGGTTGCTTTTTGTGGATAGGTTTAGCCAACAAGCATCTAGCAGCGCCAATAACTTGAGACAAGTGGATGATCAACTGGGCTTGGAAGACAAGTCTTGCTGTGTACCCAGCCCACAGCACAAGCAGCAACAATAACTGGGCTAGGGCTAGCAGACACTTTGTTAAATGTGGTAAGTACAATGCAACATGACTGCTATCGGTAGGAATATAAGGGAGATTGTACTTCAAAGCCCATTTCTCCAGCGAAGAAAGCATCTTGAATACTTGTCAGGGTGCTCTATTCCAAAGACAGTTGACTTTCATGTCTTCAACCAGGCAAGAATGTTCGGCTCATGAGAGAATATTTATAGGAGGGATAACATACAGTTCGTTAGAATAATTATTAACAACATGGGACCCTAATATTAGATCGGGCAGACATCAATAGTTTCAAGCAGTCAAACACAATCATAACTGTTACAGTGAAAAGGCCCCCGTAAGGCCTAGAAGTTGAAACAACTGATGCATATGTGTGTAAGACAACAGGGCTTCATCAAGGCCGAACATATTATTGTTAATGTCAAAAGACCCCCATCGAGATCAATAACTCCATATTGCCAATGGTGAAAGACCCCTTGAGGTAATAAATTCCATGTTGCTAATGGTGAAAACCTCTGTGAGGTGATGAACTCCATAATGCCAATGGCGAAAGACATCCTTGAGGTCATGAACTCCATATTGTCAATGGTGAAAGACCTCCGTTGAGGTCATACAATTCAATATTGCCAGTGGTGAAAACCTCCTTGAGGTCAATAACTCCGGCGAAAGACCTCCTTTGAGGTCATGAACTCCATAGTGCCAATGGCGAAAGACCTGTTGAGGTGACATGAACTCCATATTGCAAATGGTGAAAGCCTCCTTGAGGTCATAATTCCATAATGCCATATTGCCAATGGTGAAAGACTTCCTTCAAGGTCACAATTCCATATTGCCAATGGTGAAAGGCTCATCGAGGTCATAAACTTCATATTGCTATTGCCAAATGCCGAAAGACCTGCTTGAGGTCAATGATTCCAATCATCATGCACATGCGGAGGACCCCCATCAAGGTAAAACATTCCATAACATGCATGGTGAAAGATCTCCACCAAGGTGGTAAACTCCAATTGTTGTCTTTTCCCCAGTCAACGCATAACTGTAAAGAAATCCACTACCTCATAACCCAGATATGGCCATCTTGAGCAGAAACGTACCAACTACTTAGAATTGTAGCTGATGAAACGAACCACAGAATGTGGACCCCATAGATTGTCCAGTTCCTGAAAGTGTAGTGGATTGAGCAACCAGTCATTAACATCAATAACTTTGGACCAGTAGTCTGCCCTCTGATTTAGTTGCCTCGTTAGCCATTCTGGAGTGAGTCTGACGCTTTGAGCACGGCAGAGAGCAAAGATGCGAACAGCCTCCTTCTGTCACTTTGGAATCTGACTCCCATTGCAAAGAACGGAACAAGTAACCTGGTTGTCAGTTTGATGAACACACTCCTTATTTATAATTAGGTGAGCAAAAGACTCTACGACTAGCCTGGCTGCTTTCAGCTCCCTGAATACATGTAGAGCTCTCGTGAACGTCCACTGCTGACCAGATTTCCCTAGCAACAGACTCAAGTTAACCATGTAACCAACCCAACCAGTGCCACTTGCATCTGTGAAAGAGATACATCCACCTTAGGAGATAATTTCCATATAGATTGGCTAACAACTTCCGCAAAGTTGTTGATCCAGTAGTGGATCTCTTTGACGGCATCCTCTGATAAGATAATCCACTAACTCAGTGAAGGAGCACCGTTCAGGTCTGCATATAGTGATCTGGTCATAAGCCGAGAAACCTGACCCAGGGCCAAGCCCATTGATATAATGGTGCCAGTAAGTTAAGCAATAAAACAGGCTGATAAACGATAATTATGGCTACAACAAAATCCAAAAGCTCTAACAACTGATATACCTTCCTCTCTGGAACATCTACTAAGTTCAGGACATAGCCCAAAAATCCTCCAATTTGTCTGGGTGTAAAATTGCTTTTGTCCCAATTAATCAAAAACCCACAGTTCTCCAAGTCTCTTTGCATTACAGAAGCTACCTCTGAAGCACCACGCTTTGCAGAACACAAGCCAATACCATCATCCAGGTATAACAGGGTCCTGTGGTCCTTAACCAGAGGGCAAAGAACCTTGGTAAACACATATGGAGCGGCAGCAGACAATCCAGAAGCCTAGTGTGATCCAAACCAATACCAATATGGTGATAGCCACTCTTTAAATCAAATGATATAAACCAGGTGCCCTTTTCCAATATTGATGACACAGTGCGTATATCCTCATAGGTAAACTGATAAGTGTGTTTTCAGATATCTCGGATCCGATATAAAGCGAATTTTGTTGTGTTTCTTTATAACAACTCCCAGGGGTTACAAATCCACGAATCACACTGCTGAATTTCCTGCACACTGCCACACTCCAATAGATCAACAATCGCTTGTTCCACAAAATTAGCATTCAGATGAGCACTCCTGTGATGACTAAATTTCCTTGATCGCGGTATAGACACCAATGGCAGTTGATATACATCGTTAATCACACGAAGGACCCAGAAAGATGTTCCTATGGATTCGCAATGGTTAATGCAACACTTCAGGCGGCCCCTTACCTGGGAAACATCCTGATCTGCTGTATATTCAGCAGGTTCCTCAAAACTTTCAAATTTACGAGAGTCGGGATGATCGACATTGCACTCCTAAAAAACAGAAACATTTTCCTTCAGTAGTCGGGGCCTCATCGTACAGTCGTTCTGTATGTGGGCCAGTTTGTTGCAGCGAAAACAGCAAGGAATAGACAGCTTGTTATCCTGAAAAAACATTGGATGAAACAATTCTGGTATCTCGGTAAATGCGGGTAATTTGACCCTCGCAATCTGCCATAACCGCCCCTAGGTTTGAAAGCTTTGTCACAGTCCTCCTCACGGATTTGGCATCCTTTTCTGACTTCTTCTTAGCCGAAGATGCTTGGCCTCCTTTCTCGCTCTACGGAACTTTCTTTCGTTGCTTTCATTACCAGCCAATAGAACCTACTCGTATTAAACGCGTTACAGTATCCCAACCATCCCGATCCGCTATTCTTATCACCTAATTTCTGCTTTCAATTAATTTAATACCATTGTCCACAATTTATTTTGTTGATTCAAGAGTGCGTGATTCCTTCACCTCCGCGAACTGATCCAGAGTTGAGATGTTAAATCTGTGCCGGAGTTTGTTCCCTTTAACCTTCCACTACCGATCCCCATCGTCATCACGCTTACATGTACGTTTCACTTATCGTTGATGCCTCCGTAACTCTGAATCGTTGTTTCTGGCCTCCTGATCGTGTGCAGCAAAATGTTCTTTGGCCCACATTGCAGTCCGATTGCCACCATCTCTGCCGCGATCTTATTCGGTCCGTGGAGCCCTGTCTCGCTCGAGTTCGCTTCTTGGTGAAATACTTAACAAATCTCATGTAAAACGTCTTGCATACTGCTATGACGCTCACTGCTGTGAGGATGACTGCTTTGATGCTACAATGTACCTTGACGATGATCGTGAAGATCTGATTCTTTTGGCTGAGGGAGACCTCAACCCGTGGTCACGAGGCGAAGACAGGCCTGGGTGGCCGCGAGCTACCGTTTGCTTCCTCGGGGTTCACTTCTTCGAGGTTGATGTGACGAAGAGGATGATGATCTAACCCTTTTACATCTTCCAGGAGTCTGTCAAGAGCGAGCAGAAGTCGCAGAGCGAACCGATCGGCCGTGAGACGGATGGTCACGGCCCCGAGAGCCGTGAAGAGTCTATATAGAACTGAAGTTACAAGTATAGTCAGGACCATGAATGCTGAAATGTAACTGACATGTCCTTAAGTACTAAAGTTCCCACCAAACCTTCGCTGTTCATATATGGACAGTATCCACGGGGATACCAACAGTCTTTAGTCTTTTAAAACTTAAGATTGACACACAAGCACATATGTGGTGTAATAGTTCTAATTAGCTAGCTCCAGTCTATTTTATTTACTTTATAACCAGCTTCGCCTAAACTTTTGAGTGAGGTCAGAACCATGATAATTGAATAATCCCAACACTTTCCCTTATAAACAAGACGTCCATTACATATTCAACTAATCTAGCGAGATCTGATTGGCTGGCACTTGACAGCACAAACAATAGACAGTGTTTCCTATCAATTGGGAACTAATTTTTCTTTTCCTAAAATGTGCACTTCGCTATGCTTGTTTACTTATCTGAACTGGAGACATGACATATTAGTTTTCGAAAAATGTCCCTAATAAACTTCCCTGTACATACATGTCACCCATGTTTTCACAAACGAAGGTCTTAGGTTCTAAGGCCCCTTTTGTGAAAACATGGGTGATCTTGTGTGTCTTTAGCTTTAAAAGCCAGTAACTCGTGTTTTCGCCGTTTTCTTGAAAGGGCAAATGACAGTTGAAGACTTTTCTGGCCTTTCTATCCCATAATTGATCTCTAGGTATTTGATATGTGTGTGTTGTGTGTGTGTGGCGGGGGGGGGGGGGGGGGGGGTGGTGGTGGTGAGGGGTGAGGGGTGGAGGGGACCAGTACAAACATTTTTGCGAATAACTAACTTTACCTGGTGTATGGCGCAACGATTTGCTTAGTGGAAGACGTACATTTCCCACTAGGTCCGAGATTTTTTTTTGGGATGCAAACGTTGAAAAGTGAGTTACTGGCTTTTAACTCTTTGTCGTCCGATCGTGTGTGAGTTCAATTGGTGAAATCCTGAGTGGTAACTCAACCCTCCCCACTCAGTTCAAGTTTGGCTAGCCCGGGTAGTTAAATACTGCTGACTTTTTAAGCCGAGGGCTCAAATTTCCCCCACAATACCATTCGGGAGAATTCTACGTACTCGTCGACGGTAAGTATCGCTACTTCTGTAGGGTTTCCAATGAAATGTGCTCAAATTTTAGAGAAAAATGCCACTGTCAGAGAGCTTGAGGATATCATTAAGTCTGAGGACGTCTGAAAAGTACTTGGTTTGCTTCTAGTAGGCTTTGTGAGGGGATTTCATAGGGTTTTCCTGTTGTGTTTGTGCTTTCAGACACGAGAAAAAATTATTCAATGAAATCCTTGAAATCCTGCAGTTGGCAGTCTTTTACCCCTGCTCAACCTATTAGGATGTGTTTTTGTCACTTTAAAACAACGGCTTGAGTCCAAATCACCGCTCTTGGTTGTAGGGGTAAAAGACTTATTAAAAAAATCCTACAGGAGTCCCAGAGGGGGGAACCCCTTGTGGAATTTGTGTCCATTACCCAGCATGCAATTGGAGGTGGGTACAGGAGAACGTGGTGCAGAGAAATGCAGTGACAAGTATAGCGCGGTTCACAGTCGCTTGGTGTGTTGTGTGCCAACAAAACCTGGTGGTTGGAAAGATAAGGAAGGTACTATAACGACTGAGTGCTGATTTTGTGTTTGCTTTTGATTTCAAGTGCGAATGGAAAAGGTGTTTTGAGCCGATTTTTAGCTTCTTAAAATTCGCGAAAATCGAAGAAACAAAACGATTGCCAAAACAAATTAGCTTTTCTCCATAGTGAAAGAGTCGAGCGATCGATGTTATAGCTCTGACTTTGAAGCCATTCATCCCTTCGCATAATATCGCAACATCGTCTTTCCAGCATGTCTAGATGTGATGCAATAATTTTTCTAGTATCGGACTAATGCATCTTATATTTACAGGCTCGAACGGTAAAGAGTACACATTAATTTACTTGTGTAACCTAAATTTCAAAGTGGCGCCATTTCTCGAGCATTTAATGGATTTCGATGCACTATACGGTACTACAACGTTCTCTTAATGTAGATTGAGTTTAATCCATGGAATTTTGCTGTATCAGAAAATGGCATTTTTCTAACCTAACCCTAACCTCTAGCTCTCAAATAAAGAAATTATGGGATAGATCTAACGCAAGTAAATTTTGGGATAGAAAGGCCAGAAAAGTCTTCAACTGTCATTTGCCCTTTCAAGAAAACGGCAAAAACACGAGTTATTGGCTTTTAAAGCTAAAGGCACACAAGATCACCCATGTTTTCACAAAAGGGGACCTTTGGTTCTAAGGCTCCTTTTGTGAAAACATGGCAGATGTACATGTACAAGCACTATTGGCCTAAAATCGCACCCAATCGCACTATTCCTCTATTTCCGCACAATAATACAACAATCCCTACAAAAGTCGCTAAATTTACATAAGTTTCCTTAATAAATACAATGTATGGAGAAAGTTTTCGATTTCAAGTGGAGTTATAGGCTTTTTGAAAATATTTACCTTCCAAAACAACAAAACACGGTCTTCTTCGTTCGCGATCGGACTTGCGTGTGAAAAATCAACAAGGCATTCTATGCATAATTTTGTGGAAACCTGGACACTAGTTTTTATTCTAACAAGATTTGCTATTGGCAGAATGCTTTCTTTGCTTTGACCAATCACAGGCATCGATAGAAAGCGGTATTCGTGATGGATTCAAAAGTTGTAGGTGACCTGCACAGAAAAAAGGATGCATTAGTATATGTTGCATTTTATCTTCTCTTGTGGAAATGATTTAGTTATGACGAGAATGAGGTACTTTAAACATACTGATGTGTAAGTGTTTATTGTTAACATTATTAAAAGAAGAACGTTGGTTTGAATGAAGTGTCACCGTGTAATAATACATACATATACATACAGATCGCAATATTGACTTTGAAACATTGCTTACGTTTAAAAGACGCTAATTTTAATGATACTCTCGTTGGCAAAGCTTTGAAGTCTTTTCTGACTTCAAATTCCAGTTGTGTCATTTTCATAAACTCAATACTACAATTATGTGGCTGTGGTCATATTTCGGATCTCCACATATCTCCCTCATATAGGTGCTTTTATTAGAACGATTAAGTCTAAGCTTTCCAATTTCTATGTCAGTTTCTGGCAAAGTCAAATTCACAATAACAGAAAACTACATACTTTTAATTTATTTAAGTCAAATATAAATTTTGAAAGGTAACATCGTCAGGCTGTGTCAAAAATTAGGAATTACGATGCCTATAGAAACCGGGCGATACACTAACACTCCTATTGAAGAACGTATTTGTTCGTTTTGTAACTCCAATGAAGTAGGTGATGAATTTCATTATACAATGTCTTCTAAAAACGTTACTAACGTTACTAAATTGGGCCAATTTCATGAAAATTAGACAGGATTTTATTAGTAACCTATGTAACGTTAATGATAGTTTTCAGTTATTTGATGAGGTCCTTGTTTCTGTGTCTATTAGCAATGAATGATGAATGTATTTTTAAGATTTCCGCTAAGTATTTGTACAATATACTTAATTTAGTAGAAAAAAAATAGTTACCTAATTATTTTCCTGAAACTCCAATGTACTATCTCGGTATAAGGATTAATAAATTGTTGTTATTATTATAATTATAAAGCACTATCTGCAAAAAAGCTTTCATTCAGTCTTTTCATTTCGTTTTCTTTCTATTCAATGTAATATTAGTTTAATATGCTCTGATTGACTTTAGGAAGACAACAATGATTTGTTTTCTACCCTTAATCCCATAAACCATTAAGAGAGAGGATAAATCAGCCTCAATAATTGCACCATTTTCTGCACTATTGCAAAATTTTGAGCATTTTCCCCGCACTATTTGGCAAAAATACCGCACTATTTTTCATTTTTTCCGCACTCTATCAGATGACCTTAATATAAATTAAGACTTAACAACTTTCTTCTTTAGGGAAGGCCATGAAGAAATTCTGAAATATTTTCTTAACAATTTTCCCATCACTTGGAATACAAAGAGTAAGAATGGGCGAACACCACTTCACACTGCAGGTATTTGTTTTTCTATTGTCTGCATTTCTAAATTTTAATCAAGCCCTCACCAAAACTTGGGCTCTCTGTACTTCTTCTCAAATCCAAGGCAGTCCTTTAAAAATAACAAGCCCAAAAACACCTTAACAAAAATACAAAGCCAAGTTAATCCAGGGTTGTTGATTAAATAAGAGCAGTTCTGCCTGTTGCTATTTTTTACGGGACCCTAAACCTTATTGGTGAATTAATTTAGGCTAACAACGTTCCCTACATATACCCACTTACTCTAATGTTATGTACAACCCCGGCCCAGGACTATCCTAATTATTAATTATTCAATTATTAGGAGGGGAACCCCCTAGGATGTCAAATCCCCCTTTTTGACTAGTTTGCAAGCCTCCACCCTAGAGTGACATCTGGCTGAACTCTCTGACTTGATTTCTGAATGATGTGTAGTAAGGCAGCCAGTTCTGAAATCTAACAACGTTGATTGTGGAGTTGTTTGAATGCCTCCATCCTAGCCTGATGGAGCTTTGTGACTTGATATTTAGCTGTTGTTGTTTTAATCATCCGTGAGAATGCCATGAAACTGACAAAAGTGCCTAAAACTTTGGCTTGGCGTACAACAGTTTGACACTTTTTAATGCCACAAAATGTGTCAGATTGCATCTCTGTATGAGCATCTAACTTTTAAAAAATTCCCAAGGGGGCATGCCCCCAGACCCCTAGAAAAACCTGTACTCACTCATTTTGTATCACTAATATTCGAAAAACTTTTTAATCTGCCAAACAACTTGAGTGCCTCGTGATCAAAATTAATGAACCAAATTCTATGTTTAATAATATTCAAATCAATCACCATCTTGGATTTCTTGGAGCCAATATGGTGAAATCACACTATCCTAACAAACAATGTCACTACGCTAATTGTTTTGAGGCTCTCGATAGGATCCCTCAGCATAAACTTTTTTTACTCAAGGTGCCTCCCTAATCCCCTTTCCAGATCAGAACCTCACCTTAATACATGTACCAGTAAGATACTTTCCCCACCATCAAAGTTGACTCAGTGATCGGCTCATAAATATGTAAATTAAATACAGTCATGCAGTCAGTGAATGTGACATCTACTTGTACATACTTTTGTACAATATTTTTGGAATTAAAGCACTTCAAAAATATATACATACAGTATTGATATTAACAATAACAATAAATAATAACAACAACAATCAGACAATTAATGTATAATATAATGATAATGCATGTATAAATGAATGCTATACTAACTTAAAGGTTAGTTTCAGTATATCTTTCATTGAAATAGTGTTTGCCTTTTTCAGCTCTCCATGGTAGGGATGAAGCAGTCAAGCTGATGATTGACAGATGTCATTTTACTGTGGACACACCAGACAGCTGTGGTACCACTCCCCTTATGGATGCCTTACGTGCTGGTCATATTACTGTAGCAAAACAGTTGATTAACAAGCACATGGTGAGGTGTACTGTAAATATTTACTGGTTATTTCATGGTTTTCTATACCCTGGGTGCCAGAGGTGGCAGTAGAACCTCTGGTATCCAGGGTAGGTTTTCTATGGAATACAGGTGAATATTTCACGAGACATTTGTATTATGTGGTATACAACGTCGGCCTTAATTTTTTTGTGAATTTTTTGCCAGTATTCGATTAGTAATAAAAAGAAATAACCTATTATCCTATAAATAACAAATATACGGGAATATTTATCACGAAAACAAAGTAACTTACCAGACGATAGACTGAAAAATTTCTTGAAAAACAAAAGTTTCGAGTGGCGGACGCATCATTCTTGAATTCTTATTGGCTGATAAATACCCTGGTTCCAGAGGTTTTCTAGAGAGAACAGCCACGGAGAAAGAGCCGCGAAGCGACGATCAGCGAGCTGCGAAGCAGCTAGGAGAGAAAACCTCTGGTATCGCTGAGAGCGAATCTCACTTTCATGTTTTGAAAAACATATCAACCGAGTAATTAATAAATCGACCAATCAGGAGAGAGATACCACATGCACGTCACATAATTTCGTTCAGTGGGGTATAGCCAGAGTAAAACAATGCTGTGCCAGATGATTAATTTCTTTACATGTCAAATGCGATTCGCAAGACCAGTTCGTCAACTTGGGGATCTTTTCGCAGCAGAGAAATCCCCGTAACATTAAAGTCGCAGTGTCACGGTACTGCGCATGTGTGAAAATCTGATGATTTTTTTAATTACCTTCCGGTGTCACAGCGATTTCGCCCCCCAGTGAATTCCCCCCCCCCCCCCCCCCCCCCCCCCGGGGCGAGATCACTAGTGAATTCCCCCCCCCCCCTCAGTGAATTCGACCCCCTCCCTAGGGGGGGCCAAATCGCTAGTGAATTGTAGTCGTAATTCTTATTGAAATCGCCCCACCTCAGAAAATAATGGCAGTACGTATGCATGTCAACGCACTGAATAAATCTAAAGTTTAAAAAAAATATTAAGTGTAAGACCTCTTTAGCTACTATTACTACTACTGACTACAAAAATACGCGAGTCGGTAACACTCCTCTTGCTTCTTCGGAAAGTCATTTCAAATTCTTTCCGAATTTGAGTTAATTACACTGCTAGAAAATTGCAAAACTTACCGCCGTTTTATCTTCTCATTAGCTAATAAGCTGTTTATCCAGCTTATTAACTAATGTGCTACGCGGCAAACATGATTTCATATCATAACTACATATTCATATATAATCGCCGTGACCCCATAAAACGCACCAATACCCACGATTGCTCTCATCTGACTTGATTGCTCAGTTGGTAGAGCGCCAGACATGCAACCTGGAGGTCGTTGGGTTCGAGTCCCACTTGGGTCAGAGATTTTTTTCTTTCCCTCGTAGGGCGTGCACACTTAGCACTACAGCTTACCGCTTTACATCACATTCTTTACACTTACTAGTGCTACGTGGCAAACATGATTTCATATCATAACTACATATTCATATATAATCGCCGTGACCCCATAAAACGCACCAATACCCACGATTGCTCTCATCTGACTTGATTGCTCAGTTGGTAGAGCGCCAGACATGCAACCTGGAGGTCGTTGGGTTCGAGTCCCACTTGGGTCAGAGATTTTTTCTCTTTCCCTCGTAGGGCGTGCACACTTAGCACTACAGCTTACCGCTTTACATCACATTCTTTACACTTACTAGTGCTACGTGGCAAACATGATTTCATATCATAACTACATATTCATATATAATCGCCGTGACCCCATAAAACGCACCAATACCCACGATTGCTCTCATCTGACTTGATTGCTCAGTTGGTAGAGCGCCAGACATGCAACCTGGAGGTCGTTGGGTTCGAGTCCCACTTGGGTCAGAGATTTTTTCTCTTTCCCTCGTAGGGCGTGCACACTTAGCACTACAGCTTACCGCTTTACATCATATCCAGAAAGGTTTTCCTAGTTAGAATTGATCTAATTACCGAATTAACAAGCGCCGTTAGCTCAACTGAAATAGAACAAAGCACGCGAGTCGGTAACACTCCTTTATTCGGCAAAGTTCTTTCAAAATAGATGATCGACACGAGCATTGCGGGTTATAAAAACTTACATACCACGATAATTACGTCAACTTCATTATGGTTTTCATGCATGTAAAAATCATCAGCCTATTTGGCAGTTGTTTCCAAATACGAGTCCACTCGCTGCAAGCAAAGGTAAGTTTTAAAACTTCCCGCCGTTTTAGATCTTAATTAGTTCATTAGCTTGTTTATTCAGGAAGTTTTCACGCGAGTCGGTAACACTTGAACATTCGGCAAAGTCTTTTCAAAGTAGCCGGATAAACGGGTTATCAAAACCTTTAAGTATCCACAATAATTACCTCATCTACATGTTGGCTTCAGGCAAGAAATACTAACAACTAATCATTCGAAGATTGACGAAGATTGTATGTTGCACTGCTCGCGTTTACCGTAGCTACCAACACGAATTTTGTCTAAGAAAAGTGAAGCGTAGATTTTAAAATAAAGTAGGCGGATAAACGGGTTATCAAAACCTTTAAGTATCCACAATAATTACCTCATCTACATGTTGGCTTCAGGCAAGAAATACTAACAACTAATCATTCGAAGATTGACGAAGATTGTATGTTGCACTGCTCGCGTTTACCGTAGCTACCAACACGAATTTTGTCTAAGAAAAGTGAAGCGTAGATTTTAAAATAAAATTGAATTGCATGCCTTTATACACATTACTGATAGTTTTTTGTATTACTATTCTCCACGTCCAATACATTACAGTAATAAAAAGAAGGAAAACATGTATTCATAACCTTTTAAAAGGTTAGAGGGAGGGGGGCTAGGAAGGGGGGGGGGGGGCGAATTCACTAGCGATTTCGCCCCCCGGGGGGGCGAATTCACGGGGGGGGGGGGGGGGGGGCGAAATCGCTGGTACACCGGCCCGGAACGAAGTTCTCAGAGCGGTGAAATATCGATGTTTAAATCGACTTCCATCAGTGTTCTTTTTGAACTCATCCTTGCCTCCTTTGGTCATTTATGGAAATGTAAGATGTGCTTAAATAAGTTTTAGTTATTTGTTTATTCAAAATTAGTCGTTGCAGACTGCAACACAACTAAAACAAAAAAGCATAAGTGATGCTTACCGGCGGGGAAAACGGCTACTGAGTACTCTGAATACAGCAGCCGAAAAACGCAAGAAATTGGAATCTTTTTGGCATTCCAACCAGAAGCGAAGAGGGTTTGGATGTCCAGTAGAGTTCACGAAACACATGGCAACTTTTCAAGTCGTATTATAAATGATATGGCAGTTTTCAACAGCGATACGAAGAAATATATATCTACGGCTTAGAAACGAGGCTGAAATTATATGAACCGACCGGAGTGCAAAGACTGTACGAAAAGTTAGATAAAACCTTTATTTGCTGGCAAAAAAACCTCATGAACTCAAACACAATAGCCTTGTGAGCAATCGACATACATATGAAGCTATAGAAGTTATGATCGACTACGTGAGAGTCTGCAAACATCGATCTGCTATGAAACTGCTTGTCAGTATTCGCACTTTCGTGACAAGCGAACTTTTCTACTTTCGACACACGGTCGCTAAACTGTACGAAATCTCCAAGAATAAATTCCTAATGTCCAAACTAACGGGGGAAACTGAAAGAGGAAATCCTTGTGAGCAATCGACATACATATGAAGCTATATAAGTTATCATCGACTACATGAGAGTCAAACATCGAACTGCTATGAAACCGCTTGTGACAGTTTACGCACTTTGGTGACAAGCGAACTTTTCAACTTTCGACACACGGTCGCTAAACTGTACGAAATCTCCAAGAATAAATCCCTAATATCCAAACTAACGGGGGAAACTGAAAGAGGAAATCCTTGACCAAACAACATACATATGAAGCTCCAGAAGTGATTATTGAATACACGAGAACCCATAGAGCAAACTGATAATAATGATCGAACGTGCTATTAGTTTCACGGACATTTGTGACTACGTACTAAACTCGCGCTACAGCATAGCTTGAAATACTGTACGAAAACTCCCGTTTAATAATTTCCTGATGCCGAAAGAACCATAGAATCTTAAACAAGATCTCTTTCTGACCAATCGACATAAATATTAAGCTGTGAAAGTAAGTTTCCAGTCCATAACAGCCGATAGTGCAAACTAGTAAACAGCCACTCGTAGTCCGAAAGTACTGAACTTTTTAGCTCAAATGTATGTGTTACGTTTCCAAACTTTAAGACTAGAAATCGTCCATAGAATGTTCTATATTTTTTACAGCAGAGAACTGTGTTATTAGTTATGTAGAAATAAAACAATGGTGCCATTTGGAGAATTATTTCATGTCAAAAGTGCACAACGAAGAAATATATATCTACGGACGCGAGCAGCTTGTTTCACTTTGGTCAAATTCGGACTGTTTACGACTGGAAACAGCAAAAAATATAACCAAGTAATGAAATAGAGATACCATTCTTTACTCAATGCTGTTTACCTTGGATGTAGGAAGAATAAAATCCTTGTAAATCTCGCCATATACTGTGCATAACTACAATCACCTTCTTTGCGCGAGCTAATGGTGGACGGTTATGGTCTTTTTCAGCTCTCCAATATTTTTACTTTTTCTGCTACAGTTCTTTACTTTTTCTTAAATTCAGCTCGTACTTCTACGTCTAAAGGTTAGTTTTACGTATCTCGTGTATTTTGTTAGTGTTTTTCCATATTTTTCATCTTTAAAATTCAGTTTTCTATTTCCGATCGGTAGTCGGTACCTTCTAGCTGTTTTACTTATATAATTATCTTCTCTTCTTCATTAATTGCCCTCTTGATTTTTTGATACACTGTTTTAAGACATAGTACACTGCCTTAAAATCGTTTACATTTCTGTCTTTATTTATTATTATCTTTCTCATTCTAGTTTTCCTATACTTTTACTCTTCAGTCATTTTACTTTCATTACACTAGTGCATTTTCGTTCACGTATTACTTCCCTTTCCCGTTATTATCTTTCTCATACTACAGTTAGTTCATCCTCACACTGCGACACTCAGTTCCCTTCTACTTTTTTAATCATTAATTAGCTTCATTGTTCATCTCAGTATAGTAGGGTTAGGGTTTTTCACTAGTCATATCATACGATCATTTTTTGTTTCGTTTATTTCTCATACATTTTGAATTTTGGAAGAGCATAAGAACATAACCGGGTTTGTTTTTCCTTTTGTTTTCCATCTCTATTTATTATTATTATCGGTTTCATTATACTGCAACGGTTTTGATTGTTATTATCATTCTCTTTTCGTTACATTTTGAATTTTCAAAACATTCCATGAGCTCGATCATAACCGTCCTTGTGGCGCGCGCTGTAAATTACAACGGCTACTACTATAACAACGTCAGCAGAGTGACAGCATGATGAATGGAAGTGCTTTGCGCCACGTGTTACTCATCCTCGTCTTGTACCTATGTTTCTCAAACCTGAAGCACTCCAACAGTTCCAGGCGCAATGACTGTCAAATTTTCTATGCCGTTTGTGAAGTCTCTCGTCCAAACACCTATGGCTCTGTTCCCTCAACTCACCCCAAAAAGACTACAATGAGATCTACCTCAACACTACTACTGTGTGGATGCCGCCTGGTTCAGAAATCTTCCTTGGCCATCTTATTAATCTGTCTGTCTAACGATGTATCTCCAAACCCTGGCCCATCTACTAACGGATCGTCAGTTGCTGACTTTCCTACTTCGCGCGGTCTTAAAGTCGGTCATCTGAACGTCCGAAGTATCATCAACAAGATGGATTCTGTGCGACTTTTATTGAAAGAGAAGCCCTTTGACGTACTCACAATGTCTGAAACGTGGCTTCACCCGAACATTCTTGATAACGAAATTTATGTCCCTGGTTATACAGTTACCAGACAGGATAGGAATGGAAAACCTGGTGGAGGTACGCTCGCTTTTGTTAGAGATGGCATTCCCTATCGATCAAGAAGTGACTTACAGAACACTAACATTGAGTCATGCGTAGTTGAGATTACTCGTCCTAAAGCAAAGAAACTCATTATATTCACAATATACAGAGCCCCAGACCAAACACTGGACGGTTTTCTTAATGATCTCAACACCGCTTTATCATTACTCCCATCACAAGCTGAGATAATATTACTTGGTGATTTCAATGTTAATTTTTTGACTTCAAATACTGACTCATCAAGGCCATTGAAACAGAAGCTCGTTAGACTTACAAATCAACATAACTTAGTACAGCTTATTGACAAGCCTACGAGAATATCCGAGAACTCATCCACTGCAATTGACCTGTTGTTCGTTAACAACAATCATCGCATAGTCGATTCTGGAGTTATTCACATAGATTTGAGTGATCACTCACTCATTTACTGTGTCATCAAAGCGGGTGTTCCTCGGGCCCCTTGCAGAGTTATAGAGTATCGATCGTACAAGCACTACTCAAGGGAGTCTTTCCTGACTGAACTCAGAGACATATGTTGGAATGTCGTCGACGAGCAATTGGACACCAATAGTGCAGTTGAAACTTGGAACCAACTATTTACGGATACAGCCAATCGACATGCTCCAATTAAAAAATCTAGAATCAAGGGTATACACGTGCCCTGGATGAATTCAGAGTTATGCAACGCCATGCAAGACCGAGATTACCACCATCGGAAGGCCATTAAATCAAGATCGTCATTCCATTGGTCCATGTACAAAAAGATAAAATCCTACGTAAACAACCTGGTCAAAAAATGCAAAGCTGATTACTATTTAAACCTTATTACTAGGAACAGGGGAAATAGCGGTGAACTATGGAAAACACTGAACGAAATTACTTCGCGAAAGACATCCTCGATCCCTTCATGTATCGAAGTCGATGGCGTACCACATACTGACTCAAAGTCGATTGCTGAAGTTTTAAATAATCATTTTTCAACAGTAGGATCTAAATTGGCTGCTAAAATAAAAGCAAGCCTTGATTTTTTCTATCCACGACCCCCTTCTGGTGAATCCATTGCTAGGTCTCGAAACTTTGTCTTCATTCCAGTTGAAGAAAATTTTGTGCATAGACAACTAAAAATGCTCAAGACAAATAAATCAATTGGCCTTGATCGCATTAGCGCCAGACTGCTGAAAGACTCTGCAAGCGTCATAACTCCTGCTTTGACCAAGATATTCAATCGCTCACTTGAGTCTTCTACATTCCCTTCTATCTGGAAATTTGGTAAAGTTACAGCTCTCTTCAAATCTGATGATCGAAGCAACGCCAACAATTACAGGCCGATTACAATCCTCCCGACAGTTAGTAAGATCCTTGAGAAGGCAGTCCATGCACAAGTATATAATTACCTTATGGAAGAAAAGATCCTTACACCCAGGCAGTTTGGCTTCAGACCTAAACTCTCAACAGAGATCGCTCTTACTCATTTCACCGATACTATCCTTGGGAATATGGACAGTGGTCTAGTAACCGGTGCTGTTTTCCTGGACTTGTCAAAAGCGTTTGACACTGTTGACCATACTATTCTCTTCAATAAACTAGTAACAGCTGGCTTTTCTGACACAAGTGTGAACTGGTTCAAGTCCTATCTATCTAACAGAAGCCAAATCACCAACTTGGCAAATGTCTCTTCCTCTCCCAAGAAAGTTCCTGTCGGAGTTCCTCAAGGAAGCGTCTTAGGACCACTACTATTCCTTGTTTATGTAAATAACTTACCCTCATGTGTTAATTACTGCGAGGTGTCCCTCTACGCTGACGATACAGTAATTTACTGCTCTTCGACTAATGCCCAGGAACTTAAAGATAAATTGAACGCTGATCTTTTGTCCATATGTCAATGGTTTAACAGCAATCTCTTGACACTGAATACATCTAAATGCAAGTTCATAATTTATGGCAGCGCACGCAAGCTCAAGGATTTCAGAGAGGTTTCACTAACCATAAATGGCTCTGCTCTTGACCGAACTGACTCTTTTAAATATTTAGGAGTGACAGTCAGTCAGAACATGAGTTGGTCAGAACACGTGGATAGAGTCAGTAATAAAGTCAATCAACGTCTTGGCATCATCCGCCGGGTAAGGCATTTGCTGCCCTTGCATGCGCGGCTAACTCTCTATAAATCTCTTGTCCTTCCCTTACTTGACTATGCCGATATCGTCTGGGGAGATAAGAATAATACCGTCCTCATGGATCACCTTCAAGTTCTTCAGAATAATGCTGCTCGACTAATGCTCGACTTTCCCTCAAGCTCTTCTGCATCTCAAGTACTCGAACTATTAAACTGGAAACCACTATACCTTCGACGGCGCTATCATCGCTGTATTACTATCTTCAAATGCTTAAATAGCATGGTGGACTTCAACTTTAAATTAAAGAAGAATCACGACTTTCATACATATAATACACGCCGTCAGCGTGGAGCTTTCCTGTCAAAATATTATTATTATTATTATTATTATTATTATTATCTGTGAATACGGCTAACACCCGAACAGTGGGGCGTTTCCTGCAAATTATTTTGATTGATTCTCATTGGATGTTACACAATGCAGCTGTCAATTCAATGTCTGGAGACTGTGACATGCGCAGTACCGTGACACTGCTCCTTTAAAACACCAATCAAAGCTGTAAAATCTCGAACAAACGACCATTGTGCAGAGTCTGCAGGATAATCATTAAATCACGTAGCCGATCTACACAACGATTACCGACCCGAATGGCGTTTCACAAGTGATCCAGTGTCAAGAAAATTATGCTACAGAACTATTCTAACGATCAATGTGAGAGTCCACCAATGATTTTAGAGGGCAGATAACAATATATATAACTTGCGTTCCATGGATAACTAAACCCTGTGAATGATAATTCTTTGCTTATATCTAGTAGCAACTGAAATATTATCGACTTGCCATGACCAGTCGGTAGGATTTCCGATTTATAATGCCAAATAACGCTTTGTCTTGCTCATCAGTCGGTGATGTTATCTTGGGAAAGCGATCTTTTAGTACAGATGATACGATGTCTTCATAGATGCTTCGAGGAATCGCCATACGAATACTACAATTTGATACGTGCGAGATCGAGCGGCTGAGCCATCAAACCTAAATAATTCCCGTCCCCCCTTTCTAGTTGAGCATATGATATCTACAGTGATTACTTATCCTTCCATCCCTGAGAATAACATACCTAACCAATCACAGTTCTTGTTGGGCTCATTAAATATTCCTCCAATCAGAAAAGACAGTCAGATCTTGACCCTCATGAATGTGAGATTCGCACCCACTGATACCAGAGGTTTTCTCTTAGTTTGCTTATTGCTGCTTCGCAGCTCACTGATCGCCGCTTCGCAGCTCTTTCTCCTCGGCTGTTCTCTCTCTAGAAAACATCTGGAAACAGGGTAGCTGATAAAGAAATGGCATGACATTTCCTGCATTTCAATTGGCCTGATCTAGCCATGAAATACTGCTCTGTATTTCATAGAAAAAAACATGAAATACTGCCCTGTATTTCATAGTAAAGCTGAGCTCTGATTGATTGAAATATGAGATTTATAGGATAATATAATGTATGACACACTTCTTTTTTCACAGGCTTCTGCTCTAGCATGTGATTTCCTTGGTCGGCAGGCAATCCATCTTGCAGCACAATCAGGTTGTGTAGAATCATTAGACTTTCTCATATTACAGCATCGAGTAGACCCTTGGGTTAAGACAGACATAACAGCAGCAACTCCACTTCATCTTGCTGCCAAGGTATTTATACCAAATAAATGTATTTCATAACATCTCATAACCATGATACAGGCTTATAATAATATTTATAATACTAATGACAGTAAAGTCTTATATAGATATATATTTATATTTAGGCAAGCCTAAAAGCAGTAATGAGATGAGACGGTAATGAATGGTAATGACTTGAAAAAAAGAAGATAACGGAAAGTGAAAAAGTAAGAAAAAAATATCACTACATGAATATAGCTGCTGCCTAAGATATCGATCCCAGTCGCCTGGTTACAACAGTGCACACGTACATTGTAGATGCAATACATTTTCAGGCACATCACATTTGTTTGGGGCTGAGGGATTAACCAGAAGTCAGCCAATTCTTGCTCTCATCCCATACACTGTACAATGTATGTATGGAACTCTGCTAATAATACTAATAATAAGTTAATAATATTAGTAGTTGTGTAATAATAAATTAATGTAATAATAGTATTAATAGCATTAATAGCAATGTTGTAATTGTAGTAATTTAGCCATTTCGGAATTGAGGAAAGGACTGGAATGGAGTGTCTGAAATTAATCTGATTAAGAAATGAATAACATCTCAAGAAAAATCACATGAAAATTAGTAGGTTGACCGTGTTTGAGGGAGATTGGTTTGAAAATAAAAATAAAAGAGAACGTATGGCTTTGGAAAATGGCGTCCCAAAAAAACATATGTTCTCTCAATACAATGTAAAGTACTGCTATGCGGTAATTATGTTTTAGTATGTTTTATTATAATAATTATTTGCCGATTTTTGACAGCTTGCTATTCAGTTCTTATTTATTCAAACTTCCCAACCTCGGTAAACTTACTAATTGTAGTGTAATATTTCTTATGATGGAGTTTAATTATTAGTAAGTCATTTTTGATACTTGGGGAAAAGTGATTTTAGTGCATGCTATCATGCAATCCGTGGCACGAGGGATGATGGTACTACTGTACTTGCGCCCCTTGAGTTCAGATCTCCACCGTAAGAATATATTGTATTTCTTTCTCGCATCCGGCTAAACCATGTGGGAGATTTGCGTGTGGGATGAATATTACGTTTTGCGACGTTTTGATCGAAATGTTCCTGCACAGGTATAGACCTCATTCATAAGGGCGTGGTATCTGTATTTTAACAGTTTAACCACATGTTCAATGTATGAAAAACAACATCCTTGCCATGCGAACGAGCATACCAACATTGGTGATTCTGTAGAATTTGAGTGTTGTAGCATAAAAGGCTGTAAAGTTACAGCGATTTGAAATTAGAGAGATTTGTATGAGAAAAACTATGTAGGCCTTTACAGCCTCGCTTTCGTGTATTTTCTACATTGAAAATGCCAATAACTCGACAGCAATTTCAAACATTGCTTTCAAACTGTGGTCAATTACTAATTTAGGTACGATCTTTCATGTGGTAGCAATAGTTTCTCTATACACATAATCTTCCAATTTATGCAAATTAGGTTGCGGCCATTATGAATGAGGTCTATGAGGTTTGTATGGGGATGTTTGAATGTAAATGTTTGATAAAATACTGCAATAAAATTAATCAAACTTATATGGTGTCTTTTTTGTTTCTGGAGTTTTGTTCCAGATTTCAGTTCCTTTTTAGCTTAAAGAGAATGGTAAGAAAAACTATGGAGTAAAACGTCTTAAATATCGCCTGAGAAATAGGTGCACAAATCACTTCAAAATTGTACAACCAATTTAACAAAACAAGGGATTACAACATTGGGGTTAATTCTTGGCACTGATCAGTTAAATTTGTTCAATACATTTCAGGAGGGCCATGCTAATGCTGTCAAGTTCCTTGCTGAGAGTGGTGCTGACGTCAATGCCAGAGACAAAAATGGCAGAACAGGTACACATTATTTATGATTCGTACAGAATGTAATGCGAAGGGTCTACAACGTCACAGAATAAATTTCCATTCACCCAGCCTCCAAATATGCGATTTTTTAGTTTCTCTTAATACCAAAAGTCTTCCTATAAAAACTGCCTTTACCATCTAAAATAAATTATTTGAAAGTAATAGGTTTGAAATGCTTGGATGATATAGCAACAAAGGCTTTTAACATATCGCAGATCAAAATTTGAGACTCGTATGAGAATAGGTGGCAATGCCTGACCAGCCTCGGTTTTGTTTTCGTTCAGTTTTTCGCGTACTGATAAATTCACAAGGGACAGACTCTACCCATGACACAGCCCCTTTGAAATGTACTGCATGAAGAGGAATGAGTACTAACCTTTCTTCTTGGCGGCTTTCTCAAAGAGAACACTAATCAAGTTTCAAACAACTAAGCTAGTTTAGTTTAGCCCAGTTTAGCTAACGTAGGCGGATTAAGGATAATCAGTGGTTTGATTTGCTAACTCGTTGAATTGACTGCTGATTTGGGATTAAATTTGATTGTGTGATGAGGAATCAGTAGTACCCTTCTACTTCCAAGAGAACCAAATCCTAAATTAAAATGTAATCCAGGATTCTGCTAATCGAGCTTCGAGAAACTCAGGCCAGAATAATAACTTTTAATTCATACCCTTAACAATGCAGTAAACGTCAGTTTAAATTTAATACTAAAATAAAACAAACATGTAGTTAAGTTTACCACCCATGTGAAACATGACATATCGTGAAACTCACTCGTTCTGTGACATTTTGCTTATCGTGTTTTTATTTTTTTGTTTCTATTTCTCAGCACTTCATTTGTGTGCGGCTGCAGGTCACAGCGATTGCGTGACTGTGCTGTTGCGTGATTTGAGCGCTAACTCGAAGCTAAAAGATGAGTGTGCTCAAACTCCTGTAGACCTAGCACTGAAGGATGAAGTTCGGGACATTTTGAACAATTTTCAGACTGTTAGACAAAGTGCCAGTTTAGTTGTGTAATTGCCTATCTACTATACTAAAAACTGTGATAGCTGTGTAGGTTATTTCGAATTTCAAGTACATGTAAACTCTCTCTAAAGCATAGTTATAATAGAATGAAATGGTTAGGAAACCCGGCAAACTTCAAAGGGGCTAACAAAGGCGCTGCGATTTAGGTTGGAAGGAGTTAAGACAACAAATTGTGCACGGTTATAGCTCATTAGCGTCCCCTGAACGACTGAACCCACACGTTTCTATTGGCTAGTTAATTAACATATTCCAATATCTACTGATTGTGTTTTGTGCATGGTCACGGTTGAAATAAACGAACAAAGAACCTCTGCTCACAAAGTATTTAATAATATACATGTACATACAATTATCAGTTAAACAAAATTATTTTTATTCAAAACTAACATAAGGCAGAAATGTTTAACATCAATATGGCCTACTATTATTAGCGAAAAATGTCCAAGGTTGAACAATAATAATATAAGATGATATCATCTGGATAGAGTCAAATAATAATCCTTATTCTGTTTGATGTTGTATTGAAGATCTGAGGAGGATTTCAAAGAATATCTAATATTCTCTCGTTTATTTGAACATTAACTTCTCAGAGGGCAAAGTGTATATCATTCAACACAAATAGAGTTACTGTATATTTTGCAAGTCCTTAGCCTTGACATTACTTGTACAATACAGTACTATAATATGGTGCTGTTGAGTTTCTGCTTTAGACCACTGCTTGTATGCTAATATGCCAGTATGCCAATTTTGACTGCATTGGCTATTACATGTATTAGCTTTTACTTGCACATGCTTTGAAAGTTACAAAGCTTTGCATGCCTATGGTATCTGCGACTGGCTGTAAAATAATCTTAATAGAAAAATAAAAGTAAATGATATTTTATAGTGTAAGGTAAAGTTGACAATTAATAATAACTTTCAACTTCCTACGTGTATGTTATTTCTTTTGTGAGTAGTTTAGGTGGGCTTCTCAGGTGGCATGGCGTCTGTGACGATGTCATTTATACCCTCACATATGCATACGACTGTATACATTTATGTATTGTATGTATATATGTATGTGCATGTATGTAAATATATTCATATGTGTGTATGTATGTATGTACAAATGAATGGTTGGTTCGAAAAGAGAAGCAAAGAAAAACACTTAAAAGGAGCTGTGTCACGGTGGGGGACACGCCTTTACGTTCCGGTCCAGAACAAAATATGTTTCATATATACTGACGACCCTAGCACACGTGTGGGATGGATAAAATCAAAGTAAATGTGCAACTGCGTAGATCTAGTCTTCAAGGAAAATATTGCAAATCCTTTCAATCGAGCATACATGGACTTTAACTGTTTGAAATCGAAGCCAATTAACAGCCACCAATCGAACATTGATTCCAGACATGCGCAAAACCATGACACAGCGCCTTTAAGGTCGGCACACACGAAGGGGACAAAATTTGAATAAATCCATCGCAAAGCGGCATTTTACTTTCCCACAAGCCCTTACGAACTCTATTTCAAGATAGCGAAAGTGAATTAACTGGAGAGACAATTGTGAATGTTTGTGAAAAATTTGAGTTGAACACCAGCGTCGGCCTGAATTGAAATCACTAAGTACGCAATGGGTGGATGGCGATAGAGTGAAGATGTGAAACCCCCAGCGGAAAGAGAAATATATGAAGATGTGACGTCTCGTACTTCCCTGTCAAGATCATACCCTATTCCAGACTAAATTAAAATGCGAAATCAGACTAAACAAGCTCGAAAACCATACCCTTTGGGGCTACCCTGCGAGAAGAGCCTTGTTTTCTTTGGTTTACTAATCTCCTTCCACTGAGAGCGAAGAAAATAAGATTCTTGTTTCAATCACATTGAGCATGCGTTGTCCATTGTTTGGAAACAATCTCCTTCAGACAGTTAGCTTTGCCGAAATGTTGGAGAAAATAATAAAACAGCAAACGTTTTCTGGGTTCCCTGTGGCCAAAGTTAATATAAGCCCGATAGAGCGAGGGAGTGACCGTCTGGGGATGCCTTTCTTTTTAGTTTTTTAATTTCCGCCGGTTTTTTTCGGATAGCGTGCACCAACACCTTTAAAAAGGGAATTGGGAGTCCTCAATTGTATTAAGTTGGAATAATTAAAATCATAATCCCTGGCCTTGCGAGGGATCGATCACCAAGCTAGTTCGCAGCAAACAGGAAACATAATAAATTAGAATGCACAAAAACTCAGAGTGCTGCTGAAATAATATCTAATCGAACGTATGTTTCATTGTCATAGCTTTGTATACAGTATCGAAGCTCTTTTCGACCATGGAAACTATAATAAACCATTTCAAAATATTGGCACTGGCCGCACATCTGCATCAGTGCAATACATAGCGGAGCGATCGAGATCAGTCGATATGCCATAGTCAGAAAGTGTAGAAAAACAATCGAGAGGTTTAGCAACACAATAAGACCACCTCGATGTTCCCTAAATGAGGAGAGGAGTAAAAGAGGATTAATTTATGCAGAGAAGCTTGTGTATTTGTGCTCTCGGATCTCGCACTAGTGTAAATAAGCTGCTTCGAATTCTGCTTTAGTTTGGCTTTGTTGTTTATGTAAAAAGAAGAGTTAGTTGATATTCTTCTTGTTCTCAGGTGGAGATTTAAAGCGAATTCGACCAATTTTAACCCCCTCTTTCTTCCCTGCGACTACTTCGACCGTACAGTACTGATGACCCGCATGTATCCCGAGCGGTGTCGAATCTGATTGGTTGACTCTGCCACGTGTTGAGCCTATCCGAAGACACAACAACACTTGTCAATCTTATTTTGATACGGTGCAGTTCGTGAGGCCTTTTATTTGTGGGGGGGGGGGGGGGGGGGGGGGGGTAAGAATGTCCGATCCCATGTCTGAGTTTCAAAACTAGTCGGATCGCAGTCTCGGAAGATGGGCATGTCGCTGTCGGAATTCCGTCTATTGTTTTCTTATTTCTCTGTCGCCCTCGCAATTTCAGACGTTCGTCGTTATTTCATGTCTTTCATGTCGCTGTTTCAACGCCATCTCGCTTACTCGGGATTTACCCTAAAAGGGCCTCGTTGGTCACTGTTGAATGCTAAACAAATACACAATAACTGTGATGTTTGGGAGTGATTAAGGGTGAAATGGTACTTCTATATGCCAGACAGGTCTGGCTAGTCCGGCCTTGTCTTTGTTCGGTATTTCAATTTTCATATATTAACTTTTGCAGCAATCACGTGGATGACTTCATTTATTTAAAGGCACTTATACGAGATCGGTAGAGGTATAATTATCAAAACCTGTTTGTAAATGTTATTTTCCACCTCCCATCGATTGTACCGCGCCTCCTTAGTATAGCTTGATCCAATAAAGCCGTTCCCATTGGATTCATTCGTTATCGAAGTGGTATGTTAGCACGTGACTGTTTCCTGCAAAAAGGGCTATTGAACTTACTAAACTCTCAAACTGCTCGAATATGGTATGCTCTGAGGTACTATCTTGATTGACATATTTTAAAGCAACTTTATTATACACTTATCTATCCATATCTAAACTATGGCATCATGAGTTGGGGTAACACTTACAAAATCTAAACAAAGTCTAACAAAACAATTGCATAATAAGTATATTCGTTATTAAAGGGAAAGAGAATCTGGACCCTTATTGTAATCTTGGAATTTTCAAGGTTGAAAATATCGTCAAACTTAAGACATCTATATTTATACATAAGATAATGAACCAATCAATTAGTATCCCTTCTATATATACTGAATCCCTCATCCCTGTATCAAGTATCCACACATAATACCAGATACTCATCCAGGAAAAATTATGGGAAAACATCCCTCCTGACCTAAAAGACCTATCAGGTAATTATTTCAAAAAACAATGCAAAACGTATATATTGAATTGTCAAACTTAATTCTTAATATCACTGATTTCCTGATGTTCTCATTTTTATATGATGGCAGTTATGTACGTTTTCGTTTTGGCCTCTCTATAAGTTGTTAACATCCTAGTATATAATAATTTTAACGTCAAACCTTTTTATTCCTAGCTGTAAATATGATCAATGCTATGCAAGGTATGATTATATTTGATGTTTGTAGTTTTGGTATCTGTTCAGCGAAAAGCACAATCCAATACAGCGAGCAAGCCACAATGGACATAATTTTCTATCGCCGCAGATTTTCTCGGTTTGTCGAAAGTCCAGCACGGAATTCGACTGTTCATTCAACTTCGTCTTGGTTGACTTGATTAGTCAGTCGGACATCAGACTTTGTCAATGCTCCAGAAATAGTGCACACTTTCCTCGGGCTTTGATAAATCGTACTTGCGAACTTTTAAACATCATTGCATTTGAATGGGGAAGCAACCATGCACTGAACGTCGAGCAACGTCGAGCGAGCATTGAGTTGTTGCCATTAGGCCTGAGCGGATTGTGCTAGCATAATTTTTGGCATAATTGGAGCAAACGAGCATAATTTTTCAAAGAAGCACTGCTCGAGGATAATTACCAGATTGTAGCATAATTTGAAGCATTAAAGCCAAAAGCAATGCTATTATTGCTTTTATAGTGCCTTTCCTAATTATTTTTCAGAGCGTGGGAACAGTCACGCCTGATTGGTTTCTGTGTCCGTTGGTACTAAAAAGTCTATAAAATGTTGTGAACAACTAAAAATGCCGCGCATCAACTAATGCCGGCCGTCTTCGAAAAACGTTTTTTGTGAGCATAATTGTGTAATCTACGAGCATAATTGTGTAATCTACGAGCATCATTTTTGAACTTTGGCATAATTTGGGCATACTTCGACAAAATTTGGAGCAGTGCTAGCGGCATAATATGCCACTTTTAGGAGCACAATCCGCTCAGGCCTAGTTGCCATGCAGTTTCCCGGGCGAGCTAATTTATTCCGAAAGTGACGAAAAATCTTGATGCCTTCGCCTGGGAAAGCACAGGTAACCCACAAATGATCACAGGGAGTCCAATGCAAGATTAGTATGCAACGTCTTGTCAGACATACATGTGCAGACCAATCATCGCATAAAATTTACGAATATATACTAGCTAGCGATTTCAATCAAAAGGGCATGCTAATATATTAATCATGTCACCAAGTTGAAAATACACTTTCGATACATAACATAACATAACATATTTTTTTATTAGCTCTTTGTACTACATAGGTACATCAGATTGTTGCTAATAAACTTTTAAAGTAGCTAAAAAATATAAAAGTAACTAATTAAAATATTAAGATCCTTGTATCGTGATAGATCTGGCATTCATGCATTCATACACGTATTTTGCAGCTATAGTTGAAACCTCCCTTGAGGGATTGATAATAGTTAAGAAAATATCGTTTTCTGACATACGGCTACTATCTAGGTTAGCAACAGTTTTTAATTTGAATAAGAAATCATTCCTGATTGCCTCAAACGTTTTACATCTTATTAGGAAGTGTATTTCGTCTTCCATTTCTTTGTTGCAGGTTGGGCATATTCGATCTTCTGGTTTTAAATAGGGCTTAACATGTCTACCTTTCTCAATCTGTAGGCAATGATTGCTTATTCTTAATTTCGTGAATGTAATTCTGTGTTTAATGTTTTTAACAGTATTCAAATAATCTTCGAATTCATACTTTGTTTTGAATGTACGGTAGACCCGTAGTTTGTTGCCCTGGTTTGGGTTTTGCCTTTGATCATTAAATATATCGCTGAGCCAATATTGTAGTTCTATGTCTTTTAATCGTTGTTTAATGCTCTCGCCGTTGACAAGACACTGCTGATAACGGCACGACAAATAGGAACAGAACCAATCTAGGGCTTTTCCCTCTATCCCATATTTTTGTAGTTTCCTCAGCAATATGTTGTGGTTTACAGTATCGAATGCTTTGGCCAAGTCAATATAGACAACTGCATTAATTAAACCTTGGTCAATATTAAGGCTCCATTCGTTAGTAGCCTCAAGCAGGGCACTCATAGTAGAATGTAACGAGCGGAAGCCTGATTGACAATTACTGAGAATACTGTTGTCCTGTAGATACGTAAAAACCTGATTATAAATTAGTCTTTCGCAAACTTTGGCAATGATCGGTATAACAGAGATTGGCCGGTAATTACCCATGTCTGACTTTTTCCCACTCTTATGGATTGGAGTAATTTTAGCATATTTCCATTCACTGGGGAAAATGCCAGTTCGTATTGAAAGATTAATCAAATTAGTTATAGGTAATGAGATGATATCGGCAGATAGTTTGAGGACTGAGCCAGAAATCCCATCGATGCCAACGGCTTTGGAGACATTGATGTTTTGAAAAAGCTCAAGAACTTCACTGTTAAGAATCTGACGAAAATTGAATGTAGAGTTCGGACTTGTTATGAAGTCGAGGAAGTCTACAGAAGGATTAGCGGGAATATCAGTGAATTTAAATATGTTGTCCTATTCCCATACTTCCTTTTGGTCTTCTCGCGTTTACCTGGGTGAAATTAATTGACAACGTTTCTTGAAATAGCTGTATACTTCACTGATAAAAATTGCAAGAAGGGTTATAAAAACTTTAAACGGTAAAATGTATATTAAAGTAAAATAAAACATTTATATCCAGTCGTCAAAATAACCAATACTAGTCATCTTTTTTGTAGAGGGCCGTAACCAAATAAAAGCCGGTAAATAATAATAAGATATTGGGAGCATCCCACAGGGTCTCGATGCTCTTACATTGTGTGTGGTTGGCTAAAACCTCATTCTAAACTAATCAATCTATAATTACAATAATAATAATACAAATATTCAGTATACCACAAACTAAGAAAAGTATTCCCTAAAAAGATGTGTCTTTACTGAAGCCTCCTTATGTAATCAGTCATGGAGTTCGCATAATATACTATGCAAAGTAAGTTCTTACAACTACAGACCAAAATAATACTGATAACAGTTGAAATATTCACCTCTGTTCGTATTATAATACCTCTTGATTTTTAGACACACGATATTAGTCACCATTTGTCGATGGTGAAGTTCTTATACACTGATTGTTACGTCATCACCGATAAGGATGAAAGCGGCCCAGTCCCTTGGTTTGCTGTATTTCTTTCTCATTTCCTTCATGGCTTGCTGCAAGCTTGTACTAGCACTTTTTCCACTCTTCAACTGCGAGTAAAAGCTCAACATGAAGTCCATCGTAGCACTGTCCTCAATAGCCCACAATGATGCTACAACAGCGCGGGCTCCTGCGGCAAGAAACGCTCGGCTCATCCCAACTACTCCTTCTGCCTTGATTTCACCGCGACCGCTGTGACAGCAGCTCAGAACAACCAGCTGCGCTCGAATACCAATTGCTTGTACCTCCCTCATTGCCAAGATGTAGTCCTCTTCTTTCGGAATACTTCTTGTTGATGTTGAAGCACATGGGGCCAGTGCAATCTCTCCTTCTGTATTTCCGTGTGCTGCAATGTGTATGACAGCCACGCCCTTTAGTCTTTTCTTGATCGCCTCTTTTGTTGCTTGGGGTCCTATCAATGGTGACACGCCCAGTAGCTCACTAATCCTCTCGGCCTCTTCTTGTGCACATGGTAGGGATATGAACGTTACTGTGTAACCTCTGAACATTACTTCTCCAACCTCAGGATTTCCAATAACCAGTGCGCCTGTCCTGATGTGATAATCTGCTTGGCATTCTTGCAAAGCCCTTAATGCTGTTAGTGAGGGAACAATCCTAATGCGCTTAGTTTCCGAGAGAAATAATCCTGTCTTGGGATCTTGTAGGGCTGCAAATGGCACCGTGTAGAGAGATCCATCTGGAATTATGATAACCTCGTCCTTCTTAAAGCTGTGTTGTACAGGAGTTACTAATCGATCAAATAATTTCTTGAGTGGATATGTATGCTGCTCCTTTCTGAATATACATCTTTTGCGAGGTTCAGAGTTATATTTGTTACTCTGTTCTTCTTTCATGGTCTCGCTTCTTTCACCCGAGGACAAGGATGATTGCTCTACAATATCCTTCTCGTCATTATTAGCATGCGAAATTTTAGGTACCTCCAGTGATCTGTCCTCGCATTTCACTCGTCTACCATTCAATTTACCATAGGCTGCAGCAACGAGTTCGTCTATGGTAGATTCAGATTATGTGATCGTCGTCTTAAAAATCAATGGGGTTTGATGCGTTAAAGTCCAAACATTGACATCTATGTCCATAAGTGTAAAAAAGAGGATCGTGCAGAAATGAGCATTCGACAATATCACTTCAACATCGGAATACTTCAGTAAATCACCCCTTGAGGCATTTGCCGGAGTAATATTATATTTTGACATCAAGATATCGCCCAAGACACGGGCTCGTCCACGCTCACACACAAGAAGAGCTTCTTCTATTTGGTGGGACTCAATCAGCACATATGCCAACTGTTTGAACGCAGCAATAAAGGTGTCAAAAATGGAGATCTTAAATTGGTCTTGCCCCTGTAAGTTATCAAACAACCACTCCCAACATCGCAAACTCGCTTTGTAAGACTTCTCCGATGTTAGTATGGTATCGTGGCAGCCTTCTTTCTCATTTGTCTACTTGTAGTATCGACTTAACATAAAATAGCAGCTTCCCAAGTTTCCATATGCATTTCCCTCGCCGGATCCCGGACCTGTCAGATATCTCTTTGGCGATGTTGAGATGCTTTTCATGATACTGAATGGCCTCGTGATGTTTGCCTAATGAAAAATAGGCGACTCCCAAGTGTCCATATGAACTTCCCTCGCCGGACCTGTCAGATATCTCTTTGGCGATGTTGCGATGCTTTTCATGGTACTGAATGGCCTCGTGGTATTTGTCTAATGACTGATAGGCGACTCCCAAGTTTCCATATGTACTTCCCTCGCCGAACCTGTCACCTATCTCTTTGGCGATGTTTAGGTTCTTTTCATAATACTGAATGGCCTCGTGGTATTTGCCTAATGACCGATAGGCGTTTCCCAAGTTTCCATATGCTAGCCCCTCGCCGGACCTGTCAGATATCTCTTTGGCGATGTTAAGGTTCTTTTCATAATACTGAATGGCCTCGTGGTATTTGTTTAATGACCGATAGGCGACTCCCAAGTTTCCATATGTTCTTCCCTCGCCGAACCTGTCACTTATCTCTTTGGCGATGTTTAGGGCCTTTTCATGGTACTGAATGGCCTCGTGGTATTTGTTTAATGAAATATAGGCGACTCCCAAGTTTCCATATGCTCGCCCCTCGCCGGACCTGTCAGATATCTCTTTGGCGATGTTGAGATGCTTTTCATGGTACTGAATGGCCTCGTGGTATTTGCTTAATGACTGATAGGCGACTCCCAAGTTTCCATATGTACTTCCCTCGCCGAACCTGTCACTTATCTCTTTGGCGATGTTTAGGGCCTTTTCATGGTACTGAATGGCCTCGTGGTATTTGTTTAATGAAAGATAGGCGACTCCCAAGTTTCCATATGCTCGCCACTCACCGGACCTGTCAGATATCTCTTTGGCGATGTTGAGACACTTTTCATGATACTGAATGGCCTCGGATATTGAATCATACTTGCTTATCAGGGGTACATAGGCCATTTCTTTTCCTTTATTCTTTCCTGTGTTGGCGCTTCCCAAGTGACCGATTGAGTTTGCCATCTTAATGTTGTGTTGTTCTGTTAAGGGAAGGATCATATCTATTAATATGTTTCTCGTGTCGCTCTGCATGAGTCTTTGAGCAGTGACAATATACTGGTAATAACGTTAATTCGGATGTTATTGATTTGTTTTTTACCTTAAACATTTGTCAGCTTGTATGATTAAGATTTTAAATTAAAATTTACCTTTAATTGTTTTTTTATATCAAATAGTTCTGATCTTTTAAAAAAACTTCCCTTCGATCATTAATATTAACATCTCCTTTTCAATAAGCTGAGGTAAAATGTTTTGCAAATTGGTTTCTTGTGTCAAAAATATAAATTGACACAAGAAACCAAGAAACTCACGGCAGTGAGCGAGTCTTCAATAGTAGAGTTCGATAATTGGACTGATATTTCCAAATTTTGAGTGATTTTCGGTCTTAATTTATGATGCGAACAACTTTGAATGGAAACAATGCCGTGCATACTTTAGTTTGAGTAGAGTATATATGCTTCGTTTGAAAACATTTAAGTATTACTGATAGTTTGGGAATTTTCGAGGTGAATCAAAGTGAGGGAGGAATTTTCTGCAGCATCGATCTTCGAAGGACAGAAGTGTTTGATAACAAAAAGTACGGTGCGTCTTTAGGGAAATACATTGATCTTGGTATCAGTAAAGGATCGTTGGATTTGGCAGTGAATTGTGAATAGTTGAATAGAAACAAACGTTGAAAGATTTAATTAAACAAAGAACGCCTGCCGAGGGATTTTTCTCAAATTACAAATTAAACGATTGTTAAATATGATCATTTTACAAAAGCGTTCTCAGAAAACAATCACTTCAGCTTACAGTTATCAAGCTTACAGTTGATTACTGTATGAATTGGGGCAGGGATCACATCGGCAGCTACTTCGAAGCTCGCTGATCGCCGCTTCGCGGCTCTTTCTCCACGGCTGTTCTCTCTCTAGAAAACCTCTGGGACCAGGGTAATCGGCAGCCATCTCAGATGGATTTCTACGCAAAGCTTTTTTAGTAGATTTTCAGAAAATAAAAACTTGAGATATCACTTTTACTTGCTTGTAAAATAGAGCAACTAAACCTAAATTCACCGGACTTTTTTATATAGCTGCAAGCAGCTCGCTCTTGTCCCAGAATAGTAGCGCCACATCTCTTTCAATTCTGACATTTCCTATCTAATTAATGTTTATATTCATCTGTCAAATCGATTATATTTTTACTTTATAAATGCTATGCGTTTCATGCAATTTCGTTTTTTGTTTTCGCTTAAAATTTAAAGTGGAATTCCCACTGCAGGCAAAGAATGTCCGAGGGTCGGAGGATATATATATGCTTCTCCATAACCTATATTGGGTATGTATCACTGGATAGAGCCGGTATGGTTTTCGAGCTGTTTTAGTCTGAAAAAGGGAGGAAAGTCCTTCTTCTGGTCTGAAATAAGATCGTTTGGTTATTCATCTTAAGAGTAAATTTACAAAGAGAATAAACAAAAGGGAAAAATAGGTTCCAGAATTTGTGGGTCAAGTCTGAACAAGAGTATGGAAATCACAAAGTTTTGTCTGAAATAAGATCAGGGTTTTGAAATCCCGGTGGCATGTCCTTATTTAAATGTCCTTCAAGGTAGGCTAGGCCCTAGAGTATTTGTTAAAGCCTACAGATCTAGATGTGAAAATCACATATTTAATGTACGAGTGTGATCCACTTTTCATTACTAAAACTGTAAAAAATTGCACAGCTAAACATGGCTTCTTTCTACATATAAAGTCATAATCTATAATGCAAAATTGTTTTTACATTTTAGTAATCAAACATCTAATTAACATCCTATCCTAAGCCAAAAAAATAATAATGCTACTATTTGAAATGGGCATATAATCAATTCGCTTTCATATTGGGTCTAACATGGGTCTTTCTTCTACCTCATATTTTTATCATTGTATCTCGCTCCTATATAACTAGTAGATGTGCAACAACTGAATCCTTATACCAAGGCATGTACAATGTATATACTTTAATTTGGAGTAATCTGGAGAAGCTCGCACTCTTATAAAGTATCAAAACCTTTGCATCCTGTATCGCTTTGGAACTCGCATTCCCTGGTAGTGTTTCGGAGCAGTGTGATTATAGCTGATCATGACTTCCTTCCTTTTTCTTTCATTTATCATAGAATTATAAATATCGACTAATCGTAGTGTTTGCTCGTGAGGAAGCTATACTGTTATTGCTGAAAAGCCTGGCTTCATTTCCCTTAAAGGAGAACTAAACCCTAAAATCGATGAGGAGAAAATTAGTCTCCAAGTTCGATTTTCCGCTGAAAAATCTATCTAGCACAAAGAAAGCACATTGGTCCGCAATTAGAAGCCATTAGGCCTGCTATTCAATGTAGGGGACGGCATGGCAAAACTAATTTATTCCCCGTATACTACGTCACAAATTACAAGACTTGAGCCGTCTGTACATACCGGAGGCTGTGAGGAAGGTTTTCGGATTTTCTCTTGCTAGACGCGCAACACAGAAAAATTAAATAGCAGAACCTATTTATTTCGAATACATGTTTGTATAGACATTGGGTTGATTTTAGGGTTGAGTTCCCCTTTAACTATAACAGTTTTCCATGAAAAACATCTGCTGGTAGAGAAAGCAACATTGATCCCCACCTGTCCCAAGTCTATTGTGATTTAGCATATGCGGCTTGTAGATGTTAGTATTTAGTACAAGTATTTAGTACATGTATATATGGGTTCTATATTCTTGTTAACCCCTGCTAGAATATAGATATTGGCCTATAATTACTGAAGAGTTCTGGGCCCTCAGCCTTGAAAATTGGTATAACTTGACTGAGCAATCTTGAGTTTTTAAGCGAACATTCGACATGATATTATCAAGTTGATAATGTGCAATAACGGATCCGACATACCGGATCATAACATAACCGTTATTGGCCAATGGCTCATACGACATTTCGGAGCTGGGCATAGCTGATAATGAATTTCTTTCTTTCGCTTCAATTTGTAGTCATTGGCTAAACAAAGAGGGTGCTGTAACGGGACGTTTTACCTATAAGGTTTCGGAGCTCGGCATAGCTGATAATGAATTATTTATTTTGCTTCCATTTGCAGTCGAGAGTCACCATTTCACTACAAATTCTGTAAAGCCTGTTATTGTTGTGGTATTAAAGAGTACCGTCACAGAAGATGGATTTAGTTTTTGAGAAAGTTTCAGAACGTTTGTTTTTAGATCCCGTGGCGAATTAAATGATAAAAAAGATTGTTAACTGTGATGTTTTACGAAGGTGTCCTCAGAAAACAATCAATTCATCCAACCGAAAAACGTTTGTTATCTAGCTAACAGGATATTACTGTATGACTTGGGGTGGTCACATCAGCAGCCATCTTGGATTTCTTCGCAAATTCGGCACAAATCGTCAAAAATCAAGATCGAAAAGCACGGCTTTCTAAAGTCGATTTTCAGCAAGTAAAAACGTGAGATGTGTCTTTTACTTACTTATAGAATGTCAGAGCAACTAAACCGGTAATATCAAACAAATTCACCGGCATTTCTATATTCTGCAAGCAACCCGCTTGTCCCAATATAGTAGCGCCACATATATTTTTCAACTCTTCATCTTTCAATTCTTTCAAATCGATTAATATATATTTATTCCATTGATAAATGCTATGCGTTTCATGCGATATCGTTTTTTTTCCGCTTGAAATGTGACATGGAATTCCTTCGTCAGACAAAACATGTAACTTATACACATTTCGGTCTGAAATAAGGTAAGAGTATTTGAAATCCTGACCGCATACCCCTATCCAAATGTTCGGCCTATTACTCTCCCCTGCCCTGGTTTTTTGGTGTACAATTGAATTATTTTCTTATTTTGATTTATTCGAGTTATTGCCGTTTTTTTTATCCAGACATGAAATTATCATATATTTTTTCACCTGTTTATGTAACTTTCGGTGTTTCATTAATAAACATGCGGTGACCGATGTTAAAATAACGTTGGATAGTTTTCAAGATACTGTAGGTAGTTTTGAAATTAAAATGCTTTGATATTTTCCTGCCCTAGGGGCTACAGATGTGCGAAGAAGGTGGTAAATTTTGAGAATCACACCAAGTCATACCTTGTACTGATCCTGAGAACTTTTTCAAAGCCGTATCAGGCTTTATCTTTGCAAGCTGAAAATCAAGAAGAGAGTGATTAAACCCTTCAGAGTATTTTCTTGGAATTATTATATAAACTGTATAACAATAGGGTGTTTTACCATTTCCTGTTATTGAACATGACAAACAATAATGCTACTATTTCAAATGGGCGTATAACTAATTCGCTTTCATATTGGTTCTAACATGGGCCTCTATTCTTCCGCTACTATTTTTAACATTGTATCGCTCATATGCATAGTAGATATAAAACAGTTCAAGTCCTATGCAAAGCCATGTATATACCTTAATTTGGAGTTAATCTGGAGAAGCTCGCACTCTTTTAAAGTATCAAAACCTTTGCGTCCTGTATCGCTTTGAAACTCGCATTCCCTGATGGTGTTCGGAGCTGTGATAACTGATCATGACTTCCTTTCTTTTTCTTTCATTTATCACAGAATTATAAATACTGGCAAATCATAGTGTTTGCTTGTAAGCAAGCTTTACTGTTATTGCTGAAAAGCCTGGTTTCATTTTCCCTTAACTGACTATTACAGTTCTCCATGAAAGACTTCTTCTGGCATAGAAAGAGCTAGAAGGCAACATTGACCCCCAGCCCCAAGTCTCTATTTTGAATTAGAAAATGCGTCTTGTAGAAGATTCTAAAACAAGCCTCAGTATTTATCTCAACATTAATTTTCAACTACTGTACTTCCTATTTAAAAAAAACGTACTTATAGCAAAAACTGTTCACATTTCAAAAATAGTTTTGTTGTCAGCAGGCTACTGATCAAGTTTCGTCTCATCCACTCGTGTCTGTCACTGTGTATAGGGCGCTTGCGAAATTTATAATGAAAATATATTTACAATAAATAATAACAAACAAAATGATGAAAGAGAGGAAAGAAGAAATATATTTATATTTAAATAAATAAATATTTACTACATGTATGGGTTCTATATTCTTGTTAACCCCTGCTAGAACATAGATATTGGCCTATAATTACGGAAGAGTTATGGGCCACGTTAGCCGTGAAAATTGGTATCACTTTACAAATTCTGTTATTCGGTTATTGCTGTGGTAGTGCTGTAGAGCAGATTTCGTATGAGTGGGACAAACTACAGCACTGACTACAGCACGGTTACCGTACGGCATATCGTGACGTTACAACATGGTTACAGCACAGTTACGGACATGCCGTAGTTTGTCCCACTCATACGAAATCCGCTCTATGAAATTAAGGAACGCCGTTACAGAAGATGGATTTAGTTTTTGAGAAAATTTTCCAAAGTTTGTTTTGATCCCGCGGCGAATTAAATGATAAAAAAACAACATTGTTAACTGTAATGTTTACGAAGGTGTCCTCAGTAAACAATCAATTCATCTAACCGAAAAACGTTTGATATCTAGCTAACAGGATATGACTGTATGACTTGGGGTGGTCACATCAGCAGCCATCTTGGATTTCTTCGCAAATTCGGCACAAATCGTCAAAAATCGAAATCGAAAAGCACGTATTTCTGAAGTAGATTGTCAGCAAGTAAAAACTTGAGTTGTGTCTTTTATTTACTCATAAAATGTCAGAGCAACTAAACCCAAATTCACCGGCAATTTTTATATTCTGCAAGCAACCTGCTTTGTGCCAGTATAGTAGCGCCACATATCTTTCAATTCTTCCTTGAGGCCTCCTACTCAATTTTTGTCTTCATCTTCCAAATCAGTTATATATTTATTTCATTGATAAATGCTATGCGTTTCGTGCGATATCGTTTTTTACGCTTGAAATGTGACATGGAATTCCTTCGTCAGATGGAGCGTACAATGGAGCGACATATCCGGGATATTTTTAAGGCAAACTGCTCACGCAAAATTAAATTGGAATTGTCTAAAAACGCTTCAGTAGCTTTGACCACTTCAGACTTCTTATGGAACGTATAGTTGCGTTATATCGCTTAGGTATCGTCGGGCTTTTGAAGAAGATATGTTAACTGACAATTTACGCTATCAATAACAAAAAACGGTTAAATTTCTCTGGTAGCAAATTTGTCCGTGATTTACGGTATTTTAGGGGGGAAATGACTGGAGAAAATACGATGATTGGCTTAAAACTCTTTTTTATTGTTGAATAAATCGCTTAGGTATCGTCGGGAAATGATTCCATAATGCTTATACGTTCTTCCTGTGAAATTTTAGAAATATCTGATAAATATTTCTGGTAGCAAATGAAGATTTCAAAAGGGAACCTTGAAAACCTTGAATATTTACTAGGGTAATGACGTTTCAAATTTCCCGGGAGAACAGAAAGCTCCGCCTCTTTCTCCGCCTTCAAAACCCTCCCCACACAATACCCGACTTAAGTGCTTAATTAACGACTGAAGCTTGTTGGCACAACACAATAGGGTAAAGAGGTGTAAGTTTTTACACACGCTTAGGGTTTAATCCTGCGGGAAGGATTCCCGTGCCAATAAAACGCTTCTTTTTAATATAAAAACAACTCCAAGTCGTTTCGATACCAACTCCAAGTCACTTCGATACCAATTCCTAGTCAGTAAGGTTAAGGCAAAAGATTAAATCCTGCCCTAGTTCCGATGAAATGGTAACCGGTCGTTTCGCCCGAGAGACGATTCGCTCGAGGTCGATTCGCCCGAGTCCAGAAGTCGATTCGCCCCGGCTGCTACGAAACAGTGAAAGAAACAGTGAAAGAATACGAGTTCTTTCCTTTTTCGCTGCTTCAGAGATCAAACGTTAAGAAAATATTTTTGTAAGAACTGTATATGAAGTGGACGTTAAGAATGTGCGCGAGGACGATAAACATGTGTATTCTTTTCAATCCTCCGGTCTCCATTGAGAGTCGATCTCCTCCCAATTTCTCGGCGATGCTGTGAAATCTAACACCTCATAAATACAAATTTTTTGAATAGCTTCAGAAAAGCAGAAAATAACCGCATACGCATTTTTCGTGGAACTTTTTATTACGTACTGTTATTTATAAGTAAAGTAGATCGAAAACTTAATAAGTCGCGTGCGATCGAGGTTAACGTTAAACAGCAAAAACACATGGCCGACCTTGAATGCAATTTAAATAGCTTTTGACAAAAATATCGCGTGCTTCAATAATTTCAAAAAAAAATTTGTAAGTAAAGTAGATTGAAAAACATTCACTGAGACATGTTTGTCACCGGCATGCGAAGTTGCAGGCGCATTTGAAGAATATCTCTATTGTTTATATTTTGATATTCAATTAGCGACAGGTATGCTTCTGGCAGTGATTGACACGCGTCTTATTCGAAGTGGGACACTTGTATTCCCATAACGATTTATGAACAGCCAATCAAGTAACGTTAGTATGAATTGCTTATTCATTAGACGGTAATCATTCCGCCTCAGAGACTTTTCTCTACTGCAAGTAAATGTCGTGAAGAACAATATTAGTATATATAACGTGTGCACGGAACCCCAAGTTTACCCTCGCTTTACAATAACCTCAATGTTTAATTAAAATACAAGTTAAATTGATAAGTTAATAAAATATAAGTTAAGTACATCATTAGTATTTTTCAATATAAATGATCTCTAACTAACGTTGTAAAGAAACTTTGTTTATCAAAGGCCAAATATAGGCTATCTGTAATTAGAGACTTTTAAATTTTATTAACAACCAGTTATTAATATTAATATGTTGTTTCAAAAGCTTCCAACAAGGCGTCATCACAAATGTATATTGGTGACATTTTTCCAGTTACCTAAGAAGTATATTTCAAGCTTCTGTCTATCCAGCCTCAACATTATCAATACAGTTATCATTTACAAAGATTCCTACCAGTCTCTGAAGTACGAATACACAAATGTTTACTACTTTTAACCTTTTCCACAAAGATTTGAATGCTGTGCCAATGACTTAGAGGTTTTAATTTCCTAAATGCCAATTACTGCCATGCCCTTAACATTTTAATTATGCAGGATATTTCACTCTATTTATAGTGTTATACGTACCAATCATGTAGCCTCATTTGTGTTGCTCTGGATACTGAGACTATAAAAGGTCACTGTACTCTAAATCTTGAGTATTAAGTTTCTTGAAGCAGCACGAGAATATCAAGAACCGTCTTACGGTCTACAAAGCAGTTTCCTCCGTAAAGCAAGCAACTGGAATCAAACAATGAAGGTCATCTTAATCATCGTATTTCTTGCTGTTTTCTTAAATGCTCCTGAGCCGTGTACCAGCCAAGAAGGTAAGTTTTCAAGACTATTTTTAACTTTTTCACATGAATTTACAATCCTTATAATAAAAGTCGAACAAAAAAATGTTAGGTCACTGTTAGCCTAGATTGTTCATATCAAGAACACCGCTTCAACATTTTTCAGAGATCTATTAGTCAACCATATACATATTAACCACAAATAATTATTTAAATGTGAAGAGAAAATATCAGGAAGCTCATTTCGAAGTTTTTTAAACCAAAAACTGCGGCAACCATGGCAGGTATATTTTAGGTATAATTGTGTCCTTCAAACAAATAAGGCAGTGAATTATTGCGGAATTCGTTCTAGGGAAGTTGTGACTCGAACGAACATAGAGGAAACATCTCCGGGAAAGTGAAATCGCCTTTCTAGCATATTATATCTTTGACTTGGAAGTCTAGCACAGAATCGTCAGTTAGCAGTAATAAATTGCTATTTTACCAGTAACTACATATTCCCACACTTAAACTCTGTGGCTCTTCTCTTTTTAGTAGAGTATGGTAAAAAGCTCGATATTTAAGGGATTTAATTGGGAGTTCAGGTTTCCAGATTCGCAACAGCTTGTTCCAGTTTACCAACGGGATAATACTGTAATTTCTGTACTGCATACATTGTTTGTAAAGAAAGAAACGTTGAGAAGCGTTTTCAAGACTTACATTCGATTGGATATGTTTTTTTATGATTGACTTTCATGTAGTTAATTTTACATTTGCAAAGGAAAGTGTTCTCATCGGACTTTAAAGGGACTTAAATGTTATAATATAAGTTACGGTCCGTCAGCACTCTAAGAGGGCACCGTATCCTGAAGTTGCTAAATGGACATGCGTTATGCTCTTGACTTTACTCTCGGATTTTCAAGACCTCGAGCGCCAGCATACACTACATTTTTACTCCGGCGCTGCTTGTGTCTCTTTTTCTGTATTATTTTTGTTCTATCGACAACAGAAAAAATGTTTACATCACGTAATATTTACAAAAGAGGGAATGTGACATTAGTACAAATTCGTTTGATTTCCAAGTGGATAGTAGATAAATGTGGGGATGCAGGTTGGCGCAGTGGTAAAAAAAACCAGCACTCGCCTCTCACCGCTGCGGTTCCGGGTTCGATTCCCAGCTACCATATGTGAGTTAGGTTTGTTGTTGATACCTTATCTGCATTCGATGGCTTTTCTCCGGGTTCTCCGGTTTTTCTCCCTCCGTAAAAATCAACCGTGAGTCGAGTGTAGTGTGTCCAAAACAGTTAATATAGTGGGGAGTGTGTGAGGAGTAAAAGCATGCCCCCACCAGCTGTAAGCTGTAATACTCAGCCTGTTATAACAAATAAAATATTTATTTCATTGTATCGTATGTTCGGTAGAGAGCTGTAGAGTGTTTGTGTTCAGTAGTTCAAGTAGCTTAGCCTTGCTTTCTAAAGAGGAAAGGACAACGACACGTGATCAGGCAGAAAGAAAAGGATATATAACATATTACAGCCATCTGGCTGTCAGACGGCGTTTGTTGTGTTTATCAATTTATTGCGCTCTCTTAGTTTTCATGTGGAGGCTAATTTGACTTATATATCTCTCGTTAATAACATGCAGACACATTTCTCGTTCTCTCAAACTTCCACTCGTGTTTCTATGACTACTCTATGGAAACACAGAAAAATAATATTTATATTCCTTACATAGAACATTGCGAACTACATTCTATCTTGTTAAATAACAATGACCAAAAGTAGTACGTATGATGTTAGACGTACGAAGCAGAATGTAAGATGTAACTTTGAATTATCTTTGAAAGACAAATTCTATAGCGTAGATCGAGTGCAGTGTGTTTTCATAAAGGAAGAATAAACACTAAAAGAGTAGAAAAACTGTGTAGTATAAAATGTAGTAGAGACATGAACTCATTGTTTTTAGGCTCACCGACACGCAAGACAGACTAAAAGGACTGCGAATAACAATGAACTGTTGATTGAGTTACCGTTTCTAATTGGCATGACGTGTGTTATAATTATGCAGAGTTGCACCTGTGCTAAATAAAAATCGTAATTGTTATCTTAAAGCCGGTGTAAACGGCGCCTGTCATTTAACCTATTCCACTGTAGATCGTTCAGTGCTAAAGTCGCAGAAGAGCTTACGGGGTGATCAAGAACAACTTCAGCTGCTTCAGTTCTTTTATAGTATTTGCAGAAAATCCATTAAAACTTTATTACTGCTATCACCCCAGACTACGTTATATACCATTATCTAAGATAGGTAGAATCATAGTATTTGCGGAAAGCTTTCTTGCCTACAATGGCAGCAAGTGTTTGACTTGAGAGGTACTTGAGAGGTAGCATGATCCTATCACTAGGGTTAACCTGCTTGAGAGGTAGCATGATCCTAGCACAACTATATACTAGGGTTAACCTACTTGAGATGTAGCATGATCCTAGCACTAAGGTTAACCTGCTTGAGAGGTAGCATGATCCTGGCACTAGGGTTAACCTGCTTGAAATGTAGCATGATCCTAGCACTAGGGTTAACCTGCTTGAAATGTAGCATGATCCTAGAACTAGGGTTAACCTACTTGAGATGTAGCATGATCCTAGCACTAGGGTTAACCTACTTGAGAGGTAGCATGATCCTAGCACTAGGGTTAACCTGCTTGAGATCAAGCATGATCCTAGCACTAGGGTTATCCTAATTGAGATGTAGCATGATCCTAGCACTAGGGTTAACCTGCTTGAGATGTAGCATGATCCTAGCACTAGGGTTAACCTGCTTGAGAGGTAGCATGATCCTAGCACAACTATATACTAGGGTTAACCTACTTGAGATGTAGCATGATCCTAGCACTAAGGTTAACCTGCTTGAGAGGTAGCATGATCCTAGCACTAGGGTTAACCTGCTTGAAATGTAGCATGATCCTAGCACTAGGGTTAACCTGCTTGAAATGTAGCATGATCATAGAACTAGGGTTAACCTACTTGAGATGTAGCATGATCCTAGCACTAGGGTTAACCTACTTGAGAGGTAGCATGATCCTAGCACTAGGGTTAACCTGCTTGAGATCAAGCATGATCCTAGCACTAGGGTTATCCTAATTGAGATGTAGCATGATCCTTGCACTAGGGTTAACTGACCTACTTGAGATGTAGCATGATCCTAGCACTAGGGTTAACCTGCTTGAGAGGTAGCATGATCCTAGCACAACTATATACTAGGGTTAACCTACTTGAGATGTAGCATGATCCTAGCACTAAGGTTAACCTGCTTGAGAGGTAGCATGATCCTAGCACTAGGGTTAACCTGCTTGAAATGTAGCATGATCCTAGCACTAGGGTTAACCTGCTTGAAATGTAGCATGATCATAGAACTAGGGTTAACCTACTTGAGATGTAGCATGATCCTAGCACTAGGGTTAACCTACTTGAGAGGTAGCATGATCCTAGCACTAGGGTTAACCTGCTTGAGATCAAGCATGATCCTAGCACTAGGGTTATCCTAATTGAGATGTAGCATGATCCTTGCACTAGGGTTAACTGACCTACTTGAGATGTAGCATGATCCTAGCACTAGGGTTAACCTACTTGAGATGTAGCATGATCCTAGCACTAGGGTTAACCTACTTGAGAGGTGGCATGATCCTAGCACTAGGGTTAACCTGCTTGAGAGGTAGCATGATCCTAGCACTAAGGTTAACCTGCTTGAGAGGTAGCATGATCCTAGCACTAGGGTTAACCTACTTGAGATGTAGGGGCATGATCTAGCACTAAGGTTAACCTACTTGAGATGTAGGGGCATGATCCTAGCGCTAGGGTCAACTTTTGTCATACAAACTGTCGAGGAGGAATAAGTCGCCTTACCGGGTTTAGAACGAAAATGACGGCGACCGGCGGGAAATCAACGAAAGGCCGCGTTGTAGGCGATCTTGAAGCGTCTCAGGACGATATATATTTAGAATCAAAAATGATCGCAAGAGCTGTCAATCATCTGCATGGAGTACATGTATATGTAAATTACATACTTGACCCTTGTGCTAGGCTCACCCTACCTCGTCAATTTGAATGTAAACCAATTGTAAAATTAATCCACCTGGCATAGTGTTTATTTATCCAAACACAGTCGCTTTCAGTGCTCTTGCTGTGTAAAAATGTATAGTGGAGTTGAGAGACGATTCAACAAGTTTCTGGTTCAAAGAAAGTTATAATACTTATTTACTGATTCATGCTTGCTGAACGACAACAACAAGCCGACGCTGAACATTCAGTATGACCAAAAATTTTTGAAAATGTAAATAACTGAGATTGAAATGTTAGAAGGATTTTAAAGATAATTTATATATATTTTTAGGTTTCAGTACATTTTTGTGCATGTCAGTTTGTATGTAAATACAATTATAGGAGTGTAGCAATAATGTTCTACTTTCCAAGTTGGGGTTTCATTGGGCATCAAGATTCATCTACCTGACCAAAATGGTATCATCCGATTCGCTGTCCACATTATTAATTAATCATGAATTTGAGAAATATATTTCTCAAACTCATGAATAATTAATGAGATCAACAGCCAATCAGGTCATTCCATTTTGGTCAGGTGCATGTACCTTGATACCCAATGAAACGAGAGATCACAATCTCAAGGGTTTTGATCAAGATCAAACACGGTGATCAAACACTTGACGAGCAACATTAATATCACAGGAATCATTACATCGCAGGAATGGCGAGAAGTAAAGGAAAAGAAGGAAACAAAAATCCACGTCTGGAGTGTGATTCGAACCTCGCTTGTCACCGGCTGCTATAGTACTCCGTCTTTTCCACTACACTATCAGTTCATTTGTTGAAACGACCATGAGAAAATAACAATCACAACCCTTCTAGTCTATAATTACATGCAATAAAATTCCAGGCAAACAATACTTTCTAATGATTTATAAATGCCTCGTGCTTTCATCTTTCTCGGTGTTTGGATCCCCTGGTAAAACACTTGCTCTCGTTTTTGATAGATAACTTATAAGATCATGCATCTTGTTTTATTATGCATTTCTTAGAGCATTCTCCGTATGTCCGAAGTTGGTTCAAACGGCACTTTAACGAGTGTTACATCTGCTGCTACATGTCCACGACGTAAGTACATAGCCTGTTCCAGACGCTCAGATAGTGGGAAAGAGGGCGAAAGAGAAAAGGAGGCGAAGAGAAAGAAGGAGACTAGGGAAGAGAAGGAAGAATGAGGAATGGAGAGTCTCCATCAAGCTTCTTTTTGCCTCTCTTTTACACTCGCCCCATCCTCCACCACCAGAGCGTCTGAAACTGCCGAGTAACTCACCCCACAGATGCCGATGCACATACTCCTCATACTTATATATGTCACTATGTATTTTCTATTTCAAACAGGCATTGCGTTACAAAAATGAGTATTACGTTTGTAGCTCAAATAGAAGGACATTTACTGGTTATTTCATGGTTTTCTATGGAATACCGGCGAATATTTCACGAGAAATTTGTGTTGTGTGGTATGCAACGTGCCTTTAGGTGGTTGTATACCAAAATAATAAGAAATTTAAGTGCAATATTCGCCGGTATTCCATAGGAAACCATGAAATAACCATATTATCCTATAAAAACAAATTTACGGGAAGCTTTATCACGAAAACAAAGCCGGTAACTTACCAGACGAACTGCGAAGTTTCTCGCTGGAAAACAAAAGTCTCGAGTGGCGAACGCATCTGTAGACTAATTATGTATTCAAAATATTGAATTGTTATTGGCTGATAAAGAAATTAAAGGCGTTAAATTTCTTGAATCTTGATTGGCCTGATCTAGCGTGTTGATTTTTTAGGTACTGATGAGATCACAATCCTAGGGTTTTTATTCCCATCAAAAGTAGACACACTACATTCAGTCAGACAAGACTTCATTTACTTTAACAGTACTGATTTCTAATAGGCCTTATGCATTATTTACGTATTATGCCTACACTACCGGAAATATTGTTCTTATTCAAATTTTAAAACTCTGAGAATACGAAGACCATGGTCTAAATTAGAGATATAATACGTCATCATGTGTAAGGTCTATTATTCATACATACATACATACATAAACTTTATTTGAGTGTCAAAAGCATTTAGCTGTAAAGCTAATTGGGACATTATATTAAAGGATATATAAAATACGTATACACTATGTTACAGGATATATAAAATACACTATATTACAGGATATATAAAGTACCTATAAATAAACTTTACAAGTTGTAAAACTGATGTAAATATAATATGATAATAGTAATGAGATATAAATATCAGAAAATATTAATTAAGAAAATACTCATGATTATGAAGCGCATGCGTGACAGCGGCATACTCCATCCAGCATGTCTTTTACGTTGATTGCGCGCACAGCTTTCTCAGGGGCGTTAAGGCATGGGTCTCCAATATGGCCGCCACAAATCAAGAGGGGGTGGTCTATCTCTTTGTGCTTATTAGATATAGTCTTGACACTTTGACATATTTGATAAAGTCACAACCTTAACACATTTTGGTGACAGTCTCCACGGAAACGTGTAATGTGACCTTTGAACTTTAATTTTAAGGAAAATTGGGAAAAGCCTCCTCAGTGGAGGTCGGTAAAAGTTGTTGATATAGTAGATATTTTCATGTAAATGAATCAAGGTTAGGACACACTTCGGTGTTCCAATTTGAAAAGTTGGTTATTATTGGAATGTTCATTAATTCGGTGGAAACTTGAGGATATAAAATTTCACAATTGCCTTAAATTGCCTTCCCCTTAAAATAACCAACTTTTCAAATTGGAGCAGCAACGTGTGCATTAGCCTTGATTCACTTGCATGAAAATATCCACTATATTAACCACATTTACCGACCTCCAGGAGGCTTTTCCCAATTTTCCTTAAAATTAGAGTTCAAAGGTCACATTACACGTTCCATGGAAACTGTCACAAAAATGTATTAAGGTTGTGACTTTATGGAAACTGTAAAAGTGCCGAGACTATATCTAAGAAGCACGAAAAGATAGACCACCCCCTCTTGATTTGCAGCGGCCATATTGGAATAGTTTGAGACCCATGCCTTAATGCCCCTGAGTTCTTAGATGCCTGAAGACTGGTTTTATTACGATGCTCGTTGGTGATTTTCCCTAGAGATAGGGGCCTAGGTATCTAATACTATGTTTACCAATAACAGTACTGAATCTAGGAATTGGAAAATAGTTTTATGGTAACTCAACCGTTTGTTGCTCGTTACTTGTTGACTACTGTTTGTGGAACGTTTTTTACTAGATGTAAACAAGAACACCTGAGGAAATGCAACTGCCTGGTATAGACTGAAGAACTTTGATTTCCAATACCAACTGAGAGAGGATGCATTCACTAGAGTTTGGATCGAGTGGTGTAAACAATGGGTCTTTTGCAGTTAGGCATTCACGTGACTGTACAGGATTGTGCTGGATGGCAAAACAAATCTTAATTCATATATTTAACGGCACTTGTACGAGATCGGTGTTGTTATTAGCAAAACCTATTTATAAATGTTATTGTTCGCCTCCAATCGATTGTCGATCTTTCTAAAACAGCATTTTTAAAGATGGCTTGCCATCCAGTATCCATGGCAACGCCTTTCCCATGTGGATTACGACCTCAATTCATTCGTTAACGAAGTATTATATCAGCACGTGACTGTTAGCTGCAAAAGGCCTAATGTTTAGTAAAGAGTTGTAGTTCCTCGTGTATATCGCTTTGTATAGGAAATAAATACAATTAACTGCTTGTATGCATTCCTGCATTCACAGCCAAATAGCTCAGGTGGTATAACGCCGGTTATTAATGTAGGAGATCGTGGGTTCGAATCCGGGATTTGGACATGGATGCGGCGGGAATTATAATTATTAATCCTCAAATCCGATAATGCATTCCTTTCCCAATTCCTTTCCTTCCTTCCTTCCTTCTATTCAAAGTTTAGTTGGGTATTACTATTCTTATAATACAAGCTAAGACATTACTGTCATTTGATTGGTTTAGCCTACATGTCCCTTCACGTGGTATTACAAACCTATTCCATGCATGTATGGTAGGTTTTGCCATATTTTGGAAAACACGCAAGCAATGTTGTCTTGAAAAGAAAAATGGCAAACATGCATGTTTTCCCGCAAGTGCTAAAAGAAAATCTTGGAAAAGCAAGCTTAAAACAAGTAAATATTCAGAACTAACAATTTGCAAAAGTTTAGAATCATGTTGTTGAGATACCTGTTACAAAATCTTTGTGAAAGATAGTTTTCGTGTTCTCGAACAAGCCGAAGTTTGACCAGAAAATTCCCGACCCGGCGATATCCCCAGTAAGGAATCACACACGAATACTGAAACACTCCTTAATTGATGAAGAACTTAAAGTGCATATAAGCCCTGGCTAATTATATTTCTTACGACGAGATCAGAGACCATGCATATACAAAGGATTCCGGAATAAAAAGTTGATTTGATTGATTTGTTATGGTGTATTGGCCGTTCAAAGGTGCCCAAAAACGTGTCTTGGATTTCCTGTGGACGAAAATCAAGCGCACGAGAGCGCTTTACAAAATTGGCACTGGGGTCTAGTTTTGACGTCATCAACAGAACACGCTCGATGCGCCATTGCATTAAAGGCTTGCCGAATAAAGCTCTCCGAAACGTTTAGCGCGATATTATCATCTTTCTCGGTTATCTATTCAATTAATTTGCAAATAAGCCAACGCTTTATACCCGCGAAGAGACGAGTTCTGTTGACGACGTCACGTTTTATTCTCGTCCCAGTCCCCGAACATGCGCGGAAATTATTATACATTTGGAAGTTAGTCGCTAAAAAAAATTGCAAACATTTTTATTTAAAAAATTCGAAATTCTTTCCCTACCTCTTAAGGTCTAAGCTGTCAAAAAAGCATAACTGGCAGGGCTTATATGCACTTTAAAGTGCCACTACGATCAAATTTTGACATATGAATGTTTTGCATATTCATAAAGTAGAGTTGATATATTATTACCAGTTCAAATTGTTTTTCAATACAACGACAGGAAGTCTTATTTTTTGAGCTCCGAATATTGAATCTAAATGTCCGCCATTACTTTAGGCCGTTCCCTTTGTTCAGCTTTAAACAAAGGTTTATTCAGCGGAAGTTATGTCATACCTTAACTCTCGCCAGCAAAACACAACGGCTGGAGGCATATTTCTACTAAAAACGTTTTCACGTAGGTAAGAAGAAAGTTATATTTATCTTTGCGAGGTTGGCTACCTTTTTATACACACTATTTCGCGCCACGAGCTAGGTTGTCGTGTTAAGTGTATGACATCACTTCCGCTGAATACTGAAAACGGCTTCTAGTAATGGCGGACAGGATTTTACCAATAAACTATCCTATAATTTTGTGGTTTAACATGCCCGTTTGGGAATATTTTTTACTATTTCGGATATTTCTAATAGTGATTGACACTGAAAAAGTGGCAAATCGAAATGGTAAATTTTCGTTGTAGTGGCATTTTAAAAAACTACAACGAAATGGAACAAAAAAATTGTAAGTTTTCTATTCTTTCAAATCATGCTTTATTGTTATGCCTTTTATGTCTACCTATAATTGGAAAAGCACGAGTTCGTTGGTTTTCGACTGAGCATTATCAAGCAATGAGGGGATTAACCCAGACAATTCCTTAGCTCGTATTATGAACATTTCAGTAATAGCATGGTTTGTACGTGATATTTGGCATAAATACCACTCGTGAGATTTCAAAATTCTTTGTAATTTTTAAAATTGTTGAAACTGTAATTTATGATTTTTTTTAACTTTGAAATTGTAATTTTTGAAATTACAAGGCATTTTTGAAATCTCTCTCGTGCTATTTACATGTATGCCAAATACCACTACGAACCATGCTATTACTATTTCCATCGCCATAAAAGTCGAATGGACATGCTCTCCGTGGAGTTCTCAACTTTACAGTAAATGTACAGCGCTGCAATTTTCATATTTCAAAATCTTTGAGTACGCTAAATCCAGCAACCTCTTTGGTCTCCGTGTAGAATGAGACACGTTTCATAAACTTTGTTTAGAGCTAAAAAACGAAAAGGAAGCGTTGTATTTCGGCTTGTTTTTGGGATTATTCGCTAATGTGAACTTCAAGAGCGCCATATAAAGGATTAGTGAGACGAAGCTAAGGACCTAAACAGCTTCGATTACGATTCACGTTGAGTAACTATTCGAACACTTACCTTCTCCTTTCATCTCCCCCGACCACTTCAATCAATGAAAATCGATCATCGGAATCCAATCGAATTAATCGATAATAATTACTTGATTGATATTGATAATCGATAAAAATCGATAGTCACAACGCTGGCGTCCTTGATTATCGATTTTCATTGACTTAATAATGTAATGGAATACCAGTCAAATTTGAATGGCACTTAATCGAACACAACAAGTCATAATCTCACACATTATCAACTGTCAATGCAATCTTCTTTCGTGGGTCCTGGCCCTGGTCGTGGTTTCGAGAAGTCGATGAAAATCGATAATCATTGTCGATAATAATCGATAGTTACAAATGTATCCGTTATCGATGTTCATCGATTTCCGATATTAATCGATTGATTAATGTCGATTATTATCGAAAAATATCGCCGATTATCGGAATTAGCGATTGAAGTGGTCGGGCATCTCCTAATCCAACGATCTAGTATGTATTCGTAAATTTGTTACATTTCGGTACCTTCTATCATAAACTCGGCTGGTTTTTACAAATCCAGTTTGGGTAATGATCAAAGTTCAAAAGACTTGCCAGCAGTGTCATAACTAGCGGCAGAGTCGAGAAAAACAGCATTTTATCCCCTTTGCTGCCTCAACCGCGTCCATTTTGTTAAATTATGTACCAGGCGTTCTTCGTTGTTTGTCTATAAAGTCAGAAAAGGACTAGTACCAACACAGGTTTTCCATCAAAAAAGCTTGTATCTCAAAATTGGTTTTGGGTTCCCTGTGGCTACGAATTGCACGATTATACAGAGAAACTTTGATATGGAGTTAGATTTTCACTCCTGGAATGAATCTTTAACGATACTGTGCTCTAAATATACTCAAGAAATAAAGATTAGTAGTTATTTGAGTGCGGTATGGTTCTTTTACGGGAAAAGTGTCCTATTTAGCGAGTTTAGCGAAGGTTGATGTCCTACAAAATTATCATTAAGTCCCGCCCCATTTGATTCGACTTTTCTGGCGATGCTTACCATTGCTAAGAATATAAAGTATTTATATTCGATATAAGTGAAAGCGAAGAAACATGTGGGATGCGGCTGAAATATGAAAAATGGTAAATCGTATACAACTCGTATACATGCATCAGGAGTTCCGGACTTCCGGTTGGATCACACTGCATTCTGGGTAGGTGGGCTCAGAAAAGTGGGCATCAACTTCCAGAGCGGCCATATTGGATTTAAGCGCAGTCAACTTTGAAACTTTATTAATCCCGTTCTAAAGCTTAAACATCGACTTAGAACTCCCAACTGAAGAATCTGTAAAGGTAAGATACTCCGTGTATTAGGTAGTAAATTTTTGAACTTGCAAATGAGCAAAAATTGACTGCACTCAAATCCAATATGGCCGATCTAGAAGTTGATGCCCACTTTTCTGAGCCCACCTACCCAGAATGCAGTGTGATCCAACCGGAAGTCCGGAACTCCTGATGCATGTATACAGGGTATGCTTAAAGTGCCACTACGACGAAAATTTACCATTTCGATTTGCCACTTTTTCAGTGTCTATAGGTCAATCAGTATTAGAAATATCCGAAATAGTAAAAAATATTCCCAAATGGGCATCTTAAACCACAAATTTTAGGAGAGTTTACCGGTAAAATCCTGTCCGCCATTGCTGGAAGCCGTGCCCTTTGTTCAGCTTTAAACAAAGGTTTATTCACCGGAACTGATGTCATACACTTAACACGACAACCTCGTGGCGCGAAATAGCGTGCATAAAAAAGTAGCCAACCTCGCAAAGATAAATATAACTTTCTTCTTATGTACGTGAAGACGTTTTTAGTAGAAATATGCCTCCAGGCGTTGTGTTCTGCAGGCGAGCGTTAAGTGTATGACATCATTTCCGGTGAATAAACCTTTGTTTAAAGCTGAACAAAGGGCACGGCTTCCAGTAATGGCGGACGTGTAGATTCAATATTCGGAGCTAAAAAAATAAGACTTCCTGTCGTTGTATCGAAAAACAATTTGAACTGGTAATAATATATGAACTCTACTTTATGAATATGCAAAAACATTGATATGTCAAAATTTGATCGTAGGGGCACTTTAAGTCGCTTGTAGCTTAGCGCCATACCCTGTATGCGGTTTACCATTTCTTTATATTTATTGTCAATCCTAGAAGCAAAGTACCTAGTCAGCTCTATGTAGATAATGCGGAGTTCACTTTCAATAAGTAATTCTTTCTATTTTCCAAGCACACTACGTACGACACCAATATATTTCATATTTCAGAAAGCTATCAAAATAAAACTCGATCCGCGACATATATGAGCAAACATCGTGGGTAGCGACAAAACACTGACCCCGGTCCATGGACCACCCTCATATATTTTGAAAAACAGGAATGAGTGGTCGAAACTTAAACTTATTTTTACGTTTAAAACGTCTGAATTTGTGCTGACCGCGCCTGGCTATCGTATTTTTGCCGTAGCTGCTATTGCATTAAACAGTATTTAAAAATCTACAAGGCCTTGTCTTAGTTACCTTAGCTATTCCACTACCACTAAAGGCAAGGAACTGTTTTCCAATGTCGGAAGCTGCTACTGAGCTCATTTATACGTTGGCGCAAGTATAGCGCGGAGATATATAACCGTCATCCTTTTCTGTTGTAGTCAAAGATAGCCCAAGCTGTCTTAACCAATATTCCTGCTCCTGACCCAAAACACGGATAAATCGCCCCAGTAACACAAGAAATCAGCAAAACACAGTTAAAAAAATACAAGCATTTTATAAACATTATTACATATTTCTGGGGAAATAAATTTAGCCGCTTCACCAACCGAATCAATCTCGCGCCCACAGTGTTCCTGGTCTCTAATCAGCGGTTGATCGCAGCGGAGTGCTCTGGGAAAACGTAATTTTCACACCCAGATTTTTGGCGCTCTAATTGTTATCAAGGGCACCCAACGAAGTTTTCGGTTAAAAAGCTGATCGGGAGAGTAAGTTAGCCTAAAACTTTCGGATTTGAAAAAAATGTCCCTAGAAAATTGTTTTCTGAAATACTGGCTACAAAATTTGTTTTCAATTCCTAGAAAATTATAGAAGAAAAGGGAGACTAAAAGGTTTCCCCTAAAATATTCGTACGTCCCAATTCGTCTGACAATAGAGTCAGAACAGGAAAAAAGAATCCCTAAAAAATTCGTACCTCCACAAAACTTTGCAACATGAAGTTACTTGGGCTAGAACATTCTTGTTATGTTCTAGACTACTAACAAATTCGTAGGCCGGCAATATTTTGCCATAGTATTTTCGGTTGACGCGATTTCCACTAGAAAATCCGAACAGCTAATAGCTTTCTAGAATACGTCAAAAGACACAGTAGGCGCCTTAAAATGGCTAGATAAGTTACAGACAACTGGTTTCAAACGAATTTCAAAAAGTACTCGTAGGGTGCCCTTGTGTTATACGCATGTCTCAGCTAACCGGAAAGTCTCGAGGGTCGCTAATGTTGATTGATGGCACTAGACTTGTCTCGAGCGGAAAGTCTCTGCTACATATGGATACCGAACCTCATAAAACTCGCAAGCACGCTCAGCTAATTCACTGCTGTATTCGAGAATTGTCAGTGAAACGTTTCAATTAGAGGATCAAGAGTATTTTGCTCAGGAATTGCCGATAGAATAAAACAAAATTACAGTAACCAACATCGAGATAGCGTTAACTCTAGTGTTCACTTTCTTTGATGGAGAGTCAGTTCCGCGTTGTGACTGCCATTCATGTGCCTTCGAGTTGAGCTAATCAGTATTATTATATGGCAAGAGCTACTTCCGGTAAAAGCGCGCGTTCTGATTGGCTGTTTAGCGGTAGATATTTCCCCATAATGCCCACAGGTATTATGACATATGTTAATGCCCGGCAAACTTTGATAGCCCTAAAAACAGCTGAACTGTCATAATTTTCGAGAAAAACGGAGAGAAAGTGCAAATTGAGCAAGGAAGAATATTCCGAAAGTGAAATGTATTACCCTACTGAAACAGAAAGCAGCGTTATAGTGAACTATAACAACATGGCCAGCGGCAAAGGCCGGTGGAGGCTCCGAAGAGCCAGCAAGGAATCGAGAGGTTCGTAAATAAAGAGAAAAGTTCCAAGTTCTTCATCACACATTCTCAAAATTAGAGGCGAAGTATACGATTTTACGAGCCTGGAACACCGACTTTCGTGTTTTCAAATAGTATCCAAAGATTCCTCTCTGATGAAAATTCCCCAAGGCTAGCCAATATTCTTTGGAATAAGGGCTTCGAAAAGTCACGTCCATTTTTTGCTGCAAAGCGAAAATATCTTGACATTCTTGTACGCAAACTGACAAAGCTCCAACTCGTCCCTCGTTGTCCACGGCCAGTCCCCTTCCCGATACTTCTGAGGAAAACAGCCAAGCGAGATTTGCTGGCTGCTAATATTGGCAATGTCTCAGGATGCCACTCACAGTTTTCCAGCGATAGCCAGATACAAATTGTTCAAGGTTCGCAAAACAGGAGACGTGTTGATCGAGAAGACTGACTTCACTCTTCAGTTTAATTAACATATCTTTTCATACTTTTGCCCGTATGTTTCCTTTAGAAAAACTTATTCCTTCTCAATTCGTCAACAAAAACGAAAGTGGTGCCTTCAGAAATTGATTTGAGCCTTTATGTAGAACCTTCCACAACTGTGTTCATTTTGTGGTTTGAGTCGTGAAACAAAACTCAAAAGGGCGCGAAAACTACAATCAAGACGCGCGGCGCCAACCGGATGTAAAATATAAACTTCCGGCTTTTTTTTGTTTGTTTTCCAACTAAATAAGTGCCATATCATAAACATCTTATTAACCTCGTCCGCTCGGTCTTTATGTACGGGAAATATCAAACCTCGGTCTTTTATGTACGAACCTCGCTATCGCTCGGTCCGTCCTCTCAACAACAACAACTTTATTACCATACAAAAAAAAGTAAAGAGCAGATTCATGTATATATTGACAGAAATGAGGTAATAGTTACCCAGAATAACTATAATTGAGCTAATCTAGCTGGGTAACAAACAAGAGTAATTAATAATATAATTGGTCATAATATAATAATTTGAAAAAGAGAAAATAATAATTATAAGTCTAAGGATAAATCAGTAACTTAAGTCAACAGATATATATATAAGCATAGCTAAAATCCTAAATTAATTAGTACACTCAAAAGGGTAAACTATGGTGGCGGTTGTACTAGCAGATGGTTATGTAGCAAAAGACATTGAAATGTTTTTGATTTTCTTTTTGAAGGCATATTTATTTAAGCTTTTAGTATTTTCATCTATAGTATTCCAAATCTTAGCTCAAAGAAACGTATATAAAATTTACCATAGTTTGTCCCGTATCAGTATGGAGGAGATAAAAAATTAAGATTTTGCAGACAATCTTGTATTGTAATGATGTTTGGAGGATATAGTCTGAAAAAAGGTATTGAAGTCTGGTGGAAGGAAATTATGGTAGAACTGGTAGAACTGAGAGAGGAAAATTGAGTTTTGAAGATAGATTAAATCAAGAAATTTGAGGATGCCTAGTTTCTTGAACAATGGGATAGAATGATCATCAAACTTAGAGAAGGTAATTATTCTTACAGATTTTATCTGCAAAGTAATAACAGGTTTTAGATTGCTTTCATATGTATTACCCCAAACTACTAGGCTATAAATCATATTAGGATAGACAACAGAATAATATAATTGAATTAAGATGTTCCTGGGTACATAATGCCTTATTTTAGAGAGAATTCCAATACCTCTCGAAATCTTTTTACAAATCTCATGGATATGTTTTTTCCAGTTTAAGGAAGAGTCCATTATCACCCCAATATTTTTTTTTTTTGGGGGGGGGGGGTAATTTAATTATTCATTATTACTTTCAGACTAATTTGATGACTGACTTTCTTTTGAGGTGGATGGAAGACTCGGTACAAAATTGGATTTGTCAATATTCAGAGATAATTGATTCGCCGATCACCATGTGTGTACTTTTGTTAATTCCTTATTTAAATTTGTTTCTAATGTGTTTAAGTTCTTATCAGCGAGGAATAAGTTAGAATCATCCGCAAAAAGATGGAAGTCAAAAAGGCTTGAGCAGTTACTAAAATCATTAATATAAAGAAGAAATAGGAGAGGACCTCGGACCGAAGCTGTAGAACACCACATGAAACTAGACACTGGTTAGATTTTATGCTCCCAATAGAGACAAACTGACATCTGTTAGTTAGATATGAAGTGAACCAGTCTCTTTGGCATTTCCACGTATTCCATAGTGATCTAGTTTTCCAAGTAATATTTTATGATTGACCGTATCAAACGCTTTCAACTTAAGTCAAGAAAAATGCCACAAGAATACGTTCCCTCTTCAATTGCCCTTTGAATTTTATCAGTTATAAGGAATAATGCATGAATTGTTGAATGGTTTGCCCTAAAACCTCAAGACCTCGGTCTGATGTTTTCCCGTAAATAACTCGCTCTCGGTTAATAAGAAGTTATGAATGCTTTAATTTGCGTATCCATGTCAATTGAGTATACTTGAGTATTCACAAACATGCGTATTCGATGTTTATTTTTCAAGTTGATATTTATTTCTCTTTCTTTATCTACTTGGCATTTATATTTTTTATAATAAATGCGAACTCCTGTTTCGACAGATTATCCACAAGTACATAAAACAGTAGTGGATGCCGGCGTGGCTCAGTAGTTAAGCGCTTTGCTTTTTACCCCAGTGGCCCCAGTGGCGGCGGATCAAGCGAGTTGAGTTTTATTGGTATCTCGTCCTTGTTCGAGGGTTTTTCTCCGGGTTCTCCGGTTTTCCTCCCTCCTCAACAACCAAGCCAACCGTTCCAAATCGACCGAGGAATCCGCATCCCCGCCGAATTAGTAGACCTTTTTGGGGTTCCGTTAGAAGACACGTATTCAAACTCATGAATAATTAATGAGATAGTCATCCAATGGAGGAACTGTATTTGGTCACATGCATGTGTCTTGATACCGGGTGAAACCCTTGTTCGAAGCTTCGTCAGGTGGATGCATCTCGAAATCCAATGAAATACCAGTTCCAAACGCACTAAGGGTTTGATCAGATTTCCAACCCCAGTGATCAATATTTCTTAATCATCGTATTCATGAACCACTAACTAATTACATACTGATAAATTACAAGTAAGGAGCGAAGAAGTAAAGAAATATAGAACGACATAGAAAGAAAAAGTGTGTCTCCACTGGAGTTCGAACCACCTCGAACCTCGACCCTTCCGACTGCTTGTACTAATAACTCTTAACCACTACACTAATAATACGCTAGTTGTAATCACTGCCATCAAAAAGAATAATAAGCCATCTGTTGAATAATTATATACAACAGTCAAACGGTAAACAATAATTGCTAATGAAGTTAGAAAAGAAGCGTACTATATGTACATTTTCGGTTTAGCATTCGCATGAGAAGACATTTCAAACACTCATTGTTCGTCTTTCATCAGGGGATTCCAAATATTTAGAAAACAATAAAACCCTCGAGGCTACGCCTCTCGGGTTTAATTTATTTTCTCAATATTTGGAATCCCTGATAAAAGACTCCAATTCGTGTTTAAAATAATTCTTTGAAAGTACTAGGGCTAACCCATTGACTCTTAGCCCTCTCCATTATTAACCACACTACTGACCGGTCCAAAAAAAGAATATCGATCCATGAGCGGGATAATTATACACAATAATCTATACGAGATAAAAAATAATATGTTACTGCCAAATCTGTTAAGATGCTTAAAATACATAAATTATAATATATGTATGTGTTGTCGTGTTTTTCCATTTGATAGATTTCGCCTAATTTTTACACAACTTACATTTTAAAATCTTCCTTACCATTTGTCAAGAAAAGTTTTGATTATTTCTGTGTCCTACAGTGCTTTTGTGTAAAAATTATAGTCTAAAAATAGTCGAGGACGTGTATATGAGAGTGTGTTTTCAATAAATGATTTAGAAGATCCTGGAGAGATCATAGCTAAACAAATGTAATCAAGAGTTCGCACTTTAGAAGTCAAATCAACAGTTTAATTAAAAAAAAAGAAACCCATGCACATATATAATCATTTAGTCAAAAGCAACACTGAAATCGATCGCAGCTACTGAGGGTATAACATATAACCACCTGTTACTGTATTTTACTCGCGAGTAATTAAAAATGTTTGGCTAAAGTTATTACGACTGCATGGAGAAAGTAGACAGTATGATAAATGAAAAGCATAAATTATTTACACCAGTAACGCTAATTAAATATATTGGTAACTTCGGATTGTTTGTATAACAATGCAGAAGCTATATTAATCTACATGTACCTGTCTTACCAACGTAAACATTCATACTACTATATAATACTCAGTTGTAGAACCGAAGCGGTATAAAAAGAGGAAACCTGAAAATATGGCGAATAACTGTACCTTGTGTCCCGTTTTGAAACAATGTCCAAGTTCCGAAGCCTCGATGTACTTCTTTGATAACATTGTGACTGTTTATGTAATACATGCCCTGGGAAACGCTCTCTTATCGATGCCAACGACATTTTTCAATGCCATAACCGTACGAGCGATTTGGAAAACAACTTTCCTGCACAAGCCCACTTACATTCTTGTTGCAAGTTTGGCATTGTCAGACTTGGGCGTCGGTGCTGTTGTTCAACCGTTGATAGCAGTTTCTGACTTTTACAAAGCAAATGGGAATTCTGAAATCTACTGCATCATAGGATTTCGAAGACAACCACTTGCTACGTTTCTTGCATTGACATCTTACTTAACAATCGTGGCCATTTCGTTCGACAGATATCTTGCTATCTCTTTGCACCTTCGATACAACCAAGTCGTCACTGCTAATAGAGTTCTCGTAGCTGTTGCAGTTATATGGCTTTACTCGCTTGTTATTGGCTCTCTAAGCACAGTGAGAAGTCTCGAAACAGTATTTTTTTACATTTTTAATCTAATAGCGATTGCATGCCTTCTCGTACTCTGCTACTGCCATTTGAAAATATACCAAGTCATAAGACGACATCACCGACAGATCAGAGCACAGGCAACCTCATCCCAAAATATATATAGCTGTATTAACATTACTCGACATAAGAAAACTGTATTTTATACCCTGGTAGCTTTTTCAGTTTGCTATGTGCCTTACATTACGTATGAAGCTGTTGTTTTTTACACGAGTAAGAAACTAACATTTGTTTATTTTTGTGTAAGGAAGGCTACTTTACTGTTTGTGTACGTCAATTCATTGATCAATCCAATAATTTACTGTTGGAGAGTTAAATACATTCGGAGAGTTTTGCTAAATGTATTTCCAAGATGTTTGCATCTTACAGAAGATGTTTGAGCCTGTTTATATGGCACTCGGTAATATTAGTATTGCGGCTGAGATCTAAGGACCAAGTAATAATGTAGTATGCTTTAAATGAACTTTATTGAAAAGACGATGGCATTAATCAATTGCATTAATCGAATCTATTTGTGATGCATGCATGACATGCTATGTCATATTTAACAAATAAAGAAGCCTTAGCCATGTTTTATACTATCATAAAGCACTATGGGCATTTGAGAACATGAGAGAAATATTAAAGCACATGCCGAAGGCGCGTGCTTTCAACATTTCTCGAGTGTTCTCAAATGACCAGAGTGTTTTATGATAGTATAAAACATGGATTTAAGGCTTCTTTATCTGTTTTACAATATAGATTTACGCGCGCGATGAAGGAAACCGCCAGTTGAAAACAATAAAACACGGCAAACCATGTTATATACTCTGTTATAAAATAACCCAGAGGAAACCCGCGCGCTGATTGGCTGAAAGCCGTGTTTATATGAGAGTCCATAGACATGGAAATTCGCTGGCACGCGATTGCCGATTGTGAATGAAATCAAAATGGCAAACGACAAGGAAGAATGTCTTCACCAAATGTTGGCTTTCAATATGATTTTAATCAGCAAAACCGACAGATATATTAAACAAAAATACAACCAACCGACGAAGTTATCGAAGATAAAATTGCTAACCATCCCGGCCGAGATAATTTTATTCGCGGATCCAACAAACAAAAGTCAAAACCACTTTTCGTTTAACTGATTTTGTACGGTAAAACTAAAGACATAAACGGCTTAACAAGTCTAGTTTTTAAACAATAGTGAGGAATCGAGCTAGAGTACAAGAGAGGGAAAAGCAAGGCAACATTTTCATTTTTTGTTCTGTCTTTTTTTTATCCCAAACCGTAAAAGTACATTTCGTCGGCGACGAAGTCACGAAATAATAAGCCTTCATATAAGCTAAAGGCCACTTGTTATCATTCACCTGCTTGGTCTTAGATAATTCAGATAAGGTTTTTAGCTTTTACCTTGCCGTTTTTTGAACAACTACATGAATTTTGCAAACTCACGTGCGACAGTTCAGGTTGATATAACAACCAAATGAAAACTTGTTGATTTTTACAGAACAAAATGAGCTTTTCCTCTTACCTTGCACTCTTAGCCTCACCTCATTGGAAGGAAGGTTCCAACAGCTAGATCTTTCCATTGAGTTTCGCGAAAATATAAGTTCAGTCATTGATTCATCAAAACGTTCAACCGACAACAGGGGATCGGGAATCATGTTTCCTCGTGTACATTCAGCGACAAAAACACCCAGTTCAAGTCCTTTACTCCTTGAATGCCTTAAATTTCCGGGGGGAAATGTCTTGAATTCCGAGTTATTCTCATTTCGGTTGAGCAAACGTTTTCAAAATAGAGCCACACACTGACACAGATCGAGCATGCCTTCGTTTCTCTCAGTTCTGCCTTGGGGAATTGCCCGCACTGTGCAAACTCTGACGAATGTTACAGTTAGGAGAATTGATCTTCTGATCCTGCGTGCGTAAGATTTATCTCTCGTATTTTTCCTGTTCGTTATTTTATAAAAGCAATATAACACGCTTTCCATGTCTCGCCTAGCGGCTCGTGATTTTCAAGTTTTTCTTTGTTCTCCCAACATATCCCGCGTGTTTATATAAGAGAACAAAGACATGGAAAGCGTGTTATATTGCTTAAATAAAACATGGCTTATTAGCCAATCAGAGCGCGCGTACTATCGTATCTATATTTTTAAAAAACGTTTAACGTTGTACGGTTTGAATTGAAATAAAGTGTCGTAGTGAGAATTCTTTATATTCTGTGTCCAGACCGGACATAATTATTTTAGCGAGTTTCATTATGAACTGACGAATTTACCTCACACAAATATGGGATTTTTAAATCAAACAAATGCAGACTTGAGTAACACACTGCTTGTGTATTGATAGTCTTCAAGGAGAACAATTGCATATCGTTTCGAATAACTATTTTTGTTGCTATCGCATCGAATAATAACTCCATACATGGGCAACACCATTCCGTAGCCTTTGATATTCTCTTATATATAAACAAAATATTAAAGTGAAATAATATACTTCTCAATACCTATTAGCTCTCAACTAACACTGTCATTAAACGTTATTAAACTTAATTATCAGTCAACCCTTCATATTCATTTGTAAATAATGTGTAGATAGAAAGGCAATATCGATAAAACATGAAGTGTTCTTTGTCCTTTACCGCTTTATTTTTAATCAATTTTAGAATGTTTAGATGTAATAATATAGTTTCATCTAATGTCGAATAAATGTTCATCAGAGAGATGCTTGTTTTAAACGTTCCTCGTAGCTTCCAAATGTACTTTAGACAACCGTACTGAGCATTTCGTTGAAATAGTCAATGAATGGAACGAGAAGGAGACATCTAAATAACAGCAGGGAGTGATGACTTTTTCATTTCCAACTTCAACTTTGTGCTAGCAGAAATCTACGTTTCTTGAAGGTGTAAGTTTTTACCAATTCATGTTTTACAAGGTTTTTTCTTCTTCGCGTTGCCAATAGCCATTTACTTCAGCAGTTGTTCGAAGCCCGATTAGCGCTAATTCTGGATTATATATGTTTCTTAACCCATGGTTTTGTTCTCTTTGTAGAAGGTATTTGTTTCCAAATCTAGCAAGACAAGTAGGAGCGTACTTGTGGTTTCGTTTTTAAAGTGCACCTAACCCCTTTTGTGATTTTTATACCTATGAATCTTTGAAAGGTTTTGGGTACTTCTGCGAAGAAATTTTGGCTTTCAAAGAATATTCTATGCTTTAGGCTTGTTTGAAATAGTGAACATTTGACCTTTCCTGACCCATGACCGCGTAAGAAAAAGCCTGGGTCGATTCTGGATTTTACGTCACCTCATTAATGCATTACTCTCCTTGGTGCCTATCTATCACGACAACATCGATATATAGATAATTTATACAGTGTGTGAGTTGTTATTAAAGAAAACAGTTAATTTAGACAAAACGCTAAACATTTATTCAACTTATTGCAAAGTCGAATGAATTAGATGACGTAAGATCCAGAATCGACCCAGGCTTTTTCTTACGCGGTCATGGGTCAGGAAAGGTCAAATTTTCACCATTTCAAACAAGCCTAGAACATAGAATATTCTCTGTAAGCCAAAACATTCTTCGCAGAAGTACTCAAAACCTTTCAAAGATTCATAGGCATAAAAATCGCAAAAGGGGTTAGGTGCACTTTAACCTCAAAGATGTCGTTTACAAGTTAGAGCGGATTTCAATTGAGTGTCGGAAGTGTTTTGTAAAATTGGTTTTGCTTTGGTTTGTCATTGGCTCACAGGGAAGCCATTTATGAGATATTTGTGATTACTCGCTCATCGGGCAGAATGACGCGACACATCCGGGACTTATCATACCACCTGAATTAAGCTACCAGCGGCAAATTCGAAAGCGAGTTAGTCAATCGTAACAAAGAAAACGGCCCCAAAAGCTGAAGTAGTGTCAGTGAATCCTCAAATTTCGTCAAATTCACTGGCTTTATACGTATTCTACACACCGCACTTTGAAGACGACATTATAATAAACAATTTGCGTGCAATAATTTAACTTTGTGGGAAAAGCAAATCATATCGATTCGACAACGAACGTCCGTGTTTTCAAGATTTATTTCTATGAGAAAAAGCTATTCCTGTGACTTCAGCTTGATTTTCTCGTCGAAATCTGGCTCGATTTTTATGCTACAAACGGCAAAAGTTTGTTTAATGTCTCAGTAAACCATGTCTATATTTTGGCAGAGTTCTGTTGATAATGTTTCATATCGCAGTGAACTGCGCTCGCCATATTTGGGTTCCAAGCGATTCGCGGCCGCTCGTTTGAACTGCTGTAACTCCGCCTCCTCTCTACTGGGCACAATGCCGCTAATTACTTATTGAATTTTCCATGTGGCGCGGGCACTGTTAGCAAAATTTAAATGCAACTGAAAGGTGTCTAAAATAAATCCACTTTCGACTCTGTTCACAACATACTGGTCCATACTCGTGCCGTATAAACACCGATCTTACGAATCATTTCAACTCGATAGCGACTGCAAGGGAGGCAAAGCAAGCAAACAGTGCGCGGTGGCGTGTAGCTTCTCTCTAGAGTTCAACATGTTTTGCTAGCGCCGCCGAGCTGCAACAACAACAACAACAACAATTTTTATTTGTACTTACAGTGGCAGATTACATGGGTCGGATGAAAGTAAACAAGTTATAAAGTAACCGGGCACCTGAAATAACTATAAGGAGCTAATCTAGTCGGGTGTCCATTAAATGGTAGAGTTAATTTTACAAGTTGCTAGTTGTTAATTTTACAAGCTGCTAGCTTCAAGAGTTAAAAAAACGTTTACTAGCTTGTATGGAGTACCTGACTCGATTAGTTCTTCAGCTACTTCAGGTATCCTGACACTCTCTTCATTTATAGTACTTTTGCTAATATTACATGTATATATAAGAGTGTAAATAAAATAATTTGTTGTTGTTGTTGTTGTTGTTTGAAATCTTTCGCTCGGATAGCTCGTGCGAACAATGCTGAGGTTCACTTTTATTTAACTAGTTTCACAACTATGGCACTAAAATAAAGCTTGTTGAATTTCACTTAGGCTTTTCGAATAAGCTCTAAATGCAGACATGATACTCCATTATAATTTTGACATAAGTCAAACGTCGAACGCAAACGAAATAGGTTTGCAAACTTCGCGCGGCAAAACTTATAACCTACAAAGTCCGTCCAAGTAGTAGCCTCCCCCGCAGCTCTTCTTAGGGATTGATTTTGCGGTGATCTTTTACTTTTACCGATTTAGCTATTTACCCAAGGTCTATTAAAATCTCTTAACGAGCTTTTGGATTTCAGTTAGTCCCATGACGAGATAGATGACAGTAATTGACAGGTCCAAGAGCCAGCATGGGAATGATGTATTCCCAGAAGTATTCCCTAGCAGCCAATCACAAGCGCTTGGCTGAATATCTAACAAGGCGTATCATAATTATTAATATCTCTCTTCTCATTAGCGGTCGAGAGTCGATGTCGCCTAAAACAATGGAATTCTACCCGATGTGCTATGATTGGCTGGCTGTGGGTAATTTGCGTTTGGTTTCACTACACCAAACTGAAAACCGCTCTAGTATATCGAACTAAAGTTTGCCCTTAATCCTGGATTAGCTTAATCCGACGAACAACCAGGCCCCGGTTGGTATGCGTGTTTGTGTTCCTAGTCCTAGGAAAGGCCTTAACCCTGGATTAGCTTAATCCGACGAACAACCGGGCCCAGGTTGGTATGCGTGTTTGTGTTCCTATTCCTAGGAAAGGCCTTAATCCTGGATTACTCAGGGGCATTAAGGCATGGGTCTCAAACTATTTCAATATGGCCGCCGCAAATCAAGAGGGGGTGGTCTATCTCTTCGTGCTTGTTAGATATAGTCTTTGCACTTTTACAGATTCCATAAAGTCACAACCTTGATACCTTGTTGTGGAAGTTTCCATGGAAACGTATTATGTGACTTTTGAACTCTAATTTTAAGGAAAATTAGGAAAAGCCTCCTGGAGGTCGGTAAAAGTTGTTAATATAGTGGATATTTTCATGCAAGTGAATCAAGGTTAGTGCACACGTTTCTGCTCCAATTTGAAAAGTTGGTTATTTTAAGGGGAAGGCAATTTAAGGCAATTGTGAAATTTGATATCCTCAAGTTTCCACCGAATTAACAAACATTCCAATGATAACCAACTTTTCAAATTGGAGTACCGAAGTGTGCCCTAACCTTGATTCATTGGCATGAAATATATATACTATATCAACAACTTTTACTGACCTCCAGGAGGCTTTTCCCAATTTTCCTTAAAATTAAAGTTCAAAGGTCACATTACACGTTTCCATGGAAACTGTCACAAAAATGTGTTAAGGTTGTGACTTTATCAAATCTGTCAAAGTGTCAAGAATATATCTCATAAGCACAAAGAGATAGACCACCCCCTCTTGATTTGCGGCGGCCATATTGGAGACCCATGCCTTAACGCCCCTGAGTAGCTTAATCCGACGAACAACCGGGCCCAGGTTGGTATGCGTGTCTGTGTTCCTAGTCGAGAGGAATGACGAGATATTGGAGTCCATAGACCAAAAGTTTCACCTGTCTGAATATCGACATTCTAACTACACTACGACGAGACATTGGTAAGTGAAATAGTTTATTTAGGAGTGACAGTCAGTCATATTTGCTGAATAATAACATGCCTAATTACAGTTAGTCATACACACCCTAACATTATGTAAACCTACATTAAATGTGCCACGCCAGATACGAAAAACCACTAATAAACACTCTTTAGAGGTGGCCAAAAAATATGTGGAAACGTATTCTCCGACTAATGCAGTGGCAGTGAACCAGCGGGGACGAGCTAGAACAGGTATAATGTTTCCCTGCTCTCTCTGTCTTGGTAAAATGGAAGGCGAGGGAGAGACCTCTGCCGACATCCGACACTTGCCGTCCACATTCATGGACGAGTCAAACCAGTTTCGAAAACACGTTTTACCGGAAATAGCTGTACGCGTCAGTTGTTTGTTACAGTTGTTTCGTGCGCTCATAAGTACACGTGAGATCGCGTCACTTGTTGCCAAGGCTACGCCTCTCGGGTTTCGTTTGTTTTCTCAATATTTAGGAACCCCTGATGAAAGACTCCAATTCGTGTTTGACATAGTTCATGAAATCATTGTTTTATTCAGAATCTCTGACTCAAGCAATTCACAGGAAACACCGACGGGGAAAACCACCTTCAACCGGTGAGGGATGAGAACAATCATTTCTACCGGCTCGATAGTTCTTGGTTTCAGTTATACACCTATTTCAAAAAAGGTTGATCATTACGAAGAACAAACTACAAACATTGAACAAAGGGCTCTATGGTTCAGTGATTCAAAGACAATAGAGCTCCATTGTTCAATACTTGTAGTTAGTTCTTCGTTCTGATCAACCTTTTTTGAAACAGGTGTATACTTTATAATAAACATATTAATGGTTTGAAATTGAATATGTTAGCTTATGTTCTTGGTATATAAAGTATGCAATAGGCACCAATCGACCCGTCTTTTACCGATATAATAATTAAGTTTTTAACTCGCGCGCTGTCGAGGGTCGCAGCAAATTCAACTTATCACAAATCTTGTCACGCACTTAATATCACGCAGTCGGCCAAAGTTCATGAAGCAAAACGTTTATAGGATTAAACATAAGCAATTTACCTCTGAAAGTGGCCTTCAAATTTGGCAGGTTTACTCTATCAAGCCTCTACAAATGCGCAATCATTATCCTGGAATTCCTCGAAGACACGCACGTTCGCCATTTCGACGCGAGCGATGCGAATTTGTAGACAGAAAGAATGTATATGTATTTTTTGAACACCGATCAAAAACACCCCCCACCCCCCCACTGTTTGTCAAATGCCCGCCCCTGAGGGCTTAGATACTCGTCAAATTCCCCACCCTCGGGAGCAAGCCTCTGATCAAATGTTCCGGGGGTGGCCCGGGCATTGGGGGGGGGGGGGGGGGGCACGGGTTTGGAATTGACTGATACATAAATAAACTTTAGAAAGATACATTCAAGAAAAAAAACTAGACTACAACCGAATGACTGAAGTAGAATTAATGAGCTTTCCCGCTCAATGCTTAAATGGTACCAGCGAATCCCTCTATTTCGTGCCGTCAGAATAATAATTTCTGACTAATTCGTTCCTTCGTCACTCAACATCAGAAATTATATATTTTGACTACACTACCATGAGACATTTTAGAAGTGACATTTGTAATATTATCACGTGATCAGCACACGTACTACGAGCTGTGTTCATTAGCATATTAGCATTCTTGTAGCAGCCGCCATGTTCGATTGACTCGAATAAACTCGGGAACATTTACAAGTCAGTCATATTTGCTGACTATCCTAATTAGAGAGAAAGAAAGGGATAGATGTCCTAGGAAAGGCCAAATTGATTTGCGATTGTTTTCCGCCCTTTTCTCGGCATGCATGATCTTCTTTTCGTTCTTTTTGTCATCTGCAATCTCATGCTGCTTATCTTCCTCCGCTGTTCTCCGCCCAGATTCGGTTATTTATCCGCCAGAGGAATCAGCTAGCTTTAATCGTTCTTGAAACGAAAACATATCAGTCAGATGGGCTCCTTAGCCTTATCGATGGCAGTCACTTCTTGTAGGTGTGAAATGAAGACATATCAGTCAGATGGACTCCTTAGCCTTGTAGATAGCAGTCACTTCTTGTAGGTGTGAAATGAAGACATATCAGTCAGATGGGCTCCTTAGCCTTGTAGATAGCAGTCACTTCTTGTAGGTCAGTGTGAAATGAAGACATATCCGTCAGATGGGCTCCTTAGCCTTGTAGATAGCAGTCACTTCTTGTAGGTGTGAAATGACTGGACATATCAGTCAGATGGGCTCCTTAGCCTTGTCGATGGCAGTCACTTCTTGTAGGTGTGAAATGAAGACATATCAGTCAGATGGGCTCCTTAGCCTTGTCGATGGCAGTCACTTCTTGTAGGTGTGAAATAAAGACATATCAGTCAGATGGGCTCCTTAGCCTTGTCGATGGCAGTCACTTCTTGTAGGTGTGAAATGAAGACATATCAGTCAGATGGGCTCCTTAGCCTTGTCGATGGCAGTCACTTCTTGTAGGTGTGAAATGAAGACATATCAGTCAGATGGGCTCCTTAGCCTTGTCGATGGCAGTCACTTCTTGTAGGTGTGAAATGAAGACATATCAGTCAGATGGGCTCCTTAGCCTTGTCGATGGCAGTCACTTCTTGTAGGTGTGAAATGAAGACATATCACTCAGATGGGCTCCTTAGCCTTGTCGATGGCAGTCACTTCTTATAGGTGCATTTTTTTGCGGAAAATTCTTTAGCCTTCGCGTAATCATAGAACTCATATCCTTTTCGTTTCAAAGTTTGAAATTCTTCATTCCTGAGTTTCTTAATTTCTCTCACTGAACTGTTCACCAGTAGCATCGGAATTAGCTCTCTTGAATTGAATTATGGATATAGAAACTAACTATGAAATCTGTGTTATCCGAATTTTGATTGTTCTCTGCCAAAGATTGATGAATGTAAAATTCAACTCCTTTCGAAAAGGATCTGTTTAAACGTACACATAATTAAACTACTCTAGAACCGACTGTCTGATGTTCCCTGCTCAATGCTTAAATAGTACCAGCGAATTCCTAGACAGTACCGTCAGAATACTAATTTCTGACTAATTCGTTCCTTCGTCAATCAACCGTCAGAAATTCTCTTTTTCACAGCCGTTTTCACCTTGAAGTTCGCCTTTCCCTGTATCATTGATTATTGTACTAGTAAAGAGATGGCGTAAGATTTGCCTTATTGGCTTTTAGATACCGCAAAAGGGGCTAAGACCTTCTGAGAAGTCGTTTTGGTTTTATTTCACAAACATGTTTAAAAAAACAAAATCAAAAACAAAACGCTCACTTGATGACTTACAAATCAATACTCATACCTTTAGGACTTTTCACAACAACAGGGAAAGCGTCCGTAAAGCTAGGGAAGTATACATTTTACAACTTATCGCTAAGGCTAACACCTTAAAAAGCCTAATCACGGGGCTAGTTTGACCTGATGATAAACACTTGTTAACAATTTTACTCGGGTGTTCAATGGAAAGCTTTACTGCTGAGTTTTATTTGGCTCTTTACCTGATTTAGAAAGTAATTTCTTTTGGAATCGGAGTGGACTGGAATTAAATGAGCGATGAACGCGTGTTTGAGGAATTTCATGCAGTTGTCGCCGAGGAATTAATTGTTTCGTGTTGACGCAAACAGCGCAGACGCTGCAGCGCAAACAGGGCAGCGCGCTTTCTATGTAGGGATTACTCAAGTTTATGCATAAAACTTTATTAGGTTTCAGTATGTCAACCTGACCATCATGTCACCCTCTCTAGGGCTGTAACACGGCGAAACCATGACCTAAAGTATGACCACCTGGCAGCACGTACTGATGTATTCAAATAAATTATTCATTTTTTCACGTACTATTCCTGTTTGGAATAACCTTCCTGGACATATAGTTAACCCTTAGAGTACTGATGGCTTCAGCAGCCAAGTTTTGTCATTTTTGGTGTAATCCATAACAGCACCAACGTTTTCATATTATTATTTATTTCACCTATATAATTATTTAGTGTAATGGCACTAGTAAAAGGCATCCTTTATAGTAGACTACAGTTGAAAATAGCTTTCATACGCGTCGAAAATTGTACTGTTAACTTTTGACAGTTAACTTTTAACTTTTAACTGTTAACTTTTTTCATACGCGTCGAAAATTGTACTTTTAACTTTTGACAGATCAGGCATGCATTTAGGTAATTAGAAGGCGTTTTTCAAAATCACACTCTTTGCTGGCAGGCGTTCCCTTTCATTCTCCTCCCCTCCGCCCTTCCTCTTTTTTGTTCTCGCCACATTCAATTTATAGTGCGGTTTCCCAAATAGAACGCCCGCATTGCAGGCTAGGTAATTTTCCACTAAATCAACCTAAGAAACAAACCGTTAGCGCAAGTGCCATGTCAGTGGTCGGCGAAACATTTCAATATCTTCATCGGATCACTTTCGGCGATGACAGTTCTACGCTGTTTGTTTGTACCCTGGACAGCATTGATTGGGCCATGGAAAATCTGGAACTGACAATCCCTGATATTTACTCCTGATCATCAGCAAAAATGGCTTGGCTGTAGAATCAGAATTTCCCTGGTTTATAGGGATTGTAATTTGTAAATTGGACCGGTGCTGACTGATATTCAAGACACATTTCTAAAAGCCGACCGATAATTGTGGAAAGAAAGGCTGCGCAGAGGAGTAGATTAGGAAGACTTGTTGTCTTGTAGTTTTACTTACTTACTGCCACTGGACTTTAAGGATCGAGGTCCCGCTAGATTTTTATTGAGTCGGATTGCTTATTTTGCTGCTGGGGTGTTTGATTCCTGTATTACTTGATGCATTACTAAGCCATGTACGTTCTAATTTCGTTTCTACGGAGTGGAGACTTCATGTAATGTCGCTGGAACTCGTTTGTAGCCTTTGACGGACAGGGAAAATGGTTCTTCCGTACATTGAACTCTCGGCTGCACGGCGCCTTCTGAAACTTTGTAAAACTTTACAGCGCTAGCATAGACCTTTGGATGGAATTGTATTTTTTAGACTAGTTCTTTCCTGTCTTTTTCTGTTGACTGCGCGAACATCATTGACAACAATGACAATTTTTGACAACAAATGGTCAAGTTCGTTTTGGATTTAAGCTTTGTAATTATATTTATAGGTCACATATTTGATGGACCGGCTTTCTATCTTTTAAAAACTGTATTATTACGATGTTTGTGCTCTTTTAACATCGTAATAGTTTTGAAAAGTAGTTAAAACTACTTTGTACAAACCAATTTATGTTAACAACAGTGACATTGTAAAGACAACGTTACAAACGCTTTCTTTCTTTAGAGGACAGTAAAGCCGTCAAAACTGAAAACATTAAATCAATTCTACCGAATACCGTAACATTTATTTTCCATCAGGCCTAACACGAAACAAGATGACTTGAAAGACAGTGTAACACCACTAAAAATATACCGATAAGCTTTGTATCTGACTCTGGTATTGAGTCTTGCATTGTTGCTAGCTCCGACAGCACACTGATATAAACGATGTAAACGAACGAATTAATTTCGATTTGAACAAATTCATGTTTGGCTTGTAGCAAATAAGCTCACTTTAAATATGACAAAAACTGAGTTTTTACTTATTGGCTCTAGGCAGAGGCTGTCTAATCTCCCAGAAATTCCAAACATCGTAATAGAAGGAACCCTGTGAAGCAGGTCCAGGTATCGAAATCACTTGGTGTAAAAATAAATCAGAATCACATGATATCTAAAACAAAATTGTCTCTAGGATAAGTGCAATCAAACGCATTAGGTATTTCGTTCCACTTTTTGTTTGGACTTACAGTGGGAATTTCTTAAACTAATTATTTAACGTATTCATTCAAGAGTAAGTACGAATTTGAAGTAAGTAGAATCGCTCTTAAAACATAATAAATAGTACGACCTCATCGCTGCAAAGAAACGAAGCGACTGGGTAAAGTGGGCTTTTAAAGTAACAGATAACAGGAAAGTGATTCAAGCGTCTCGTTATTAACTGCCTCTATAATATTAGCTGAATCTTAGAACCACTGCAGTTACAAGGCCGACTATGTTATGTTAAATAACTTAAAGCTGAACACCAAGATTGGACAAAAATAAACTAGGTTGAACCAAAATAACCTAGTTTGGACAAAAATAAACTAGGTTGAAAAAATAAACTAATTTAACCTGAAGTATTTTTTATATAAACAGTATAAAGAAGAAACCGGTATCTCTATATATAAATAACTAGAATAGAAGTGAAAGATAAAATATGTGCCCTGAGTGGGATTTGAACCCACGGCCTCGGAATACTAGTCCGCTGTGTTGCCACTACACCATCAGGACGAACCACGCTGGCAACGCAGCCGGTTGATGGTGTCATTGTGGAACGTAACCGTGGGTACTCCCGGCATTTTCTCTTTCGGGGTCGAGATGGGAAAGCCTATAACTTTAAGTTAGCTTTCAACCTAGGGATCATACTGATTCACAGGCGGACAGACAAAGCTGGCCTAGGCCAACTTAGGAATCACTATAGGTTTAAAGCCGGGATCCCGAAGGATTCAGGCTTATTTAATAAACACATATAAACAGTATAAAGAAGAAACCCATCTCTATATATAAATAACTAGAATAGAAGTGATAGAGAAAATATGTGCCCTGAGTGGGATATATATATATATATATGGGACTGCATGGTAAATTTGATATTTGTTAGAAAGTAGTAGAGAAAATATGATAAAAAGTTCAATACCATGAGCTAGATTTTAGAGGAGCACGAAATAAACCAACCCGCGCCAAACTGACAACAAAAGATATGGAGACTCTGCTTTGGATAATATTTTTATTTAACGATTTAATGAAATATATTTCTTAGTCGACCATCTTGTTGGACACCCGATGGAGAAATTCAATAAAAATATTTTTTCAATTTCAAATGTCACTCGACTTAATTGTTGCTGTGCATCGATATTGGTTCACCTTCCAGATGGATACCTCTGTAGCATTTTGATATAAGGCGCAAGAGAGGAAGAACATTTCACAATTGTTGTAGTCCTAGACTCTTCACAGAAGTTGGGAAAGCTCAACATGGGTCTCCAACATTGTTTTATTCTCGTATTTGTTTTTTATCTTCAAGGATTTTCGCAAGGGTAAGAGACATAATAACTTAAACTATCAGGTATAGTAAATGCTTACACCGAGGTGATACATAAATACAACGTCACGAGAGTAGAATACAGAATAACATATCGTATGTTTAATGTTCTTAAGAGCGTTTAGATTAGCGTCTTTTTAAAGGACGCACTTTCCTTGAGCTGGAGTTTTCCAAATCAATAAAAAAGATGCTGTAATGATGTTACGGCATCTTTATTATTATTATTATTATTACATGTTTGTATAGATATACAATATCTTCAATTCTGATTGACCAGTACGAGGTCCATAATTTCCCATACAAATCCAAAAGTTGAAACAACGCTGTTTTTTATGAAATGACATTATATGTTTTTCATATAACATATATGTGAGTCGTATATTATGTGTTTTTTCCGTTTTCTCTCTTTTTTTATGGCCTGCGCTCTTGTGCAATGGCAAATAACAAATGCTCTACGGACCTCGTACTCTTTCGATGAGGAATTAATTTTACATCACTTTTTTGTTACACATTGTTATCATAACAAAGTATTTAAAGTAAACAGTAAAATAAATGTTAATATCGTATATTTTCAGACATTACAAAGCTTATATTTAAAAAGAAACAAATTATGCATCATGCGTTAAGACATTTACGGAAACGACCGCGTTTCAAGCTAAAACATTAGTATACGTTCAAAGTCGCGCGCAGATTTTTGATCGAAACGGTTGTCAGAGAGAATCAGCTTTCGTCTTATAAATACAAGTAACCGACCACAATGACCATTTAGATGGTTGTATAACATTAGCTCTCAAATTGTATTCCTCCCAGAAAATTAATCGAATATGGGTGCTATGAGAATTTCATAAAATAAGGTCTAATATAATTGTTAATTTTAAAATGGTACTCTATCTTCTTTGTACATTTGTGAAGATATAAAGCAATGCAGAACTTTAATTTCGAATTCTAATCACAATGCATCGATAACTTATTTTACATGTAAAATAAACCAGGGACAAAGTTTGCCGGGTTATTCCTGAAAATGAAGCCCAAGCAAATGTAATTGCTGGATTGGAGCAGAGGAGTGACATAAAGGTGAGACCATAAAATTATATCAATTGAACGTTCATAACGATAGCAGCATTATATCATGTTCATGCTTCTCTCTTGAAGCGTAACGACTTTAAAATCGCAATACACAAATCCCAACAGTTTAATATAGAATCACATTTTGATTGATATTCGAGTATTACATTCGTGTAATGCGTTGCTAAGTTGCGAACATTTTCTCAAACATTCTGTAATGTGTACCTGATGCATACAAACTTCAAGATGAGTGCTAAGCTGACTCTTATATTAGTTTATATTTATTCCCCAGCTGGTATCTGTTTAAATAAAATGTTCTGCGTAGATAATTTAAAATGTGTCATTGCTATCAAAATTGTAAAATATAGAGATAACTAAAATGAAAAAAATAAATATGTTAACACTAGTTCACAAATGACTGGCACCCGTAAGCTTTGTGTTAAGAGCTAAATTTAATTGCCGGTAGCGTGATCTCAGCTGACAGCTGAGTTTTCCTTACGCTATGGCGCGAGACCAAAGTTGCGACGTATAGTTTGCATTCAGCTTCTGTGAATCACACAAAGTCGGAGGAGCAAGTACCAAACGTCTAGGACTGACGACGGCAACATAAATGATACATAATTACTAAAAGGGACCATACGTTACTACCAGCAATGCTCGCCCTCTGTATGGTCACCTCCCTCCAGCTATGATCTCCTCCCTCCGGCCCAGGAGGCATCAGTTTATCCTACCTCGTGTTAACTTAAACTGAGCGCTTCAAGAAATCGTTCATAAATAGGTGCTTATTCAATTTTAACTAACAGTAAATGCCATAAATATAGTAAACCACCCCTTATATGTAGTTCAGGCGTTAACAATAATATTCAGTGGCTGCTTGACATAATTTGTCTTCCTCTTGTTATAAATAGTATGTAAGCTCTAACGTCTGCTTGGAGTATAATTATCCGAATAAAGACACCACTATATTATTAAAAAGACAACTTAGTTCATCGTGTAGTCAGACTCATTTTGGCCGTTGTCTGCAAAACTTCACAACGTGAAAACGTGATTGGCGGCAGAACAATGCAATATCCTCGTTCTCGGAGACTCGGGATCCATTGCTTTCGAGGTGTTTGGAACCCCTGATGAAACACAAAGAACGAGTTTGAGAAATAGTACGTCATACATGTAAGTAAATAAGATATTCTTTGTATTTCTCTGGTAACGGTTTTGGTAACGGAGGTTACAGAATAGTTCGCGAGCAGACTGACTTACAATATTCGGCCGGTTTCAGTAACACAACAAATTGATCGATTGAGTTTGTTTTGATAAACAAATAGGTATTTCTGACTATTCGCTTGCAGTAAAACAGAATTTCAGTAATAAGGAATACATATTTTAGTAAGCCTCCACAGTCTAAGTTTTTACAGTTACCGAAATCATGAACTGAACAGCTTCCTCATAGTTAACAATAAAACGTACCTTTCTACATACTTTGGGTTACTACCCACAAACGTTATGTAATATCCGATTTATCAGTTTTCTTTGGTATCAATTTTGTTAACGGAGATTATACATGTCTCAATTTTAGTTCTTACAAGGCTGTCACCCCTGTTTCTAATTTTAAGTATATGTACGTATGTGTATTTATTACGTGATGTATTTCGCGAAAAACAAGAAAACTGCCAAAGACTTTCACAGGTTAAAGGTTCCTTAATTTGAATTGACTGTGAGTTTACCAAGTTATAAAATTATTTACTAAAGAGGTTTAAGACCTCAGAAACTTGTATTTGAACTCCAGAGCCTTCGTTCTTTCGGCCAGCGGAGCACAAAATTTTGCCGCGGTGTGGGTGTCAACATCAGCAATGTTGAGTCAATAAGCTGAGAGAGATCTGGCAACGACAACCAGACTGCTCTCGTCCAGATAAATACAAATACACAACTTTCTTTACATGTCTATCTTCTGGCTGACCCTAGAAGGTTCTACTAATCGGGGACTGACACGAACCGCTTGGCAGGGGCCTCAAATCCTGGTAAAACTATCGAACATGGTTGGATAACATGATCCAACTTTGTTGGCGGGAAAACGCTGTCAAACATTGACAGACAACTGAACCAACTTAACTGGCTGGAAGTAAAAAAAAATTGTTGGATGAAATGTTTGACCAAAAGCAAGCTTTATCCAGCATTTGATCAAGCAAATAAAATGTTGGACAAAAACACGATCCAAAATGGGATGACAATCACGATCCCATATGGGATATACGATCCAACATGGGACGACAAACACGATCCAACATGGGATGACAAACACGATCCAGCATGGGATGACAAACACGATCCAACATGGGATGACAAACACGATCCAACATGGGATGACAAACACGATCCAACATGGGACGACAAACACGATCTAACATGGGTCGACAAACACGATCCAACATGGGTCGACAAACACGATCCAACATGGGTCGACAAACACGATCCAACATGGGATGACAAACACGATCCAACATGGGATGATAAACACGATCCAACATGGGATAACAAACACAATCCAACATGGGATGACAAACACGATCCAACATGGGATGACAAACATGGGACGACAAACACGATCCAACATGTACATGGGACGACAAACACGATCCAACATGGGATGACAAACACGATCCAATATGAGATGACAAACACGATCCAACATGGGACGACAAACACGATCCAACATGGGATGGAAAACGGCCGTCGAACAATGTTGGATCCATCGATTGCCTTAAGATTTTTATTGATTAGTTGCAAACAAAATAAACTGGTATTCATTTATATTCAGTGACAACAAAACAGTAACACGACATAACAATGGCCACCACCTAATAAGGATAAGGGTTTTCTTTTTGATTTTTATGTTATGATTATATTTAGTCATTTTCTGTTATATTTAATATTAGTATTTTTGGTGTTTTGTTTTGGTTAGACATTAATTAATGAGAACATCTTTTGAAAGACAGTGAAATATGTAAGATAACTTTTACTCAAAAACGAAGTACGAAGACAATCACTGCACACACCACCCGGCAGAGCTTCACCGTAGCTGATTTTCCTGACCAAGTTACTGTGTGTCGTACAAATAAACGCCTTCACATCAAATAAAGGAATACAAATAATAAGGAAAATCGAAAATGAAGACCGTGAATAACAATTTTGATTGAAATAAAAATATTTAAAAATCCCTCTTTATAGGTGGATTTCTGGACACATCCTAGCGGTATCGGACGTCCCGTAGATATCGAAGTATCGGACAGCGACTATGACGTGTTCTCGGCTGTTTTGAGCAGAGAAGGGATACCTTTCAGCGTGCAAATCCCTGACGTACAGAGACTTCTTGACAACGAACGAGCACCGGGCGCCAGATCCTCCTCTTATCACAGCACATATCACAACCTATATGAGGTAGGTGCACCAATTTGCCAACTTCAGTGTTTTTCTTCCTCAAACGTTTATCAGTTTAACTGTTGTTAATATGGGAGGTTGAGGGGGTGTAATAGGTTACGTAAAATTAAATAAATATTAAATACACCGTTAATATTTACTTTTAGGGAGAAAATATAACGAATTACACACTCAAATTGTAGGATTGTTTTCCTAAACTCAATCGGGTCTGTATGAAAAATTGGAACAATGAGTTGTTTTTTGATTTATTTTTTAAAGTAATACATATTCACCAAAGTATAGAAATATGTCTTTATGAAGCCTGATTAATAGAATTTCAAAATTGGGCTTCACTTTTTTAATCAGACATTTGATTAACATATGTTAGCATAAATTAGTGAGAAATTACTTCAACATTTGACAAAAACTAAACTGGATTCAACATAATGTGTAGTATAATAAAAAGTTGGAAGCAAAATTTACATTTATATATTGGCAACACGTCCAGCACATCTGGCTGAAGTAGAATGAACGATATTGAAATAATTATATTTATGATTACGTGCATACTTCCCGAAAATGTCATAATGTAGGAAAATTTGGAAAATAATAGAATAAATAATAAGTATTCATCAAAAAAGGTTAACAACATTGCACTGGTTTACTTTACTCTCATATCACAACGTATTTACCAGATTTAAGTAATTTCTAGTTGTAAAAAAAGGACAACAGGTAATTTGCGTATTATATAAATGTATAGTGATACTTACTGCCAGGCTATCCATTGACGTCAGAGATCCATTGATTGCCTTTTGAGACCATGGTTGGAACATTAGCATAACAAGTGTAAGTGTAATCATCAAATCTCAAAAGTATATATAACATATTAGCATATACCACCCCAGCGAATATCACTTTTCGCGCGCTCTGATTGACTACTCACTACTGGTGATTTGATATTCACCTCCGAGCAAAGCAGCGATCATCTCGCGCGAGATTTTGTCCATTTGACAGAAACTGATAAAATAACTATAGTTGGTACTGGCTATTCACCTGGAGTGTGGTATATACTAAACAATTATTCACCTCAGTGTTGGTGAATAGTGGTGGAGCTCGGTAAATATCCACCACTATTCACCTCCACTTCGGTGAATAATTGTGAAATATATAACGTATAGTTATATTTATAGAGCAGGAATCTTAGCAACGCCAAAACAAATGACAGCATAAATTATAAATTCACCCAAAACGCTTTGGGATCAAATTTCATTCATCGGGTGCTGTAAAATATCGGATTGATTTCGCTTGCCCTGTCCAAGAAAACAATTGCACCCTCCAGATATGTTCTCAGGGATATAACCAGATATATATATTCTTGAGCCAATAACAAAGGCCTAGGTTTAAAACAAATCTAACATGATTCTTCAATGCGTTTCGAGTCACTAAATCACGAACATGTGGTTTCGCAACCATGTGCGCTACTCTGATCACATTCTCACCTCGAATCTTCGCTTGAATTCCGAAGCTGACTCTTTCCCACTTGACATCGCTCCAGCACCGCTTTTCACTTCATCTCCACTGCCATCCTCGTCGATATAAGCCAAAACGTCAGTCACATTGTAGTTTTACCACTACTGTTCAGTTTTTCATGCCCTGATTGGCTTATTGCCATTGGAAGTAGGAGGACATTACGTGATAGCGCGCTAGAATGTTGTAAAAAAACAAATTTACGATAGTGGTATGTCCTCTTATTTACCACGCCTTTTTGCGTCATCTCATGGTCAAAATTTGTTGTGAATTCACTCGGCTAGCTCCTCGTGAAATCCACAACAATGTTGACCATGCGATGACGCAAAACGTGGTAAGTAAGAGGACACACCACGGTAAACTATCGTAAATCTGTTAAGTAGGTTACCTTATTTGATTACAAAGGCAATTGCAATAAGCATGCATGTTTAGGCAACTGATTCATGTCTAGCTTTTATCGTGTAAATGGCACCTTTCTTCTGGCTCGTTCTTGGAACCAGTTGGAGTACACAGCCCGATTTACACGCCAAGCATTTTGGGCACGGCACTCTTAAGTTTGGGCCCGCGGGTCGATAAGTTTGGGACCGGCATTCTTGATTTTTACCGTGTAAATGAAAAGTGCCGTGCCCTAAATTATTGACACTTCTGATATCAAGAGTGCCGTGCCCTAAATTATCGGCACTCCTGATTTTTGCCGTGTAAATGAAGAGTGCCGTGCCCTAAATTATCGGCACTCCTGATGTTTGTTGTGTAAATGAAGAGTGCCGTGCCCTAAATTATCGGCACTCTTTATGTTTGTTGTGTAAATGAAGAGTGCCGTGCCCTAAATTATCGGCACTCCTGATGTTTGTTGTTTAATTCAAGAGTGCCGGTCCCAAAATGAATGTCGTGTAAATCGGGCTTATGTAGACGAAGGTTGATCTCAGCTCTCTCGTGGTTATTACATACCACTTATTAGATGTTTTCCAGGTATTACGTGCTGATATTTTATGAGTTGCGAATGTATTTTTACGCAAGCAATGAGTAAAATATCAGCACCTAATAACTGGATAAACATCTAATAAGGGATTTATTATACGACAGTCAACAGCTTTCTATTAGGACTCTTTCAGTTGTCGTAGAAACTAATCACAATTACCAACCAACGCCGCTGATGTAGTTTTTTTTTCATATTTAGATTCACCAGAAGCTTGAAGCACTTGCCAACTCCAGACGTGGAATGTCACGAGTGTTTAGCATCGGCAGATCATACGAAGGCAGAGACATGAAGGCTATCGAGGTATGACGACTCGTGATCTTTAAAGGGGCTATGCATGTAACCCCCAAAATGATATTCTCAGGACGAAAGACAAAAATAACTATCAGATTAGCAGAGATTGGAGTGGAGGAAAACTACGGTTAAAGTTACATCCACGGAAAATATTTGTTCCCAAATGTTCCTTATGTATGCCTAAATATATTGATGTGTACATGTTTTTCTGCTGTAAATTGTACACTGCATGCATGTCATTTATGGACCGATTTTCCTGCGCCGCCATCTTGGACCTTAATTACGACATCCACGTTTACAATAGGCGGGGTAACCGTGCGACCTTTTATGGACAGAAAAATATAGCTTTGTCACGCAGCGGCCATGTTTCGTCGCAGGAGAATAGTACTTCCTTTAAGGCATTTGCACAAAGAGCCAAAGAACACTTCCTTCAGTAAGCATTTGGCCGAAATTGTTATCATATTTACATTCTATTTTTAGCATTCTAATTTTTAATCTCTGTTAGTTAGTTGGCTTGTGTAGTTTTCGCTTTTATAAATATGTTGTATTTAATATTTTATTGACACTGGACCTCCATTGATACCAGTGCTGTCACTGACGGGATTATCCTGGATAAATATTATTGTATTATTATTATTATATTATTAGAATAACAACCTTTGTTCTTGCACTTCCAAACTCGAGGTAGAGACGAGGCTGGAAGAGTAAAAGCTATTGATCGTAGCCAAAATGGCCGCTACGTGATTGAAGCTCTATAGCTATTGTTCGATAAAAGACACCGCAATAGATTTAGGCATCCACGAGGTACATTTGGGAGCAAACATTGTTTTTCAGTTTAGTTTCCCTAAAAAAATAGAGCAACTTGAAATCGATTCACTGTAAACCGAAAACAAGTTTCTAGATTAAGCTTTAGTAATCCACATTACTGACATTAAGTAAGAAAAGCATATCACGACATTCGTGAACAGGTATTTTTCTTCTAGCTATCTCATTCTCATTTGTGTATTTTTGTTTGAAATAAAATATTTATTTGTTTCTGGAAAAAGAAAGAGACAAGCAACTAGAAAGCGTTTCTGAGAAAATCAAGTAAATTATACAAAAAAAAAATCCTTTTTCAGATTCTTTTCAATTTTACGTATATATATATTGTATATAATTATATGATCAGCATTGTAGTAGTCTTCGGACACTTTATCGTTATATTTTATTCTTCTTGCTGATCAAGATCTGTTTTTTGATCCAACGTCTGGCAGGATTGATTGTACACGGTTTTTGCTGTGGTTTCAGTTCTATAACCTTATATTCAAGACGGCGGGGTAAAAGAAGCTATGTAACATACATGAAAAAGAACCACTGGAGACTACTAAACGTCTTAGCTAGTAAAACTCACCAATGCTTACTGTCGTTGTCCGTTTATCTTAATAATTAAAGATAAAAGGTAAACCCAAGTTCAACAAGCCCGTATTCTTTTGGGAATGTGGAATTCACGCCCGTGAATGGATCTCGCCAGCCACTTGTGTGTACAGCATCGAACAGGTAACACCTCTACCACTCGACTCATGATCACCTACCGTGTCTGAGAATATGTTTACAAATAAAAACAAACAAACACCATGTTCATTAAACACTTTAGCACAATATTCTGGATCTACGTATTTCCTTGTTGGTCGTTTTTGTTTTCGAATTCGTTTCGTTTGATATACATTTTCGTTTGTTTTGTTTTCATTACTTTTGTTTTGTTTTCGTGTCGTTTCTTTTGTTTTTGTTTGATTTTGTTTTGTTTGTTTTGTTTCGTTATTTTTTCGTTTCATTTCTTTTGTTTTCATTTCCTTTTTCGTTTATTTCCTTTTTGTTTTGTTTTCAGGTCTTTCAGTTCGTTATTTCAAATGATCTTAAAAAGCTTGTGTTTTTTTCTTCAGATGATCTATAAGTATGGTCGGGATAATAGTGTCACAGCCCTGCTTGATAAGATGGACTTTATAATCCTGCCAGTTTTCAACGTGGATGGATACGCCTATACCTGGAAAGGAGTGAGTTGAAAATAATGGTATATGTCACATTGTGTTCTTAAACAAGTAGTTGTTATATGCCTAAGCAAAGCATTTGTGACAGGTTTACAGGGACAAAACAGGTAAAAGGGTCATATATACTGAGGTCGAGAGCCGGATAAGTTTCTCCCGTTCCCAAAACACTCAAGCTCCTCCCAAAACATTTTGCCAATTGCAGTGTGGTGAATTTGCATTTAAATATACATGTAGCTGTGTAATCTTTTCAATGTTGCGTCCTAAAATGTACGAGATTGTATCTCAGGGCATCTACATTTTAAAAACATTTCTTCGGGAGTATGCTCCCGAACTTCCTAAAAATCTCGCGACCTTTAGTCGCTCAAAACCTCCTCCTAAAACCAAAAATCCTAGATAGAACTTGCAGTATATCGGTTAAGCGAACGGCCTAATCCCACCTGAAATTACAGAAAAGACAGAGATAAAAGTATGAAGATCGATCCAAATGAATGCAATCATTGTTTCACACATCATAATCATTAGTTTAACATTTCATGCAGAGTTCGCGATCTTACCGAATGTGGAGGAAGAACCGACGTCCTAATGGTGGCTGTGTTGGGACAGATCTGAACAGGAACTGGGATCACAAGTGGGGATGTAAGTCTTTGTGGGCTTAATTATTATTGCTAATAAAGAAGACCGAGTATTGACCTCTCTCAGTCAAGAGAAATTGGTTTCACTAAGCACATCAACAGTGTAATTGCTAGGAAATGTGTATCATTTAGCTTATAGACAAAATGTGCATGATATAAAAATATAATTAAGATTATTCAAGGTCATGCATTGCTTACCTTACTGGGGATTTTAATTTACCCTATTCGCAAATATATACAATCGAAGATTATTAGTCCTCCACCTTACACTGTATGAAGCTAATGACTGAGGTGACTGTCATTTGTAGGGCATTTCCGATCCTGCTCGAACCAAGGGCGTTGTGGTAGAAGTTATGAGGGCAGGTTGTTGTGCGGCGTATCAATAATCACGAAAAGCACAACAATGCCTCATGCGTTTATGAGGAGAAAGTACTGGGAGATAAGACTAGCGGCTGTTCGTATTCATGAAGCTTCATGACGGGCACAGCTGAGCTATTATCATAAAAGCAGATTCGTAAAGCATAAATATGTTGTGTTATGTATCTCGTTCACCTATGTTTTAGATACTGGTGCAAGCCCGAGACCATGCGATAGCACCTACAGGGGATCACGTCCCTTCTCAGAGGTCGAGACACAAAACGCAAAGAGGTATTTGGAATCACTGGGCGATCGACTGAAGGGTTTTATTGACATGCATGCCTACAGCCAGATGTGGTTCACACCATGGGGATACACGGCACGCAGGACGCCTGATTACAGAGAACAGGTATATGAGTTGCCTTGTAACAAAATTCTGTAACGTTGTACTTCTGCAATAAAAAGATCGATCATGCAAATGCCGCCGCCGTTGTAATCTTGTAACTTGTCTATTAAAACTGGTTGAGAAATAATGGCACATGACAAGGAAGTTTGACTCACCGATTAACTTCTTCAGATGATGAAATGCTTGTGAAATCCTCATTTATTTTTTGCTTTTTAGATAAGAAGTTTACACAATTCGAATTCCCAAACCTCTACAAAGCACTTTGAAACGCTCCCACTACTGACCCGAACGCCTCACTTCAATGTAATGAAGCGCTTTTCAAACTGTATCTAAATTTAGTCATGCTTGATTAGAGTGTGTTGGCCATGGTGTCATGCCAGAGCGGTGGTTTCTATAGAGCTTCTTGTCAATACCACTGAAACTGCTATTCGTAGAAGCCACTGTAATATCAGCTATTGTGTGTACTTTTATTGATCAATATTTTAGCCGAGAGCCAATCAGAAAGTCAGAAAATTGGCTGTTGTTGTAAATAGGATTACAGCAGAGATCAAACCTGTATTTGTGTTGCATTTTTCAAATACGTATTGAGTTATATTGCATAGCATAATTATATGAACAATTATTAGTTTTAAATAACATTGTTTGTGCTCTCTTCAGTACCGAGTAGCAAGAATTGCTTCCCAGGCGATTCAAGGAGCTGGATATGGTACTCGCTACAAATACGGATCGTCAGCGGCATTGCTTTGTAAGTAAAATACGTAACCTTGTGAAACGAGCCTCACTAGGAATGTTCCACTCCCTCATTCGGCCATGTACGTTCGAGGGTTTATACACTGATGTAGGTTAATAGGCAATCGTATCATCGGTAATCAGAGATAAAATAATGAAGTTTTATTCTCCAGCATAAAGACCAATTTCATTTGTGACATATTTTGCATTGTATCGTCACAAATTGATAATATGCCACCTATTTTTTTTTACTTCACAGTATTTCACATAAATTATACAAATCGCACGTTATGCCTGCCCTCGCTTTATGTTAGTTTGGCAGTTACAAGTTAGAAATCGTACAATTTATGCTTGAGTAATCTTGTCACACAGATGCCGCGGCTGGTGGATCCGAGGACTGGGTCTACGCTAAACTGGATGTCAAGTACGCGTTCTCAGTGGAGCTACGTGACACTGGTCGCTATGGCTTCATCCTTCCACCGGATCAGATCCTCCCGACTGGAATTGAGACCTTTGAGGGAGTGAAAGCTCTTGTTCGCGCAATGAATGTGTGAATTTATGTTAAACCTAAATAAAAATCATTAGAAAACTTACGTGTGTCTACCTTGTCTTTTTGTACGGTATCTCTTTGGAACAGATTGAAGTAAATAATTATTTTAAACAACGATTTTGACTTGCCACTTTTTTTGTGTCAATAGGTCAATCGATATCAGTGTTAGAAATATCCCAAATTAGTAAAAAAATATTTCCAAAATGAGCAAGTTAATTAAACCACAACATTTTAGGAGAGTTTACCGGTAAAATCCTCAGTCCGCCATTACTGGAGGCCGTTCTTTTATTCAGCGGTAGCAGGAGCCCATTAACCAGGAGCGTTCCTCTGTTATGGGTTGGGTCCCCAGCACAGAGGTAGATGAGGCTATTTTTAGATTCGAAATTCCCGCGAAAAGAGGTTGCCGCCATGTTGGTGCCCTTAAACAATAGATCCCTCGTTAGCTTCTTTTGTTGGGGCATCAACATTTGAATCTCTGGGGATTGAGTGAAAACTAGCAATTCGAATTCCCGCGTTGAAAGTGAGAAGAATGATAATGAGAAGTGACGTTAGCTATCTGATTGGCTAAGAATAGCCTACCTTTGTTCTTTTTCGCGCGAAACGCAATGCTAAAAATAGCCTCATCTACCTCTGTGCTGGGGTACAGACACAGTGGGGAAGATGGACGCTCCTGGTAATGGGCTCCTGGCGGTAGACATTTCGTTCCATACCTCAAACTTCTTTTGACCGCTATATGATTGGTACTAATTTACATAGGCACCAAATCAAGTATAAAAATGGAAATTTGTTACAACTCGGCGCGATTAAGCCTCCTCCGCAGGCATCTCTATTTTTTGAAGAAATCAGATTATGGGCTCCTGTGGCAGGTGAAGAAAAGAGAGGGAGATTGGGGCCGAATTCATGATTTTTAAAATCTGATTTCTTCGAAAATTAGAGATGACTGCGAAGGAGGCTAGGCGCGGTTTTCTCGTGGCGCAGCTCTCTACGCTGTGGGTCGGGGGTTCGAGTCCCAGTATTTTTTTTCTGTTATCTTCTCTTCTTGTTTACCTTTGAACCCTGGTCACAAATTAGCCCTAAAATCTCGTCGTTTCCCTGTTATGTTTACTGACCGGTTAGTGTATTTATTATGGTCGGGTTAGGGTTTGTGTTAGTGCATTTGACCTTTCAGACCAAGGGCGGGTTGAGGTATGGAAACAAGTTTATACGGCCTTATTCAACGGAAGTGATGCCATACGTGCAACACTCGCTTGTACAACACAATGGCTTGGAGGCATATTTCTACTAAAGACTTCTTCTCGTACACAAGGAGAAAGTTATATTTATCCTTGCGAGGTTCGCGCGAAATAGGCGTGCATAAAAACGTAGCCACGTTGATTGTGTTGCGCATATGACATCACTTTCGCTGAATAACGGGAACGGCCTCCAGTAATGGCGGACGTTTAGATTCAATACTCGGAGTTCACACACTAAGACTTCCCGACGTCGCATCGAAAAACGGTTTGGACTGGTAACAATATAGCAACTCTAATTTACAAATATGCAAAAACATTGATAGGTCAACATTTGATTATAGTAGTTCCTTTTGTTCTTAGTGATTGCTATTGGTGGGTTGCACTGGCAGCCATGTTGGTTGGCAGGAACAAAAGATACCTCGATCAGGTTATTTCGCTACTTTCGTTATACGTAGCTGTATCGTTGGAACGAGGCATGACCCTGAATACGGGTTACTTGTTTCGTCTAGTACATGGTTAGACCTGTGTCAAGGCCAACATGGCCGCGATGGTTCTGTGATTTGATTCCGAAAGGAATGATCGAGCCCAAGAATTCGAGATTCGTAAAACAAAATAAAATGAACAAAAAACTTACGTTGTATATTTTTGGGCAGACTATGATTATTCCTCATGGCGGGGGAGACTTGTAAACTGCACAAAATACCTGTTGGTTGGTTGATTGGTTGGTTTAAGAAAAAATCACAATTATCACCCTCCACTCATAATGAACTTATATCCGTCCTGTATAAATTGACTCGCAAATAATTGCAGTCAGTCTCCCATACAATTCTAAATAAATTGTCTAAAATTTTCGAGATTAACGAGGTATTAATATCTTTTTGCCAAATATCAAAGATAGTCATGCCTTGATAGGTCTTTTGTAGGAAACAGTCACCTGCTGAGTAACCAATGAATTGTGCTCGTGATCCCATGGCAAACAAACAACGAAACGCTGTTTTAGATATATAAAGATCGACAATTGAGGTGGAAAATAGCAGGTTTTGCTAATAACTACCAATCTCGTACAAATTCAGATTATTTTGCCGTCCAGTACAACCACGTAATTCCATTCTTGAAAAAAGTCCATTATATATAGTACAAAGGACAGGCTAGTGACATGGGATCTAATCTAATCACTCTAACCACCAACAGATCGAAAATATAGCATTCACCTTTGATGTGACATTAAATACTGACATAGATACATGCACATATACGTGTATGCGTAAAGGTTTGATCTTCGCTGAGATTTTCCATGTTCCGCCGATCTTTTTAAATTTACGTTTTATACCACGTATTTACAAATTCGTGTTCGATCGAATTGGTTAAAAAAAGAAATTGAAAGTTCGACAGTCGGCTTGTTTAATGTTATTTGTTACCCAAGTATATTTCCGTATTTCTTATAGCGGTCGCCACTAAACTGATTTGCAAAAAAAATATTTCTTACTGAATCTGTCCTTTTATTTATGCTACGTGCTGTTTGCTGTTATACAAAACCACATTGGTACCAGTGTAGACTTTTATTGATTGGCTAAAATTCACAAACAACAATGAAATAACATCAACACTGAATGAAAGCAAAGATCACAGTAAGAAATTGTAGGACATATAACGATCATAAAAGTCTTTGGGAAACTCAAAACGGTACAAATGTCGCTGCAAATATTGTAATTGGACCCTTCTATACTCGATCACAGCTTCTGTAAGGTAAAGTCTTGACTTTATTCCTATATTTTTAAACACCAGGACTCGGTTGTTGAAAGGGTGGATAACTTTATCCACTGGATAAATCCCAAGATGCTATCCAGTGGATAAAATAATCTAGTTTGGTTAATATTTATCCACTGGATAGGGATTTAAGTTATCCACCCTTTGAACAACCGGGCCAGCTCTGATGATATTTTAAAAGTCAAAAATGCTACAATTTGGCTTTTCAATTCAATAAAAGAAAAACGCTGTCGGTACATGTCTGTTTCCTCATACCAAACGTATGGTAAAAGTGTGTTATTAAAAACTTCGTTAATAAAGCCAGCATCATGTATTCTTTAAATTGCTTTAACTAAATGTAAATAAGATTTAACTTTAGTATTTATGAGCACCTCAGAGCTACATTAGGGCAGAGCGCTGGCTTAGCTTGTCGATCAAATATAGCCGTGAATGTGATCATTCATGGTGTTAATATTCTTAAAGAGACGGTGCCGCCTTTGAAGAACATTTAACCGCATTTTAAAGAAGGTTGAAAAATGGATCCTTCCGAAGAGAACGTGCACCACAAGTTGAACTGAATTTCACTTTTTAAGTAATGATTCAGCTATGAAGTAAAGCAAAAGACAACAAGATGCGGCATACCATTTTTCTAGAATATGCCTTAAGTGCTGTCTGAGATGTCCACAGTCAAAGATACAAGCGAAAATTGTAGGAAACTGTATGCTGTTGACCATTTTGACTGTGAAAACACTCTATCCAATTCTAAAGGAAAAACAAAATACCTTTGAATCACAAATGTGATAGCATTCCGCATATACGAACTTCTCCAAAATCAAACCAAGTTTGATTAAAATATATTTATGCTTCACAAAATATCTTGGTGAAAGTGCATTGCTTCGATGGTCTTCAATTGAATTTATGAGTATCAACCAATGAAAATGACGAGAAATAAGATTAACACATTGCCATCTTATCCGGAGCATTACTTAACGTAGACTCGATTCAGCTGCGAAAGCCCCTTTGGATCATAGTCAGTCTTACCGACAAAAATAGCAAAGCCTTGGTTTTCACTAGCATAAGCACAAGCAAAATACACAGATGCAGTGCCGTACTTATCATTTTAGTTGTACTTGTCCAGTCTACCTACTGCGTCTGCGTGTGTTGCTTGTGCTTATGCTTATGTCGTTAGTGAAAATCAGTCTTTACCGTCCACGACCTTTGGAGAGCATATCACATTGACATATTATTGGTCTCGTGTGTAGTATAGTACTAAATGAACCTAAAACAAAATGTGATAACTTAAAAAAATTGACTTCTCAAAAAAATACTCGGTAAAGTATATTTTAACCGAGGTTGGTACTTAAAAGGAGGGCAGGTTGTTGTACGTACCTTCTCTTCAGACCAAAACAGTACTTCTTCTATTGCAAGCTGCTCGCTCTGCCGCTTGCAAGACCTGGACATGTACATGTGCTGTAGAACACTCCAATGCAATGCAACATTTTGCATCAAACATTTTACATTTTACAAGAAGCCAAGTTCATTGAACACACTTTTTTAAGTTGAACGATTCAGTTCTAGCTATTCGAGAAGCCAAGAGATTTCCCCAACGGACTACGCTACCATTTCAGCCCCATCACCATTGTTACATGATTAGCATCATTTCCATTCAAAATGGAGGATTCCGAACGGAGCTATCGAAAGCAGGGGTCCTTGATAACGCAGCGCTACAGACCTGTTTAGTGTGGACGGCAAAACAATACTGACGATTTTTATAACCGCTTGAGGGAATTCAAACAAAATAACCTACACTGCACATGCTCTGTGTTTGGTGTAGACAGGAGAAAATGATAACAAGTAGAGTGATAGGTATACAGTGCCGCTCGAGACCTGTATTATGATTGGAACATTATACTGTAGCTCGTTCTAAAGGTTAGGGTGTTTTGTCGGTATTGTGTGAAAAGCGAATACTGTGGCTCGTTTCGATCGGTCCTATTTGGTCCTATATGCTTCACTTGTCACGCACAGAGGTTTCAATACGAAGCTCAGGGTAAATTAAATTTAGTATTTTCTCAGATAATAGAATAAATTTAATTTACTCGGGATCCCACAATCCTTTGCGCGCGAAAATCTTAAAATAAGTTATATAATCGCTGTTGAGAGGTTTTAAATCTTAAAAACAAGCCAGTACGAGTGCTGTTGCCAATACACTGTCATTTAAAAGAATAGAGGATTTCTACGTGTTATTTTGACTATGTTAGGTTCGCAAGGGATTGTGGTCAAATGTACAGCCGCCATCTTTTTCGGTACAGTGGATTATCGTTTGTTTCACAGTTCCCTCCGCCATTTTGAATATTTCATGTAAAGTGCACATGAAAGCAAGGCGAACGGTGACTCGTCCGAGAACATCCGAGAACAGAAATTCGCTGTACAATCGTGTAATATTTCGGCTCAATCACGGTTTCTGGGAAACTACCCAACAATCCCTACCCCTCCCTTGGATATGCATCGTTCTATTAATGATTAACCATTAAAGGTTAGGGTGAAGTGTGGGGGAGGGGTGGGGTTTCCCAGAAACCATGATTGATCCAATATTTCTATCTGCAGTACGTTGGCTGTCGTAGCGTCACTTGAGTCACCGTTCGCCTCGTTTTCATGAAGTTGTACCAACTTTACATGGCAATAGCGGAACTATGAGGTAGAGTAGTGAGTTCGGCACGGCAGTGGCGCGACATTTGAAAAGGGCCTAATTGTTTTTCAACAGAAAAGACTAGACGACCACGCACGGCCTATCGCTCCATTGCTATCATGAAAACACCAATTGAACTGGTAACTATTTTACTTGTTTGGATGACTGTAACCAATGGCGGTCCATTCTCAGGGTAAGTTATTCGTTAACTCCTTCTTCATACATAAACATTAAAATATAACCACCACCAACAAAAACATGTAACAATGCCGAAGAAATCACGACAACATGTCCAGAGCTCAATGCAATCTTTGAATATTTAAAGCACATTTGTCGATCAATCGTAAAACACAATTACTAAAGTTTTATGTAATATGCGAATGGAGATCATTGAACATTCTAAATAGCTTAGCAGGAGCATTTAACATTACCTCGTATTAGCCGAGTGCGACTGAGGTCCGTACCGTAAGTTATGGACGAGTTTTCCCTCCTTTTTTATGGTTCAAGTGCGAAGCGCGCAGGCTATAAAATGGGGGAAAAGCGAGTATCCATAACTCACGGTACGGACTGAGAAACCGAGGTTAATAAGATGTTTATTATTCATTTCCTTTGAGACGCGAAGAGGGCGGGCGGAAGGACCACAAATGGACCAATCACAGCTCGCGAAATTACTCAGCTATTTAATGTCATCATTTTGTTGTTTCGTTTCAGCAAATTTATAGAATAAAATACGAAACCAAATGAGCACGAAACTTTCTGAAGAATTAAAAGGGAATAAACAGGTTATGTGTCAGGTTGAAAAGGTTATTCCTATAAGCCACACATTTAGTACGTATGGGTTCTTCGGAATAATGTTTAAAAGATCCGTTTCGTATTGACAAATTACCGCTGAATGGGATGACTTGAGATGCGTTTGGTTATTATTATTTTCATTCTGAAATCAAATAATCACAATTGTCATATAAGTAATATATTTCAGCCAATCTGAGCTCAGAATTTATATGAAATACAGGGTGACATGTTATGGATAGATAAAGCCAGTTGATTAAATGTAGGCAATTTCTCGCAAAAAAAATCCGGCTAATCAGAATCTAGAAATTTGTATACAAATGGTTTCAAATCTGCCTTCCTTCCCCGATTGAAAATAAAATAGATTTACTTATTTATTATTTTATATAGGATAATATGGTTATTTCATGGTTTTCTTATGAAATACGGCTGAATTTTTTTCTCGAAATTTATATTATTTCAATCGCCTTTTCAGAATGGTTTCAAATCTGCCTTTCTCCTCCCGACTGAAGATAAAATAGATTTACTAATTTATTATTTATATGATAATATGGTTATTTCATGGTTTTGGTATGGAATAAGGGCGAAGTATTTACTCGAGAAAATTATATTATTTTAATCACCTACAGGCTCGTTGAGTACCAAATAAACTTCTCGTGATTCCCGATGATATAAAACTGGTATGGAAAACTACAAATTGCTGACTTGCAACCAATTCCCAGAGATTCATATAACAAAGCCGTATCGGCCATGTTGGTGGAACTAACAAGAGAAGGTAACGAGGAATCTTTTGTTGACTTCCACCAACATGGCGACGATGACGTAACGTGCAAGCCAGTAATACTGCACAAATGTAACTATAGTTATCGCGTACATCGCCCGGGGGGAATTGCTCCCTTTTTTGGAGGAAAAACCCTTATAAAATAAATTGTTCGCCTGAAAAGGAATTAAAAACAAATTATAAGTAGATATTAAAATACTTTTAATGCACCCAAATTATAATCAAATCCTGACCCTGATCTGCCCAAATCAGGTCAAAACCCTGATCCTACCTGCCCAAACTGAGCTCAAAACCCTGACCCACTCCGGCGGCACATACATAATACGTCACAAACAGGAGTGCCCCCCCCCCCCAGGGGGGGGGGGGGGGGGTACATCGGTAGTTTTCGAAGACTAAGCTGAACTGCTGATTTCGATATGCTTATATAAAAAATATTATTGATTACTGAGATACTGATGATTACAAAAGCATTCCACGTATTTCGTACAAATTATTGTTTTGATAGCGTACTTATCATTATTTTTATAGAGATAGAATAGTACGAGTGTTCCCGAGAACGAATCAGCATCTGCAACTTCTAGCAGTACTTAAAGAAAGTCAATCAATGCAGGTAAGGTGCAAACATTAATGTTGTCTCTGATGATATTGATAGATTACTTTTATGGCCTCGAAGGCAATCCTCAGATACCCTAGGGGCAGCGAACGACGACCTTTTTCCATAACCCGAACTGCTCTCAGCCGCTAGACGTCTGAGAACTAATTTACACGGTCACTAGTAAAGCATGAGCTTGATATTTTGTTACATTTCAAGCGGGGGTAATCACTTAGCGTAGTTGTTATTACGTTTCCTTTACACGCAGATGTTATAGTGGTTTCGACCCTCAAAAGAACCTCGCAGTTTGTTTTCTCTTCTACTTTCACTCGTCGTTTACCTAGTAACGTTGGTCATAGAAACAAGTCACTAATGCGGACGACAGGCATGAAGATGTTGTCCTTTAATTTTGGGGTATCCAAAAATGCTGAAGGTTCTGTCACGGCAAGGAATTGAGATAGAAAGAGTGCGAACTGAACGTAGCCTGCTAGCAGCTCCTCTGGACCTGGTTTTTCAGTCGAAGCACCACAGGCAACTCAAAATCAGAATTCGGCCTTAAAAACTATATCTGAGTATAGTTAAGTTGATATCTAAGTAATCCTTCCTTCTCCATTTAGATTTTAACCAGAAAAAGCTGGAGGTTAACTTGATAACCTCACGGTTTCCTTAGCTTCTAGACTCAAACTCTTATTTAACATTTAACTTTAAATTTATCTATTCCTTTTCCACCTATATATGTGTTGTATGAAATTGTATTGTAAATTATAAGTTACTGAGCATTAAAGGATTGATTGCATGATGATTGATTGAGTCGCTAGCAGGTTTGGATTAACGATAGCAATTTACTCTATCAATTTTAACACTCGTATGATGTAACTTGCAGTTAGACTTCTGGAAGTTTGCATTAGGCGCAGGAAAACCAGTCGACATTCACGTATCGTCACATGACTATGGAATTTTACAGGAATGGTTCCATAATAATAGCATGCCATTCACAGTTATATCACGTGATCTTCAAACGCTGGTTGATCAGGAGCACGATGTCATGCAGTTAGCAGACCCACCGAGCGTGATTAACTGGTTTGAAACATACCATTCATATGAAGAGGTTTGTATGGTTATGCTGGTGCTATTTCATCAGACGCAACATAGGAACGCAAAGGTTTGCATACACATATGTGTGTGCACATTCTAGTCATTTTATTAGGGCTGTCTGATAAGCAGTATCTCCAGATTAGCTTGTTCTGATGTCACATATATGTTTGCGATATTCAGTTTGCATTGACATGCAGAAAATTATCAACTACAGCCATTATTCTAGTTTCCTTCCCTTATGCGAGTGTAATAAGAAGGTTTAGTTATCTTCATTCGTTGATTCCCATTCGAGTTAAAAGCCATAATAAAATTCAGTCTAAGTTGCGAAGTAGAGTAAATATTGATTCCTCCTCCACACTGTCGATTTTGGCTATTTTCCGCCCCATCGAAACTGGGGCGTACAAGAGACTGGCGATCCTAATCAAACTCAGACCGAGATATCTTGGGCTCCTTCCAGCTCTGAAAAAAAATGGCGTAGCTTAAAACACTGAAAGGTGGGTATATACTTCATGGTAGTGTTCCGTTCCATATAGTCTCCCTGCATAATACTGTAAAACAGTAGAGAAAATTATTATGCAGGGAGAATATATGGAACGGAATACTACCATGAAGTATACACCGAAAGGTGGATAAGAGCTTTCTGAAATTTGTAGTCTTCTTACAGTGGCGTCTACGAATAGCAGTATCAGAGGTATTGACCCGAACGCCTCACTTCGATGTAATGAAGTGCTATTCAAACTGTATATCTAAATTATTCCTACTTGCTTAAGAGAGTGTTGGTGACATGCAAGAATAATGGTTTCAATTGCGCTTCATTACATCGAGGTCAATACCACTGAAACTGCTATTCATAGACGCTACTGTAATATCAGCTATTATATAAAGAAATGGTGAAAAGTAAGAAGAGGGAAAAATAGGAGCGAGACATACGTGTGAGGGTTCGAACGACGCCCTCAACACGTCCAGTATACGTCCAGTCAATAACTACACTGAGAAAGCAATTTGACCACATGTGTATATACTGCTGAAATAACATCAGATCCAATATATTTGTCACTTCTTTGTATATCTTTGTTTGTTTCATAAAGCTCTATTGAAACTGATAAACACCCTCAAGATTGCAATGTGTACATGGCTTCCCTCGTGCAGTACCGATAGGAAATGATCAGTCCATTTTGGGAGGCCGGTCACACTTCGTTGAAAACTTAGTTTTTCGTCCCTAAGAGGCTTTTAATGAAGTTCATTTATCCATGAACTTTACTTTGGTCTATAAAAGTTTGTTTTCTAATATTATTATATACTAAACCACTTATGCTTAATCTATCTTCATCTTTTTCTGTTCCGAAGTCTTGCTTAAGTCCTTTTCATGCCCCGAATAATATTTAATTTGATATCGATTCAGTTATCGATTCAACGACTTACTAAGTAGCACCTGCGCGTATCCACGAGTTAAAAAGGATCAACTTAAATTAAAGAAGAACACCCAACGAATTCGCCTGCAAAATATCTGTTCGTCTGGGCCACTCGGCTGGCGAATTCTGCAGTCTGATATTTCTCATGATCAGTCGTTAAATTCTGAACCTTTTGTTGTAAATGTTTCAAAAATATTGAATTCTGCAGGATATCGAAATTTGGTTGGCACACATTATGGAATGAAATTTGAAACATTTCAAGCGTTTCTTGTTGCCCTGCCAGTATTTCAATTCACCTCGACATAGTTTGTGATTAAGTCATGATCTGGACTCATTTCCTAGCACTGGAGCCCATCTGGTAAATTTAGATCTTCACGAGCTTTAGGCTGGCTAGCAATGTCGAATAGCTGTTCGTCTGCCAGCTGAAACAAAGGTTAACTTGAACAGTGTTTAAATACATGATTGTAATCTGTTATAAAAACGTTAGAATGTCCGTTTTTATGACGTTTTACCGTTGGATGCTCCTGATCATAATTCTCGAAAAAAACTGCTTTGTAGACTTTACTTGCTAAAATAAAAGGAAATATAAGAGGAAAGAGGAAAGAGGAAAGAGGAAAGAGGAAAGAGGAAAAAATCAAAGAAAAAGAAAAAAAGTTATAGAGCAAGCACAGTTTTCAAAAAATGGAGTTTACTACATTGCTAATAAAATGGTATATTTTACCTTTTTTAGATAAATGCCAAGATAGTTGAAATTGTGAGCAAGGCACCAGACAGGACCTCATTGTTGACGATAGGAAAATCGTATGAGAAACGAACGCAATCCGCTGTTAGGGTGAGAAAAAAAGTATAGAACATTGGTTAGCGAATAATGTACCTATATATAGCTGTATAACAATATATATTACTATGGAGATTTTAACAATAACTTACAATGCAAAAGTGTTTTCTGAGTTTCAGACTTTCGAATGTTCACGGCATTTTCATGTCTTTATTCATAATATATATGTAAAGGGCAAAAAGGTGAAGCAAGCAGATGTTTTAACATGTAAAAACACTATATACACGAAACGATAGGCCTTTGCGATTCCTTAGATCGCCCCAATCCCTCTTGGGATCATTACAGGGCCAAACAAACATGGCGGCGAATATTAATAGTAATTAACTTGACAGAAGGCGAAAATAGAATCAAGAATACAGCTTAACAGAAATGTTGAAAAATGCGAGTGCTCTGTTAAAAATAAGTTGAAATCAGCTAAAGAATGACGTATTTGTTGCGACAGACTATATTTCTTCGCTTTAATTCTGCTAGTTTTTCAGTAGTTTTCGCTCGGCTACATAATAAAAGTTACAGAGCATAAAAAACAGAGCTTCCGAAATGTTCAACACTTCTATTAAGCTTTGCTCCTCGTATATTGTGTTCTTTCAATATCAATCTTATTTCACTTTCTTTGTTAGTGACTCGTTTCTAAAGTGGCCAATAAACCTACATATACATACTTTCAGGTAGATAATAAAAGCAAATATAGCTTTGCCGTACAATATGCGGAAAATTAAGGTGAGACTAAAATACTAATTTTTGTGCTTGTCATGTATTTAGATTACAGGAACGCCCAAACCAAATAAGCCAGTGTTTTTCATGAACTGTGGTATACACGCTCGGGAATGGATAACGCCGGCGACCTGTATGTACATTATGAATGAGGTAAGCAATTAAAACATCAATTTCTTTGCTAATATCCTTCTGGTCATTGAGCTATTGACTGGGGTGACCGGTCCGTTTGTCGTACGATCCCTTTGGTTTTGAATGAAATTATCACAGGAAAATACGTTTACACATCTCAAACTTCAATACATGGACATTAGTTTTATTTTTTTCACATTCGATTTAAACAGTGATGAAAATCGTAGTCTCATTGGAGAAGATTCGATGTTTGTTTGTAAAGGAATGGGGAATTGAAAATGAAAAATCAATAGTTAACTTCAGATTTTAGTTGAAAATTGACTAAATAAATCGAAAATTAAAAAGCAATATTCCATTTGGAATTTTAAATGAAAATCAAATGGACGAACGAGACACGGACCGTAGTCTCTCACAACAACACTTGTTTGATATGACGAATTTTTAAATAAGAAAATATTCATGGTCAGTCTACATGTCCCGATTAGTATTTAATTATGTTTTTACATGATGTGCTTATTATTTTCCTTCGTTAGTTGGCTACAAAATATGGAATCGATGGTACCATAACAGCGGTATTGAACAAGATAGATTTCATCATACTCCCTTTAGTGAATCCAGACGGATATGTTTTTTCACAACTAAAGGTATTGTATTATTTAAGAAAATGATATAAATATATATTATTATATCAGCTAGTGATTGGTAGGATGTTACGTGCGCTGTCATTGGTTGTTTCCTGATTACGTGCATGGCAATCACCACGCATCTTCAACTGTATCTCGAGTGGGCTACACTGACATTCATCAATCGTGTCCTGCACATGATCACGTTCATGACCGAAAGTGGTGTAATGTTGTCACTGACGTCTAGTACTCTTCAACAAATAGATGTCATCGATGCACAGTCGCAACGAGAAGAGCATAAAGAAGTACCGATGGTCTCTTCACGTTTTGGAGTTGTATGTTTCTCTAAAAGAGGATAGACACACGGAAATATGAAATATATTTATTTTTTACAACAGGCAAAGAATTATCCCAACAAAATAGAGCGTACGTTCGAGTTTGATGTCATCTGTGCATCTGTACTCCAATAGGTCATGGCTATCGACCAATCAGAGCGCGCATTTCACCTTCTTTAACTCGTGGATGCGCGCACGGCAAAACGCAATGGCCAATGAAGTGTTGCTGGAAATAGGCCTGGAAAAAACTGAGGCCTGGAAAACGTTTGCTTATGAAGGAATTTCTTCAGAATGAAGGTTGCTGTAACGAATTAAGCGAGCGAAGTCTCTCACACCAGGAAATACACCAAAGAACAGCTGAAAATGGAATTACTTGAGTTCATAGCTATGTAACAAATCACTTAAAGTGCACCTTTTGCAATTTTCATACCTATGAATCTTTGAAAGGTTTTGAGTACTTCTGCGAAGACATTTTTGGCTTACAGAGAATATTCTATGTTCTAGACTTGTTTGAAATGGTGAAAAGTTGACCTTTCCTGACCCATGACCGCGTAAGAAAAAGCCTGGGTCGATTCTGGATCTTACGTCACCTCATTAATGCATTATCCTCCATGGCGCCTTTCTATCATAACAACATCGATATATAGAGAATTTATACAGTCTGTGAGTTGTTAGTAAAGAAAACAGTTATTTTAGACAAAATGCTAAATATTTATTCAACTTATTGCAAAATCGAATGAATTAGATGACGTAAGATCCAGAATCGACCCAGGCTTTTTCTTAAGCGGTCATGGGTAAGGAAAGGTCAAATTTTCACCATTTCAAACAAGCCTAGAACATAGAGTATTCTTTGTAAGCCAACAATTTCTTCGCAGAAGTTTGGTGCACTTTAATAACTGGCCCCACTGGAAACTAATTAGTTTTGTTTTATCTCGAATCTCTTTGTACGGATATCAAACTAACTGTTCCCTCGGGACAATACAGTGTTAAGCGTTTATGTTACATAGCAAGAATGTCGTGAGATAGTAATAATAATAATAATAATAACAATAAAAATTATAATACTTTATTAATCACTTCAAAAACGGCTTTTCAGTAATTAATTACAAATATAAAAATACTTAAAATACGAATATATATGTGTATATAAAAATATTAAATACGAATATAAAGATATGCCTAAGTACACCAACATTCCTCTAGGAGCATACTCTTTAAATCAACATTAAAATTCTTGATATTATCGATACCCCTAATGCTGTCCGGCAGCTCGTTCCATAGTCTTACTGCCCTGAATAGAAACGAACGCTGACCAGCAGAAGATCTATAGAGCGGGATGTCTAACACGGTGGGCATAAATGACACTGAAATCGCTCACGTTGAGCGTGCCAAAAATGTATAAACTAGCAAAACAAAAATTAATTCGACCTCAAATTTAACGAAATTTTGGTAGGTTAATATTAATATGACATTACGTCTTCATGTTCAATCGGGTTTGTATATTGACGTTGCTGTGACGTCATGATGAACGACTCCTTTTAAGGTCAAATTCTTCGTTACGTATACGTTTACAACGAAGCATGTTATCACAACAATATAAGTATATATTTTTGAATGCCGCAATTTTGAAGTCTCTACGATAAATATTTGCAGAGTTATTAAGAACTTAAGTTTCCTCTGACGTCACATTTCTGACGTGTTAGGTCTGATTTAAATTATGCTTTCTACATAGAAGAAATATAAAAAGACCATATTGAGACTATTCAGTGTACAATAAGTACATTTCTTCGTTAAAATCCGAAAAATACTCACATATTTATTTTCTAAGAGACGTTTTCAAAAATATATGACGTCATAATGACGTATCCTCTTTTATCACGGTGAATTTTAAAGCAATTCCTCTCAAAAATTGAAAATTCTGAAAACATACGATTGTGGGTACAAATGTATTCTTTAAGCTGCTAGATTTCTATGAACAACTATTCTAAACTCTAAAAGATGAATGAAGAAGTTATTTTGTAAATTATTTTACGTTGAATATTTCCCGCCAAATATTGGCGGGAAAATTACCAAATTTAACATTTAATAACTTTTCTCTCTCTCAACTAATCGAACTCGGGTTTTCGATTTCTTTGTTGTCAAGATGATGGAAAAACATTGGAAAACCTTTTATATTAAATGGATACATGGCGTAATTGTGATGTCATCAAGATGTATACGGCAATGCAAATCATCGGATTTTGTTTCGTTCATCCGTCTTAATCCGCCCACAAAAAATCAATCTTCTACATTAGTTAGTTTTAAAAATATAGCAACATGAGCGATTCGAGGGTCATATGTGCACATCGTGTAACATATTGTGGTGTCTTGTATTACGACTATGTACTTGCGATCTTAAAGTAAATCTGCTGCTTATATATGAGGGAGCTAAGCCCTTCAGTCATTTAAAAGTCAAAACAGCTTCCCTAAGTCGCAGCATGTGGCTTGCCCGCAGCCAGTGAAGCTGCTGCAAAGCTAGCGTTATGTGGTCATATTTTCTCGTGCCAGTGACAATGCGCGCGGCAAAGTTTTGAACAATCTGGAGTTTGACGATATTCTTCTTGGTGGTATTTGCCCAGACAGAGGAGCAATAATATAGCTTACTAAAGGCCAGAGCATTTATGATGGTTATTAAAGTGTGGCTATCTAAGATATGCTTAAGACTAGCTGTACATTTAGAAACTACCTAAGTGACATGTTCATCGTAACTCAAACGAGAGGCCATTACAACCTAAAGCGTGCTCTCATTAGTTGATCCGGTGTCACGTGGCAAGAGTCAAAATCCAATGTATTCCGCGAGGAATACAATTCAAATGCATTCCTCCACGTGATGAAATCATGACAGAAATAATATGACACTGCGCGACACTGGCTATAAGCTAATATAAAGGCGGGAATAGAAACCAGGAAAAAGAAATTTTCTTTCTAAAAGCTTGCTTCAATGTTGTTACTAGTTAATAGAGTGGAATGGTTATGAAACCCAGCGACCTTCTTTGTTAAAGGTCTTTGTTCACTTTTTTCAACCGTGACAGTGCACAAAACGCAATAGGTATAGGAATATGTAATAATAATAATAATAATAATAATAATAACGGATCCACCAGGTGGCTCTTCATCCACTGATGGGCCTACGATTTAACGTCCTCATCTGTGTGGGTTCAGTCGTTCAGAGGGACGCTAATGAACTATGACCGTGCACAAGCTTTTGTCTTACCTCTTCCCAACCTAAATTGCAGCGCCATTGTTAGCCCCTTTGAAGGTTGCAGGGTTTTCTAACCATTCTCCTCTATTAACTATGTTACTATACAACAAATCAATTAAGTGTCACTAGGACGAAATTCGACCATTTCCTTTTTTATTTTTTATCTTCAAAAATGACAGTGTCGAAAATATCCAAATCAGTGAAAACTGTTACCAAAGGACCAAATTAAACTATGGATTTTCGTAAGAAGTTTACCGTCGAAATCACGTTCGCCAAGTGTGTTCCAAATACTTCGCGATTTTCGACCAGCGGTTTGCTGTCGTGACGTCATTTTCTCAACGCGTTGCTCTTGTAAATGCAGATTTCCATTCAAAACTTCGTTCTTTCCTTTCCTTTTTGGAAAAAAAAGTCAAAACTTTAGTTATAGGTTTGTGCGAAAGTTTGTGTGAAACGTAGCCCAGCATGTTGTGTTGAGGAAATGACGTCACGTCCGTTGGAAATTAGCTCTGTCATAGTTCTTTGACAGGACAGCTCGGGTAATGGCGACATGATATCCCAAAAAATAAGAATCCCCTTAGCGATATCAAAAATCGGTTTGGACAGGAACAATATAGCAACTTTACTTTAGAAATACGCAAAAATATCACTATCACAAAATTTGATCGTAGGGGCACTGTAATGATTGACCCCTCGATCGAGGGTCTTCGGGGAAAAAAAATCAATGTTTCCTTCGGTGTACGTCATTAAGTGAGTATTGTAAGTTTTCCAGATACAACGCAAACTCGATCTCATTAGATTATTCAATGTCACAAAGAAACTGTTATACTCTAAAGCATTCTCGTTCCCAGTGCCTCCTCAACTAACTGAAAAATCAGAGGCTCTGGTAAGACACGAAACCGGATGTCCTAGATTCTAGGACATTGAAACTGCGCATGCTCTTAGAACTCATTTCCGATTTGCTAACTAAAGCAATGGCGGTCCTCATGGAAGCTATCCAGTTCGCCCTTGCAAAGCTTAAAATACAGTTTTCTTTAAAAACTAAACACTTGGAAGCTATTCGGGTAATTAGTATCGATAAGAAGGACTGTTTCTGTGTCCTTCCGACCGGTTATGGTAAATTTAATTTACCAAAGTTTACCGTTTGAGTTTAATGCTCTTCAAGGTTCATCCAACTCAATCGTGGTCGTCATATCTCCTCTCAACGCAATTATCGAGGAGTGCACAGAACATGCTGATTTTCAGCTGCTGGATTAGACTGCAGGGCTGATGGTCGAGGAAGAATAGCCCTATGTACCTGTTGTAGGTTAGCAAGGGCTATAGCGCTCAGTGCACTCGGCGCGGAATGTGTTTTGATGGTGGATTACTAGGAGAGCTATAATTTTGCTTTCGACCTCGTTTTAGCCTGGAATTTTGGATCGCCGCGGTTTGATGTTCATGCGATTGCTGAACCATCTTACGGAATTTTTCGGCAGTTGCAAGAGAGCGTTTGCACGGACAGCATATTTTTGTAGGGTAGGATTCTTCCCAGAAAATGAACGGATGGCTGAAACCAGAACCATTACCACACACATGGACTGCAACACTAAAAACGTCATCTACATGATTCAATGTACTAAATGTAACAAACAGTACATTGGTGAAACCAAACGTAGACTTAAAGACCGCTTCAACGAACATCGTAGGACAGTTGACAAACCTTCCAGTAAATCCAAACCCACCACTGCATCTGAACATTTTCTATCTAACCCTGACCACTCTGCATCTAATATCCTTTTAATTCCTTTAGAACATATTTTCTCTTCTCGTGATGCTATTCGCAAAGCTAAAGAAGCTTATCTCATAACACGTGCTAACACTCTTGAACCCAATGGCCTTAACAAACGCGACGAGACCTACTAATCAGTCACACCGTTAGTTATCTTTCGTTATCATATTATGTTTTTTACGTCATTTCCGTTTTACCATTATATATTGTCAAGTCACATTGTAAAAGTTCCTTAGCACCTGATGAAGACTAGTATGGCTAGTCGAAATATTGTGCTACATTAAATCCGTATAATTCTACGTCGTATTGGTTATTCTTCATTCTACTTATTTCTTAATCTGCGAACCATTTAGATCATTGTTTGATCCGACGTATACCAGTGGAGTGTTGTTCGTGGTCGCTCATTTATAAACTTAGATAAGAACCCAAACTTTTCCTTAGGTCGCTGTTTAAAATCACTGGGTGATTCTTATCCGATATTACGGCGTTGCAGCCGCGTAACATCCGCCATTATTGGGTTATAGTCGATCGAAGGGAGATTTTAATTACCTTTCGGCTTTTGCCACCATACATTACATATATGAATGTTTATTAATTAATTAATCTGTTTAATCATGTTCTTTTAAAAGGCACATCACTTCATTCTTTATTATTTTCACATATGAATGTTTATTCTTTTGATTATTTTACTTTTATTGAAAGAACACCTCAAAAAATGCCTTATTTTACTTGTTATGTTTACAACGGAAGTGATTTATCCACTAAGTGAACCGGAAGAAAAGCGCTGTGCGCAGCACCTGTTCAATTGTTTCTTCATCGCGCAGCCGATTTGGCTAGCCAATCAAATTAGAACATGTTTCGTGTCTTACCAGAGCCTCTGATTTTTCAGTTAGTTGAAGAGGCACCGGGAACGAGAATGACTCTAAAGTAGCTGACCCGAAAACTGTGTAATCAGAGGGTAATTAACATGTCACCGTTCTCCTCGCTGGTGCACGTGATCAGAGTGTGACAGAAGCTGGTGGCGTGCTGTCCTGCATTTTAGCTACGATAGCCTTTCAAAACGGTTTGGTGTGCTTTTTCCTCGACAATTTGGAATAGTATTCTTAATCTATAAAACAAATCACTTATTATTTATAATACTGGTTCCTAGCCTCGGGATCCCAGGCCTTTTAGTTTACCTCATACGTCGATATTTTCCTCGACTTTGTCTGGGGAAAGATATATATTCTCTAAAAAAAGATCATTGCCGATGCTCGTTAGTCCGTCTGTCGCCCAAGCGAATTGAGCACTCAAGAATCATTAAGAAATACCAAGAAAGAGCAAGAATTGAGCACCCGCGTTTTCTCGACTAGAGAAAGCAACAATTTTCGGAATTTCTTAAGAATCTTCAAGAAATACCAAGAATTCCCAAGTTTAATACCATAGGGGACAAATTAATCCCTAATTTCAACTTGAAATTTCACGCGTAATTTGTAATTTCACATACGCGCGCTTAAAATATTTTTTTTTTTTCTGGATTGCAACTTGCTCTCCATAATATTAATGTGTTTGTCAAAATCAACGTAATTTCCCGAGCCGCTTCGGCGATTTTAATTGACAAACACGCGTGAAATTTATCCCTAATTTCATTCGTCCCCATTTGATTACCTACACTAATTTTGAATTTTTGAGAGACCTAGGAATTCCTAGAAAATCCCTGGAACGAATTTTAACGGATCATTTAAGTAATTATCATGTCATTCTAGAGAAATGCTGGGAAATCTCGGGAGTCTATGCTATAATAATAACTGGAACTTCGCTCTCTTAAAATTCTTGGTAAATCTCGATCTAGGAAAGGCTTTGGCATTAAATAACGGGTGTCTGCTTATTGTTAACTTCCACCAATCAGTCGAACGGTCAGTAATCTTCTGGCGCGGTGTTGGGAAATGCCAGTCACGTTCGTACTGAACTTCAACTGGTTTTTATTTTTGTTTTATTAGGAATTCAAAAAATGCGCTTTCTCGGAAATTTCCTGAACATCTATTGTCTCAGCAATTCCGGGGAATTCCTTGAAATTTTAACTCGGGAATTATTTGAATCTTTTCGCATAGGTGAGTTTGACTAGCGTCGCCAATCTCTTGTTTATAATTATTTATAAATATGATTAATTTTCAGACAGAAAACCGTTTTTGGAGAAAAAGTCGACAGCCAATTACAACTGCGCCTGAATGCATTGGAGCCGATCTTAATAGAAACTTCGACTATATGTGGGGACGTAAGTGTATCCACTAGTTGTTAACGTTACTGCAGAAAGAGTCCTTGGGTTCTAAAATTATGTCCAGCCTTTCATTTAAAATCAAATTTAAAATCGAAGATATTATAGAGCTCATTGACACTTCACATCTGTGCAGAAAAACGTACCAAAGTGAGGTTAGTCGAACGAAGGGTCTCGATATATAATCACATAACCTATTTAGGTGGGCAGAGTAATCTGCATGATGCCGTCACATACTACAACTCCTAGAACTCTTTGCGCGGATCCTTTCGTTCCTTTTATTTGGACCGATTGTCTCGGAACTCTCAAAGGAGTTGAGAAATTTGAACGAGAAAAATAATTCGAAAAGGATTCTGGTATATGTAGTTGTAGTAAAACCCCCAGGAGGCCTTCACCTCTCAAAACCTTGCATTTTATTGTACCCCATTGGACTGCACTGACAAAGAATTCCATTGTTTTAGGGTTAGGCATTGTTTGGATAGCCAGTGCTATTGCAGGTTCCGAGGAGGTGAAGGCCGCCCCTAGTAAAATGACGGCATAATGCAAATGTACTATTGCTATGCGTACAACGTTCATCTGAGCCAAACAATGTGGTTTAACTGACAACAATCATTTCCCTTCATCTTGGAGTAATTGGTTTAAATTAAGCAGTCGAAAGTTCTCTGAATGTTGTGGTTCGTTCACGCGTATAAAATTCTTGTTTAAAATAGATCTGACATGGATTGAAAATTCACCAATACAGTACGATACAATACTTTACAATATCCTATAAATATTATATTTCAGCCAATCAGAGTTCAGCTTTACTATCAATGGAACAGAGAGCGGTATTTCTTTGTTTTTATATGAAATACAGAGCGGTATTTCATGGCTAGATCAAGGCCAATAAAAATGCGTGAAATTTTGCGCCCTTTCTTTATCAGCCAATAAGAATTAAAGATTTTGAATACATAATTATTCTGCAGACGCGTTCGCCAATCGAAATGTTTGTTTTCCGGCGAGAAAATTCTCAGTTTATCATCCGGTAAGTTACTTTTTTTCGTGATAAAGTTTCCCGTAAATTTGTTACTTATAGTATAATTATGGTTATTTCATGGTTTTCTATGGAATACCGACGAAAATTTCACTCGAAATTCATATTTCTTAAGCGTAACTGTACAAGGGACCTACCTACCAACTCCATAAAGACTCTGTACTTAGCTCTGGTTACATCTCACTTAGGGGTACTGTAGTTAGTTATGGGCTCCTCAATCTGTTATTAGAAATATTATACTTATAGAATCTATTCAACGCAGGGAAACTAGATTTATCTCAACCTAGCTACAGGGATCGTTTGGTGTCCTTAAACATTTTGCCAATCAATTACTGGTTAGAATACCTAGATCTAGTCTTCCTTTACAAATGCAAGTCAAATGCTATTTGTATTGATATCACTAAGACTCGTACTTTTTGCGCATTGTTAACATATGGCATGTTATCCCGGACGAAATTAAATCATCCCCAACTCTATCGACCTACAAGAGAAACTCAGACACTTCTTTGTTCATAGGCTTAAGCATGTATTCAATCAAGATGACATTCGCAGCCACAAGCTGATATGTTCTAAGCAAAGTGTCGCCGTGGCAATGCTTGTATGGTCTGTTCTTGCTATAGATCCTTCTTTTGCTTTATTATCGTATTATGTTAATCCGAGGGTGTAACTGGGGATGGGTTTGATGGGTTCTTATTATGGGCTGGGTTACTGGTGCTTAAACCTTGTCTTATTGTTTCTGCACCATGCATGTTATGCTTAATACCTCACGGTATTAATGAACGCTTTTCATTCATTTAATTTCAGAATTCACGTATTCACTCACACTTAGATCAGCATGTTTCGTTATTGTTCCTGTTACAGCTATTAGCATTTCTACATTGGCGCAATTTCCTTTGATCCTAATTGATCCAAGTACATATTTCCTCAGTGGTAATCATGCTGTCAACACTTTATAAACCGTCTCCCCACCCACAATTCCCTCTTTTGCTCTGACGAAGGACTAGCGCTCGAAATATAAGCTGCTACTCGTTTACCACGGCGGTTAGCATACCTCAATCGACTTTAGTAAATTATACCACTGGGATTTGTTCAGTCTTGGATTTTCAAAACTAATATATAATGAAAAGCTTACAGGATGTGTTTATTTGTCCATGGGCTGTGTGGTTGCAATTTCTGCGTTTTTCGGCGAGTTTTGACCCCAGCAGTTCTGTACACTGTATAGAAAGGAAAGGTAGGAGACGGCGGATTTCACGGAGTCGAACTCTCGCCACTTTTATCCCCAGAAAATCCCAAAGAATCGCATCTAGCCTTCGCCACTGCATCGGCCAGTAAATATTAAAGCAGTTTCATTCAGTAGATCTGACATATCCTTCATTCTCGAGCAGCAAGCTGCTGAAGAACTCCACCAAATCACTCATTTGCAGTCATTTTGATACGTGTCGATTGAAAGTTGTGACAAACCGGAAACGTTGGCACGCGGTCAGGCCTGGGCGCTAACCAAACATTCAAACTTACCAGTGCCCAGGCCTGACCGTGCGCCATTTAAATTGTCGCAACTTTCAATCGACAGGAAGCCAATTTTAGGCACGTGAATTAAAACTTTTAATATCGATATGCAAATGTTGTATCAAGCGAATATCGCTTTATACTATCACGAAGCTGTTTCCCACGCCCTTTGGTGTGCTAACACCATAATTTATATAGTGAGTGGGTGAGTGACACGATTTCTCCTAATTCCAATATCTCGTTTCTGCGCTTGCGAACATCCACCAGTTAAAAATGTATACGTACCATGTAACTTACCGATATTTAAGTACTATTTTAGAAACACTTAACTCAGTCCTGGCCACGCGGGAAACAATGAGTTTTGTTTCGCCGAGACCCTGTTTCCCTGTCACGTGATCAATCGAAAATGGCGCTTGACTTCGGGGGTTTAGCAAAATAATTTCAGTCGGCTTTAGCTTAAACAAGAAGTTCCGGTATAACAGGTTTGCCCCTCCTCTTTTCACGCCTTTGGAACTCGACATTTGAAATTCAAATTACAGAGCTGTGAACGGAAAGCAAGCGGGCATGTCAGTCCTCAGCTGTGAGAATGCTAATAAAAGTTCTAAAGTTTAAAATTAAATAAGCCAAAACATCTGAATATAGGGAGGATATTTTCGGAAATTATATAATAGCGATACTTACTGCCACGTCATCCATTGTCATTAATATGTCAACCGGAGATCCAGTGGTTCCTGACACAAAGCTGTCTTTTGTAATCATGTTTGTACATTAGCATAACAATTGTAATGTTTATCAACACGAAGTATCGCTATACAGTCTTCAGTCTTTGGCAATGCAGTCGTTAACCTTCACGAGTTCGCCATTTGGTGACTATGTCAGTTGATACTTCCCCTCACACGCAACCGACAGTAAAATGCCTTTGGCACTAATATACCATTGACGCTGTATTTACTTGGTGATTACTGATTTGTAGTTGTATTTCTCTCCTTGAATTTCATATAGTTAAGGAGGGTTCAAGTCCCAGGCCTTGTAGCCAAGAATACCGCGGTAACGCTCCTTTTTCAGAGATCGAAGTCAAGAACATTGCAGATTTTCTTAGAAATCTAGGGCCGAGCCTGAAGGGATACTTAGATGTCCACGCGTATGGCCAGATGCTTATGTTACCATGGGCATATCAGAAGGTGGACACACCCGATCACAAAGAATTGGTAACACGTACACTAGTATTATTATTATTAAATTGTTTGCATTCAACATAGTAAGAAGGAAATTAGGCTTCAGCGAAATCAATCCTTTTTTTGCGAAAGTGTACTTCACTTTTGGCAGCGAAAGCAATCCTTGAGTAGTTAGTGTCGATAGCTCGATATATATTTGTTAAAGTGCCACTACGACGAAACTCGACCATTTTCTTTTCTACCTTTTTGTCTTCCAAAACGACACAGTGTCGAAAATATCCAAAACATTGAAAAATATTACCAAAGGACCAAATTAACCTATGAATTTTGCAGATAGTTTACCATCGAAATCACGTCCGCCATTACTGAAGTGTGTTCCAAATACTTCGAGATTTTCGACCAGCGGTTTGCTGTCGTGACGTATTCTTCTCAACGCGTCGCTCTTGTTCATGCGTATTTCCATTCAAAACTTCGTTCTTTCCTTTCCTTTTTGGAAAAAAAATAGTTTAAACATGTACTTTACTTATCGGTTTGTGCGGAAGTTTGTGTGAACGTAGCCCCGCATGTTGCAGTGTTGAGAAGATGACGTCACGCCAGCTGGAAATTAGCTCTGTACAGGCTCTGTCAAGGAACGGATTTGGCTCAGTGCGGACATAAAAACTCAAGATTCGGACCCCAAAAACTAAGACTTCCCGTCGTCATATCGAAAAACGGTTTGGACAGAAAAAATATAGCAACTTTACTTTACAAATAGATTACGTAAACATATCACTATCTCAAATTTGATCGCAGGGGCACTTTATAGATGGATAAACTCGTTTATTTAAGTAGTCTAGCAGCCCTAAGCTGAATTACACTATAACAATTACAGAAAAAAACACTACAAATAGGCTAAGGGCTTTATCATATAAAAAACATGAATTAAATTTACAACGAACTAGCAAATGATTTATATACTAAATTTCAGCTAAGGCCTGAGCGACAAAAAATATATTATTAAAACATACGTCTGTCTTACACTTAAGGGATAGCGCGCTGTCTAGGACATCTCAAATGATAGCAAAAAGTCCTCACATCTGATGTGATGCCCAGTGTTTTCTTTCAATACTTATCGGAACTTGCAGAAACTCGTTTCCTTTGATATCTTGCAGAACGGTTAATCACATGCTTGATTATTGGAAACTTCATGCAGCGAAATAAAAAAACGCTGCCAAGTTGTCAACCTAGAATCTGGTTTAGAAATTTTCCCTTCAATTTATCCAATCACATCAAATCATAGGGATGGTCGTAAAACATGGACGGGGACGCGGGGACGTGACCTAAGAAACACAGTATTTTTCACCGCTAAAATTAAAAGGGAGTAATTATGTGGGTATTAAATGCATTGTTTTATCACAAACTCGTCATTTAGGTTAGAAAAAACGTAATCAAAAGCCGCTTGTCCTCACAAACCGACGCCATCTTGGAAAAGCCTCGTTTCCATGCTCCCTGCGTGAGGTACGTGAGCCTGGGAAGCAACCAGGGTGAAAAAGAAGAGATACTCACCAAAACTTAGCGGTTGTTTACATGATAAGATGGTAACCCTTGTACTAGGGTCATCCTAGTAGTAGAGTCATTCTACCGCCATTGTATTCTGCGTTCTGTTTACATGTAAAGGGTCAGTTTTGTCTCGGGTACTTTAGAAGTAGGATCATCCTAGCACTAGTTCAACTTTTGCACGCGTTACTATTATGTAAAGGGTTCGCGAGGGACAACTCGCCTACCGGGGACAACTCTATTCTAGAGCCAAATTTTACATTGCGAGTTGATGGAGTTGTCTAACAATTAGTAGGTCACATACCAGCACTATAGGACACTAGAGAGTAGCGCTAGCAATAAAGGGCACCACAGAAAAAAAAGAATCAACGTTAATCCACCAATGTCCCGTCAGAACTCTACTCGTGTCCTCTATGCTTGAATGATTTTGGCGGCCGCATCGTGTTGAGTTGATCTGGTACCTGAATCATTTTGCTTGTAAACCCGAGCCTGCGTCGCATCCGAACTGAACTCCGGTTAAGTACTTAACTGGGGTTCAGTTCGGATGCGACGCAGGCTAGTAAACCCGGGCTATCTTTGAGCCTATTGCTAGCACAAGCGTCAACTCCCTCCCCCCTCCTTCATGTAAACACCCCATTAGCCTCCCGAAAACCGCCGACTTCTTTGCGCTCACTTCGTGACTCCCTTTAAACTGGGCTATAAGATTTTCATAAAATGACTGTTTACAGTTTGAAAAATATTGTAATTTTCTTCATTTCAATGAGTATGCCGCACGCATATTATGTTGCTTGATGAAGCTCTATGGCGTTCCGGTCCTTCCCAGGGCAGACCCAGGCTCCTTAATATCACTAAGGGAGCGTGGAAACGAGGAATTTCCAAGATGGCGTCGGTTCGTGAGGGAAAACAATTTTGATTACGTGTTTTCTAACCTAAATTACCACATAATTACTCGCTTTTTATTTTAGCAGTCAAAAATACCGTGTTTCTAAGGTCACGTCCCCACGTCCCCGCGTCCCCGTCCATGGCCATGTTTTACGACCATCACTGGTTTCCGCGTGTGATTCGTCATCTTTGATTGCCTTTGATTTTGAATTCCCGACTAGCGCGCCGTTATATAATTAGGAAACGTTTTAAGATGTTCGAAACTAACATAAAACAGTGGATCCAAAACACAGTTGTTAAATAATAATAATAATATAATAATAATAATAATTATTATTATTACTGTTATAACTATACGGTATAGTAGAATATACTCTATACAGCAATCATACAGACCAAGTTCTAGGACAAAACGGAAATTAAGGTAGAAACTAGATCACAGGAAAATCAAGAAATGGCAAACTATACAATGAAAGCTATAGAATTAAATTACAGGTGGTTATTATTCTTATTATTTACCTATTGATCCTATTATTTCTCTGATCTCTCCAATAGGCTTTTGCACTTGATACTCGTGCATTAAAGTGCCTCTAACCCTTCTTGACATTTTCTACTTATGAACCTGTGAAAAGTTTTGAGTACTTCTGCGAAGAAATTTTTGGTTTACAGATAATACTCTATGTTCTACGTTTGTTTGAAATGGTGAAAAACTGACCTTTCCTGACCCATGACCGCGCAAGTAAAAGCCTGGTTGATTTCTGGGGGTGACGTCATATAATTAATTCGACTTTGCAATAATTTTAATAAATACTTAGGATTTTGTCTAAAATGACTTTTTTCTTTAATAACATCTCGCAAACTATGTATATATTCTATATATCGATGTTCTATATATCGTTGTGATAGAAAAGCACCATGGAGGATAATGCATTAATGAGATGACGTCATCCCAGGAAATCGACTCAGTCTTTTACCGTACGCGGTTATGGGTCAGGAAAGTTTCGAGGGCGAACAGTTTCCGAGAGCGAAGCTGGAGAACAACTGTGAATATCGAGGAAGTCCATTATAATAATAAATATTCTGATTGGTCAATAACGAGTGCATAAAAAGGTTATTGAGTGCGCAGTTGCATGCTCTCATTAAACATTTTCTCAGTATATTATTTATAACACGAACTGCTCATGCTATACTTGATTTATGGGCACTGAGTGATATTTTGAAAGTTCTCAAATTGCACTCACTCACCCGGAGCGTCTACATGTACTATATCCGTAAGTTAGCGTATTTACACCTTGGGCATTTTTTTTGATTTTTTCCTGCCACGAATAAATGTGTTTTCTAAGTGTGTTTTTTCCACGAATAAATATTTTTCTTTGTTTTATATTACAGAATATGCATGGATCTTAGCTAAGCACTGTCTTCCTTATTTGTCTCTACAGGAGAGAATAGGAAATCTCATGGCTGAGGCCATGAAGATGGAGTCCTATACGACATATCAGGTTGGACGTACATCAAAATTGCTTTGTAAGTATATTTCGACCAAATAACTCATATCTAATGCTTGATAATTTTATCATGATGCTTTAATGCTCTTTCGCGTTTGGATTTTTCTACTTTTTTATAATATAAAGTAGTGTTATAATTACCGTCTCACCACTCCCATATATTTAATTATAGATTAGTTAATTTGATAAATTAGTTAACCTGAAGAAATACACTTTTCTTTATTCATTTCTGTCAGTCATACTAGAATGACATCTAAAAATGTTGGATTTTACTCTCTTTTTCGAAAAGTGACGAGGAAGCTAACAACAATATATAATTGAGAAAGAAATACCTAAGTTTAAATATAATAAAAGTCTTACGAACTAGCAGCTAAAGGTTCGAGCTTGCTCTACTTAGAATAAGTACCAACGGCACATGCCACATATAAGTGTGATCGAAGTGATCCGTCAAAAAACAGGAACAAAGAAAATACTCTGTGACCCCCAATTTGGAATACGTTCGATGACATATGTTGGCAATACCTACTACATACTCATTATAGATATATAACTGTGGTAGAAATACCTGCAAAACATCATCTACAAAAAGTATTACTTTTGGCTCATCAGATTCGCAGCCATTTAAAATTGGTTAAGATTTCCCAAAAAAAATTATTGGTCTCCAGTCAAATTTATCTAGTACATTTAAAGTATTGTGACAGACGAATTGGCACTTTTAAGTGGGAAGTTTTTGATTGATCGTTGAACTTTATTAGACCACGTATTGAAGAATATTAGCAAACAACAAACAGAATTCCAAGATACATAATAAGTTTGGAGATATTTAAAAAAATGCTGTTATAGATTAACTAACCCATGAGCTTTGTTGGTAATGACTTTCCAACAAAATCTATGGAAATGAAACTTCCATAGCAAAATATATATATATATGTAAATATCACGGCAAAATATTATGTTCGCCAATTTCTTGCAAAAGTCAGGCAAATATAAATTCCGATTCTAACGGATTACCATGGGAAACTACAAGAAAATCGAGGAAGCGGGACGGAATTTGGTGAAAAGCGCAAATTTAGAATTTACCTAAATATTAAAAACCTAAACGAAAACTTTGGCATCATTTGTGAGTATGTTGTAGGACAACATATTTTGTGATACCATGTGCAATTTCATTTCTAAAATTCGTTTCATGAATATGTTTTTCCACTGAGGTCGGGAATGTAACTGGTTGTCTAATTATGCGCAAAATCGTACATTTCATCAGCTTAATGTTTTAGTAAGGGTTAACGAATTGGCCACGACGGTGTCGGACATGGTATTTACCATCGCAAGTAATGCTTAACGGACACGAGGGCGAAGCTTTACGAGCGATGATAAATACCATATCACACGAGTGGACATTCATTAACCAATTTATCTTATGACGTTCATCCGGTCACCTATTCAATATAACGGTAATTACATTGAGGAAATTAACATATTAATTAGAAGGGATATTTATTTTTAAATTTTAAACAAGACGTAAAATGCTTAAAACACAACAATACAGTACAATATGTTTTCTTTCTTATAGCACAACTTAAATGTTTTTCATTCATCGTCCCAAGGAGTTCTGGCTGGTAATTGTTCTGATGGGTTAATGGGATTCCTGTGGTTTGTACTGGTTTGTGATGTTATGGCTTCAGTCTGTGTTCCAGAACTGGTAACAATGTGCTGTGACGTCACAAACCAGTACAAACCACATGGATCCCATTAACCAATCAGAAATAAAACCCAACCAGAACGCTTGAGACCACTCTTTTCGATGTTCAACGCATTAGTTCCCCACTGTAGATTACCGGGTAGAATTGCAATCGGTAACACATTTATATGTCTCTTGCTGTAAGAGTTTCCATTTCATCGATTTTATTGAAACTCGTTTCCAACAAAGCTAGCAGTTAGTTAATCTATGACGGCAATTAAAACAATCTATCGTCTCGTTTAGAAGATCTTCGCATTTTACCTAAAAACAAGCGGTCGAAAGAAGCAATTATATCTCCGAAAATATTATGTATCTTGGAATTTGTTTTGTGTTTACTATTCTTCAATAGCAGGACATGCATGGTCCACACATATCAACAAATAATCATTTATGATGCCAGTTCGACTGCAACAATACCCGCGGGCTACTTCAATGTTTCACAATTTCGTAATGTGCCAGTTATGATTACTTTATAGATAAGACGTCTGGTTCGACCCAAGACTACGTATATGGAAAGCTTGGAATCTTGTACACATATGCGTTGGAGCTGAGAGATAAAGGAGATCATGGCTTTACTTTACCCCAAGACCAAATACTGAATACTGCTACTGAAACTTTCGCAGGAATCAAGACACTTGTTAAAGAAATGAAATTGTAGGAACTTAGAAAAATACATGATATTTATATTAAAGCTTTTAAAAATGTGATGGACAACAACAGCATTTTGTCCATGAGATGTAGTACATTGTTCGGCTTTGTTTATCAGCGTTAGACGGTCTTGAAATACATATCAGATAAATACAAAATAATAAGTAGCCTATTAAGTAAAGTCATTAACCAGGGAGCAGAAAGGAAATATTTTGAATACGTGCGTCGCAGAACAATTTTTTCAACACCAACAACGACGTCCAAGCGCTTCAAATATGTTTCATTTCTGCTCTTTGGCACAAAGATATTCACGGACGATCTTCTGCAGGCTTTTATATGGACCCTACTTATTCTACAATACTGCTTTACGGGCTTTATCTAGATGAAATCTTAGGCGATCCTTCACATTTACTCATTCCCGCAGGCAAAATTATCAAGCTTTTGACCTCATGGCATATGAGTACGTACCCTTGCGAGCGTGTCGATAACTTATGCCTGAGTTTCTAAAGTTTGAAATGCATCTGGAGACAGAGAAGCAGCATTCTTGATTTCGAGCGGCTTATGAAAAGTCCGTTCAATTTTTCAACTAGAATTAAAGCCGGAATGTAATGGCGGAACGACAAGAGATGGTGGAGACAACTTAACACGTTCGATTAAAACGTTTTTTACACTTGCAATACTTTTTTGAACCTCTTGAGAGAATTATATATTATATACTTACATGTAAAATATATATAAGAAAAGATGATTATCGATTGTGTCTTTTAGGAAGAATTGTGGTTCTTTGTCCCAGAGAAGCCGTATAACTATTTCCATAAGAATTGTCTTGTAAAATAATCTCATTTTATGTATTTGTCACTGATGTTAATCCATTATTTCATAGCAAATTGTGAAATAAAATACCTTTTGACTTGGTTCTGTTGTGTATGTGTTGATTTAGCGCGCGCATATAATACAGCTCGGGATTCCTGTGGCTCAGGTTTGTTTACCTATAGCTCGGGCTTCCTGTGGCTCATCTCGCTAACAACTGATACAAATACACAAGGCAGGCAACTAAATTCACGGCCGCCAAGCGAGACGCGCGAGAATTTTGCCGAAAAACGAAAACTTTCCCGTTCCTGCTCCCTCTCTAACATTCAAAATGTTGAATAACAGTAAACGAGCTAAGTTTTTGGTGGTATTTCACGGCAATATCGAGTGGTACACACTCGCAAAAGCTTCCTAGAAACCGTCAAACCGGTCCATATTTCCGGCGATTTTTTTTCTCCCTATGATCGGAACAGATATGAGCCATCATAAGGATTTATAACGGTCATCACATTCAATGTTTTTAATTAAACTGTCGAATGATCTCCCGTCTAAGAGTCCCCAGCGAAGAAAAGGACAGCTGACACATTTCCACTAATCTCCACCGGCCCCGATGAAGTTTTTTGGCAGCTTCCGACAAACGAACCGGAAGAAAAACATCTCGAAGACTTGATGGTGTGAGAACGCGGGAGTTTGTTTACAAAAAAAATATTTCGCACGACCGCTAAACTCTCGTATTATGATCTCAGACCAAATTTTACTCCACTCTGATTACCATCAATAAATTCAGCACAAAAACAGTTTATCACATCATAAAAAAATATTTAACTAGCAAATTACTCGTTCCAAGAGTGCCAAGATCTTTCAAATTTCTAGTCAAGAGTGTGAAGAAGAAGTTCCACTTTCTTCTGATTTGAACTCCGAAAGACCTAAGTCGATTTGTCGAAGGCAAAGAAAACATTGTACAGCGTTAAGGTTACCGGATACCTTCAAAACGCGGACGGTATAAAACGCAGGTGTGCAGGTGTGCAGGTGTGCAGGTGTGCAGGTGTGCAGGTGTGCAGGTGTGCAGGTGTGCAGGTGTGCAGGTGTGCAGGTGTGCAGGTGTGCAGGTGTGCAGGTGTGCAGGTGTGCAGGTGTGCAGGTGTGCAGGTGTGCAGGTGTGCAGGTGTGCAGGTGTGCAGGTGTGCAGGTGTGCAGGTGTGCAGGTGTGCAGGTGTGCAGGTGTGCAGGTGTGCAGGTGTGCAGGTGTGCAGGTGTGCAGGTGTGCAGGTGTGCAGGTGTGCAGGTGTGCAGGTGTGCAGGTGTGCAGGTGTGCAGGTGTGCAGGTGTGCAGGTGTGCAGGTGTGCAGGTGTGCAGGTGTGCAGGTGTGCAGGTGTGCAGGTGTGCAGGTGTGCAGGTGTGCAGGTGTGCAGGTGTGCAGGTGTGCAGGTGTGCAGGTGTGCAGGTGTGCAGGTGTGCAGGTGTGCAGGTGTGCAGGTGTGCAGGTGTGCAGGTGTGCAGGTGTGCAGGTGTGCAGGTGTGCAGGTGTGCAGGTGTGCAGGTGTGCAGGTGTGCAGGTGTGCAGGTGTGCAGGTGTGCAGGTGTGCAGGTGTGCAGGTGTGCAGGTGTGCAGGTGTGCAGGTGTGCAGGTGTGCAGGTGAAAAGTTTCCAGGAATTTATATCAAGTTAGTTGTACACTTGTACACAACCTACTGGAGTCAGTAAACAAACAACACCAGTCTATCAAATGCCATGACGTCATCAGTCACGTGACCCGTGGGAAAATCGAGCATATCTCTTTAACAAAGCAGAATATCTGAACCAAACTTGTACACAGAAACCTACTAGAGTAAACAAACAACACCAGTCTATCATATGCCATGACGTCATCAGTCACGTGACCCGTGGGAAAATTGAGCATATCTCCTTAACAGACCGGTATCATTCAACCAAATTCGTAGACAGAAAGAAGGCCGAATGAATGCGAGGGTGTTACGTTATTTGAGCAGCGATATAAAATACTACGCTATAAAACAAACCTGAGTGGTATGGGCCATTTCAAGACTTACGTGTAACCAAGTGTATGTCCAACACTGAACAATGGTCGCTAAAGTTCCCGCCTTAGTATTGTACGTTTTTTTTTTTTTTTTTTTTCAAATCGAGAAAACTTTTTGGATCTTTCTTGAAGAGGCTGTATGCTTAGTGGCATCTCTTTCAGGAAACACTCTTTTAAATTGTCCTTAGTACAAGGCTCGGTTTTAAATTACATACCGGAGAAGCATTACCCCGGCGGAGTCAAAAGAACTTCAGTCATAAATGTATTGTAGTGTGCAAATTAGATAACATTTTGAGAGGCTCAGAGTTACAACTAACTCGAGAATCAAAAATTATAACTACGGATATATTTTATAAAGTAGAGAGATTTTACTTAACTCTCAACATAGTCTAAAAGTCAGTATCTGTTCGACCCAAACAAACAAAAGATAACAAAAGATGTAGAGAACAGGGCCTAGTTCCCAAAATGCGCTAATTCAGGATAAGTTATCAAGTCAACCAATATTATCAGTTAACATTCAATCCAGGATTAGCGCTAATTGGGCTTTCAGGATCTCTGGCCAAAGTAATAGAGTGTAGAGTGTATTACTCTCTTAGTCACAGGTTAAATAAAATCACTCTAGCTATCAAAATAACAAAATGTACACGTTCATAAGCTTCTATATATCGTTACAATCCCGTTACAGTTCAGTTGTTTTACATAAAGGAATAGCGTAATTGTAAGGTCGGTGCACACTAGGCGTCTCAACGCACGGTCACAACGCAGCGCCGCGCCAATTTTCCTCGATCGTGTGCACTGTCTAAAAATCTTGATGCCGCGTCAGAATTCGGCACCCGCGTCTGGCGCATGAATTCAAACTGGTCAGTTATCCCGAACAGAGCACACAAAGGGAATTGGCGCTGCATCGTGACGCCTGGTGTGTACCAACCTTTACTGATTTTAGCGCACAAATTTGTTTAAAAATCATTCATGACAGAAAATAAACGAATTATGTTTTGTTTGCCGTTTGATTCTGTCAATAATTTTAGTGAAAGGGGTGTTTTATTTTAAGGTTTTCAATCAAATTATAAGGCAAGGAATGACCCTTCCTGAATTTGATATAACTTTTGATGAAATAAAGTTGATAACAGCCTTGTCCTTTCGGTGCTTTGGCCAAATATTAATCAGGATCAAGTCTGATTTACTTTACTTTCATTCGGCCTTCTTTCTGTCTACGAATTTGGTTGAATGATACCGGTCTGTTAAGGAGATATGCTCGATTTTCCCACGGGTCACGTGACTGATGACGTCATGGCATATGATAGACTGGTGTTGTTTGTTTACTCTAGTAGGTTTCTGTGTACAAGTTTGGTTCAGATATTCTGCTTTGTTAAAGAGATATGCTCGATTTTCCCACGGGTCACGTGACTGATGACGTCATGGCATTTGATAGACTGGTGTTGTTTGTTTACTGACTCCAGTAGGTTGTGTACAAGTGTACAACTAACTTGATATAAATTCCTGGAAACTTTTCACCTGCACACCTGCACACCTGCACACCTGCACACCTGCACACCTGCACACCTGCACACCTGCACACCTGCACACCTGCACACCTGCACACCTGCACACCTGCACACCTGCACACCTGCACACCTGCACACCTGCACACCTGCACACCTGCACACCTGCACACCTGCACACCTGCACACCTGCACACCTGCACACCTGCACACCTGCACACCTGCACACCTGCACACCTGCACACCTGCACACCTGCACACCTGCACACCTGCACACCTGCACACCTGCACACCTGCACACCTGCACACCTGCACACCTGCACACCTGCACACCTGCACACCTGCACACCTGCACACCTGCACACCTGCACACCTGCACACCTGCACACCTGCACACCTGCACACCTGCACACCTGCACACCTGCACACCTGCACACCTGCACACCTGCGTTTTATACCGTCCGTTCAAAACGAAAAAGATGGGAAATTTTTTTTTCGCACAGAAATGTAGTTTTAGTAGTAGTGTCTCATATACCAAAAACTCCGTTAAAGACTCTATGTCGACCGGCATCCATTGCGGGCGTTTGTTTTTGTTTTGATTAAAGAATTCGACCTGGCGTTCCTCGCTAGCCTTCGTGACGGCCATCTTGATCTCACAAGACATTAACCTGAGTAAGGAAGGGGGAGAGGGACTGATACTCAGGTTAACAAGACATCGGAAGACGAATTGCAGAGGATTAATGTTTATGGTGAGTTTTAAGTTTCTATGAAACGCCAACAAGTCAATAGACAATACGATCGGTATTTATCTGTGTTTCTTTCAATTCAATTTTACTGAAGGTTGCCGGCGAAGCCGAAGTTCTACACGAAGACAGAGCCGATATTTGCAGTTCAACTTATACTTGTATTATTTCTATATATAAAAAAAAAAGGAAAGATGGCCAAACACGTGGCTGCCCTTGTAGCACGGCAGACTTAGAATGTATGGCGAATCGGTATAAGTGTGGTACATCGAGAAAGCCATGTGCAACTGAAGGTATGAACGTAACAGCTGAAAAGAAAGTCAAGTTTGTGCAATCAACAAAACACCCGACTAAATATTTTTATCACAGCCAAACTAAAGACAAAAATAAAAAGGTGTAAAACATGTTTTTGTATTACGAACATTATTTCAGAATTAGAAACAGTTCCTCAAGGAAGTGCGCAAATTATGTAAGTGTACCAGACTGTTCACTAGTGAGAACACCAAACAGGAAATAGCTAGTGTATTAAAGTACACGATTTATATTTTTCAGAAGGATTTTAGTATAATCTCTCCACATTTCTTTTTATAAAGATTTCTTTAACGATTTAGCACGACGACAGAGTTGAAATTCTTGTAAAACTCCGGGGGGGGGGGGGGTACTCCCTTATGTGGCCTAAACAGGGACGTGCGCTGGACAGGGTACGGTTTTTGGCCTCTGTCCTGAACAGGATATATAATTTCATGAGTATGTCCTACCTGTCCTAACCAGGGTATTGATTGCACGATTATCCTCATCTCACCGGTCTTTAACAAGTCATCAGTGACTCCACAAGATCATTGTCACCCAATCATTGCAATTGCCAATAAAACACAATTGTGTAAAACAAGACAGTCTGTATTTTGTCATTTGTCCTAAACAGGGTCCTAAACTAGAGGGTGTTGTGCTACACAGGGTAGGTATTTAGAGTTTTTCTGTCCTAAACAGGGTCAGGGTTTCAACCCTATACCCAAACATGGGTCCAGTACCCCCCGGGGTAAAACTGTCAAACAATGGCTGTGGGAGCTTAGATTTTACAATCTTCACGAGTCACAAATCCAGGCCCAGAACCCGGAATTCCAGGAACGTTGTGCCTTGCTCCTGAGAATAAAATTTTATGTTACAGACGAAGGGAATGCATCACTTCATACGCCCTGGACGAAGCCTAACATGTCTAAACAGACATGTTCTCAAAATTGCCATTCGCTGTAGGTGAAATTAGGGTGGATCTTCTAGACATTTCAATGGCCAGCTACTGCAAGACAGCCTAGACAGTTTGTTTTGTGGGAGCATGGCTATTTGGGGAAAGGAACAGTTATTCCTTCTTGTGCCATAAAAAACATCCATCAACAGATCCCTCCCCAGACAATGTCTATATAGCCTTGAGATCTCATTAGATGGGATGCTTGTTGAAAAATTCCAAAGGAACCAATGCCATAAAGGTACTGTTGGCATTTCAAATTAAACACCCAAAATATGCATTTTTACCCCAAAAGGTATGAGCATCGCCATCAGCTAGATATAGGGAGTCACCCCCAGGAGAGTCCCCGTCCCCCCCCTCCCCCCCCCCCCCCCCGCACAGCTGAGTTCACACAAACTATGAACAGGGATGGACGGATGGATTATTAAAGTGAGGTGGGACCCATTGAATGCCCTGGTTTGTTGGAATGTGTAATATCTATATTTTCAAACTAATTTATCTTCAGAATATTCTTTAAACAAGTTAATTGCTTGCATGAATTGTTTTGCAATTATCATCTGCTTGTAGGAATTTCTTGGTTAACTTTTTACCTAGCACAATTTTTTTAGTGGGGAGTTGTCAACCACAGTCCAGTCAGTGGTTTCTAATGATCCACCCCTTACAAACACTTTTCCTATAGCCCACATTCGATATAGCATAGGGGGTGGAGTCAGGTGGGCTCTCACAAATATTAGTCAGAGAAACAAAGTTGAGGGTTTATATCAGGTTTATACAACATCAAATTTCCAAGGAAAATATCAGATTATAGGCTCAAGACAGAAAGTCTGTATTCACTGCTTTCTTATCCCAAAATTGTGCAATTTGTTGGAGGACACTTTGTATAAATACAATAGTTATTCATCTTTCCTGGAACAACTCATCTTTTCCAAAAACATTGTCCCATAGAAGATAAGAAAGCTATTGTGCTTATGCAAAGTGCCCTCCAAGAATTGAAAAATTTTGGGTTGAGAAAGTGGTGAATCTTTATTGTTCAAATAAAATAACAATTCCTTTGCTCTCATTGGACAAAGACGACCAGACACATGACTAGGCAATATGAGAGCATAGTGGAAAGTGCCCAGCTAGCACTATTGCAAAAAAACAACCCAGAGTAATAACAACAACAATAGAGTTTCTGTTGTGGGCCTTAGTGCAATATCCATTTACCTGACATATATTAGTTGTTAGAAATCAATTGTGCTCTATCAGCAATGCTGCAATCTAATTGGCTAAGCTACTCACTACAACACTTGTGTGGTATATACTAAAAACATTATTCAACACAGATCCAGTGACAATTGGTGGATATTTACCTCCCTGTGAAGTGACATGGCAAGTTACAGTGTCACAACTTCAACATGGGCCACCACATTGTCAAATTTGATTGGCTTGGAAGCTACTGATGTCTAGGCCTTTAAATATTATTGGCTTGGGGACTACCAAAGTCTGGATCATTTGTTATAAACTTGTGCTGTGACTGGCTGGTTAGTGTCGTGTGGTCCTGTTAGAAGTCGTCACACTGTAAATATCCACTACTAGTAAGGGATATTTATTTAATTATTTCTTAGCCCTAAATCTGCTGCAATATTAAGTAATCAAATAAATCAATTCTGGGCTTTCTCGTAAAGCAATAGTTGGAGCCAGATGTCTTGGATGTTGTTGTGGCAGAGGCACTACCTTTAAAATTATGTGCTGTAATATAAGGGATAAGTGTTTTTGAGGAATAATTCTCAAGTTGTGATTCTAATTGTCACCACAGAGCTAAGGCTTATGATTTGAGAAATAGGATTTTAGTGTGAAACCCTGATCCTTGGGCCTATGTAGCTACAATGTATTACAAGGTTACTCTTGTAATTTTGAGAATGCATTCAAGAAAAAATGAAATTCCCTACCCTATAGAAGACTTATTAACCTATCCAAACTTGAAGCTAAATACTGAAGAACTTCAAGAATGCTAAAGGTACAAGTACACTAGTTTATTAGCATTCCCATATACATACATGGTATTGCCTAATTAATATACAATCACACTGAGATTAGAGAAGTGAAAAAAATTATAGTTCTTTGTAACAAGATATTTCTCCTCTCAAAAGGAGAATTTAAAAGGAGAATTTACTAAAGGTAAATTGTATAGCCTACGTGTATATCAGACCAATACGATGAAACCTGCATGCAACTGTACTCACTCATGAAATTACATAATGATAGTGACATGACATGTATAAAGTTCTTGAGGTAGACTTTGCTCGTGCTGATCACCTCCAGATCCTGTTGTGCTGATTGGACATGAACTGAAGACAAGACCAATACGTAAAAAAAGATAAGAACATATTAACGTGAGTAGAGCAGAGAGTGAGAACAGACTACAAACTCAAGTACAGAGCGCAAAGAATTTCAAGTATTACTTACTGCAGTAAAACTTGAGCGAATTCACTGTCCGCGAGTCTTGAATAACCCTTCGAGGCTTTCCAATCCCTTTCCTGTCTTGTACCGATTCTCTTAAGTATATCACTTTCAAAGTCACTGGTTTTTTGGGCCGTCCTCCTCTAACTAGTTGCCGATTTGGTTCGGCCTTGGACGCCATCTAAAAGATGGACGTCTCTAAGTTTAAACTCATGACTCATAACAGGTCTAACAAGAGTATAGAACGGAATGATTCTTGCCAAATAACTGAATGTGAAGTTAACTGATTGACTTATACGTCTTTTGAGAGTAATTCTTTCCTAAAAATCGAAATGATTACAAGGATCAAAGAAGATTACTGAGCGACTACAGCTTTCCACGCTAAAACTCGACTTTCGTATGATACGAAACTCCAAAGCGCCCGCATTGCATGCCGGTCGACATAGAGTCTTTAAAAAAAAAATTGACGTTGAAATACCGAAAGGAAGTTTTTAACCGGAAGTAAAAGGTTCTTTTTGATTGACAGCAGATCAATAAACACATGGCAATCTCCCGTAACGACGGTGTGGGGAAGGGCTTGGTATATAACGTGTTACAAGATACAATGATACGGAGATACCAAGATACAGTGATACAGTGATACGGTAATACAATGATACAGTGATACAGTGATACAGTGATACAGTGATACAGTGATACGAAGATCTCTAAATGTAGTTTTTGCTAGCCTGAATCAGTTTCAGCCGTCTCCTCCGGAGTTTTGGCAGCAATTTTTCACATACCAAAAACTGTTTAAAAAAATCAGTACGCAAAAGGAAGTTTTTAACCGGAAGTAAAAAGTTCTGTTTGATTGACAGCAATTCAATTAACACATGCATGTGATCACTCGCCCGTAACGAAAGCTAGCATAAATTCATTTCATGTTTATTGAGAAACGTTTTTCCAGCCCCGATCCATGAGTTGTTGGCCTTATGTCTTCCAAAAAGCAAGCAGGGCTAAATGCTTCAGCAGGGCTAAGCTCCAGCAGGATGCCCTTAGCATGGAAAGAAGCAAAGCAAGGCCAAACAATGCATACGACTACGAGCCTCGCAAAACCCGACAAGTTCAGACAGCCGGAGTGCCGAGTGGTCCACATCTGAACATAAAGAAGAATTGATAGGAGATTTGTTTCCAAGAAAGCTTAGATGAAAACATATTAAAACTCTGAATCGTTTGAAACCAACACCATGATCTCGCTATTTGCCGTGCTGTTTCGCTGTCACTGGCATTTAAGGCCTTTGATTTCTGTGCCCTTCCTTTGTCATTTATAGGTGTTCGCTTTGGCTTTTTCCCTCAAGGATCTTTCGTCTTTTCCATTTTCCAAGTCATAAGAAAACTAGAACCGGCTGTAACAATTTTCTCGATGCGGCGCGTAGCTTTGATCGGAAATCAACATTGCATTTTCGGGAAATCTTGGGCTATTTTCTAGGCTTTTCAACCAAAATAGAGTTTATAAAAAGCTCTAACTCAAGAAGAATTGATTCGATTTGTCTGAATTTTTACAAAATGTCAATTGATATCTCTGCTGCAAAACAAAAAATTGTTGGGGAATTGGGAAATTCTAAAAAGAGAGCTCTTGACGGTGTTTCCCGCATATCTACCCTTATATCTAGTCGGATTTTCACCTAAAGCATGATAAACCAAATCGAATTTTGATATTCCCCTGCACGGTTTTGTAATACGATTCCTCCGAAATGCGACAAAGCAACCATAAAATATTTTTGGAGATCGGAGAAACGGGATCGCGGAAAATTTTCAAAATCCTCCCCCTAAAATCAAGCAAGGGTGAAACTTTAAAAAAAATCGTGCAAGGTTCTAATGACAGAAATTCGAACAAAAAAAATCAATTTTCAAATGGTCCGTCCCTAAATCTAGTTGCCAATGAGAATAAAGCTTTCAGCGTTAATTTCGTATTTGTGTTGCAAAAATCTTTCTTCAACAAGGGCAATAAAGTGGTTCAATTTTAAATGCGTAACGTTCAAAAGTTAAAATTAAATAACAAAATAATCAGACAAAGCAGTCATGCTGAAAGATAATACCGTTAAATTAGCGTCACGCCACGGCTGCAAGAGCTCAAGTGACCCATACAACAGTCCGTTTCATACAGAAACCTGTGTTTAGCGGGGCCATTTCGCGTCCGCTTAAAAAAAGGAAATTTGAGATGTTCGTATCACTGTATCACCGTATCACTGTATCACCGTATCACCGTATCACTGTATCACCGTATCACCGTATCTTGGTATCTCCGTATCATTGTATCTTGTAACACGTTATATACCAAGCCGTGGGGAAGAGCACATATTAAATTCATTTCATATACCAATGTTTACGTTTATTGAAAAAAGTTTTTCCACACACGATTCCATCGGTCGTTGGCCTTATATCTTACAAAAAGCAAGCAGGATGTCCTTAGCTTGGAAAACAAAGAAAAAAGAAAAGCAAAACGAGGCCAAATAATGCATACGGCTACAATTACAAAGCCAAGTAGGAGTCCTCGCAAAACCCGACAAGCGTTCGTATTTTCACTTTAAGACAGAGTGCCGGGTGGTCCACATCTGAACATAAAGAAGAGTTGATAAAAGCCAGCCGAGAGAATATTTGTTTCCAAGAAAACTTAGATGGGAATGTAAAATCTGACGGTGACCCTGAATCGGTTGAACCACGATCTCGCTATTGCCGTGCTGTTTCAGATGCCTGCAAATTGCTGTCTCCTCTACTAACTATGCTGGCATTCAAGGCGTCTCTATCGGGCGTTCACCTTGGCTTAGTCCCTCGAGGTCTTTTTGTCTTTCCCATTTTTCTAGCCTGGGAAACCAGCCGACTGTAATACCGCGACCATTTTTCAAGTCACACAAAAAAGAACAAACATGTTCTCGATGCGGCGCGTAGCTTTTATAGGAAATCAACATTGGCGGGAAATCTTGACAGATAGTTGAACTTTGATGCGAAATGATTGGCCAAGAGCTTGCTAATTGTTGGAGAGGCGGGGCTTCAGATTCACGCACGACAGACGGGTATGTTTTTTTGAAGTGCTATTTTCTCGCTTTCGATTTTCAACCAAAATAGAGTTTTAAAAAAGCTCCCACTCAAGAGAAATGTATTCGATTTGTGCGAAATTTTCACAAAATGTCAATTGATATCTCAGCTGCAAAACCTTGTCGGGGATTTGGGAAATTCTAAAAAGAGAGCTCTTGACGACGTTTCCCGCATATCTACTCGGATTATTTTTCGCCTTTTCACGGAAAGCATGATAACTTTTGAACTAAATCGAATTTTGAAATTCCCCGACACTCGGTTTGTAATACGATTCCTCTGAAATGCGACAAAGCAAACATATTTTTAAACTTTAAAATATGTTCGGAGTCGGAGCTTCTGAAAGCCATCTCACTAGATCGGAGAAACGGGATGGCGGAAAATTCGAGATTTTCAAAGAACTCAAAACTTTTTATGTATTCTTGTAGCCAATTTTATAAGCTTTAAAATGATACATGAATGATTTATCTACGATGTTTCCTCGAGGCGCTACATAATTTAGACTGGAAACGCACCCTGAAGTGTTTCAGCGGCTCAGAAGTCTCAGCTGATAGCTTGCATTTTTACCAGCCTTAGGGTTCCCTTTTTGCTTGCATTTTTACAGTTCAAGTCGGCTGATTACTTTAACTAGTAGTCTAACGGATTGCTTCCAAATATATGAGTATTTGAACACTTTTTGCAATGGTTTTATTGCTAACTCTCACTCAGTTTTCTCCAAGTCACTGCTCACTTTTGATTTTTTTTGTTCAGTTCAAACGTCAACTTAGTTCGCACAAAAGTAGCCTGGGAACCAGCCGACTCTTATCGCTCCCCAACTCGCGAAAGAGACGTCTGGGCAATGAGGCAGAAAATTCCATACTGATGACGTAACAGATGGCAGTTTAACGATGCATAAATTAGTTGCAATTGCGAACAACAGAGTTTAACTACCGAGGCTGCTCGTTTGCTTGACAGTGAATCACCGTCATGAACAACCATGAAATTCAAGCTATTTAGCGTGTGTCGGTAGCTCGTTTGCTTCGTTCTTTCAGCGGCTCGGCACGGTCAAGTGAATTTGTCCTACGACTGTCAAAACATAATAGTTGTTTATAAGTTCAAAACCTACACACAGCACAGCAGGCCACTTTTCACGCCACTTTTCACGCCCGAAGAGGCTTATTAGCTACAGAATACAGTTATTTTCAAGGTATACTACCGAGGCTGCCCGTTTGTTTGGGTCAACAGCCATCACGTTCGTGATTCATAGCGCACTTTAATACATGTAATGTTTATTCATAGCCGAAATTCACTGCCTAGCAAAAGATCCGGCTTGAAAAGTGGCCCTGAACGATTTATCCGGCAACAACAACTAGTGTTCTGTGATAGCTCAGTGTGAGTAGGTTTATATGAAATTATGAACAACTATCACAGTACCAGTTTTTGATCACTTACTTGTAAATGTTTTGACAGTACGATATTTCGCTTTATTAGCCGCTGAAAGAACTATGCAAAGCAGCCACCAACAGCACCGACGCACACTAAATATGCATGAATTTCATGGTTGTTCATGACGGTGATCTACTGCCAAGCAAACGAGCAGCCTCGGTAGTTATATTCCTTGAAAAGAACTCTGTTGTTGGCATTCGGCTTCTGAGAATTGCAACTAATTTATGTATCGTTAAACGGCTATCTGCTACGTCATCAGTATGGAATTTTCTGCCTCGTTGCCCACGTCTCTTTCGCGAGTTGGGGAGCGATAAGAGTCGGCTGATTTCCCAGGCTAGCACAAAAGGCGCGAAAACGTTTTGCACGCGTGCGCTACCAAATTCCCGCCTCGGCATGAGAGCTAGTTTGCTTTTTGCATCCGAGATCCACTCATGGCCTCCTGACCTGAATCTCGCCCGAGAATGTTTTGTCTCGGACGAACTTCTGAGCCTCTTTCTACACTTAACGCGGCTGTGCAATGTTTAGCAGGATTTGTTTCTCTGTCTTCGACAAACGACGAGAAAATGTTGGACATTTGCTGGAACTGTTAGACTATAGGTTTAAAGAGATGGCCAGATGGACGGACTAACTCTTTGTCTTCGGACTTCGGTTCGTGTTTCGCTTCAACTTCTCAATGTTTGTGCCAATTTGTGGTGGAAAAATCGACTTCTTCAAATCAGAAGAAAGTGGAACTTCTTCTTCACACTCTTGACTAGAAATTTGAAAGATCCTGGCATTCTTGCAACGAGCAAGCTCACTACAAATACGGTAATTTGCTAGTGAAATATTTTTTTTATGATGTGATAAACTGTCATGTTTGTGCTGAATTTATTGATGGTAATACTAGTAGAGTGGAGTGAAATTCGGTCTGAAATCATAATAGTATACGAGAGTTTAGCGGTCGTGCGAAATATATTTCTTTGTAAACAAACTTCCCGCGATCTCACACCATCAAGTTTTCGGGGTTGTGTATCAAGTTGCAAAACAGCCTATACGAGGGAGATTAAGGGAAATATGTACAAGTCAGCTGTCCATTTATTCGCTGGGGACGGCATTCGGAAGTTTGATTAAAACAATTTGAATGTGATGACCGTTATAAATCCTTATGATGGCTCATATCTGTTCCGATCATAAGGAGAGAAAAAATCGCCGAAAATATGGACCGGTTTGACGCTTTCTATGAAGCTTTTGCGAGTGTGTACCACTCGATATTGCGGTGAATTACCACCAAAAACTTAGCTCATTCACTGTTCTTCAACATTTTGAATGTTAGAGAGGGAGCAGGAACGAGGAAGTTTCCATTTTTCGGCAAAATTCTCGCGCGTCTCGCTTGGCTATTATGAGCGCGCGCTAAATCAACACATACACGCAGAATCAAGTCAAAAGGTATTTTATTACATAATTTACTAAGAAATAATGGATTAACATCGGTGACAAATACACAAAATGAGAGGATGGTTAGCCTGTGTTACAATAATCGAAACTGCTCTAAAAAAAATAAGGAATTATAATCACTTGCAGTCACAATCTGTAGAGAATCAAGTGCACAGCCAATGAGAATAAAAAAACAACAAGGAAGATTGAACGATGAGAATTTAACTCGGCGGAAAACAATCGACAATCAGCCTCCTCAGAGTATGTGATTTTCAAGATGGCGACTGGAGAGAAATTCAAGCAGCGACGAGGTTAATGCATAATTTAACGCACGCGCTGAAATCAAATCAAATCAAATCAAATCAAACTTTATTTATACACGGAAATATTCTGACAGACTATATCTGATTTCCACAGAAGCCGTGTTATCTATACTAAGCTAATTATGCTCCTAAAAATTACATCGAATTCAAACTTATTTATTATATACATAAAAACATCTTAATAAAATAACTACTATAATATAAAAATACTGTTCTATTAAATAAATATATTATTGGAATAAAAGTATAGGTCTAAGTCATTTGTTGAGCAGAGTGATTTCTGCGATTTGTTTTTTGAACGAAATAAGAGACTATGTTTCACGTACCGCAGTGGGAAGCTCATTCCACAACTTTGCTCCGCTGTATGACAAACTCTTTTTCAGGAACTCAGTTTTTGGTTGAGGGAGACAAAACTTTGTCTCACAACCTCTTAAGTTGTAGTGAAGTGAGCTTCCCATTGTTTTAAATAAGTCGACGAGGCTGCATGGCGCGCAATTATTATGTATTTTATGCATGAGCGTCGCCTTTCGCTTTGCCCTTTTTTCATCCAATCTTTCCCACCCTAAAGATGCTAGGAGTACATTGGAGCTGGTATTGTAATCCGCTGATAAAATCAACCTAGCGGCCCTATTTTGGAGAACTTGCAATTTATCGGATAGGACTTTACCCAATGTGTCCCAAACTTTGCAGCAATAGGTAATGTGCGACTCAATGAGAGAGTCGTAAACCTTTATAAGTATTTCTTGGGACACATATGGTCTTATCCTTTTCATAGCCCCTAGACCAGAAATTATCTTTTTGGTTATGTAATTAATGTGCTCAGTCCATGTTAAATGCTCATCTATCATAACACCTACTGATTTGCTATTTGCGACTCCTCTAATTGGTACGTTCCCTATTTTTATTACAGGCGAATTGTCTAAGAGTGACAGACGTTGTCTAGAGCCGACTAGCATGTATTCTGTTTTGGCAACATTGAGATGTAACTTGTTAGCTAAAAGCCATTGAATGATATTTTGGAGTTCATGGTTTGCTCTGGACTCAACGTCCGTTATGTCTGAGCCACATATAGTAATATTGGTATCATCAGCAAAGAGGCAAGCATCTGGTATACCTAAACAATTTGGCAAATCGTTTATATATGCGAGAAAAAGTAGTGGCCCTAATATTGTGTCTAAGGCACACCACATGTAATTGTTTTCTCACTCGATCTAATATTATGGATGGAGCATGATTGCGTTCTATCTGACAGATAAGAATGTAATAAACTAACTGAGCTGTGACTGAGACCATAAAGATTTAGTTTTTCTAATAGCAATTCGTGATTGACGGTACTGATCAAAGGCCTTTTTGAGGTCTAGAAAGATCACGATGTTGAAAAGGCCTCGGTCCATATTAACAAGCCATGAGTTCGTAGATTTCAATAAGGCTGTCATCGTTGAATGCATTCTCCTGAATCCAAACTGTTTATTCGTTACACTCGTTCTCAATAACACGTGCAGATTCGAAACGAAATTCCTGAATTCGAAGTCGTTTCTGGTGGATGTCAATCAAACGGTTTCCATGGAGTTTGAAGTGAACCGTTCGGGTAACTAGCATTTTATAAACATGGCAAAGTCTTTCCCAAAGTGCAAAATAGGGAAATCACATAAACGTTATGTGTGAGCGAGCGGTTTGTGTATGAGATCAAAATAGGGAAATCGCATAAACTTTATGTGTGAGCGAGCGGTTTGTGTATAAGATCAAAATAGGGAAATCACATAAACTTTATGTGTGAGCGAGCGGTTTGTGAATAAGATCAAAATAGGGAAATTGCATAAACGAGCGGTTTGTGTATAAGATCAAATTAGGGAAATCGCATAAACTTTATGTGTGAGCGAGCGGTTTGTGTATAAGAAATCTGATTGTTTATATAGCTTTCAAAGGTCTTGGAAAAATAATTATAGTTATTTTTATTCATCCAGTTGCAGATATGCTCCTAATAAGAGGTTTTATCGAGCAATACCCTCGAGCTCTACCCAGTCGACGAGCTCCAGGCATGGATACAACATTCGACAGGGCAAATTGTTTTTTTGAAACTCTCAGGACATGGATTATCGGCAATGCTCTCCACTCTCGACTGACATTTCGGTGAGGAATTCAAGCAAAACACAATCGTTTTTCGGCTTAGTATCTGCCATTTCTCTACCTATGTCGCCTCAAATTACTTACGATTTCGTTGACCTCCTACACTATTTATGTTTCCTCCACATCTGGGAGTTGTATGGCGACGTTTTCGTAGTATTGAGATTCTGCTTCATCTCCTTCAGCAAATTCTCTAACCCAATTTTCAAACATCCCTCGTGTCCGTCTTGGAGAATTGCTGACCGAAGAAGCATGCAGACGTGTTGCCATAGAAATATAGTTGAGTGACATCCACCAAATTGACGTTTTCCGTTGGAAATTCAATTTCGAACCTGCACGTGTTATTGAGAACGAGTGTAACAGATTCTCGTTAGAAAAATAATTATATAATTGATCATATAGTAACTATTCTTTCGAATACTTTACTAATGACCGGGAGGATAGATATGGGCCTATAGTTGTTCATGTCATTGCGTGGTCCATTTTTATGCAACGGGTTGACTCGAGCTCTCTTCCATTCGGAAGGAAATATACCTGATTCCGTCGATAATTGCATTGAAAAGAGAGGTTAAGGATTCGGAGATAACTGGCCCAGCGGCTTTTAATATTTTGGCGGATATTCCGCCAAGCCCCGTTGCCTTTGTTGACGATAGTTTATCTATAAGTCTGAGTACTTTCTCCTCGTTTATTAGTGTAAAGTCGAATGTACAATGGGCTTTTTTAATGTAGTCTTTGAAATCAGTTGAGCCAGCTTCTACATTTTTAGCAAGATTAGGACCGATCCCAACAAAGTGATTATTAAAAAGTTCTGAAATTTCGGCGGGATCTCGAGATGTAAATGATTGATCATTGCATTTAATTTCATTTATAGCTGTATGTTGAGACTGCCTACCCAATAAATGATTAATTGTTCTCCACGTGCCTTTAGTATCTCCCTTGCTTTTGTCTATTTCTGCGTTGTAGTAATTTCGCTTAGCTATTCTTAGTGCGTTGTTTACATCATTTCTTAATGCCTTGTACGCATTCCAAAAGTCTTTGTTTTTTGTGACAACATATTTCCGCTTCATTCTATCTCTTTCACGTATTGTCTCTCTGATTTCTTTTGTTATCCAAGGTAAATTTCATGCCCGAATTCTTTTTGTTTTCAAGGGGACATGTTTATCAATGACTTGCATGAACATTGTTTTCCATGCTTCCCATATCTGATTCGGATTTTCAAGGTACAAAAGGCTGGACCATTGTTGATTTTGTAAGTCGCGGCGGAAATTTTGTAAATCAATTTTTTTTAAACTTCTGTTGTTAACTATTCTCGCCTTATTTTTAACTATTCTATTTATTTTTCGTATCCCAAATATCATGCTATGATCACTTATCCCGAGATGGATGACTCCGGAGGAAATAACTTTCTCAGGATTACTAGTGATCAGAACATCTATTAGTGAGGAAGAATTTTCAGTAATGCGCGTAGGCTGTGTGATGATCTGACTGAGCTGATACAAATCGCAGAATGATTTCAATCGACTGGTGTTCATATCTGTGGTATTCATCCAACCACAGTTCAGATCACCAATCACATATTGTTCCTTCTGTTCGCCATCTACAGTTGCTATGAATTGTTCAATTAAAGTAAAATATTCAGATGACGAGCTTGGTGGTCTGTAAATGTTAGACAAAATAAACGATTTACTCTGGGGCTTTAAAATTTCAACACACAAAGCCTCTAGATCGGGTGGAACTAATTCGTCTCTCTTAAATATAGTTAACCGTATTTTTTAGGTAGAGACAAACACCTCCCCCCATTCTATTACGGTCGCGGCGAATCAACTCATAACCGACTATGTTCATTTCTGTGTTCGGTATAGACCAGTCAAGCCTCGTTTCATTTAGCGCTAATACATGTAATGGTTGATTGGATAATAAAATACGTAATTCATCAATATGCTTAGGTACACTGGCGATATTTAGCAAGGCTATTTTGAAGCCTCTTGTTTGACTCAAAACTGATAGGTCGCTGTTGTTTATATTATCACCGGACTCATTTACTAATTCACTGAGATTCGTATCAGTTTGGGTCAAATTGTATGCATCGCAACTTTCACTCTGCTCAATGTTGAATCACAATGTTGCTTCCGCTGAACAAAAAAACATAACATAATAATAACGGCCTGCAGATTTAGACTCGGGCGACCTGTGGTAGCCCGAGTAGAAAGACCCTGCCCGGTCCCAGAGCTGAGGTTTTCTCCAGTTGCTCAGAGAACAGAACATACACCTTTTCCCAGCTGTTGATTTGCTCCAACTCTGCTGCCGGTTTATTCATGATAAACTTAAATTTTCTAATCTGACCTTAATTCACTACCTTCAAATGTATTGCTGTGGTGAGATCAGTCAACTGCCGCCTGCTACGTGAGGTTTCTTTTCTCCTCTCTCGATTTTTGGACTTTCTCTGAGTTGAACGGAGAAAACCTCTGTGACCAGGGTACGAGTCACGCCACCAGTGATGCCATTCAGTGTCAAGCCTGGCTATTCGACAGTCATAGATATCTTCGTTAAATTATTTAAGAAACAACCATAAACTCTCTCGCTTTTCGATGTTGGGGCGACAAACTCAAGTTCACTTTTCAGCTTATTCCACTCCCGTTGATTGTAATTTCTAACTCAACCCCTCTCCCCTATAATGTAATTAAATATTTCTCCAATCAGGAGGAAGATACAAATCTTGTACCTAGTTCAAATCTACTGGCTCGGTACGATTAGCCAACTGCCGCCCGCTGCCAGAAATTTTCTCTCTCTATTCTTCGATCTCGTACCCTGGTTGCCAGAGGTTTCAGTTTAGGTTAGGTTAGGTTAGGTTATGTTGAGGCGCGAAGCGCCGTCATCGAGGAGCGAATTAACGAAGCGACGTGAGGGAGAGAAGAGAACCTCTGGTCAAATCCGTTGAGAATCTCACAGTTTGAAATCGAGGCGAGTCAAACCGGTTTTGCGGCCTATAACCCGTCAAACTGTGACGACCAATGTTTTGATTTCACACGCGTACACACGAACAATTGCACGTGGCGCTGTGAAGCATGAAATGACAACCGTAGTGTGGTTCTTAATATGGCTACTCTGGACAGTGAAAAAAGTGCCTCGTGCTAGAATTTGCTGTCGTGCTGTAGACCGTTTCTTCACGGGGACGACTTGAAATATCGTCGACTTGCCGGCAACCTGTCGGAAGCACAGCGAAGACGTCTTTACGTTTTATAAACTCGTACAGTGCCTCTTCTTGTTTTGTCTTCAATTTAGTAATCTCCGGAAACTTTGAAGCCACCGTAAACTTCACAGCGTCCCAAAAAATACTCACAAACTCTTGATTTTCACTTCGTGCATCTCCTTCGCCAGTCGCGGTTGGAAGTAAAACCACATACAGTTGTCGTAAAACCGGTTTGAAGTGTTAGGCCAATGACAATTGCTGTTGTATCAAGCACTCACGGTCGCGCTTGGTAATGAGTAGATAAGCCAATCGGAGACGAGGTTCAAAATCTGAACCTAGCTTCTGCATGGAAGTGAGATTCTCAACGGATTTGACCAGAGGTTCTCTTCTCTCCCTCTCGTCGCTTCGCTCCTCGATGACGGCGCTTCGCACCTTAACCTAAACTAGACAAAACCTAGAACCAAAACCTAGAACCTCTGGCACCAGGGTATCGATCTCGCCGCCACCATGCAGAGTATAAGAAACACAGCTAAAGCTTGAATTCAGAGTAGATCGAATGTTGTTGAGTTTGTTTGACCCATCAGATCGCTGGAACAAGCACACACACATATACACAGACACATAAAATTTAATAGTATACACCCCATTCCAATATGGCGGATACACGGCCGGAGCGTTGGGGCGGGACACGAAAACGAGGGTAGTTAGGCGGAAGTCGATGTCAAAAAGGTCATGAGGCGGGAATTTCGCGCAAGTTTTGAAGCGAGTTTGTTTTTCCGAGAAGGTTGGAATAAGTAGATTTTATCCCCAGAGAGTTAGAAAATATGGCGGATATTCAGACTATAATTTTCACTGAGGGATATATTCTTCAGTGAAAACGATAGCCTGAATATCCACCATATTTTCTAACTCTCTGGGGATAAAATCTACTTATTCCAACCCTCTCGAAAAAACAAACTCGCTTCAAAACTTGCGCGAAATTCCCGCCTCATGTCCTTCTTGACATCGACTTCCGCCTAACTACCCTCGTTTTCGTGTCCCTCCCCAACGCTCCGGCCGTGTATCCGCCATATTGGAATGGGGTGTATATATATGTTGTTTCATATATTGAAAGCGAATTGGAAGTGATACGATAATGCATTAATTTCTATAATTTCTATGATCAATCAGAGTCAGTCTGACCATGCAGATATGATTCCATTGTCCATATTCATGAGTAGGTCGTCAACCAATTTGATTAAGGCAGTTTCGCATGAGTGAAACAGTCTAAATCCTGATTGTAACATGGATATCACAGATACATGTACTGAGGTAGTTTTCCTTTAATTGTTGAATTTGTGCTAGTTCTTCGTCTGGTAGCTCAAAGTACTGGTGCATGTTGACCGATCGGTTGACAAAGTTTTGTTTTCTTGTAGAATATTTTCTTCCTGACCTGGATAATAAAATTCACCGTCGCTATTCCAAAGAAGACAAAAAATCTTACGTATAGCCATAAACAACAAAAGCAGTAACAGCTAGCCATGAGCTGTCCGGTTCGCAAGGTTCGCACTGAAAAAAACCCGGACCGCTGACCTGCCAATCAGATCGTGCGATTTCGATGGATACCGGACCAGGGAAATAAGTGATATACATTCGAATTGCGTTCAGCTAAAGTCTGGCTGTACATTCTGGACCAATTTAGAAGTCGCCGGTCACTTATTGTCACTCGAACTGCGAAGTAGTCCAGTCCTATCATCTCTTTCGGCCGCTTCGTACTCTAGACTGCATGCAAGGTTGCGGGATCCACTAGATTTTGCATGTGCGTGCTCAAAGCTTTCCAATCAGAAACGAATCAGAAATGAATCAGAAACCATAACTTACCGCCTCAGTTGGCAGAGCACGGTCTAGAGTGCGGGAGGTTGGGGGTTCGAAACCCGACCGCGTCCTTGGGCAGCTAGGGACGTATAAGCCGTTGGCCTTGTCTCCTTCCTCTTCTAATCTATACGAGGGAGTTGTGTTCAAAGAACCTGGTGTGTTACTTCGAGAAATAGTAGGCCAGGGAATTGTCTCCCGACACTACGGATTGGTATTCCCAGGAACTAACAATCCCTCATGATTGAAAACTGCACGGAAGCACATTGCGCCACAATAGCAGTCCGTATCACAAAAAATAACCCTGTGAAGCACATTTGAATATATACATAGCATTTGCGCTATATAAATGAATACCTTTTACCTTTACGAAAACAAATGAAAATGAGTCTGTACCTAAAGACAATAGTTGCATTTCGAAAACATTCATCTGTATTCAGATAAATACAATGAAGCCAAATAAAACACAGAGACTCTTGAGATTTAGATTGATCTAAGCTTTCAGCTTTCCCCTTTCCAACCAACGTTTACTGAAATAGGAAAATATGTCTAGTTGAGATTATACACGAGTTGCAAGGCATTTATTTGAAGCATACAAGGTGCGCGGCTGTGCGGAGCGACAAGCCGTTATGTAGATACAAAGCAGCGCTAATGGCCGAAAACACAACACTCCACTGATTCCTTTGCCGACACTGTTACTGATTATTCTAAATATTATTCTTAGTGTATTACCTATGTAGCAAGACACATTTTACGGTAGTCGCCTGGTTACATTTCTGACATGCGCATGCAATATCTACTGGACTTTTTTCCCCGCGACCTTCCAGTCTACGGAGGAGCAGAAATTGGAGGGAGGTACGTTTTATTACAATTACTGAATTGGTTTATTATTTTGAACCAACCATAACCGTTTAACTTTAAGTTTTTTTTTTTTTCAGAGCAAAGAAAAATGAATCGAGCCAGTCGAGGGCCAAAGGGTCAAAGCCAAAAGCCAAAATATACCAATCATAATCCAATCTTTTTTGAACTAGGTAAATTTAATGAAATAATGTATTCAATACAATTCCACAGGTATGTGGGTTTGCAAAAGTTAAAAAATGAATTTATCCGATATGCTAATGATCATATATTATGAACGTAATGCGCATGGTTACCAAGTGATATAGCTGATATATTTTGGCTTTCAAGCAAATCTCGTGTGAAAGTACTGTCGCAGTGAGGGAGCCTGTATAGTGAGGCGAATTTTAAAATTGTGTTTAGTTTGCTTCGGTAACCACTGACAATACTGCATGGGAACCACAGTTCTTAGCGCTGTAACTACACGGTCCTCTGTCATCTACAATTCCTTGCGATGCTAACCACACACAGTCCATTGCCACACTCATTTTCGTTGCTAACTACATTTTATTTTCTGGTAACCTGAATTCCTTGTGTTAACGTTGGTAACCACATGCAGTCCTCAGTCTTCTGTGCTCAAAGCCAAGGCAATTCCGGAAGCGTTATTATATTGGTGATAAGGCTTGTGTGCTGGCTAGTAACTTCGGGTAGGAGTTCATCTTTCAAAACTCCATCCGGTCGCTAAATAAAACTCAAAATGTTCTTTACTTCATTAGCTCTGAGAGCCGGTAAGTAACATAATATTTTACCCAATCTTCTCGAAATGTTTACGTCTTCTCAGGCCAAAATAGTAGGCCAGTTGTACTTTTTTACTTTTTGTAGCACAAAGCCTCGGAGGACATTGCTCGGCTCAAGTTCGGCGGCTCATTGAGTCGTTAAGGTGTTTGACAGCTAACAGTCACGTGCTAATATAGTAGCTCGTTAACGAATGAATTGCGCTCGTTATCCCCATGGAAAAGGCATTGCCATGGATGCCGGAGAGCAAGCTATTTTGAAAAAACGCTGTTTTAGAAAGATCGACAATCGATTGGAGGTCGAAAATAGCATTTACAAATAGGTTTTGCTAATAGCAATACCGATCTCGTACAAGGCCTTTAAATAGATGAGTCGGATATTTTTTGCTCTCCAGTACAACTACGTGATTTGTTAGCTGCTAAGGGCCTATTTCAGTTGTCTCAGACTCTAATGTGCAATCATTTGCTTTAAAGAGACAATCTCAACCATGATCCCTCGGGCGCTTCTTTTATAGATGGTTTGCACTCAATCTCCAGAGATTCAAATGACAAAGAGCATGGCGGCCATGTTGGTGTACAGAACAAAAGAAGCTAACGAAGTATCTATTGTTAACTGTACACCAACATGGCGGCTATGACGTCACGTGCAAACCATCAATTGTGTACATCTGCAATTTCGTTACGCCTCCCCCACCCATTGTTCTGTGCGATTGCTCATTACGACGCCATTGTTCAGTGGGACTGCTCATTACGACGCCATTGTTCAATTGGACTGCTAGCTATTCAAAACGCTTAAATCGCCATGTGAAGGACAAAATGGCGAACTAAACGCGAGAAGCTGCCAAAAGTTTAAGCCAGTAAGTCAGTGTGTGTAAGTTAATGAACCTTCTTCTTTGATATTTGTTTTAGGTTTGTTTTCTTACAGTCATCATCTCTTGTGCATTTAATGTTGGTTGGTAATGAACAAAAGAAGCCTCATTAGCTACTTTTGTCAGTTTTATCAACCAGCATTACGCTTTTGTGATTTTATTCCATAAGGCTAAGGATTGCAACCCAATAATATGCTGGGTTTTGTCTTTTTCTTCACTAGAATCCTCGGACATCAGTTGAATCTGCCCGTGAACTTCAACAGCAAGCTCGACAACAAAGCTAGAACTGAAGTGAGCAACTTTATACATTGTTTTATTTGTAACAGTTTATTAGACGACTTGCTTACGAATTGTTTGTGTATTTCTTTAATATCAGCATTCGACTTGTGTTTGGTGTATTATTTATTTGCATTATTGTTCCAGCACTTGTGTTTGGTGTATTATTTATTCGCATTATTGTTCCAGGACTTGTGTTTGGTGTATTATTTATTCGCATTATTGTTCCAGGACTTGTTTGGTGTATTATTTATTCGCATTGTTCTAGGACTTGTGCTGTTGTATTTCTTTAACATCAGAGTACGACTTGTGTTTGGTCTATTAGATGATTCGCATTGTTCTAGGACCTGAGTTTGGTGTATTTCTTCAAATACGCCTCGTTCTACAACCTGAGTTTGGTGTATATCAGTTAAAGCCCGCCAAACGAGTGCAACATGTGTGTCCAACATCATCGTATCCAACATTGTTGGACGCATCATTATGAGGGCCAAAAGTTATTCAGTGTTTACTGTTAGGGTGCCACCCTCGTAAAATACAGTTGATTATTATTATTATTATTATTATCATGTTGGACTCGTTTGGCCACTATGTTGGACCATGTTGAGCGATATTTTCTTTAATTTTGTGCTGAACATCCGTCCACATCGTAAACAATGTTGAATGATGCTGGCCAACAATGTTGCGTTCGTTAATTTGTATAATACGTACGGGCCTTTGATTTATTTGCACTTTGACACGTCTGTTTTATAGCTCGTGTTGCTTGTGTGAATGTGCCTTATTTTTGTGTTTCATACTATTCACAGCGAAATATGAAAACAAAGATAAATTTCCGCCGTAGTTCGTTATACCATACACGACGATACTAACCCAGCATTCACTACCTATTAGGTATTCTGATTTTGTACTAACCAAATACTGATCATAATGGCGGCAAAGCAAAAAAAGACATCTCCGCTGTTACCTGTTTTAACCGTTGTTAACGCGTTATGCCAAATCTTTCGAAACGCAATAAGCAACCTCCACAATTACATTACTTATTGGTAACTATTCGGTTTTCAACATAATATCGGTTGCATTGATATAGCTGCCATCTCCAAATTGCAAAGGTTGTTTATATATTTATATTTTAAAATTTGGTACCAGAAAGTTTCCTTGGAAGGTATTGGTCCGTAATAATAACACGATGAAAAGTTATAAACAACAATCACTTTTAGTAATCTAAACTTAAGGGAAATACACATCTATTTCTTGAATGATAAAGTTTATTTATCTATATAAAAACGGGAAAAAGAGGAGTTTGACAATAAACTGCAGTCAATTTGGTAAGAATATTATTAGGGTTATTTGTGTTTTACGTTGAATGGTCATTTGCAATTGTATCTTTGGAATTTTGACTCGACACGTTATCAGATTATATGTGTAAATGTATTTTCAATCTACCCGTTTGATGACCATTTCCAATGTATTTCGTGCTGTTTCCTAAGCATAATTGTTGTAACGCTCATTAATTTCCAATCTGGTGTAACAAAGAGAGGAAAGAGAGGAAAAGATTGAAATTTAACAAATAAAGTATCAGTTGTTTAAACAATGAAGTGAGGCCGGAGGAAGACTGTACATACAGGTGCTGCCCTATGTAATATATTTATATTTGTCGATGTTTGTTTAGTTTATTCCTACTTACTAACATTTTATTAGCTCATTATATTCGTAATTTTTTGACATTGTTTTAAGTCAATTGTCCAATTCGTAGTTCTTGAGCGCCATTTTGAAAGGTAACCGAGCCTTTGGTGACATCGAGACTGGAGAAGACTGGAGTCGAGACAGCTTAGTTAGTGGAGCATGATAATCAAAATCTATCCATAGAAAGAGGGTTTGCATCAATGCAGGGCCGTCAACTGCATCCTCCATGCAAGGGTAATGCTTGGTTATATTTCGAGAACTACGAATTGGACTATAAATTATAAATCATCAATGATTTATTTTTCTCGCGTTTAAGTTATTTCTTGTTCTTTTTTCAGCAATACTAGGAAGCTTCTCATCTAGAAAGGTTCGCAGTCAACGCTTTTTCAATCGAGTGAACAATGAACAGTTCAATTCCTGTGTTCTTTTTCCTATTTGTTTACACGGCTGTCTGCTATGGTGGACTATTCTCAGGGTAAGTCAAATAGTGATACGTGTTTTACTTTGCCATATGACTTTCACATCAGAAAAAAAGGTAGAACCAAAACTTTAAAATATCAGTCTTTTACCATCTTTCTAATGGATGAAGGAGGATCAAACTATGAAAACCAGTTTTGATATTACTTCTCCCAACGTACGTTACTATAGCAACAGTTAAACAAATTTGTAGATACAATATATCACTGATCATTTTGGTATATAATTTAGTAATTGCCCATGTACAGCTCTTATCTTGTTCAGTACACAGGAACGTTTACTATGCTGAAGCTATCGTACCCAGCAACCTTAATTCGAATTACAATAAATTTCAAAATTATATATTTTACTTGCACACACGATAACTAAGGCTGTGATCTGTTATGTCTAAAAAGGCAACATAGTCTCGCCTGTTACTTAAAAACATTTTTTTTATAGTTCAAATAACTCGTCAATGTCGTGCAGTAATCTTACTGTGCTAATTCTTTTTATTTCAATTTATAGAGACAAAGTTATTCGAGTTATACCAACAGCAAAAGTACAATTGAAGCTGCTCGCCCAACTAGAAGAAAATCAACCAATTAACGTAAGTAAATGAACATTCATAGCTTTGCAGTCGGTTCAGTATCATCTGATATGATGAATGATTATCTTTATTTTTCATTCAAATAGTGTGGAAGAGGAAATGGATTACATACTATTTTATAAAGAGAACCCCCCATAATACAGTGTTTCTATCCTATCATCTGAACTATACCACGCGTATACCCGAGTTTAAGCATCGACGACGATGCACGAGTTTAAGCATCGATGACGACTACGAGTACGACTACGAGTTTAGGCCTGTGTCGTACTAGTACTCGTTGTCACAAAACGTTCATTAAGCAGGGAAGGCACTACAAATGCGAAAATGAAAGGTATTATGGTCTTGAAGCTATCAATTTTCAGCGTGTATCTGAAGGAAGAATGACCATGTGTTTGATAAAGATTCAAGAGTGCAATCTCTTGCGCCACAACGGTGATATACTCGATGAAAAACAATTGTGTTTATCGTAAATATGAACGAGCCCGTTATTTTGATCACACGGTGTATCCCAAATTTTGTCTTGATTCAACTTTAGAAACAGAAAGTTGAAGTAATTTCCGTTTCGCCAGGATGGATATTCCCTACTTTGTTCACATTTCTTTGGGGTTCATCTTACTTGATCTAAAACAGCAAAGAAATAAGGTTACAACCGCGCTTCGTAATGCACGCTACACAACTGAAGATATATGGCGAAAACCGCGAGTTCAAATTAGAATAAGTAACAGCAAATATTTCTGCCGTTAGTCTGTTTAGTGCTTGAAAAAGCTTCCAAACACATTTTATGACCAAAAATAAAGCTGTGAAACTCTCTCTAAAGAGGAAAATTAAGTGAACATACCTGTAATGTAAACTCGTCGTGCCAGTACGAGTTTTATATGAAAACTCGTCGTACTGCAAGCGCAGACTTCGACTTCGCCATGTGGCATACGCAAAATTTATGCGCAGAAACGGATTTTTTGAAAACTCGTAGTCGTACTCGTCGTCGTTGCTTAAACTCTCTGGTAATACATGTACAACGCACACTATACCACACTTCTCATTTGGAAATTTCAGTCCTACTAATATGACAGTGTAGAGTTTGGAAACATGTGAACTGGGTATACCACAAGTCTTTGATCAGATCTTTAAGACGATCAACAGAGTACTATATTTGTGTTTGAATTTTTTTACTTTTATTTCTGAAGTCCACCATTATAACACTAGATTAGCATCAAAAGCTATCCTCTACGTAGGTATAAAGGTGTTACCATCTGGAATGCAATTAGTGAATACCCAGCAATTTCACCTCCTGAAGTACAGTACCACCTGGAATTATTGAAGCATTTACCGCGGTTTTACCGCGTCCAATGACCGCGGTAATACCGCGGTTTGACCTCAGAATGACCGCAGTATTACCGCGGTAATACCTCGGTAAAACTGCGGTCAACTGCGGTAATTAGTTGGCCGCGGTCACGGCCGCGGCCGCTGAGATTTGTATCACGCCGAAATCATTGACTTTAGTGTGAAGATGTAGCAGTCATGATCACCGAACGTGCGAGTTTGGCGCGATGACTCGGCGTTCTTTTCATTCTTTATTCAACACTGCTGTTAACTTTATAATCTTTTATTTTCGCTTCATTCAGAACTCAAACGGCGGGTAGAGAAGAACTCATCGGTGAAACTAAGACTTTAGAATCTTTTCTTTTCGCTTCATTTAGAACTTTAACGGCGGGTAGAGAAGCACTCATCGGTGAAACTAAGACTTTAGAATCTTTTATTTTCGCTTCATTCAGAACTAAAATGGCGGGTAAAGAAGCACTCATCGGTAAAACTAATTAAGACTTTAGAATCTTTAAGATTCTAACCCGCCGTTAGAGTTCTGAATGAACGGCGAAAACAAAAGATTCTAAAGTCTTAGTTTCACCGATGGGTTCTTCTCTACCCGCCGTTTGAAATTTCGATCCTTGCCCGTCAAAGATCAAGTTACTTTTTCCGGCTCACTCGGAGCTCGGTCAATTCGACCAACCTGAGTTGTAAACTTTATTCGGACTTTGACTAACTGAACTTTACGGCTCACTTTCGAACGGTACAGGAGGACAACTGTAGAGTTTACTTCAGTTCAGTGAGTATAATCAGGCTAAGAATGGCTCCGCTAAGAATAGAAATCCGATGCTTTGAACCCGGCTTGAATCGAAGGGTAATAAACGAAAGGAATGCGTTACTATAAATCGCACGTCTCAACTTCGGAAGTGTTCAATTTTGTAAACGTTATCCGTATATCCACAATAATATTCAGATCCTTCAGCCTTCCAGAGCTTTGTAAAAGACATTGCATAAAGTTTTCAAGTAAATTCGGACCATGTAGTTATCCGCAAAATATCGTGAGCCGTAAAATAAACAAAACAACGGATGCTCGCTTTAACTTCCCAGACCGGCGGTGCGTTGGCCCGCTTTAAAGAATAAAATATAGAATAAAATAAAGAATAAAGAAACAACTTTTTCACAATACTAATTTACAGCAAATGCCATCCAGCAGATTCACCCATTATTAGGTATATTTCTCATAAAATGAACTTATGTGCTTATAGTGTCCGTAATGTTATTTATCTAGTGATTTATGTATGTGCTTTGACCTGAATACAATATATTCTGGGATTCCTGACTCGATTAGTTACACGCTACTTCATTTCTTATGTACTCATTCATAGTTACTATACGAGAGTATACGAATAAAGTTGCTGTTGTTGTTGTTGTTGTTGTCATTAGCATATTGGAGATCGGTTACTCGTATACACAACACTCAAATCATGAAATATTCTAGAATTGATATTTACGATTAAGAAAACGTTAGATGAGCTTTAGTTAAGTATTTAGGAGGAGAAAGAACCAAACGCGCATCGTCTATATCATGCAGTGTTAATATAGCGACGCCATTGTATTTTCCTTCCACTTTGCCTCGCTCTCCTGCAGTATACTCATACCAATCCTTCCCACAAGAAGAAGTTGGAAATGGGCTGTAAAGGCAAAGTACGAAGCACGATACATATTTTGTTGAAATATGATTTGTTTGTAGGTAGATTTCTGGACGTTTCCTGGTGGCACAGGAAAACCAGTTGATATTCATGTATTGTCACATGATTACTCAAGGTTAGAGGAATGGTTACGTCATAGAGGAATGACATTTTCTATATTATCACACGATCTTCAAAAGATAATTGACCAGGAACACGATGGCAAGCAGTTCGCCGACCTACCAAATAGCTGGTTTTCAAACTATCATTCATTTGACGAGGTGAGAACGCACGTGTGTCAGTAATTAAAGTAATGACACAGAACCAGTTCAATACAACTGTATTAGGAATAATTTCTGTGACTTAGCTGGTTCCTGACTTTGGTCGGACCCTGACTAGTCAGATGTACATTTTTAACAAAGGCGTCTCAGTAGACGAGCATGCAATACTGTGGCTCGTTTCGAGCGGTATTGTCTGGCTCGGGTAGAGGATCCTGAAAGGTGGGCGGATGCACATATCCCATTTTCAAGCACATATTTTGCTAAAATCCCATTCCCAGTAGCAAAAGCGTATATGTTATTACGTATAAACCGCAGATTTTATAATCTTACAGATTTGGAAAGTTACAAAACGTTTCTTCATATGGTCGTTGTAACCAAATACAAAGTTGTGATATGAAAATATCTTCTGCAGGGTTTTGCTTCAAGTACGAGCGTTTATGAAATCGAACAAAAATATATTATTGCTGTATTTTGTGATGCGGTTTCTACGTAAGGTTTTTTCTTAAACGTTTTGGGCAAACGAGGCTGCAGTTTATCAGGATGAAGTTAGGAGTGCGGCTTATATGTGATAAAATACGGCTTTATACATGTTCCCATTCCCAGTTTTGATTTTTTTCTTAGACCCAGTGCCTCGAATCCTATTTGCTCATTCCAAAATTATTGAAATCCCAATTACAAACCAGTTAAATGCGACAGTTTTGCATCAGTATTCCCATTAATTTTAAAGAGCTAGTCGATCATCAGTTTTTCTTCACAATTATTCAAATAATAATAACAATAATCACTTTATTTATTTAGCGCTGAAGCCATTAATTGTCCTAAGCGCTTTACAAGAGTAAGTTATATTACAATTACAAGGTTGTACTTGACATATGCACAAAGAACCTAAAGAACGTATTCACGGTAATCAGCCGTGAACGCGCCCTTTGTATTTGGTAACAAAGAGCCACGGTGGTCTCATGGTTAATGCTCTTGCTTTCCAGTTCGAAGCCCCGAGTTCAAGTCTCAGTATTGGCATCGTATCTTTTTTGTTTCCTTCTTGTTTCCCCCCTTGTTTTTTTGTTCTGTTTACATGTGTTTCTTTTTGCAGTTTCTTTTTTGACATTGGATAAGAACGGACGCTAGCTAAAATAATACTGTCATCCTGAAATGACAGTATTATTTTAGCTAGCGTCCGTTCTTATCCAATGTCAAAAAAGACATCCTGAAATGGTCTCAATTTTCCCAAGACTTTCGAAGTAGATAATTATACCAGCACTGACTGAGTACGCCCAAATTACGCTATTTTCGTTTAGAACGGTGTAGCGATTGTGTTGATGGTTGTGGGTTTGAATAAGCGTATTTTTTTTACACTGCCGGGCTTACATGTATATACCAGGAACAGTTTTGAAAATACTAGATACCCACTGATTCAAAGTATTATATCTTTGTTTAGAAGTAGGAAGCGATTTTAGCAAGTGTTATGAATTTCATTCGTACTGATTTTCTGAACTTAGGCAGATTGAGCGAGCGACCTCATTTTTTTTTCAAGATTTCGATAACATCGGCCGCGAGACACGGAGACAGTTTTGAAAATAGCGGCAGTCCAGAAATTGTCCAGAATTCTCTTTGAAACCCATAGTAATGCTTGCATAAGTTGACAAAGCTTTTTTCTTTGTGAAGGAAGAGAACTCACATGGAACTGATTAAAGCCGTGTACTCGGCGTAAGGTTTACGAGTGTTTGACAAACGATCACAAACTTTTGAAGCTTCGCCATGGACGATGTCGATGTTCAAAATACTACATTCGCTGCAGCAGTCGAAGCTTTTGCAAAAGAAATGTTCGAACAACCCTTAATAAAACATATGTGGATGATAGGCGTCCTAGGCATTTCAAAGGTTAAAATGAACTCCGTTCTTGTAGTCACGTTTGAAATAAAAGCTTTTAAGGAATGCAGTCAGATCATTAGACCACCGTGGCTCTTCGCTACCAAATACAAAGGGCGCGTTCACGGCTGATTACCGTTCTTTATGTAAAAGGTGCGAACTGAACAAAGGCTATAAATCCATATGCCTGTGTGCATATGTCTAGGACTGTATATATATATATAAACTATAGACTAAGTAATATATATATAACTATAGATTATATGCCACTTTGAATATATGTATGTCTTGAGGTTCTTTTTAAAAAGTAAAATCGATGACGACTTCCTAAGTTTCCAGTGGTAAGTCGTTCCACAGTCTCGGTGCAGCTACAGAAAATGATCTATCACCATATGATTTAAGTTTGCTTGTCGGGATACTCAAAAGTTCTTTATTGCTGGAACGCAGCGATGGTGAATATTTGCGATAACTCAATAGTTCGGTAACAAAGGAGGGCGCCATCCCGTTAAGAGCTTTGTACACTAATAACAATAGCTTAAAAATAATACGAAACTCTACGGGTAGCCAATGTAGCTGGGTCATTACAGGAGAAATGTGGTCGTATTTCTTAGTAAGCTTTACGATACGAGCTGCCGCATTCTGGACAGACTGTAATTACTTATTGAGTACTTAGGGATACCATATAAAAGAGAATTACAATGGTCAAATTTAGAACCAATAAAAGCATGAATTATAATTTCAGCAGTGCCTTGATTTAGATCAGTTTGCGAATCTTCGCAATATTTTTTAGATGATAGTTCGATGCCTTACAAATCTTCTTTACGTGTATAATACCAGATCTGATACTAAGTATAGGCTTCCTGTCCCACGCACAAACAGTCTCTGCAGAACATTTTTCTATTCAGTTATTAACATCTGGAACACTCTACCTAATGATATTAAAGATTGTAAATCAATAATTTCACTTAAGAAACTGTACTTTCAATTTTCAATGTCTAAGTACACTCCTGATAATTTTCATGTTAGTAAAACTTATTAATGGACTATGATATATATTTAGCTAACTAAGGAAATTAGGATTTATATTTATATTTTTTCATATTTCGCTTTCGCTTTCAAACTTTTTTAGAGTGAGCTTTGTATTTTGTTATTTTCAATCCTTTTTGTTAGGGCCACAAGGGAGAATACGGTATTTACTGTAATTGTGCACCCTCTTTAAATAAAGTGTTACCTATCTACGTGTACCTCCATGCTGAGAGAATGGTCCATAATTAACCCTAGATTGCGCGTAGAGGTCCATGGTGCAATGTGCTCATTACCAACTAGTATGTGCTCAAGATCTGGCCTAGGACGATATCTAGAGCTGATAACTATGAGTTCAGTTTTGTCTTGATTCAATTTAAGGACGTTTGTGCTCATCCAGCAGTCCATGTCGCCAACGCAGCGTTCAACCGAGAACTTGGCTTGCTCAAGATCGACAGAGCAGTCCGTCTTAAAGGAGATCTAGACGTACAATTGTGTGTCATCAGCATATAGGTGATATTGCAGATTATGCCGCTTGATGATGTCTGCTATAGGTGACGTGTACATGAGATATAACAAAAGACCAAGCACCGATCACTGTGGGACACCACGCACTAAAGGACGCTGTGAAGAGATACCATCATCCACCTGAACAAACTGCTTGCGCAAGGATAGATCAGTATGATCTAAACCATTTGAGATCATTTCCCTTTACGCCAAAACGGTGAAAGAGTCTGGATGGCAGTATCGTATGATCAACAGTGTCGAAGGCGGCTGATAGATCCAGTAAGAGCAGTATGACTGACTTGTTTTGGTCAACAGCACACAGGATATCATTTTGTACTCTGAGCAATGCAGTTTCACTTTTTATGCTGAGTGAAGGATATTGTCAAGGTGATGAGTCATTATGTATTCCCTCGATTGAATAGCAGCAGCTTTCTCATAGCTTGGAAACAAACTTTAGAATAGAGATAGGTCGAAAATTAGGAAACTGCGTAAAGTCAGCATCAGGTTTCTTCAATGTAGGTGATAGCGCAGCAATCTTCAAGGCGTCGGGCATCACACCAGTTGATAGAGACAAATTAACAATCTCTATTAAAGCTGGCAATAGTACTGTGAAACAGCCTTTCAAAACCATATATGGTAGGGGATCAAGTCCACAGTACTTAGCTAGAGGCTTACTCGCGAGTTCTTTAACGTCCTCTTGGCTGAGCTCTTTAAAATTGCCGAACTCCACATCACACGTTGATGGTTCAAGGGCGTCAGGCATTTTACAATTAATATTCCTTTCCACAAGTGCAGAATGTGTGTTGTCAATTTTACTAATGAAGAAATGAGCAAATGAGTTAGCAAGGGTAGTGTTATCCGGAGAGGGTGGATATCGCTTCTCAGATGACTTTTGCTTGCTCACAGTTCTAAAAATACCCCTTGATCTGAAGAATGCTCATTAATAATTGCCGTGTAGTGGGCAGATTTCAACAAGTTGATCAGATTGTTGACAACGTTGCATTTATAGATGTACTCATCTCGATCGCATTGAAACCTAGATTTGCGCCACTTCCGTTCCAGTCATCTTCTCTTCTACTTCTCAGTAGCCACTTCCGGTGTGTACCAGGATGAGGCTGGTCGTATGGTTACTAAGCGTTGCTTCTGGGGAGCATGTTGGTACAATAACGATCGTAATGTATCATCATACTGATCTACTAGAGTGTTCAAGTCGGTAGATTGTTCCTTTATCAACAGAGAATTACAGATGTCATCACGAAAGGAATCCATGTCTAAGGAGCGCAGTTTCCGAAAGTTGATAACTTTTTTCTTGAATTGTGGCTTCTGAAGAGATAAGTCACAGTGCACTGCAAGGTGATCTGAGATAACAGGGGCATAGACCCTGGTATTCCTGATAATAGTATCGTCTGATTTTGATATGAGTAGATCAAGGTTGTGGCCACTAGCATGAGTTTCAAAACGAACATGTTGTTTCAGATCAAACGACACGAAAATGTCGTCAAACCGTTTGGCGTTATCATTGTTGGAATCATCCATATGAAAGTTAAAATCACCAGTAATCAGTAAGCAGCCAGAGGGTTCAGCTATAACATGTTCCAGTAGTCTAGAGAACTCTTCAAAAAAACAAGGGACAGGAGGTGTTATCAGGCGGACGATACATAATCAAGATCCTGACACTTTGAAAGTTTCGAAGAAGAACATCCATTAGCTCAAATGTTTCAAAGGAATCAGTCACTGCGGTGTTGATATCAAGGCTGTCCTTAAATAAAAAACCCCTCCTCTACCATACGGTCTAGGGACGTGTGAGAACCTGTACCCAGTGGGACACAGGGTACCTCGACCTCGTATAATAATGTATTTAGTGATTCGACATTATCAACTCAGTCTACTGAAACACATTTGCTTTTCGCTCATATCATTACAAATCATTTCTTTTCGTCTACCATCTCCTCTTAATATCTAACATATTTCCTTGGAAACTCTGTTATGTCAATATTCAAACATTAGAAAGGAAGCGAGATTTTCCAATTTGTAGGCTAAAACGAGTTACAATATTGTTGCTTTAACAATTGAATTGTTGTCAGGATTTATTTATAACGCAAAATGTTATTATTGCTCAAGAAACGAAGAACTACACATATATTATTATGCGTATCTATGTTAATAGTATCTAATGAAATAATATAGTAAAATATATGTTAATTAACATGTTTTTCTGAAGATATATTTAGAATATGCTCTAGTAGTAAGTGTACACCTTTCAGATCATATACCCTCTCCTGATTGGTCGAGAGCAAATCTGTGACGTCACAGGTTTGTGTGACGTCACAAGCCCCGCCTCCTCAGTTATAGATCATAGGTAGGCTCCTGATTGGCTGGGATTTATAGATCAAATGCAGGCTCCTGATTGGCCGGGATTTATAGATCCAATACGGGTTCGGGATTGGTCGGAAATTTATAGATCAAATGTAGGTTCGGGATTGGGTGGGATTATAGATCCAATCCAGGGCGGGGATTGGTGGACCGGGGAACTACCCGAGGCGTATAAAAAAGTAACCCTCCCTTGTAAATTCCAGTGTGAACGATGACCCCTACTTGCTTTTGTGGGTGTTACGCCAAAGTCGTAAAAGGTCTGGCCGGGACGCCAGAGTGTGTATACAAGTGTGGACAAACAGCGGATTACAAGTCGAAGCCCCAAGTTTTGCCGTGTAGTTTCTATTTTACGGAGCAAGAACTTCCTTTGGTGAAAGCGGCTATTCCGTACGGAACTTTGTATAACACGTTTCCCAAGTGTGGCCACAATTTGTGGATGAAAGTTGGCATAAGCCGAAGCGAGAAAAATCCTAACCGCGTGTTCTTCACGTGCACGGCCCCGTCTCCCAACCCGAAGTGTGTGTGGCCTCTTGGATTTATGTGGGCTGACCCTACCGCACAACCTGCCGCGAACGGACCCTCACCCCCCAAGAAAGCTCAATTCTACGCTTCGCCATGGACGTCACAGGCCCCCCAAGGTCCGCCACCCGTCGCTTGGACCAGTCCCCACGCCACTATGCCCTATACGGTTCCACTCGCGGAGATGCCACAGGGACCCCCACCGGGACCACCACAGGGATCCCCACCGGGGACTACACCGACACCCCTGATTCCCTACGTACCCCCTGTTGGTACAATGGCCGTGGGTCCCCCGCCATCCCCACCCCCTATAAACATCCCGACAACACACCGACCACCCTACTATCAGGGGCAAGCAGCATGACGTCAGAGAGTCAAGAAGACCTAGATTTGGAGGACATATCGGACAACCGGGATTTACCCACCCTAAAAGCCGGATGGGCTTTGTATAAAACGCTCTACGCCATGGCGTGCATCCGGGAAAGCATGAGAGAACGTGGTCGGAACTGTGAGGGGTGTATTTATAGTACCCAGGGACAACAGGATGAACGTTACCATTCCTGTTTATGGACTTTTTCTGAGGAAAGTTTTACCGCGTGTGTGACGGAGTTCCGGTCACATATTACCCTAGAGGCTCTACGGGCTACGGGTCTACGGGCTTTGCAAAGTTTGCACCTCACGGGGATTATTGCTCCCCTTACTTATACCGTGTTTGAACGGCTGCAAAAATTAAAGGAGGTCGAAATTTACAAGTACTATAAACTGTATTATTTTGAAGAATGCGAAGACCCCCTCATTACTTACAAGAATCGAATTTGGCACGCGTTGGGACAAGCTTTGATTTACGAAGACAATCCCCAGGTCTATATGGAAACCGGAGTGTTGACCCTTTTGGCTTTATTTGAGTCAGCCAATTATATGTAAGACTATTGAGACAATAAAAGAGACATGTGTTTGGTAAAAACAACTTTGTTTTCAAGTATTTTAAACATAATTACAATAATAATAAAAAATATTTACATATTTACAAGAGGCCCTATTTCGGGGCCCCACAGAGAGAGAGAGAAAGTGAACTACTTGATTTGGGCCATCGCCCTATTATATTTGAAATTACATAGAGTTGGGCCATCGCCCTATTATATTTGAAAAAGTTTAAAATTTTATTGAAATGGGCAAATCGCCCTAATATTTTGAAAATTGAAAAACATAAAAGAGGAAATTGCCATGGAGAAAAAATATCAAATCATGTCATAGTATTTAGCATAGCATTCTAATAGGGGTAAGGTAAGAACCCCAAAAGTATTTAAATGATTAAATACAACTATTGATCCTACCCTTAAAAAAAACGAATGGGTAATTTCAGTTAAACAGCAATAACAATTTGGAACTCTGGTGTGTTTAAGGGCACGTATAAGAATTTTTGTAAAACAAGGGGCGCAAAGCGTTTCCCCGCAACACGGTAGTACTGGTAGTTGATTCCAGTGAACATCTTCACACAAAAGACACTAAAAAATAAAAAAGATTTGCGAGGATAATACATTTTTTCTCCACGGCAATAAATATCCCCTACTACAGAGACTTTCAATGGAAGACATAACTGTAATAATTGTTAAATTTCTTTGTTAAAGGCAAATGAAAACTTGCCAAAGTGGCACAATGCCGAAAAACTACAATGCTACCTGTTCGAATATAAAATTGATGGTTCATTTTTTTCTTACATAGTAAGCATCGAGGGTGTATATCTGCCTTTAATGCCCATGCAATTAATTGTATGAAACAAGATCTACAGTAGGTCATCCCACAGCAGGGTATAGGTGGTAAATTAACGCCAGTTATATTGCCATCACACAGCAAACACTAAAAAATAAAATATTACTTGGTATGAAAATAAAGTTTCTTCCATTGGAAGCGCCCCCAACCATCCCAGTCCGCCAGATCGAGATAGACTGGATGGTGGGGGCAACGGTAGTAGACGAGTCCTCGATTGCAGTGAACTCGCACGACGGTCTTATTACTCTTACAATATTTACACCATATGAAGCCATATTCAGTGATGGGCTCTACGTGGGTTGCCCCATAAACCCCAGTACAATTAGAAAAATCACGACTGAACTGCATCTCCTGCCCCGAGTTTCCCCATGAGTAGTCCCCTTGGATACCTATGGTAACATGCTTTAGTAGGAACAGGCTAGGGTCGAAACGCTCTTGGTGCCATGCCTTTCTCCGATCTATTCGTTGCTGATGGCACACGTACTCTCCTATTCGAATCAAAACCTCTGCAGGGAGACCTGTCGTGCGTAACACCATCGCATGGGAATAATAGTGATTACGATTGAAGGACTGTTTCGGAAAAAATAAAAAATTAAAATTAAAAAAGAGGTACAACATGAATCATGCTTTAGAGGAATTTGTTTTATGAAGAGGCGCTCTTACCGAGAGCGGGCAGGTCCCGAGAGGACCTCCAAGAAAGCCTATAAAAATTAATCAAATTATTGTTCGTCGGGGAATTTTGCCAATAAAAATGAACGGTCCTGTTAAGCAGAGTCCGTCCGCTACACACTGTCTTTTAGGGGGGACGGGACGGAGAAGAACTTACAGGATCCATGTTGACATCATCAACTGCGTATACATTCTATAAAAAACAAAAACAAAAAGTTAGTGGTTGTGTCCCAAGATAAAAAAACAATTCAGCAGGACCGTACTTCTCTTTCTCTATGAGGCCCGCGGTATGCCATCTCAACTTTTAGCTTTAGCTTCTTCTTCTTCTTTAAGCTGTAGAAATAAAAAGGAAACAAAGGAAAGAAAGATTAGTACCAAAGCGTGTTGAATTTCAAGAGCGAATTCCGTGTACACTTACCTTCTTGAGATGTTAGTGGCAAAGGCATCGAACTTCATTCACCCCTATCCTTTATAGATCCTATACTGTGTCCTGATTGGTGCACTTTCTCGGGTTTTGATTGGCCCGTTTTACGCAACGTGCTCTAGGAGTGGTGGACGTTCGATCCGGTTTTGACGTTTTTTGCCAAACTTTTTTTCTGAGCCCCTAAGAAGCTCAAACTCCCCCTAAAACAGCGTGGAAATTGGCTATTTTTTTTCTGGAGGTCTTCTTCTCAACCCCCTCTTAGTTTTCCCCGTTTTTTCCCCCTTCCTTCGACCCGGGAAAGGTATTTTTGGAGCCCCGAAACCTGTATGACCTTTGGGAAACCAGTCGAAAGTTACCGGATGTTTGACGGACCAATCACAAGGTGTGACGTAGTTTGTTTACGTGCCCTTTTCTTACTTCGGGTCAAGGTTGTTTACCAGAATTTTTGGGGGAAGTCCAAGAAGCTCAAATTAATCCTGAAATTTCTAAAATTTTCTACAGACCCTTTTCTCACGGCCCTCTTAGTTTTCCCCCTTTTTTTTTTTGTTTTCCCTTTCACACTTTCCGAGCAAGGGCTCCTAAACCGTCTGAAACCCCAACGCGTCCCTCGGGAAACCAGTGGAGTGTTGGCGCGAACCTAAAAGGAGCCTAAACCCTCCAATCACAAGCCGAGGCTTATATTTGCGCGCCCTTTTCTTATTTCGGGTCCACTTTGTGGACGTTGGTTCGGAGGGACGGTTTTGGGAAGGCTTTTTCGCTAGTTTCCTTGGCGCGAAAGAGAGAACGGTTTGAAGAGGACTGTAGAGTGAGGTCTCCCGGGGGAGGGCCCACAAAAATTCGGAAGAATAAGCGGTGGGGTGGGGGTGTTTGGGGGAATTCTTTTACAAAAAATAATAAAGAGAGTCGAGCTAGAACCAAAAACGGATCGAAATCCACCAATCATGAGGGGTGTTCATTCTAGGGGAACCAATCCCAGACCGAGAAAAGTGCACCAATCAGAGAGAAGTGAAAAAAATATAAAAGCGAGTGACGGTTTTTGGTTTGGATTAGTTTCACCACGATGTCCACCTTAAACTACCTAGATGAGGAAGGTGCGGAAGTCACCCTTACCATAGAAGAAGAAAAAGTGGACAACCCCTATGCCTCATCATTACAGACCACACAGCCCCTCTCCCCCGTGGAGTCGGAGGAAATTCTCCCGCCTGCCGCTTCGGTTCCCGTAGAGGAAATAGCCGTAGAAGAAAACGAGTGGCCAACGTACGAAGACGTGAACCCTTGGTACAATGAAGACACTACGTACGCGTTCCTCGAAGCCACGGAGTTTCCCCCGGACACCCCATCCTCCTCTCAAGAGGCATTTACCATCCCCGAGGGGGAGTCGCTAGAGTTGGGCGGAATAACCGAAGAGGACGTCGAGAAACTAATCACAACGTGGCCCCTCCCCGCCGAGCTACCAGAAATTAGCGACCAAGATCTTGCTGAAGTTTCTTCCGAGGAGACCGAACCCCTCTGGGATGCAGACGCCTGGTTAAACGAACTGTTTCCCTCCACAACTCGGAAACGCATGGCAGAACAACGGGGTGGCGGGGCGGCTAAAAAGACAAAAACAAGCGCTCCAGAAAGTGAAGAAAGTGAGGACGACGAGGACGACGACGAAGAAAAATTTGAACTGGTTCAAACAAGATCGAGAGCCTGTAAAAAATTCAAAACAACGTGCAAGGACTACGAACTGAAAATCAAGACACGGGCCCGCGCGACTCTGGCTGAGGTAAGTCGAAAGTAAGACTACACTAATTTTGAGGGGCTGTCATGACCGCGCGCGCGGTGGCGCATGCCTCTAATTCTCCTGTTTGGAATCTCAAAGGAAAGGAGCGGGTTCAAACCCCCGCGCGTGGATTTTTTTTCCTATTTTTTTTTTTATAATTGTTTTTCTTTCTTTCTCGCCTCCCTTACTACAGTGAGCCTCAATTTTTTATTCATTTATATAAAAATAAAAATAAAAAACATTTTATTTATATTTTTAATTTTTTTAATTTTTAAAAAAAAATTATTTAAAATTTATTTATTTATGATTTTTTCTTTCCTGTACAGGCTCTTCAAGACGTGACCGCCGTTATAGAGAGGGTCCTGGACACCACTCTTGGGACCGCAAACCCAGAAGATCGGGTTAGGCTTACCCTAGACGCTCCACGCTTGGACTACCCACTTTCCTTTCCTTACCTGATGAGGTCTACCCTCACCCCCGCCCTGGTCATGGCCAGAATTGGAGAGCTCACACAATCCAACCAAGAGTTCATCATGCAGGGCAACTTCCATGTCCACGTGTTTCACGTGGAAATACCGAGGGCGGGAAGGGGTCGTTCGGCCCGCTGTTCTACTACCGACTTGGAGAAATTCAAGAAAATTAAAAGAAGTATTTTGAGGATACGAAATGTAGACGAAATGTGTATGGCCAGAGGATTGGTCACGGCCCTAGCCAAGGCACAACAACATCCACAGTACCAATACATAAGACTGGGGAGGCCCGTGCAACGGAATCTAGCTGTGGAACTCCATCGTCAGGCGGGGGTCCCTATTCAACCGTGCGGGCTACCAGAGCTTAAGCAATTCCAGGAGTTTTTTAGGCCTCAAGGTGTAGAAGTAAATCTGGTCTCCCGTGCACACATGAACAGCATTATCTACTCAGGACACCTCCCCGGGGCACAACACCGCCTTTACCTGTACCAAACAGAGGACCACCACTATGACGTCATCAACAATATGTGTGGGCTGTTGAACGCCAAGTACTTTTGCCCCTACTGTAAGAAGACCTACGATAGTCCTATACATCACGTCTGTGACACGACATGTGTTTGTTGCGGCGTCAAGGATTGTTCCCCCCTCCCCCCTGGAGAGAAATGGGATTGGAAAAAGTGTGACCATTGCCATCGGTGGTTTAAGAGTGAAGGATGCTATGAGAACCACCGCCGTCGCAAACCCCGCCGGTCGGGTCGAGGGTCTCTGTGCACAAGAGAATGGAGCTCTTGCGAGCGGTATACCCGTTGTGTCCAGTGTGGGGTGACCGTGGACCATCTGTGCCGGACCCGTCAACAACCAGGGGTCCACGTGTGTGGGGAATACCGTTGCCGTAGTTGCAACACTATTGTCCCCCCGGACCATCTGTGCTACATGCAAGTGGCTGACCAGAAAGCCCCCAGGATAGAAACAGAAGAAGGAGGAGAAGAAGAAGAAGAAGAAGATGCCTACACGGCACTCCTGGCGGAAGAAGAGGGGACGGAGAGAGCCGCTGCGGAAGACGAGGGGAACGAGGACAAGTTCCGGTACCTCTTCTTCGACTTCGAAGCCATGCCCCTGGAGGCTCAGCACATGGTCAACTTTGCGGGAGTCTCCAAAGTGTGTGAGCTCTGTGTGACGTCAGATTTACCCACCTGCACTCAATGCGGTCCACGGAAAATAGAATTCAAAGGCCCCACGGCCCTAACACAATTCTGCGATTGGCTCTTCTCGGGGGACCATGAAAACTACGTGTGCCTGGCCCACAATGCCATGGGGTACGACTCCTACCCTATTCTGGAGTACTTGTTTAAGAATGCCGTCAAGCCTAAAGTGCTCTTCCGCGGCGGTAAGGCTATGGTGGTGACCATCACCGACTACAAGCTCGTCATCAAGGACTCTCTGCTCTTCATCCCGCTAGCCCTCAAACAATTCCCCGTCACATTCGGTTTCCAAGCAGAAAACCTCAACAAGCTGGATTTCCCCATCTTTTTTAACAAACCAGAACACCAGCAGTACGTGGGACCGCTACCAGACCTTCATTATTACGACCCGGATTCACTGAGTCCTCAAAGCAAACAAGAACTAGTGGCCTGGCACGCGACCGAACGGGGCAAGGGGACGGTGTTTGATTTCCAGAAAGAACTGGCCGTATACTGTCACCGGGATGTGGCCATCTTACAACGGGCCTGTTTAGCGTTCCGGGCTATCATGATGAAAGCGGCGGAGATAGATCCCTTTACCAGGACCGTGACGCTCGCCTCTATGTGCAACCTGGTTTTTCGAAAGAAATTCCTACGCCCTAACACCATTGCGGTCTTGCCACGGCTCGGTTACCGCCCCAAGGATGTGCAGTCGGCGCTGGCCCTCCAATGGTTGGCCCACGTGGAGCGGCGGGACGGGATTCAGATCCAGCACGCGGGCAACGAAGGAGAGAAGCGCGTGGGGCCTTACAAACTGGATGGGTACCACGCCGCCACCCACACGGCCTACGAAATAAACGGCTGCTTCTGGCACGGCTGTGATCGTTGTAACCACCAAGACAGAGTTCATCCCCTACTTCATTGCACCATGAGAACGTTGACCGACCGCACCCGGGACAAAGTCGCGTACCTGGAACAGCAAGGGTACCGCGTGGTCCAGACCAGAGAGTGCGACATCAGAGTGGCCATGGCCTTGGACCCTACCATCGCCGCCCTCGCGCCCATCCCTCAAACCCAGCTTCCCCTCGACCCCAAGAAGGCCTTCTTTGGGGGGCGTACCAACGGGATTAGGACCTACTGGGAAGCCCAGGAGGGAGAATGGGGGAGAGAATGGATGGAGGCGCTGGATGTGTGCTCCCTGTACCCCTGGGTACAAAAGACGAAACGGTTTCCGCTGGGCCATCCAGAAATCCTCACCGAGAATCTAGACCCCACCCTACCCTACGAGGGGTTAATCCACCTCAAGATTCTACCGCCACGCCGGTTATTTTTCCCCGTCCTCCCTACGCACGTGGGGGAAAAACTTCTGTTTGCCCTCTGCCGGACCTGCGCAGAAGAAAAGAATCAGGAACCCTGTACGCACGATGACGAGGCCAGGGCTTTGACAGGGACCTGGGTGAGCCACGAACTCCACGCGGCCCTGCGCTACGGCTACCGGGTCCTGGAAGTCTACCGTGTGTGGCATTATTCCGAGTCGGAGCAATACGATCCCACCACCGATACCAAGGGATTGTTCACCGACTACGTGAACACCTTTCTTAAGATGAAGCAAGAGGCGAGCGGATGGCCGCCCGGGTGTAACACCGACGCCGAGAAAGCGGCTTTTATAGAGAATTACCGGGTGGCCACGGGGATCTTGCTGGAGTGGGACAAGATCGAGTTCAACGCGGGGATGCGGGCCCTGGCGAAATGGATCCTAAACACCTTGTGGGGAAAATTTGGCCAGAAACAGAACCCTCGGCAGACGGAGTACGTCACAGAACTAGACCGCTACTTTGAGCTCATGATGAGCGAAGAGAAAGAAGTCCAAGACATTCTGTTCGTCCACGAGGATATGGTGCAGGTTCACTACACCGCGACGTCGCAGCACATCGACTCCAACCCCCACACCAACGTTGTGTTTGCCGCCTACACCACAGCCCATGCACGCCTGAAATTGTATTCTTACCTCGATCTCTTGAAGGACCGTATCGTCTACCACGATACGGACAGTATCTACTTCACACAGAAAGCAGGCCAAGTGGCGCCCCCGGTCGGTCGATTTCTAGGCGACATGACCAACGAATTGAAAGAAGGCGAACAGATTGTCCGTTTTGCCTGTACCGGGCCCAAGAGTTACGGGTATGAAACGAATCAAGGCCGTACCGTCTGCAAAGTGAAAGGACTACGCCTCAATGTGAGAAATCGGGCGATCGTCAACCTCGAGACCATGGTAGCCATGGTGCAAGGTCAAGGGGAGCCCACACGGACGGTGGTGACGCCACACGCCATCCACCGCAACACCCAAGACCGGACGTTGCACACCCACCCAGAGACCAAGACCTTCAAGGTGACCTACGACAAGAGGGTACTCCACGGCTACCAGAGCTACCCTTACGGTTACTAAAGAAAAACAAAGAGACTCTAGAGGAAATATTTTTATTGCAATAAATAATTCAGTTCCTTTGAGCTGTGATACCAAAGTCTCAGTCTTTATTTTAGAGGAACTCCATCTTGTAAGGTTGGAGTCTTGGATGCTTGCGCAGAAATCCTTCCCAAATACAAATATGATAGACCAACATCACATAGTGTCCATAATAGGTTCCTTCGCAGTCGCTCACCACATACTGCTTCCTTTCGCCTTCGCTCAGGTATTCTTCCATCCAGTTCCCAAATGTAGAATAGCACATGTGGCACTCGCCCACAATGACATCGCCGCCGCCGCCGCCTTCCTCAGCTCCATAGAAAGTAATATCTAGACCCATGATGTTCACAGCTTGAAGAGCAACGAGTAATGAGTGAGAATTGTCAAAGTATTTTTTTCTTTAAGTATTTTTCTTCAGGTGTTTGACGGTCCACCGGCTGATACTCTTGCCTTGGCGCTTGCCCGACGTGGTCGTCGTTCGGATCGTTGTTTCGGTACGACCGTCTTTCGATTTGCGGCTCGTGATCTTGCGCACGGTTTGCAGCCCCCCTGTCTGGGCTTTCTTTTTCTTTTGCGCCTTATACTTTTTCTGTATTTGCGTTACCGCCCGGGCGGTCCTGCTGGGTTTTTTACCTACCACGGTATGGCGGGGCATCCTCTTCTTGGGCATCGTCTTCCCTGCGTTCGCGGTGGCGACACGGCGTTGCCAGGGGGCTTGTCCCATCCCCGCGGGTCTCATTAGGGTTCGTGCCATGGCGTTAATGAAGGGGGATTTAAAAAGGACGCCAATTTAAAGGCGGTTTTTCGGAGGAGCCTGTGCCAAACGAGAGGCGGCGGCTACCCCCACGGGGACCCCCACGGGGACCCCCACGGGGACCCCCACGGGAAAAGGCTTTGTAGGGGGTCCTGGAGAACGGTGTTTCCTCTCGGCGGGGCGGCGGGAGATCTTTGTAGGGCTGGGGCGGGGGTTCTTCTGGAGTCGCGGCGGTTCGTTTAGGCCGGGGCGTGTACTCTTTCTTCTTGGAGATGAGATCCCGGGGGTGGCGGATGAGATCTTTAGGAATTTTTTCTTCCGCTAGAAATTGCATGAAATCACGGTAGCCGGGCGATGTCCGGGTGGAAGAAGGATGCACCGCTTCTTTAATCAGATCGGAAATTTGACTGCCCGGTAGAGTTTGCCCATAGAGTTTCACTTCCCCTTGCGCATTCCAGGTAATTTTCTGGGCTCCTTTCAACTTCAACAGATTGACCAGCACCGACGCTAAAGGTTTGCTGGAGGGGGGAACTTTTCGCAAAGCGCCCCTTTGGCTCTGGGTTAACACTTTGGCTGCCACGGCCATGAAGGGACTAGGCTCAATGGTTTCACGACGCCGGACGTATTTCTGGAGTAAATCTTGAAACTGGTCAGCGCTGGCCGGTTTCTCTGGGTTTTCTAGGACCTGCGCCATGGCCTTTTGGTACTGGCTGAGCACTTTAACCCCTTTGGTCGTGTCCACACGAAGCTGTTGTTCCAACCACCGCATAGACTCTTCCGGCACCAAGACCATGCGCATAGGGTTCTTCCCCTCGGCCTCTTTCATCGCTTTTTTCGTTTGTGTCGCTTCACGGTCCATCGCGTCACGGAAATTCCTACTGGGGCTGCTGGAGGGTGGTGTGGGGACCGCTTCCTTTTCCCTGTCTGGGATTTCTTCTTAGGCGGTCGCGTCTTATACTTTCTTCGGATTTTCTTCGCTGCCCGCACGGTCCTGCTGACTTTTTTTCCCGGCAGGGTTTGGCGCTGCCTTTTTCGAAGACGGGCTAAAAACAATTGCCACCGGGCCGGATCCGTACCCGTGGGTACCGGCCAGTTGCGGATTGGTTGGACCATTCAGGACCAGATATAAGGTTGACTCAGGTATTGAGCGTACTCTTCCGGGGAAGGGTCTATTGGCGAGGGGTTGGCTGTGTCAAAATACCCTCCGGCTTGCTCTAGAGCTTTCTTGACTCCGTAGCCTACGCCTCCACTGATGGCGCCAGCGGCCACGGCTTTGCCAGCAAGAACGGCGGCGGCAATGAGGGCAGCGGTCGTGAAAATGAACCCTCCTCGCTGGCCCACGGCCTTTTTAAGCTTGGCTTTCTGCAACGCTGTCGAGGAGGAGAGCAGAATCCTTTTCCTCACGGCCGGCGACAGGGCTTTGTTGGCTATTTTTCGAAGTTTCGCCTTGATGGGGGCAAAAATTTTCTTCGCACGGGCGCCTATCGGAAAAGTCCCGAGCAAGGCGTTGTGCACCACTTCGCTGACGGCGTTGATTTGATGTTGGCTCGCGGCCCGGATGAGTTTCTTTTTCTGCCCGAGATCCGCTTTGGCAAATTGACGGAGGAACGTGGCGCTGCGTTGAAGCAAGGGGGAGGCCATCACCACAACTGAACGGTTTCCCTGGGGGGCCTAGACTATAAAGTTAACCCAATCCGCTTTGTTCAGGACCTCTTCGACACGGCTGTTCAGAGACTTCCGGGAGCGCTGTAAAGCACCCCCGCGTTGCCCTGAAAAAGGGGGATGGAAGGTTGTTTTGTTGTTGGGTTTCTTCCACACGGCCCCACGAAGTGATTGGGATGGGGTGCTGCCCTTTGTTTTTTTCACTCTTTTAACCGTCTTCTTGGAGCCTCCTAGTTGTTGTAACGTTTTGGCAGCCCTGGTTAAAAAACCGGTTTTTCTTCGTTGTCGGTACAGCGCGTTGGTGATGCTGCCCAGGGCGTCCACCTTACGGCTTGCCTTGGGTGTTAACAATGACTTTTTCACTGCTGGCCACGTCATTTTCAGTGCCGCCCAAAGTCCTGCCCCCTTTTGATCCTCCTCCAGCACGTAGGCGTGATGTTGTTTTCCCTCCTCGGAGAAAATGTTGGTGCGCAACCGGATTTGGGGCGGGGTCCGGGGGTGGAGGTCGAAGAGGAGGTAGCCAAAGGGGCGTTGGGTCGCGTCCTGGTAGGCCCGCATCACCGCCGGTACTTGCCCCGGAAAGGCTTGCTCGGCCAATTTCCGGACTTGCAACGAATCCCGAGCGTTTTTAAAAGCCACCAGGTAGTGTGCGTTGATGGAAATGGTGCGCGCGTACTTGCCTGGGGGGAAAATGTTCTGGGTCAGGTACAGCACCGTAATGTTGCGGTGGTGCGAGCCTTTGGTGAACAGGTCCACCACCCGCTCGTCCTTGGAGCCTTCTTTCATCAAATCGTCCAGGATCAAGAGACCCGGCTTGCCGCGAAAGGGGGCGTACGGGTCGTCGGGAAGCCCCTCCACAAATTTCACCCCCAATTGTTTCTGCAGGGCAGTGAACCGGGGTTGCCAAGCGCTGCCATAGCAGTACACGATCGTGAGGGGCTGCTGGGTAAAATGGGATTTCGCGTGGTGCAGAAGTCTTTCGGTGAACACCGTTTTCCCCGATTGACTTTGACCCGTGATCAAGATATTGCAGGGCGTTTGGAAACGGACATCCATCGTGCCTCATACCCTTCCCAAGAATAACAAGACATGGAGGTGGGGAACTTGTTTTATTTTATTTTTTTAGTGTCTCTCAAACTGATAACACATTGATCGTGAAGAAAACTGTCTTGCTGCTGCTGCCACCGCGCCACACTCCGGCGCTGGTACTGGCGCTGCCAGGCTTGGAGGGCCCGGTCCCTGGTTGTCTTGGTCTTCCACTGCTGGAGGTTCTGCAGGACCTCCGCCAGGGACCGACCGTGGGCTCGGCGCAGGAGGTAGTACAGGCAATAACTACCGCACACGCTGGACTTGTTCCCTTGCAACATCACATTGTTTTCCTTATGCTGGGCGTTCCCCTGCCGCACGTACTCTTGCAACCCGTAATAAGAGGCGGGAAAGCCATAACTGTCGAAGAATTCATTCAGGCCTTGGCGCGGAAAATAAAAGGCCAACCAATGGGTGCCTGGTCCGTCGGCGTTGTCGGTATTGAGAATGAACGAGGCGGGGTAGGTCACGCGGCGGGGCCGTCGGTCCATGGGAAACACGCCCCGAAACGAGGCGCGGAGCCACCAATCGTGACGGGCCAAGACCGCCAATTGCGATGTGTAGGTGGTCATCGGCTTACAACTTTTTCACTTCTCGGCTGCTGTTGATTTCGTAGGCGGCGTCAAACTCGCAGTTCACGTACACGGATAAGGTCTCGGTGACACCTGCGGCAAACTGAAGTCGGATGCCCACCGTCCCGTACTGTTGTAGGTTCATGTGGGAGGCGTTGCCACTACCGTCTGGAGTGAAGTCAAAAGAAAGGATGGCGTAGCCCTTGTCCCAGTCGTCCCGGGTAACGTCAATCCCGTGGTTGGTGCTCATGGCCCCTTGGGACAGGAACAAGGTATTGTACCCGTCCAGGGTTTGCCCGTCCGCAAATTCGAGGCGGGAGAAGGGGGTGGGCGTGCCGTCGACCGTGATCGTGGCGCGGGTCATACCAAACCTTTGGAAATTGTACGGGTTCTTTTTCAGCGCTCCCAAACTGTTCGCACTCCCCATCAAGGCAAGTCGCATGCGTCGGGGGATGCGACCGCCCAGGAAATCAGTTTTCTCAAAGGTGGTGTCCCCCAGGGAAATGGTGAACATCCGTTCTTCCTCACTGTTGTAAGGGTAGAGGACGGGCTGGGACACGAGTTTCATTTCGACGCTCTTCATGAAGTCCTTGTTGCAGACACTGACGCGGCGGAAGAAAGTGACGCGCTTCAGCCTGATTTTAGCGGCGGCCACTTCTGCCGTCGCACTGTTTCCCATGAGGGCAAAGGCGTTGCTGGTGGGGGTGAGTCGGAATTCTAGGGGCACTCCGTTGAGGAGCAGTTTGTTGGTGAAGGCTGCGTCAATGTAAAACATCCCCGTCATTTCCACCACGGTACTTTCCTTCACGTAAGCCGCCCGCGTATTCAACCCTATGTTTTCCCCAACGATTGTGAACGCATCCATGAAACCCGCCTTGTCTTTGTAGTACAGTCCCGAGGTCAGGTAAGATTTCTTGGCGTCTGGAGTATAGTTGAGCAGGGTACTGAGGTAGGCTTTGTAGGGGTAAGTTTTAGTGCTCATGGTCATCCATTCCCCGTTCAAGGCCATATCGATTTGCGACCAGAGGGAATGAAACCAATTGTTGACGATCCCCAAGGCCAAATCGGCCGTCAAAGCCTCTCCGTTGGCTTTCACGACGTCGGCCGTTACCTTGAAATAACTTCTAGGCAGCACAGTGTAATAGGGACTGGCCGGCAGGTAAAATTCCACGGGCGACCCGGGTAAGAGGGCCGATTTGGGCGCGTGCTCCGACCAATAGCCTCGTTCTTCCACCGCTTGAGCCAATTCCTTGTTGAAAAAATCCAAATGGGTGTTGTAGCCGCCCAACATGTTGGGCAGGGGCGGTTTGCCCATACCGGCGACCGTGGCCATCAATAATCGTCGTCAAAGATATCTCTCGCAACACGTGCACGCTTGACTGCCTTCGAAGGAATGAGAGGGAGAGCCTGTTTTGTCTTTCTTTTATTCTTGTTGGCCCTCGCCGCCCTCGGTTTCTTCGTCTTTTTCTTTTTCGACGCCACCCCAGCTATCTTTTCTAGGCCTTGGATCAACGTTTTACTGGTTTTCTTGCCGAGCACACGGGCCGCCCCTTGCTTCGTGTCCTTCACGATTTGCTTCACCATCCTCTTGCCAAATTTCGATTTCAGTTGAGCGAGTATCTTTTGTCCTCCTTTTTTAGCCACCGCCCCCGCGACGGTCCCGGCCAACGCTTTGCCCGCCATGACGGCCAAGGGGGCTAGCGCCAAGGGTAAGAGCCCACCCTTTTGATTGGTGACCGGTCCGTAGCCGCCGAGTTCATTCCAACGGATAGGGATGAGTCCCCCGCCTCCTTGCTCTCCGCGGCCCCCCTGGAAGACAGGAATGGAGGTGGGTGTGCGTTGAGGGCTGGAGGCGTGGGCGGGGAGCGCATGGAACACAGGTATCGAAGACCCTCCGCCAACCACGTCCCCCATAGATGGCACTGGTGCCATAGTCCCCGTAGACGCTCCATAATTCATCCTTTCCTTTTCAGAGTGCGCTTCACAAATTCCAATGTCGCCACCACGGTCGCTGCTGAGGTGAATGAGATGCGGTGGCCGGACTCGTCGGTTATAAGGATTTCCAGCGTGTCAAACACCGTTTTGGCGAGCGGAAAGTACCGCATGACCGGAAAGTCTCGTTCCACCACCTTGTTGTACGGGACCTGGGCCGACACGACCCTCAGCAAGGGCGCTTTCACATCCCCCACGATATGCGGCTCAATCAGATCGCAGTACACGTACAAACTGCGTACGGGTTGATGTTTAAAATCGCGGTTGAGCAGGTAGGCTTTGGTCGTCGAGAATTTCAGGCCAGAGTAATAGGTGGACCAACACTCGGGTTGGTAGCCTATCAGAGGTGTTTTCTTTTCCTTCTCGTTCTGCGAAAATATTTGGGGCGTGTAACCGTCGCCAAATCCCAACAGCTTGGCCATCCAAGGGCTCACAGCAAAATAGCTCCCCTTATCGTTGATTTTAAGGGACAGGTATACTCTCCCATCGACATCTTTGGAGTTCCACAACCAGGACACGGGAGGAATATCGTTCGGGGAAATGGCCACTTCGATAGCTTTGGCATTCCCATAGTTCCCTGGGGGCAACACAATGGTCGAATGGATCTTGTAATGCCCGGGAAACAAGGTGGCGCCTGTTCCCGTGGACGAGGGGCTCAGGTAATACACGGTCCGGTCTTTCTCCGAAATCGACTCGGGGACCACGATGGCTTTGTCTGCGATCAACACCCCGGTATGGACCCCTAAGATACTGGACATCAACGGGGTGTTGGGGCCTGGTTTTTTCAGCAGGCCCGCGGGATGTGAGGTGGATTTTTTGGGATCGTTTTCCAAACCGATCATGTAGGCCAGTGGAGGGGGGAGGGCTAAAATGTACCCGTCCGTCACGGTTTGTTTCAATTCCAGGGCGGTCTTGGCCAATTGTTTATCGGGAGATTTCACCCGGACGGCAAATGTTTTGAGGATCGCTTGGAATCCCCCTTGCACCAAAGCCCAGCGCATAGCATGAACCAGATCTGTGACCGTTTCGAAATGCTGGGAAGCAAAGGTGAGGGTGGTCGAGGTCTCTTCTTCTTGGCGAAGTTTTTCTTGGATCATCGTAAATTGGCGGTCTTGCTCTTTAGGGAACAATTCATCCCAGGCGCGTGGAAATTGCAGGTGGCAGAGGGCCATTTCCCACCGTCGGTCCAAGACCATCATCTCCGGTAGACGGATACGAAAATGGGAGCCCATGTTATTGGGAAAGGCAGTCCGGCTGGCCACGCTAGGCAAGGTCATCCAGATGCGGTCGGGGTCCATGCTTTCCGGAAATGGAGGGTCGCTTCCACCTTAGAGGTTTGTGGAAATGAAACCAGTTTCCCGTGCTCGTCGGTTATAAGGATTTCGAAATCCTCAAACACCGTCTTGGCCAGTTGCCTGTAGAACAGGGGGGCAAAGTTGCGTTGTTGGACCGTGCCGTTTTCGTCGCTGGTCCCTGAAAAAAGGACTCTCAACAAGGGGGCTTTCGTATCCCCCACAATACTGGGTTCCACTAAATCACAGTACATGTAAAGCGTCTTCTTCTTCTGTGGCCTGGGGAAGACCAGAGTCGTGACCGCCATTTCCCAGGCCGAAGACAACTCGTACATTTGCGGGAGATGGATACGGAACCGGGACGGGACATTGGTGTAGACGTTAGTACTCGTCCCGTTGGTGACGGTAATGTAAAATTCCTCACCCTCCTGCATCCTCTCTCTCTCTCTCTCTTTCTCCCCACTCAAACACAAATGAATCAGGCAAGCGGGACAACAAACTCTTTTATTTCTTTTTTTGCCCGTACGTTTGGGTCTGGAGCTGAGTGACCGGGACCCAGCTGTTAAATTTAGTGGGGTACCCTTCCCATTTCACCAAGACTTCTTCCTGGTTCTTCTTCTTGCCGGGGCGGCGTTGCAACACCTTTTCGATGATAAAGAGACTTTCTTTTTCCACGGCCACCGGCGTCATCTCGCTTTCGTAAAACGTTCCCCGCAACGCCTCCCCGCTCAAGTCCTCCAACCGGTAGACGGGAGGGGTGCGGTAGTCCAACCGTTTTATCACCGTGAACACTTCCTCCGACCAGTTGGCCAGATAGCTTTTTTCAAAATGACCTTTGGTCTTGCTAATCCGTACCGTGTCGCCGGGACGGTACAACGGTTTCTTCGGTTTCCTCTTTAGCGCCGTCGGCTGCTTTTCCCGGTACAAGATGGCCCGCACCTCGTGGTCGTTGAAGGGCGTGACGGTGATGGGGGCGCGTCGAATGCTACTGTGAACGGCTCGGTTGTACCCGAGCACCAATTGAGGGAGGACTTTCAAATACTCTTTCTTTCCGGTGGCCGTGAAATATTTGTACATGCGTCCCTTGAGCGTCCGGTTGAACCGCTCGGCAATCTGGGCTTTGGTCTCGTTGTACGTGACGAAAAAGGCCACGTCATTCTTTTTTAAAAAGGCCTGGAACTTACGGTTGGTAAATTCTGTCCCAGCATCGGTCTGCAACCGCAACGGTTTCCGTTCGCGGAACACTTGGGTAAAGGCGCGCACCAATTCCTCCCCCGTCTTGTTCTTCAGGGGGACCGCCCACGCGTACTTGGACAACACATCGATGATGGTCAAAATGTGTTTGTAGCCCTTGTTGAAGGCACTCGTGGCTTGCATGTCCACCAGATCCGCCTGCCACTGCTCGTCCAGGGCCAGCACGCGCACGCGCCCTCGCAGAAATTTTTTTCGAAAAGGGCGGTGCAACGTAAAGGTCAATTGTTTTTTCAGCCAGGCTAAAGTGGTGGTGCGGGTTACCCCCACTTCGCTAGCCGCTTTCACCAGACGGGCAGCACCCCCAAAGGCAGCAGGGCTGCTGGGGTCGTAATACAACGCCTCGAGCAGCGCGGAAGGACTCTTTTTCTTCTTCTCCTTCTTTCGCCCCATAATCCTCAAAATGAGAGCCCTGAATAATCACTTTTCCTCCGCAACACGCCAAGAGACAACGGACACGTTTCAAAATACCATGGCACTTGAGGGACGGACCTCCTCCTCCACCGCAAGGCATTCTGTACTCTCCCCGAGTCTAGCGCGCGGTACCTCCCTTATACTTTTTTTCCCTAGAAAAAAAGAGACGACAGACACCCCACGTTGTTCCTCTTGAAAGTTTTATTGTTTTTTTTTCTAGCTTCGGATATTCTTTCTCATTCTGAAGGCCTACGGTTGGCCTTGTAAATAGGTATATAGTTTATTTTTATTTTTTATTTTTTATTTTTATTTTTTGGTTGAAAGGACACCTATAATTACATAGGGGTTGCTTCCGGTCACCAGGGTAAAATCCCGGGGGCCGGTTTGTCCCCAAAATCTAGGTCTTCTTGGTTCCGCGTGGGACTGGTCCAGGGCTGTCACTAGGGTGGGTTCTGGCGTTCCTGTGGGGAGGGCGGGGGACCCACGGTCATTGTACCAACAGGGTGTCCGTAGGGAATCAGGGGTGTCTGTGTAAACTCTAGGGGTATCCCCAGGGGTGTCCCCGGTGGGGGGCCCTGTGGGGTCCCTGTGTGGGGGTCCCTGCCAATCCTTTTATGACTTTGGCGTCACACCCACAAAAGCAAGTAGGGGGCGTCGCTCACACTGAAATTTACAAGGGAGGGTCACTTTTTTATACGTCCCGTGTATTTCCCCGGTCCGTCAATCCCCGTCCTGGATTGGATCTATAAATCCCTACCCAATCCTGAGCCCCTATTGGATCTATAAATTTCCGACCAATCCCGGGCCCGTAGTGGATCTATAAATCCCGGCCAATCAGGAGCCTGTATTGGATCTATAAATCCCGGCCAATCCTGAGCCCGTAGTGGATCTATAAATCCCGGCCAATCAGGAGCCTGTATTGGATCTATAAATCCCGGCCAATCCTGAGCCCGTATTGGATCTATAATAGCGGCAGCCAATCAGCGGCCTGCCTAGGATCTATAACTGATGAGTCGGGGCCTGTGACGTCACAAAACCTGTGACGTCACAGATTTGCTCTCGACCAATCAGGAGAGGGTATATGATCTGAAAGGTGTACACTTACTACTTGCTCTGTTCTTGTACACGGCAATGAAATAGTGTGCTATTTTTATGTAGATAATCGAGAAGATAAAAGAGACTGCAAGCCAATCGAAACAGAGGACATTATTATTATCGATAGGAAAATCATATGAGAGCAGAACGCTACTTGCATTAAGGGTGAGTTATTTAGGGGCCATACGGTACTTTTGTACAGGTTATTGTTAACAAATACATGTAATAAAAGATAAAAGGGAAATTCGTAATATATTGTAACAGTTAACCATCATCTGGTACAAGGAAGTGACCCGAGTCCGAGACCAGATGTAGTTATAATTGTTCGGAGAAAGTCAGTGTTACAAATAGGAGAGGTTGGGCGGGCTGAGGGCGGCAAGTGATGGGTGGACGAAAAGGTAGCATCTTTTCCGGTCACACTCCGGCTGTGTATGGTGCTACGCTCGCGCGGCTTACGCCCCGAACAGGAGCTCCACTATTGTCACAGCAACTGTGCGTTGACTGTTCAATGAGAATAACTGCTCCCCCAGCTCCAATATTTGTCCGTTCATTTTATTACCACTGCAAATTGACTTTTTTTGTGTGTGACCCTTGAGTTTCCCTTGAAGATAAATGGAGCGCCCAAGCCAAAGAAGTCGGTGTTTTTCATGAACTGTGGAATACACGCTCGGGAATGGGTGTCGCCGGCGACCTGTATGTACATCATGAATCAAGTAAGTAGGAAACAAAAACAAAGCCGGTTATGTAACATTATTATCAAGAACAGACAGGAAACCAATGTTCTAATTGTTTGTGAAATAATTATAACCAATGACGGATTTTTCATTTTATAAAACCTATGTTGGCTTGAATTAAGCTAGATACTTCATAATCACCAGTTCGAGTGTTTGCTATGCCTGTTCTTTCTAGGTGTATCAATGTCCTCAAATTCAAGAGTTTTGAATATATATTAACACGTATATAATATAGATTCATTCATTTTATTACCACTGCAAATTGACTTTTTTTTGTTACAAAATGAGGAACTCCCATTAGCAGGAAACAAAAGTTAGGATTCAACAGTCATTTAAAGATGTCTAGGTGAGGTAAAGCTGCAAGCAACTTGTGATAGATCCCAGTTTTGTTTAAAAGTTTCGACCGTTCGGTCTTCAGCAGTCTTAATTCATCTCTCATAGCACTCCTTCAGATTTTTCTCTACACTCATGAAAGCTACTCTCGGGCTCCTGTCCGTCCTCGTACCCGAGTTTAAGCTATTCCTTTAAATTTCTACCAAAAACCGTAGTTACATGCGAAAGCAGAACGAAATGACTTGCTGAGCGCTGAGTAACCGCTACTAGCACTTGTTGCAGGTTCTATTGTTGTGGATTCGCGATCTTGCATCACGCACGAAGTAAAAGGCCACTGCTTCTAATTAGGCCCTGTCCACACTAATGCGTTTTGGAAAACCTCCGTTTTTTTGTTCCCCGAAAACGGACAAAAGGCTCTGCGTCCACACTAGCGTTTTCACATCGTTTTCGACCGTCGAGACTATAGGGGCTGAACAATGATGATCCAAAGATGCGTTTTCGTCACCAGGCTCTGCTCGGACATTTTTTCTGTTCAATACGCATGCTCCAATAGAGCCAGTGATACTATCGGCTATTACCGCTCTTTTTAAAGCGCGAAAACACTTTAAACAAGACGCGTTCCCTCGAAGTTTACAGTAAAAATGACAAAATCTTCAAAGAAAAAGACGTCAGAAAAGGAAACAGATTACTTCGCCTAAGTCTGATCCAAAATCTTCGTCGACGATACGGGTTGTGACGCCTCTCAAGTTGATGTTGTCGATTAAAAAGAAGCAAGGACCGTAGACCATTCTGCCGTCTTCGTAAAGCTACTGCTTGTACATGTAGATTAATCAGTGCCACATTTAAATCCAGGCCAAGCAATCAAGCTAGAAAGAAGGCTAAACACCATAAATACTAGCTCGTCCGCCATATTGAATAGTGGTTTGTTAACGCGCTAACGCGGGAAACTGGGGCTTGCATAATGAGTTGTAACGTAACCGTTTTTTAAAAGCTCCGTTTTTGCCGTCCACACTAAAACGATAGACTTGCGTTTTCAAAAGTCTCCACTCTGGATAGCGTTTTCGAAAACCTCCGTTTTCTTAGATAAACATCTCCGTTTTTGATCGTTTTAGTGTGGACGATCGGTGAAAACGGATAAAAAAGTATGCGTTTTCAAACGAAAACGGATTAGTGTGGACGGGGCCTTAGTGTAATGTGACTCGGTCGTAAAAACAAGCCTGGTCGCCTTTCGTCATGTTTAGCAAACTTCAACAGGTTGTAGACAATCAAACCTGATTCAAGCCCCCCAAAAACTTTTTTCACAGAATAGGCCCTCTGCAGGACATGGTCACGTGATTTTTTTTAGCTTGTCAGTAAAATAAAATGTTGCTGGAAATAGCGAGTCAAACTTAGGGACCGGCCATTTATTAGAGAGGGGGGGGGGGGGGGGGGGGGTGGGCTGGTGCATTTTCATTTTCCTAAACATAATTTCAAGTGGCCCTGCTCATGTCACTGCATAAAATAATGTGCCCCCCCCCCCCCCCCCTCCAAGAGAGTGCACATGAAATGACATGACCCACCCTAAATCACAATAACATTTATAATAGAGTGAAGGACTGTTATACACCAGATTTTGTTGTTTTGTTATATCATTTTTGATAATAAATTTGATTGTGGTTGATCCCTTCAGGACTGTTTTCTTTAGTAGAAAGGAAAATGGAATGCACAAAATTACATGGCCCCTCAGAAATGGTTGCAGAATTTTGTGCAGCCCCCCATTATTTGGTGCACAAAAAGGTATGACCCCCTCCCCATTTGCACCAGCCCACCCCCCCCCCCCTCTAATAAATGGCCGGTCCCTTAGTAGACATCACTAAGTCGTAGGTCTAAATCTTTAAAACTGAAGGAATGGATCTTTTTTGAAAATTCTAAATTTTACAGAATTTATGAGGTTGTCTAGCAAGCCGTGCAAAGGGCCTATTACTCTAAACTGGATTATGAGGATATGAAGAAACAAAAACAAAGGGCCGGGGTTAGGGGAACTTTAAAGACGTTTTGATAAAGAGGAGATACAACTTGCAATGTACTATTTTTAGAGGTTTACAACAATTAATAAATTAATTCCTGAATGATAATAGCTATCACATTGAAACCGATTGAGTTTACCATTCATTTTCAGTTAGTTACTAAGTATGGCAATGATACGAGTGTAACAGAGACGTTGGACAAGATGGATTTCATTATACTGCCAGTTGTCAACCCAGATGGATATGTGTACTCACAACTAAATGCAAGTACATTAAATATGGAGTAACTAGTTGTGATTAGTCTTATCATGATTGTTCGTGTTTAGTTTTATAATTTTCGTTGTTGTTGTTAATGCCAATTCAAGGCTCTACTTGAGTGAATGATTCGTGAAAACCGATAAACGTGATGTGCATGTGCAACGTCGATCAAAATTCACTTTTCCTGTTATCTCCTTATATGGAAACTAAAAGTAATAACCATGTCACACTTTTCATATAGCGTTGTTTTTGTGTAAAGTTGCTATATTGTTTCTTGTCCAAACCGTTTTTTCGATATGACGACGGGAAATCTTATTATTTGGAGTCCGAATATTGAGTTTTTATATCCGACATTACGCGAACCCGTTGCTGCTCATTTTCAGAGGAAGTGACGTCATTTTACTCAACACAACAACATGCGGGGCTACTTTTCACACAAAACCTTTACGCGAACTTATAAATAAAGTACAATGTTTTACTCTTTTCCACAAAGGAAAGACATGGCCAGAAAAATCGAATGGACATGCGCAGTTGAAGCGTGATACTTAGAAAATGTTGCCAACATTACAGTAAATGTATGGTGCTAAAATGTTCATGTTCTGATATTTCTAAGCACAATAGAACCCCCAACTTACATTGGTTCCATATAGAACAACACACTAATAAGCTTTGCTTTGAAGACAAAAAGGGTAACTTAGCGTTGAATATCGGGTCGTTTTTGGGAGATATCGCGCTGCACTGAGAATCAAGTCGCCATTTTAAGGAGTAGTATGATGAAAGACCTCAACAGCTTCAAATATAACTTCGTTTGCAACACTTATCGAGCGTTCCTATCCTCACCTTCGATTCCTTTTGAAAGATCGAATATTGCTTCGTGATTTTACCCTAATTCCAACACTTTGTGTACTTCAATCGGCTCGGTTTTGCAAATCCAGTTTGTGTAATAATGAAGATTCAAAGGACTTGCCAGTAGAGTCTCTAAACTAGCCACAGATTGGGTAAAACTATAGCATTTCCTCCCCCTTCGCTGCTTCAAAAGTCGGCCATCTTGTAAAATTATCTAGCAGGCGTTCCTTGTTGTTTATTTTTGAATTGGGACTAGTACCGAGGGAGAAGTGATGGTTTATGGGAGTCCGATGCAACTTTGAATTTTTCTCCCCTCTCGCTTAAGGTCGAGTCGCCATTTTTGTTTAATTCAGAACATTGTATCACGTGTCCGTGTGAACCGATCAGCTACGTAATAAAATCATGGTTAATGGCACAGCAATAATTAGAATATTAAACCCTGCCCGTTTTCATTCGACTTTTCAGGACCGGACATGAAAAGAACGAAGTTTTGAATAGCCGGATATGTGCCTTTAAAGGGCATATGAGATGAACTTTTTTTCTTCGTAATTTTCCTTTTCAATATGTAAATCAAATGTCTGTAAACTTTAAAATTCTCCAAAACAAAAATTTAGTTGTGATTTTGGTGCGTAAAAACGACTAACTTTTCATCTAAACATGGTCGGAGACTGGGGTCGAGTTTATTGTGAAATTTCATCTAGTGACGTCACGTTGGTTGCAAATGTTTGTTTAGGCTTGCTGATTTCTACTCACATGCGATTTTGCAAGGGAGACAATATATCAAGCGATCTTGTTTTGGTTGAGATGCAACCAATGTGACGTCATTTAGGCCGCGAGATTTGAAGACCATTTTTGGGAGAAAAGTAGGGTGAATGTCACGTCTTGTAAAATCATCATTTTTTTCTCCCAACTTTTCAAACTTTGGACACATGTCTTTAAATTGCTAAATATTAGAATTATGCCAAAACATATTTCGCTTGATATGCACTTTAAAAGAGCGACGTGTTCAGAAAATGACGTCACGACAGCAAACTGTTGGATGAAAATCGCGAACTATTTGGAACACACTTCAGTAATGGTGGACGTGATTTTAACGGTATATAAACACTAACCAAAATTCAGTCTAATTTGGTCCTTTTGCAAAGCAATTCACTGTTTTTTTCTTTTGGAAGACAAAGAAGTGGAAAACGAAATGGCCGAATTTCGTCGTAGTGGTACTTTGTATATGTAACAACAGCAACAACAACTTTATTACCTTGTGGTGAGAAGATGATTTAGATACAGGTTAATAAGGATAAACAGTAATAGGTAAAAGTTACTCAGAATATATAACTATTAGCAGCTAAACGAGCTGAGTAACTAAAATCATATTTACACAATAAGAGGTTGGCAATAAAGCTAAGGACTGAGAGAAAAAAAATATAAGATGAGAATATAAATGTAGCATAATAAATACACGAATACAAAAAGCGAGTAATAAGGATAAAATGGAAAGAAACAATACAACAATAGAAAAGGTACCAGATGGAAACTCTAATGTTAGAAAAGAAAATGATTTAACTATATGACTGCAGGATATGAGTCTTTTGATTTGAAAGACTTAAGAAATAGTTGTTTTTTGCTTTCGCTTAGATAATTCCAATTTTTTGCGGCTGCAAAGCGGATGTTGAATTTTCCATAATTTGTTCTGACTACATCAATATAATAAGTTGTTTTGGGAGCAAGCCGAGTGTTGTACTGATGGCGTGAGGATATAGATTGAAAGAAATTATCAAAAGAAGCAGGAAGGAGATTGCGATGATATTGATACATGAAATACTAAAAGGGCCACTTGCTTTAGATGGGTTGAGCTCGAGAGTAGAGATTAAATTTTCAATCTCAGCTGCAGAGGTAGGAAACAGTACAAACTAGAGACCTGAGGTGTATCCAAGGAGGATTGAAAGGGCTTTCCCGTGATACTTTGAGCACTCACATGGCATTTTTACAAGTTACAGAGATTGAGAGGAGAGGTTCGCGCAAAGGATCACTACTTTGCAAACTGAATAATAACCGATGATTTTTCACGGGTTAATGCGGTTACCTCTTCGATGGTTTGTACATTTATAGCGATTCATGTATGTTTAGGCCTAAAAATTCGACTATGTATTAAATTAAAGCCGAATCTACGTCGTCAGGGCACTTTAAAACAAACACATGTATCAGCAGCCAGAAATTACTCTAAAGCCATTTCACACCAGCGACGCAAACAGCTTACGCATGCGCAGTGAATGCATTGATCAGTATCAATACTTGTTCTCCTCATAGATGATTACTGCGTCTGCGCATGTTTGCTTCCGTCTTGCTGTACTAAGACTTTAGAATTTGGCTCTCGAGGGAAGGGAACTTATTGGAGGAGAGGTGCATATTATGTTGTTCCTACAAAATAAGTTAGACTGCGTACTTAGCTGTGTAATAACGTTGACATTGCTGAATATTAATAGTTGGTTGCAAATTGACTAGCCAGTTCTCTTTTCAATTTTCAGGAGTCAACACGTTTGTGGAGAAAAAGCCGAAAGCCAATTTTCAATTCAAGCTGCATTGGAGCTGACCTGAACAGAAATTTTGAGTTCAAATGGGGAAGTAAGATGAGATAATAATTACACAGGTTTATGATCAATGAGTTATAAAAACTAATGTAGGTCTGCGTTGGAGAGAAAGTAAAAAACACTAATGGTTGTGAACGGTATGCTAACTCGACAGAAATTGCTAGCCATTTGTCAGAGCAAAAGTTAAGCAACTAATCAATCATTATATTTCTCCACAGTTGATGCATGTTCGAGTTCCAAGCCATGCAGTGGTATTTACCGCGGAAAAGCATATAATTCTGAAGTGGAAGTAAAAAGTTTGGCGGATTTTCTGAGAAGTTTGGGACCTGCACTGAAAGGATATGCTGATGTTCATTCGTACAGCCAGTTATGGATGTTTCCATGGGGATATAAGGAGGATGACACTCAAGACCACAAGGAACTCGTAAGGCGATATATACTTATTTAGAAAAAGTCCTCCGGTTAAAAGTATCAAGCCAACATCTCCAAGCCAAGTCCGAAAAGGCCTCTGGTTCTGAGGAATACCATATTATTATGATCACAGTTGCAAACATTACTTCACAAACTTTGCTCCGCAGCTTTCCATTTTGATAAATAATGCACAGACCACATCTGAAAAACATAATCATAAACACAATGTACCGGCATCCTTTTCGGTTTGTGATCACGGACAACCTTTTGACTAATGTGTGTGTATACAGCTATTTCAAAAACCTTGTCCCAGACAACGACAAAGGACAAAATACCAACTTGTTCGATCTAACCGCAATGGGACTTTTGCAGCGGCAATTACGAGATGTACTCAGTGAATGGTAAAACAAATCTTACTTCATTTAAAAGTAAAGGCACATCGGTAGTGTTATTAGCAAAACCTGTTTGTAAATGCTATCTCCACCTCCAATCGATTGTTGATCTTTCTAAAACTGCGTTTTGAAGTTTGTTTGCCCGATCCAGCAAAGCCTTTCCCATGGGATCACGATCTCATTTCATTGGTTATTAAAGTGATCTATCATCACGTGACTGTTAGCTGCAAACATTAAGGCATATGCATAGTTCCAAACCTATCAGTTATAAAAACAACACAGACCAATTACAATGCAGTAATATTCTCCCGGGAATACGGCACCATATTGTCCTACAAGCTCTTCGGAAGGAGATGAAAACATAAGGCTTGATTTCTTCACGAAGATAAGAAATTCGGCAAAAGGTAGGACATCGATATTAAACCATTCGGATTGTTACGAAGACTATCACCGAACTCAGCCCTTTTTGCCATATTGATTTTTAATTTTCTCGAATTAAAGTCTACGGCTTGTGGGACATAGCAACAGTAACTAATGTTGTGGCTGTTGGAACTATCAATTAATGTGGGAAGAGGAAAAGGCATAGAAGAGATAGGTTGTCTTAAACATTGTTTGGAATATGTTGCTTTAATTATTATATATTTTTTTCTCTTAACAAACATTGTTATTAAATTCATAGAAACGCGCTGGCGATGCTGCCGTGAAGGCTATTAAAAATGCTGGATTTGGTACAGAATACAAAGTTGGACGTTCTTCAAAGTTGCTATGTACGTTCATTTGAGTTTGTAAAGTATTATCGGTATATACGTATAATGCCTGCAAGGAATCTAGGCCGTTGTTGCTGCATCTGATAAAAATGCGGCGATGACGTCACGTGCTATGGCGTCACGTGCAAACCAGCAATATTACTAAGGATGTGAGATTGGGCCAAAGAGAGGGATGAAAATGGCAATATATTCTTGATTAGAATATACCACACCAGTGAACATCACTTTTCGCGCGCTCTGATTGGCTACTCAAACAATGAATATAATTTAATATTCACCTCCCAGCGAAGCAGCGACACCTCGCGCGAGTTTTTGTCCATTTAACATAAAATAAAATAACTATTTGGTGCTGGCTATTCACCTGCAGTATGGTATATACAAATATATATATATATATATATATAGTGTCGGTGAATAGTGGTGGATAATTGTTAAATATTCGCTCAGTTCTCTTTCATTGGAATAGTGCGTGTTTTACCGATCCTTTTTTGCATTTCGTTAACTCTAACCTGACCTATTACATCACTGAAACGTAATGTTAGTTCGAAGGGTGACACTGGATATAATTGCATGTTCTTATATTCCCTAAAAACAAAGTAACACAACAGGGAGGTTACGTCACACAGGCATTAAACCATATATACAGTACATCCTCCTTCTTATAAAAGAAAACAAAGATGCGAAACGGGATGGTGAGAAGAGAAAAGAGTAGAGGTCTAAAACTCAACCTGTCCTATCACAGGCCCGAGTATAGCCTCAAAGGAGGCTCTTCCTTTCTTCTGTTCTTGAAACGTAAAGTTAATTTTGTTGAGCAATGTTGCCAATATTTATAGTGCTTCACTTAGACATTAAATTATGTCGCCACGCAATACTAACTATAAATAATAATAAAAAAATTCCATGTGTATTTAAATATCTTCCTTTTTCTTCTCTAATTTTTTCTTCTTTGTCTTTATAGATTGCACATCTGGTTCAACAAAGGACTTCACATATGGAGAACTAGGTGTCAAATACTCTTATCTGTTGGAACTTAGGGATAAAGGACATTTTGGGTTTCTGTTACCCGAGAACCAAATACTGCCTACCGCCAAAGAGATATTTGCTGGAATCAAAGCACTTGTTACAGAAATGCGAATCTAGCATGATACGGCAATACAATGTTAATTATACAGCGATTGGGATTAGTATAATATTTGGGTGCAGTTAATATTACCGGCCCTGCTCGTTTTTTGGCTTGTTTTGCAATTTGAAAATACTCGCATGATAAAACAACTGACTGATTAGGTCGGGTCGGACTTGAACTTATTTGGCTCATTCTAAAACAAAGTCGAAAACTTAAAATTTGAAGTTAGAATACGAACATATGAAGTCGAAAATCGAACAATGGATCTACATGTAAAACCAAATAAACTTGTCGAAAATAAACAAAATATGACATCTTTATCAAAATAAATCGGTCGACAGGAAAGAGAATGACACATGCGCTGCTTGACAATGGAGGGTTTTCACGTGACGTCATGGTCGCCATGTTGGTGTACCGTTGACAATAGATTCTTCGTTAGCTTCTTTTGTTAGGTACACCAACATGGCCGCCATGCCCTTTGTCATTTGAATCTCTGATGATTGAGTGAAAACCCTCTTTAAGATGCAAGTTGAGATGTAAAAAAGTATGAGTCGAGAGGGCCTAGGGATAGCTGTCTGTGGCCTCAACCGCATGGAGACAAGTTTGGTTTGACTTTAAAACATGATGTGGCGGCGCGTTGCCCGTTGGCGAATTCTTTTTCTCGCTTGCTCGACCCGTGGAGAATTCAGAGACAGCTCATGTCAGTGTCCTATGACACTACAGAATACGTCGCCTTGATGAGTATCCCCAGTTCCGTCGTGTCTTCTCATACTTAGAGAATTCTTGCATTGTCTCTCCAGCTAAAACCACAGTCTCGTTGTAGGGCTTCTAGTTGTTAGCGACTTGTTGCAATCCTTGGTCGCCCGAGCACCTGTAACTTCGTATTTTAAAGGGCGTATGTTCGCATTTTGATCATCGATTACACCGCAGTTGTCATCCCAATCATGAAAATGTCGTTCAAGAATGTCTAAGCAAACCGACAAATTACAAAGATATATAAGATCTACCACAGTAATTTGTTCAAGTAATGGTCCAGATAAGAACTGTAGTAGAATCCATTGTTCTGCGGCAATGAGCCTCCTCCACATACGATTTTGCTTGAATATGCCTTGAGTGCTTTAGGAGGTATCTACAGTCCAAACTACATCTCGAAAATAAAGTATTTGTTATGCTATTGGCTCTTTTTTTCTGTGAAAACACAAAGAAGCCACCATCCAGCCAATCGGATATAGAGAAAACAAAGGATTTTTCAATCGCAAATTTGAGAACTTTCCCCACACACGATATTCTTCGAAATTAAACCATAGTTAGTTTGATCAAAAATAAATTCAAACCACAAAATAATATCGAATGAAAATGCATTATTTCGATGGGTTTCTATTGAATTTATAAGTATCAACCAATGAAATTACAAGAAAGAATAATAGAAAATTAACACTTTTAACATTCCTTGCCGTAGAGAACTACAGTTCTTATCTGGACGCGATACTATTACTTAAAGTGCATATAAGCCCTGGCTAATTATATTTCTTACGAAGAGATTAGAGGTCATAGACAAAGGATTCCGGAATAAAAAGTTGATTTGATTGAATTGTTATGGTGTATTGGCCGTTCAAAATTGCCCAAAAATGTGTCTTGGGTTGCCTGTGGACGAAAATTAAGCGCACGAGAGCGCTTTACAAAATTGGCACTGGGTCTAGTTTTGACGTCATCAACAGAGCACGCTCGATGCACCATTGTATTAAAGGCTTGCCGAATAAAGCCCTCCGAAACGGTTAGCGCGATATTATCATCTTTCTCGGTTATCTATTAAATTATTTTGCAAATAGCGATGTTTCGTGTGTCGTCATCTATTGTCATTAATGTGCCAACCAGAGATCCATTGGTTCCTAACACAAAGCGGGCTTTACAAATCATGGTTGGCACATTAGCATGACAATTGCAATATTTATCAACACGAAACATCGCTATAAGCCAACGCTTTATACCCGCGAAGAGACGAGTTCTGTTGATGACGTCACGTTTTATTCTCGTCCCAGTTCCCGAACATGCGCGGAAATTATTCTACATTTGGAAGTTTAGTCGCTATAAAAATAATGAAAACACTAAGCTGTCAAAAAAAAGCATAACTGGCCAGGGCTTATATGCACTTTAAAGGTTAACACCCATATGTCTCAATAAACCTTGATAGCAAATTAAAGTAGAAATAATTTGAAGTTTGATAGGACGCTGAATTCCTGGTTTGCTCTATTACGTTTGTTGCATACAACTACCAGAATCCTTTTCGAATTATTTTTCTTATTCAGACTTTTACTCCTGAGAATACCAAGACAATGGTCCAAATTAGCAGAACAAATGAGTCTGCGTAAAGGTTCGTGTATTTATCATGGGTTACGTAACCCCGCTACTGGGGTGTTGCGTGTTGTTTTAGATACAAAAATGTACAAACGTCCTTAGTGGGACAGTACTATATAGTCGGAGTCCATTGCCAAAAAGCTGAGAGAAGAATCCGAACTCTCGTTTAAATACGAAGGTAACGCCAAACAGAGGCCGCATTATCAGCCTACTGCTGCCTCCACTTCCTATTCTGTCCAAATTCCAGCCAAGTTTCAGCTCGCCTCCTTAGGACATACAACAGAACAAGACCGGAAGATATTTGTGTTTCCTGCGGGCAGCAAGGCCACTGGAGGTCTGGTTGTAACCTTCCAATCCCACTTCATATCTCAAGACAAGTCACTCATCAGCAGGAGGTAATTAGGAGTATCAGGGGATCACAGTTCAAGTTAAGTAAACTGAATTGTTGATACTAAGTGATGTCATACAATAAGTGTATGTTGGGTATGTGTGGGATAGGTATCTCGCACAAAATGCCGATTGGCAATGTTGTTCACCTTGTAACAGGGTTCAAGTTCAAGTTCGTTTTATTTTGCACTATTTCTTTTAAAGATAATTACACAAGAAAATAATTGTAGAAAGAAAAAGAGAGATTCTGTAATAACAAAATAGTTTTGAATTTCAAGAATGTGCATAGAGGTCAAAGGAGCCATAGGCTTTCTAGTTGACCTCTATCACCAAAAAAATAAATGAGGATATTTGGAGCACAGAAAATACATAAATATCTATTGTACAAATTTTCTTGAGTGGTAAGCGGCTAGAATTAATACTAATAGGAAGAATAATTTATTTACAATATTGATACATAATTATATGGAAACGTTGACAATATATTTATATATATGCAAAGAATAAAGATGGTATGAATATATTAATTCGATCTTAGTTATTGTTCTATATTTACAATTTTATACAATAACTTAGGCCTGGTTTTCAAATAAAAATAATTTGTATTGTTTTTTAAAACTATTGTGTGGGAGGGATTTTATTTCTAACGGGTGAAGGAGATCTATCGAGATCAGTTGGTTTAACTACATTAACTGTACATGTTAACGTTTCGTAGGAAATGTCTCTGGCTGATTGGCATACATGTACTGATTCCTTGGAGTGGAATAGTTATAGCTTAGAGGAATCTCAAAGCTACAGCCGAATGAAATCCGGAGATGCCGAGTGGCATTGTTATACCCATGTAAGGAGGGGATGTTTATGAATATCGGTATTATAATGGTACGTGCCGTTTTAGTGTCTTTTCCGTATTGGTTACTATTATGTTTCTTACAGGTGTAGTTAGAGATGCTTTGCGACCAATTTTCCGTTCTGTACAAGATCTTCACATACAGCCATTGGCCAGAGACCTTTCCGAAGTCCTTAAGAGCAAGGCTGCCAATACCACTAAGAAGTATGAGGGGTTTTAACGCTTAGGAAAAGTGGGCTTCGCAATTCAAGGAAATTACTATCTTTTCTGCTTCTAGCGTATATGTTCCTTTATTTTTTCTTAGTTTAATCAAGGAATCTGTAACATGCAGTATTATTGAGGAAGTCCATTATGGGCTGAAATGGTTTCACGAATTAGCTGGTCACAATGACCCTTGTAGTTTGCCAGTTCTTTCTTTATTAGAATCAACTAAAAGGCTTCTTAGCGTTCCGGTTAAAAAGAAGGAACCACTCAGTTACTCCTGAAGTTATTCATCGTCTAGTATCACGCTTTGGTTCACCTGCTGCTCATTTATTTCATAATCAGGACCAATTATCATATTCCATGCAGAGCACGCGAGATAGTGCTGTCTGTGTTTGAGGCTATTGGTATCTCTATATAGTCAATCATGCAGTAAAGATTTTGGTATTCATAGCCTTAGAGCTGGAGGCGCCTCTGTAGCCGCTAATATCAGTGACAGGTTGTTTAAGAGGCACGGACGTTGCCGTTCAGAGAAAGCTAAAGTCTGCTATATTAAGATAACATCCAAGCTTTATTATCCGTTTCTAGGTCATTGGGTATTTAATTTAGTTTCCCGTTCTTTTAGTTCGCGCGCGGTTCCTGTGGACCCACCCCAATGAGTGGTTACCTAATACATAATAAATGTTTTATGTTCGGTTGAGCGGGGAGCGAATTAAAACAAATGTATTTATCATGGGTTACGTAATCCTGCTACTGGGGTGTTACGTGTTGTTTTAGATACAATACGTCATTAGTAGGACAGTACTATATAGTCGGAGTTACGTTACTGAAATGAACAGTCATTCGAGTCCTACGTCCGCCGCTCGTCTTCAAATTAAAGTGCCTATGAAGCTTATTATTTTATTTTAGATATCAATTCTACATCAAGTGAATAATAGAATGGTACAATATATCTTGTTTTGAATACTGTGCCGCTGAGTTAAGGAGGTTTTAATATCCAAAATGCTAATTACATGACGTCAGGGGAGACATCAATTATTATACAATTTGTTATGTTACAATTAAACAATTTTTTAAAATTATCAGTGTTATACCCATGGTTGAAATAAACTGATGTTCGAAATTTGTTTTCCTATATCAGTACAAACGCCCATTCACAACCACTAAGAAGTGATCAGTTGCAGAAACCTCCCCTGACGTCATGTAATTCATCGGGCAGAATCGTATTGTTCTTCGCGACATGTACTTACTGTTGAAGAATTAATCCAAAGCGGAATAATTATAATCTAACGCATGAGCAGTTCGCTTTAACGATACCTGATTGGTTGTTCATTAATCGTTATGGGAATACAAATGTCCCAAGGCTGATAAGGCACCCGTCAATCAATGCCAGAAATAACGTGATGGCGCTAATTATTAACAATAGATGTCCTCTTCAATTGAACCGACTGTTCATTACGCCTGATCTTGAGTTTTCTGTCACTGAACGGTTTTCGAAAAGATTTGGCGCGTAGTCAATTGACCGAACAATCTTTTTGCCCAGTTTCATCGTTTCAGAAATATTTTGTTTTAGAGTACCAGTGCTTTTTATGTGTTTTTTTTTAAGTTCGACTTTCACTTTCCAATAGGATTTGCTTTGAATTCAACAGGCGACGGCTTCACACGGCTGCTTAGATCTGAGTAATGACGACAAGGCAATTCGTTTCGTCCTTTGCTAGTTTCTACAGCAAACGGAAACATTAGAACATCTCATTTTAAAGCTGAAGATATTCAAAATCCGTTTTGACATCAGTTTATGACGCGCCAGAGCTTTCTACGCTGTTCTGTTAGTTTTCATTTTCACTTTTCAAACGCCGGTTCTGAGTCAGTGAAGACAACAACTAGATTACTTCTTTTGGTTGTTGACTTCTAGTGCACGCAGAAACACGAAAAAGGTCTCATTTTAAAGCTGAAGGTTTACAAAATCCGCTTGAACATTTGTTTATGATGCGCTATCGACTTTTATACTGTTCTGTTAGTTTTTCAGGTCAGTCAGTGTTCAAATGTTTCGGTTGGAAATCAAAGCGGCTTACAGTGCCGCTCTCTGAGTCGGAAGACCACAGCTAGATTCTTTATTTTGGCTGTTGACTTCTAGTGCACACAGAAACACGAAAAAGGTCTCATTTTAAAGCTGAAGGTTTACAAAATCTGGTTGAACATTTGTTTATGATGCGATATCGAGTTTTACGATGTTCTGTTAGTTTTTCAGCGCAGTCATTTTTCCAGCGCAAAAAGACACTTAGCCAACTAAAATTACAATCACAAAGGCTCGATGACAACTAGTCTTCGACTTCTAGAGCAGACAGAAATACGAGACATTTCTATTTTTAAAGCTCAAGATTGAGATCACTGTTTTTTCATTTTTTTTTGACGCGCTATCACTTTTTACGCTGTTCTTTGAGTTTTTTCTTGTTTGAACTCGCCAGCATTTTAAGATGAGAATGGCTGCAAGACTGCATCGCGTCCAGTGGAGAAAGTGAAAGTCAACGGTTCTCTATAGACTATCACACAGGAACTGAAAACTGAGTTTCCTGCAAAAACAACGGCCTTTTTAAAAGCCACCACAGCAATAAAGTGAATGATTAACTACCCCAAATATTAGTTGAAATAGATAAGTTGTAGTTTGATAACGTAAACTACACGGTGATTCTAGATTACGACTCCATATTATAAAACATGATAGGAAAAGATACATTATTCGCCGGCTAAGCAGCTAACACGGCTATGTATTTTTGCGAGTCATTCGTATGCTTAGCCGACTAATACGTTGTTTATCAAGAAATTAGCCGGTTGAACTGCCAGTAAATACAACAGCTATAGATTCTTTATTTTTGTTTTGTTGACTTCTACTGCACACAGAAACACGAGAAAGATCTCATTTTAAAACTGAAGGATTAAAACATCTGCTTAAACATTTGTTTATGATGCGAGAGCGCTTTTTACGTTGTTCTGTTAGTTTTTCATGTCGGTTCAAGCGTTTGGGTTTGAAATAAAAACGGCAGTGCCGCTGATCTTTCTCACTTTGCCGGTTCTGAGTAAAGACAACAGCTAGATTCTTTATTTTTGTTTGTTAACTTCTACTGCACACAGAAACACGAGAAATATCTCATTTTAAAACTGAAGGATTAAAACATCTGCTTAAACATTTGTTTATGATGCGAGAGCGCTTTTTACGTTGTTCTGTTAGTTTTTCATGTCGGTTTGAAATCAAAACGGCAGTGCCGCTGATCTTTCTCACTTTGCCGGTTCTGAGTAAAGACAACACCTAGATTCTTTATTTTTGTTTGTTGACTTCTACTGCACACAGAAACACGAGAAATATCTCATTTTAAAGCTGAAGGTTTAAAACATCTGCTAGAACGTTTGTTTATGATGCGAGAGCGCTTTCTACGTTGTTCTGTAGTTTTTCAGGTCAGTCACTTTTCCAATTAAACTTACAAAGCTCATGTGACAATTGTTCTCGTTTTGAAAGGCCCTTTTGTGTGCAATTTCAATGGTTAATTAGGTGGCGTGTGTGCTATTGTTCATGGGGGAGGAGCTTAGAAGTTCAGTGAGGCCCCGCGGGAATGTTCAAAATCCAAATTTAGCAAGCGAATTTGAATTCCCAACATTCGTCCTAGAAATGTTGATTTCGATAATACTAATAGCCGTCAGATTTCTACAAGAAAACGGCTGCGAGTTGGTAATATATCAAACTAACTTTTCCATACGAAACCTAAGAAATTAAAGTAATATTGAATGTTAAAATTGACTCCAAAGTGAATCAAGTGCCATTTTTCACTGTAAAAACTTCAAAATAATCCCAAATTAAAGTCAAAATCGATAATGCTTGCACTCACTCGAATAAGTTGATTGAGGGTGGAAATTGTGTATTGATATCTCTTCTACAAAAGCCAGTGGAAACCTAAACTATAAAATGGATAGTTTTTCAAAAAATGAGTAAAAACATAACCTACCTCGTGCGTTTGAGCACATTTTCTTTATTGTTTGGCTTACTATTCATTGCGTAGTTTTTGAATTTAGCGCCGTTGCTCTTAGAAATGTCCCGGATGTGTCGCGGCATTCTAGGCGATGTAGCATTTTTGATATTAAAACCTCCTTAACTCAGCGGCACAGCATTCAAAGCAAGATATATTGTACCATTGTACTATTCACTTGATGTAGCCGATTGATATCTAAAATAAAAAAATAAGCTTTATAGGCACTTTAAATACCCAATGCATGATCGTTAGTCGTTATATGGTTTCTAGTTATAATTTACTAGTATACATTTACATTCTATTTTACCACTCGAAGGTGAACGTAGAACCTCAACAGGCTTAAAGCCCTTTTATGGAAGTTGCGAGGGCCTACGATTTATCGTCCTTATCCGAGAAGTGTTCCCATTATTATTTTTTTGTCCACGTTTTGTGGAATATTACATTGGTAAAACGCTATTTTAGTAATGTAATATATATGGGTTATTGAGTTTCCCCAAGTATAGTATTGTAATTTCCACAATACATCAAGTCTTAGCTGTATTACCTGTCAATTATAAAGTTGTAAGTAGCCACTTATTGTCAAATTACTGTTCGTGAACGCATAATGGACTATTTGCTCTAGATTACAGCTTGTCTTCGTGTATATAGAAGCTATGATAGTTAATAAAGAGCAGGGCGCACGCGTTTCGTGTGTTTTATGTTCGGTTGAGCGGGGACCGAATTAGAACATAATGGTAGTTGTATTCAACTGACGTATAGCGCAAACCGACTTTGTTAGTATAGGTAATCAAATGGGGACGAGTGAAATTAGGGATAAATTTCATGCGTGTTTGTCAAAATCGAAGCGGCTCGGGAAATTACGTCGATTTTGACAAACATAAGTGAAATTTATCCCTAATTTCACGGTCACTATTTGATTACCATTAATATTATGGAGGGCAAATTACGATCCAGAAAAACATCGCTTTAAGCGCGCATATAGGCGGCGTTTGAAATTTCACATGTGAAATTGCAAATTACGCGTAGAATTTCAAGTTTAAATTAGGGATTAATTTGTTCTCTATGGTATTATTATATAAACTGTCTCTAAATGTTCCAACGTTCGGAAGCCAACGCGCCGCCATTTCATTTCCTGAAGATCTCCATGCGTCGAGACCGCAAACAGCTGGTCAGCGTCCAGTCCCTCCTCAAATCAGTTTCGTTTACATCTCAACTCAGTTTTTACATGTCTACTTCCATCTTTTTGTTATGGGCATGCATCATTCTTTTCCTGTCGACCTATTTTTGTCTTTAAAGATGTCTTGTTTTGTTATTTTTGAAAAGTTTAATTGTTGTTTTTGATGCATTTTACTATCTTCGACTTCATATGTTTCGTATTCATTTCTAACTTCCGATTTTAACTTTGCTTTAGAATCTGTATATTTCTGTCTACAACGGATAGCCAACATTTCCAGGTTCGCTATAGCGTTGAAAACGGAGCTGGTTTGGTTGGGATAGGGAATTAACTGATCAGTACAAACCAGCTTTTTCCTTGAACGTCGATCCAATAGTCAATGCATTAAAGAGTCATTTCATCATACTATTTGTATAGTCCTAGAACATATTTTTTATAATAGGTACCGGGGTGAATTTCAGCTTGCTGCCTTTGTCGTCTCATGTCTGCTCCTCCACAGCCTTGTAACAATGTGACTAAGTGGAATATAAATACTTAATTGCTATTATTTTTACGAGAAAATGCCCACAAAAACAACAGGAACCAAGTTTGTGCCTCAGTGTTTTATTGACATCATTTATAACAACTATTAGTTTGAAGACAAAGTAACTACTTTTTTCTTGTAACTGGAATAAGGTTTACACATTCATTGCTTTTGCCATAGCAATAATGCCGTTGAATGTCTCGATACCTGTTGGTATGATCTGATTGGGTGGGAGTAGGAATCCATATCGACCGGTGTCTCTCAGCTCCAGAGCGAATGAGTACTTAATACCAAGGGCGCCATACGTGTAGTCTTTGCTGCCACCAGAGTTTTTATCTGTCAAGATAAAGCGATATAAAGATCAATTCCTTGCGTATTTTCTTTAAACATTTTGTTTTAAAAGTCTTTGATCTGCATGCTTCAATAAAAACGAGTCCTTGCAATTTCAAGTCAGCTCATTTAGAGTATAAGAGAACAGTTTCAAAAACCATCGACAAATGACGAGCACCTGTATTTTCACCACTACGCCATCTTTGTAAAGCTGCCCCATAAATACGTTATAGATAAAACAGCATTGCTGCGTAATTGAACTGATGCCTGAATTGCAAGGCAAGTAGTATATCAATGAAATGGCATTTATTAATTGTTTCCCATTTACGTCGATTCGGACCGCAACACTTTTGCAACCAAGAATCGATCCTGATAAAAACAACTAGCTCGGTATTACCTTAATACAATAATTACTCAACAAAATATCTAGATTCTGATTGGTCAATGCAATAATGAGTGCATTAAAAAAGGTTTTTGAGTGCAGTTGTATGTTCTAAGCATGTTATAAACAAAAAATCGCATGAACTGCTCGGCGGGCTATACTTGACGTATAGGCACTGAATGATAGTTTTAAAGTTCTCAAATTGCATTCGCCTAAAGGCTTGTGTAATTATCAGAACTTTCAAAATAATAATACTATAATTATATTTCGACAGGGTTACCCCTTCAGTATAAAATACTGGTATTACTGGGGGCCCATGAACTAAACGATTGCATGGGAAACTACTGATCTGAGGAGAAAGGAAAAATAAAACCTTGCAAAAGCTAAAAAGGCCCGTCTCAGGCCCCCTGAGACAACAGGGGACAAAACACTAAATAAGGTGTTCCCTGACGGCCAGAGCAAAGCCCGCCAAAGATTTCACCTCTATAACTTCATGCCGCAGGCTGTTGTACTCGGCGGCGCCTGTGTAAAAGAATAAACACTTGGAGATTTCAAGCCAAACCTCGGGTAAGTGAAGGTTTGAATGGGGGGGTCTACATGTCAGTTGTCAGCTAAAATTTTGGCCATTTGTCAGTTGTCAGTTAGCCCAAGTTAATAATTACTAGAGAACATTTACAATGTTTGACACACAAAAAACAAATTTGTCAGTTGTCAGTTAGTTTTAGGTTGTCAGTTGTCAGTAAAAATATCGTCATTTGTCAGTTGTCAGTTATTTTTAAGGCCGTTTGTCAGTAGTCAGTTAACCCCATTCAGACCCTCGTAAGTGGACGTCACTCAGTACTTATGAATCACGTATAGCACTCTTGTTCATGCGATTTCCTCTACGACATACATCAACGTATGTCAGTATACTTACAGATGATGACTGAGGACGGGCCTGCACGGTAACTTGTCCGGTATCCACTGTTACGAATAGCTGAAACTCCGGCATTGGACACCCTCATCTGCATATCAGTACAGCAAATATAAGTAAGATTGAGTTACATTTAGAGAGATCTTCACTCTTCTGAACTGATTACTGATTATATTCGTTCTACCATTTCATCTTTAAGAATATGGCTTAACCGTGATGCTTAGCGGCCTTTCGTTTCGTTCATTTCCGCTTCCTGAAACTATCAAACTAAAGAGGAAAACTACAAAAGAAACTTTTCAAAAACAGACGCAAATTGAAATGTTCATACAAAACAACAGGATTGCATTGATTTGCAAGGCAACTCGTACAAAACAGCATACTTTTCAACTGTGAAAAATAACGGCCATAGCGCGCAAAGCATGACGGTTGGTCTATATTCTTTAAATGTGTATTTAGATATTTTGTTAACCAATGACACATTTAACTACGTGACAAAGTGATTAGTAATCGAAAAAGCTTAACATTAATTTCAATCTATTTTTGTTTTCAAATAGTACAACATTAATGAAGAACGTAAGTACGTGCACAGTCTATTATTCATGCGCAATTGTACAAATCCTTATTTTATATGGCGGGCAGGCAGATGTTATACAATGGTGGTCCACCAGTTGAAACAAAAGACTTGAACAACTGTACCTGAACCGTAAACTGGTCTACACATTGTCATTAATGAGGTATGGGGTGGAACTCCGACCTGGGCAAACCCAGGCCGAAGGACGAAGGAAGAGAAATGACGGCTAAGTGAGGGCGGGTGGGAGGGTCGCAGAACTACCAGTTCGTCTTCTTATTTCTTGCAAACAACACCTATAAAGAGCATTGTTCTTTCTTTTATACTCTCATTAATGAATACCCTAGGGGCCAATTTACATTTTGAATGAACTATGTTACCAAATCTTGGTGATCGCCCGTTGGTGTTGTTGTGTATCCCCAGGGGATCATCCAGAGTTGGCTGTACGCATGAATATCCATGTAACCTTTAAGCCGGCGACCAAGTCTCTGCAAGTACGACGCCACGTTCCTTACTTCAACTTCTGAGTGGGCGCGGCTGCCACGGTACGTATCTGAACAGGGGTTAGAGCTCGCCCCAGGTACTAAAACAAGGTATAATATCAGCATATTGTAATTGAGTGTGGTACGTTCGTACAAGGGCGCTGTATTCATTCGGATGACTATTTGTTTAATAGAGGTAATCGGCTAACGCTGTTGCCACCCAATTCAGATCATGTGATGTAAACACACATTATTTTATTCAAATAGGCATGACTGCATTATGATTAGAATGAAAAAGGAATAATTCCCTAGAGTAGCATCTGTTTACATCACATGATCTGAATTGGGTGGCAACAGCATTAGCCGATTACCTCTATTATAACAAAACTAAATAGTAACATAGGATTCAAATTTCAATCGTAAATTACACTTCAAAAAGAATTAACTATTCATGAGCTAAATGACAAATAACAAGGCATATAACAGATAGAGGTAATCGGCTAACACTGTTGCCACCCAATTCAGATCATGTGAAGTAAACTCTGGGGAATTATTCCTTTTTCATTCTAATCATAATGCAGTCATGCCTATCTGAATAGAATTAATTTTCAAAGAGTTAATTCTCCAGAGTAATGTGTGTTTACCTCACATGATCTGAACTGGGTGACAACAGCATTAGCCGATTACCTCTATTATTACAAAACTAAATAGTAACATTAGCCGATTACCTCTATTGCATGACTACCTTGTATAGCGGAGCATCCAATCATGCCGGCGCGGCGTGCGGAGCCGACCTTGAACCGCGAACCGCGCGGCGTGTCTGGAAAGTGCTACACCTTCTCTACTTAACAAATTGGTCACGGTTTGTTTTTAATGTGTATGTCTAAATGTTGACGATGATTTTTCTCATAGAATGGTCAAAATAGCTTCGGATCCACGAGGCATCTCAGTCTCCGAGTGGATCCACAGCTATTTTAGCCATCACTAAAATCATCGTCAATATTTAAACAGACATTAAAACTAAATTCATTTTTTTTCTTTTCAACTACAGACAATGGAAAATGTAGGCAACTTCGGCTTTTTACCTCAAACTTTATGCCGTCGTACGCGCGCCTCACGTCAACATTACTATCTGTCTTCTCATTGACGATAAAAAATAGCCAACCAGAGAGCAAGAAATGGATAGTTGTTGTAAAAATATAGGTTGTTTTCGAATCATGCAATTGATTGGCTATATTACTGAGTGGTTAGAGCGCGCGCTGACATGTGGATCCAAAGGGGACACATAATCTCAGGGTTCGATCCCCGAAACAGCGTCTTTTCTCCTTCTTCTACGTTCTCAGTTTTCTTCAGTTAATCCTTTTCTCTATTTTAATTCCAATCTATCCTTATATAAAACAAGGCCCTCGCGGTGAAATCCGTATAAAGACCCTCGAAGTCAGGCTTACTGTATAAAGACTCAGGGTTAGCCTTGATGAAGGTAGGTATCACAACCAATCACTGACCTCTTAAGCACATGCCCCGTGGTAAAATATCAGGGTAAAGCTCATTGATCCATAGACTTTCTAACAATTTTGGGACCTGTTGTTGTTCACACTGCGCATGTCAGTGATGTAAACTATAACGCCGAACTATAATTTTACGTTTTTTATCAAATTTTCAGAAAATTGTTCCAATTTTGAAAGTATCGTTATTGAAACCGTTCAAAAAATCGTAGTACGTGTTTCAGATAAGCATAAAAAACACTCCGATACTCGTCGTGTTTTAACCCTGATAATACACTTCTGCTTGTCCATTAAACACTAATTTATAAATAAGTTAAAGTTTATATATAACTACTGATGACATACCAGTGTACATATATTTCTAAAAAGTGAATACTGTTGACTGGATTTTAATAAATTCTTGCCTTTATAGTAACAAAAAAAACACCTGGTATTTCATCGATAAATATTAAACCGGTGGTTAAAAGTGACGGCCTTTGTTTCTTCGCGCGGGAAACAAAGCTAAAAATAACTACATCAGCTGTTCTGCTGCTGGACAGACCTAATCTGGGAGATGCACGCTCCTGGTAATGGTCTCCTGATTAAACATATTAACATTACATGGCCGCTTGGGCATACGAATTTTACCTTCTCGTGTTGATGACAACAACATATTTATTTGTACCAATCAATTTACATTTTTGTTTTATATAATAATAAGAAAATAAGCAGAAAGTGTGTGGTACGGGCGCCCTAGAATAACTAAAAAGCTAATCTAGCTAGGGCGCCCTTATCAGATAAATGTGCAGAGAAAGGTGCGAAAGAGGAGAGTGCGTGAATATACTTAATTTGCAATTAATAGTAAAAACGACAAGCACAAGAACGTCGCAGTTACGGTCCTCCCTTCATGTAGGACGACACGAATTGCTACCAAATTGTATTGTATTGTATTGTATTGTGTTGCGTTCTATTGTTGTATTGAATTGTATTGTGTTGTATGCTATTGTATTTTTGGTAAAAATTCGTGTCGTCCTACATAAAGGGATTGCCGCAGTTACAGACAAAACGAATATACTAACGAAAGCTATCTTGCAAGATATTTCATCAACACTCGAACATAAAATCTGTATCTCCACGTGGCCATGTAATATCCTCTATGTGTTACTTCCATTGGATGTCTCGAATACTTCTTAGCATTTGCTGATTATTTTATGAATTTGGTATCCTTCGATCATTTGATAAAAAAGTCGCTATATCGCCCATCATGCTTTGTGAAGGTGTATCTTTGTTGTATACCTTCTGAGAATACTAAAACAATACTAAATTATATCGCAATAGACCCATTTTCTCAAGTATGCGCACGCAACAGGCTTGACGGGCCGGTAAATACTTCACGTGGGCAATCACGTAGTGGTTTCCTATAACCCTCCCTATTATTTCAACCAATACCAAGCTGCCTACATGAAGTATTTCTTGGCGGGCCGTGAGTTTTGTTAGCTTTTGTTAGACTCGTTCTGATGCGTCAGCCTTTGTTATTCAAATTATCGGCTATTGTTCAAAAATTGGCGGCTATTGTTCAAAAAGCGATTTGGCGGGCCTATATTGCGTGCGCATACCTGAGAAAATGTTCTATTGTTTTTACGATTTCAAGCTCGGAATTTCATATCAAAGGAAATTCGTCCGAGTCGCGCAAAGCGTAACGGTCCACATATGGTTTTTAATATGGTCAGTGAAACAGAACACCATAAACTGCGTTAAAGGGGCCATTTCATGGTTCTACGCATGTATAGAGTCAGTGTTCGATTGGTGGCTGTTAATTGATTACAAACATTTAAACTTCCCTCCTTCAATGCTTGATTGAAACTATTTTCAATATTTACTTGAATACTGTATATTTACACAGTTATTAGTTATTTTTGAATATTTGCTTTGATTTTCACCATCCCACATGTGCGCGAGGTTCGTCAGTTCATATGAGAATCCTTGATAATGATCGTGTCCGGACCGGACATCTAATGTAATGGTATCTCACCATTACACAGTCTCTTTAAGCATGACATCATACACGTACATTATTTAGGCCTTTACTAAATTGGACAATTACGTCCTCATATTCAAATTTAATCAACATGTTTGAACTCACATCCCCATTTGTAGTTCCAGTTTCGATTAGGATCGGTGCCAACACATCCACGCCAGCCTCCACTCGGTTTGCGAGTCTTTCTCCAGAAACGATATTGCCTTGATCGCTAGGTAAATATAACAGTATACAGCACAGGTGATAAGGAAATTTAACAGATCACCCTCTATAATTCTAATGTTTATTATCAACGTATTTTGCCAACTTTGAATTTAAAAAATTGCTTTTATTAGGTACTAGGACTTGGAACATTAATATCATATTTCTAAACGATAATAATAATAGCGGAAGATGAGAGCAAACATTGTGTGACTTCCGGTTTCCCTCGTGCCCGAACCCCGACGCGCGACGTGCTTGAAAAAAGTACTGCACCTGCGCGTGCACTGTTGAAAAGAGGCGGCCTGGATCGAAACCTTGGCCAGTACAGTAGTAGCCTGCTTAATGCAGACGTATTTTTTCACTCTCATAAATTCGAAGAAAAAAGTAACGTCTGCTTACCCGAGCGCTCAATTAGTTTCCAATATGCAAGCATGACGTCAGCACGTTATTTTACTGCCCAATCAAAGTCATTGTTATAATTTTAGTGAATTGGGGCGCCAGTGAACACTCTCCTTTTAAATGTAACATTACGTCACTTTCCAGGATATGGAAGGTAAAATCCATAGCACAATGAGGTGGGTGGGTAGTTTCCCAGAAACCGGGATTGAGACATTATTTGCTGGTGATGTTCATCATATTTATCTCAAAGTTTGGAGTCCACTTTTTCTTTAATTTCATGATCAGTTTCTCGTGAAATTGTCTCTTCTATTTTTGATGAAGAATTTGCTATTTATGCAAGCGTAGTAGACCCTTTATTGCCATGACCTCGCTGCTCCATGTACAATTCACTGATCCAGCCAAAATTGGACTATTGCAGCTTAGCCTGGGAAGGATTAGGCATAGTTACAAAAACTCCAAAATTGATCAGCGAGAATAATTACTCACACGCCCTTCTGACACTTAGTTCTGCTCCTCTCCTTACATCACTAGGATGGGACAGATTATGCATTCGTATGCCTTCAGTAATATCGGTAATTAGCTTGGGTTGGCATAGCTAGCTAGGGGACTCAGTAATAATCCTCAATCCAAGAATAAATAACTACCCTTTATCTCCATTTTGAAGACGGTATTCCCTGTGTTCAGGTGTACGTTTCTTGTGAAATTCTTTGCTGATAATAATTTCTCAGATTTTGAAGTCGCTGTTCTCTGTGCTCACTATGTTCTTGTGCTCTTGTACGAATCGTATTATGGTTAAAATTTCCGAGTGTTCTCAGTGTGTGCATTTCATATTTTTAAGATGAAATGTATTGAATTATTCTGTAATAACTTCTTCTATTATATGGCTCTCAAGTTTGCTCATTTGTTTGTAGTAAAAATTCGTGTGCACAATTTCTTTCACTGGCTTGGAAATATTTTATCTGTTGCTGTTATTGAAGTGTTCTCATGAATTGTATCCATAATATCTTCTTGCAGAATAGAAGACATTCCAGCGATTTAACATTCTTTTATGAACTTGTAAATATTGACTTCCCAGTTGAAGTCCAACCGTATTTTCGGCATGACCGCCTTCATCTTTGAACTATCGTCCATCGACACTTATATTAAAGTGCATATGAGCCCTGGCCAGTTATGCATTTTTTTGACAGCTTAGACGTTAAAAGGTAGGGGAAAAAATCCATTTTTTTCCAAATGTAGAATCATTTCCGCATACGTTCGGAGACTGGGACGAGAATAAAACGTGACGTCATCAACATAACTCGTCACTTCGCGGGTATGAAGCGTGGCTTATTTGCAAAATAATAACCCACTTCCGCGATATGCCTTACTAGTTACGCACAAAGGTTTCAATACGAGGCTCCATGCTAAATTAAATTTATTGTTTTCTCTGTGAAAAGAATAAATTTAATTTAGCACGGTGCCAAGTATTGAAACCTTTGTGCGTGACAAGTAAAGCATATCGCGGAAGTGGGCTATTGAATAGATAACCGAGAAAGATGATAATATCGCGCTAAACGTTTCGGAGAGCTTTATTTGGCAAGCCTTTAAATGCAATGACGCATCGAGCGTGTTCTGTTGATGACGTCAAAACTAGACCCAGTGCCAATTTTGTAAAGCGCTCTCGTGCGCTTGATTTTCGTCAACAGGCAACCCAAGACACGTTTTTGGGCAACTTTGAACGGCCAATACACCAAAACAAATCAATCAAATCAACTTTTTATTCCGGAATCCTTTGTCTATGCCTCTAGTCTCTTCGTAAGAAATATAATTGGCCAGGGCTTATATGCACTTTAATAGTCTGAACCTCGCTCTTATCCGTATAGTGTGTTATTAGCCATATAACTGTTTCACTATAAATCGTTTAGATATCTCCCCAGTGATGTCTGCTGTCATATCGTATTTTACGGTTACGTTGCTATTATCATTAGCATTATTAGTGGCATCATTATTATTGTAAATATTATTTGTAACCGCTGGCCAGTGCCAGGATTAGCGCTAGCTATTAGCTATTAGCTATTAGGGACATGAAAGATCACACTAAAATTAGTAAGTTTCCGAGAATGAGAATGTTTGGATAAATACTAACTGAATAGCAAGATTTCAAAAATCGCAAAAAAAAGAGAGAATGTATGGTTTGGGGGGGGGGGGGGGGGGGGCGCCGTCCCCAAAAGCCTTACATTATCTCTTACTTTACGATTTTTGAAACTCGCCACATTTTTATTATCCAACCAATCTTCCCCAAATTCGGTAAACTTTCTAATTTTAGTGTTATACTTCTTATGTTCATTTCGCAATCAGATTCATTTTGACACTCGGTCAAAGTCCCTTCCTCAACTCCGAAATGGCTAATATAGGCACCAAGAGACCATTACCTAAGAGAACCGATCCCCAATACTAGCCTCTCTCCCCATGATAGTCTGCGCCGATTTATTTTTAGCTTGCATAAATTAGTTGGACTATTTTTACCACTCTATCCGATTGGTTGTGGGTGTTATGGGCCGGCGGGCGGCGAGAGCAGAAGAATGCATTCAGTGTTTTAGTCAGTAACCAAAGCATTCACAATTTTCTAATTTCCCGACAGTTACTCTACAGATTCATATTGACTACGGTGTTGCAAAAGCATGTCCGATTATTTACGATATTATAGGTTCTATTTCTAATTTCTTTAGCGAATTGTAAGCGTCTGTTTACGATAATTCCAAACTCAGTCAGTCAGCAGTGTTTCATGATCAGATTAACTGGATTTATATTTTCGCAAAATTGTGGTCAAAAGTCGATGCGTGCTTGCTTGCTATAAACAAAACGTTTCTACAATTATTAGCATGAAATAGAGCAAATAATCCGGTCAGTTTCCTAGGTATGTTATATAGCTATACATGCATATGAACTAGTATTTATAAGGTAAGCGAAGTTTCAATAACAACGATACGGGATTGTTAATTTATTCTAATTTTTGAAAGACTTTCCGGCATGCTCGCTCCGGCTACAAACTGAACGGAATATGGCTTCATTTCCTTTGATAGTTTCACAAAATTCAGGTCACTCCAGTTTCTTTTCACAGCTTCCAGGTCACATCCGAATTTCTTACGGGTCTGGCCTAATACAGCCTACAGTTTCCCAATCAAATTACACTCCGTAGCTTATATTAATTAAATTCAAAGTTCATTTTCTCGAGTCTTCAAGTCAGATCAGGTCAGATCCGTCCCATACCAGTCCGGGTAGTAAGTTTAGGGAGCAACACATAATTCAGAGCCATAATTCAGAGTTTTGAAGCTTCGCATCTATCGCCTCTCTTTCTTTGTTGAAATCAAGGTTGAATTCATGAGATGGAGCGATGAAAATCCGTGAGGAGCTGGAACCGAATCTTAAAATAGCATCGTGACGTCCACTGAGCCAAAAATAGATTGGCGCAGACTATCATAGGGTACGAGATCAGTTCTCTTAGGTGATGGTCTCTTGATAGGCACTTAATTAAATTGAAACTGAAACTGAAACTGCACTGTTCTTCTTTCCTTAGTTTAAAAAGTGCCTTTAACGCAACTTTCTTTAGCTCCTGTTTGGCTAAACTAAAGTTTCCGAACGTGCTTAAAGTGAGACCAAGATATGTATACATTTTATATAGGATTGTCTAATTTATCGTCTTTAAAATTTATCGTCTTTGCAATATTAACTTCTAGTTTTTTTGTTATAACAGTATTCTTCAAGGGAATTTAGATGGGCTTGCAAACCATTAGAGGTTTTTGAAAGCAGAACTAGGTCGTCTGCGTATAGAAGGCAATTTATATTTGTTCTACCCATTGCAACACAGTCTTAGCTTGTGATTGATTAAGTTTGCCTGGGAGCTCACTAATGAATAAATTAAATAGCGTTCGGCTAAGCATGCAGCCTTGTTTGACACCAATGTAACATCTAAATTTCTCTGTTAACACATTTCCTACCTTCACTGTAGAGAAATGATTTGAGTACATAGCACGTATAATATCATAAAATTTGCCACTGATTCCTGCTTGCTTTATCTTGGAGAACAGTTTTTCCTTAGATATGTTATCAAAAGCTTTTTTTGAAATCAACGAAACAGGAGAACAGCATATTATTTTTCTGTTTGGGTTTGCTTTTTACGTATTTATCTATAAGGGATTTTAGGACAAAATACTATCAATTGTGGAGTGCTGTTTTTTAAAACCACCCTGTTCTTTTTTAAGATTCCATTATAAATTAAATACTCATTTAACCTATGATTAAGAATTGATGCATGTAAATAGTTTACCAAGGTCTGAGAGTAAGGTGATACCCCTATAATTATTCACATCCGTACGGTCTCCCTTTTTATGAATGGGGATTATGAATCCTAAATTCTGAGGGATTATGAATCCTAAATTGTAATATCCCAACATTGTCTGGGGGACGGGAGGGGGCATATTGTGACAACGTACTGACTATTGTAGGCAATTAGTCAGCACTACGTTAGAAGTAATGTGTCCCAAAGACATTTGACTAGGATTGTAGGTCAATATAGGTTGTTACAGTTATTACAACTCCTACACATTTTTTAAACGATTAAGCTTTAAAGACATTTTAGTGTTTCTCTCCCTTTATTGTAACCTTGTTTTAAATTCGAGTTCAAATAACTAATGCATACATAAGTTCCATTAAAATTGTTTACCCCTTTCCATGTGTATTCGTAACCATCTGGATTGAGGACGGGCATAATGACAAAGTCCATTTTATCCAGTACGCCCGTTACACTGCTGTCTTTTCCGTATCTGTTGATAAACTGCCGGAAAAAGATCACCGATAAGTAATATTTATAATTCGTCCATGCAATAGTTTTCAGTAATTATACTAGGTTGCTTTGGTTTAACACCGATTAAGAAAAAGTCAACATTTGAAATGATCTCAAGCACGTTAGGGGCATGGCTTCAAAGCAAAACTAGAAGAAATATTCATATTTCCTGCTCATTAAAACCAACTGAAATTCGCATTTACATATATTCAATCTCAAAACGGTTGTCGGAGTCGAATATATATATATAAATTATGGGGTGTATTTGAAAAAAAAAAATTCAATTGGGCGGACCTGACCCAATAGACATCTGAAAAATATATTTCAATAGCAATAGCACGATAAGAAATATATCTATAGTATATACATGTATTTGTGTATTTTAGGCCTGAAATGAATAAATATATGCTATATATATTGATTGTCGTGCGACAGCCAATCGAACATTGACTCCACTACACATGCGCAACACCATGACATGGACCCGTTAATTGAAACCATATTTTGGAGAAGACATTTCATAAAATGTTATAAAAGAATAATGGTAGAGTGGCAAACGTTGTACTTACCTGGGTGATGATGTACATGCAGGTTGCGGGAGATATCCATTCGCGTGAATGAATACCGCAGTTCATAAAGAATACTGGTTTGTTAGAGCTTCTTCTCCCTTTGATCTAAAACCAGAAAAAAAACGCATAAATTAAAGCTGTAAGCACAAAGCAAAAAAGCAAAACGACGCATAGGGATAACGTCTATAGCATCAATAACTTTCCTAAGCGCATGTATAATAAGAAATGTATACAGTATAAGTGTGGTGCGGCTTCGGACAGTTTTTAAGACCTCTGGCAAAGGGTTTCTCCATACGGACCGACCAAGGACGGTAAATACCATATATGTATTACCACGAACACTGGATTACGTACTTGTTATTGATGTCAGCTGTTGACGTGCTGACATACAGTACCTTACCCTAATTTAAAGCACAGGACAACCTAAAATATCAGTACTTGCATGAAAACTGTTTGTCATAAAGCGTTTTCATTACATTTCCTTCCTTCCAATTTTTCTATATTTCTGTTTTCTTTAAAGTGTTTATAAGGTCAACAGTTTATATAATTATATCGATTCTACATCAAGTGAATAGTTGAATTATAAAATAAATCTCGATTTGAGTTGTGCGTCCATGGTTATATTTATAATAATTATATATAATTCCGGTCGATGCATGACGTAAACCAGTCTTCGTTTGTTATACAAAAACACACTGGTAGAGATAAATTACCTTTTTTGGACATCTATGTTATATTTGGTGTTTATATCAGTGATGTTACCAAATATTTTGTCAAAATCAGAAAACGGTTTCATTCAGAAGTCTCGAATTCACGTCAAATTGACGTCACGTCATTGGCATCTAAACCTCTATAATCCCTCGACTCAAAACTCAAATCAAGAAATGTTCTACTATTCAAGTATTCACTTGATGCATAATCAATGTTAATGATTTAAAAACATTTGACATTATATACACTTTAAAGAGCATCAGGTACGTGTTGATCCAAAATGCTTACCTCCATTGCATATTGTTGTCTCCCTTCGTACGATTGCCCGACATTTATAAGGTTCACCTCGGCATTAGTGCGTTGTCCTGCTAGTCTGTGAAGCTCCGAAATAATCTGATGAAAAGATACCAACAAATCAATACACGAGTGTATTGGCAAAATCACTTGTACTGGCTTGTTTTTAAGATTAAAAAAAACGCTCTACCACGATTGTATAATGGTTTAAATATTTTCGTGCGCAAAGAATTGTGGATAAAACTACAAGCCACCATCTTTCTCGCAACGGTGGATTAGCCGGAATAGTTGATTTTGATTATCTACAATTTGGTGCAAACCTCGTCTCGCTACGACCCTCCCTCGTGGAGATATGGCTTTGTAATAAATCGTAACAATTATCATAGAAATAATACAATCGTTAATCTCTTCAATCATCCAGTTTTTTTCCTCAAAGTGCAGAAATACATTGCAAACCAAACCTTTCGTTTCGCTGTACTTCTCTTCAGACCATTTTCGAGCACTCAACCCCAAATGCATTGCTGGTAATGGACAAAAAAATTATACAGAGTCCGCCTCCTTTTTGCTCTTTCGTTTTTTTTTTCTCCGTTTAACAAATAAATTGGTTTTTGGTTTCAACAGCTAGACACCTCAACTCATCAAAAAACACAATCCCATGGCTGCTAGGCAGGGCAAACAGCGAGCACTGCAAATATTTGGTGTTTAATTCAGTCTGATTTTTTTCTCAGGTCAAGGCACAAAAACACCAAGGGAAATAACTCAATGAAACTCCCTCATAATGGTTACTACTGTAACCAAAGTACTTTTCAGTCATCCTATGATTGATTTAGCACTCTGGATTTGACTAATGGGTTAAAATTTTTAAATGGGTTAAAAATATTATTATTGTTGTAATATATGTTGCATATATTTCCAATAAAGGACCGGATCCCGCATTCGTAATTCCTCAATCAATTATATCCTGTTAAATTTTCAGTATCATGCATGTTTGATAATCGTTAGCGGTATCAAAACGTGTCCTCGAACAGAAAAAAAGAGTTAATAGAACAAGACAGTGTCTATTTGTTATGTGATAATGCCTAGAGATACATTGTCTCAGCACGAGCCAACCATTACCTCCCTGAGTCGATGGTAGCTAGAGAAGAAGCCAGAAGCTCTCCCCAGGTTCACCTCTTCCATGTCCACCTCAGTCTGCACATCGTAGATCTGAATTGTGAACTCCAACTCATTGCTCTTCAGGTACTGCGCCAAGGCACCGTAATGGCGGGCGGGCACGTGGATATCAGCCGCCATGCCTGGTTTGGCTGTTTCTTTCCAAAAGCTAACCTAGAAAACAATTATTGGCAAAGATGAACCTATCTTAGAACAGAATAGGTTAGGTTATTAGCATCTATAGGTTGGATATTGGATGGGATAGCAAATTAGGCTAAACTATGAAAGGACAGGTTACGAGATTAAATGTATTTATATATCCTTCATGGAGCCGTGTGGAAGAACTGTATTTCCAAAGGAATCAAACTAGCGCCGGGTTTTCGAAGCCACTTGGAAATCTACCCTTTAAATGGTTAGAGTCCACCAAGAAAAATAGACACTCAAGTCTCAATCAATCGAAACGTCAACGATAGACAGAACAAAGAATTGCTCTTGTGTCTTTAATTTACAAAACAAATATGATTGAAAGGATCATGCATGCATGCATGGATGGATTGAAATAGTAGAAATGTGTTAAAGTGTTTTACTAATTCCCCCAAGTATCTGCTAGAGACCACGAATTTGATGTTCTTGTCATTTACTTGATAAAAGTAAATAACGCAGAGGAGAAATGGTAAGATTAGAAATGTGTGTGACTTATGGCGAAAACGGTAACTGCCGCATATGACGAATGTAAATGCTCTCTTGATCCTATATTTAGTGCTCGTACCACATTTCATATAATGGCCTACAACAAGAGTATATTATAGTATTTGACACAAGATTCAGAGACCAACTGGGAACACTAATATACACACATCAGTAAGATAATTACTGAAGCTGAAATGGGTGATACTTGAAGGTTACCTGGATAGTAATATGATCTTCTAAAGCCGCAATAATTTTGACTTCCTCTTCATTTCTTGGTGTAACTCGAATAACCTTGTCGCTAGTTAAAAATAAATGAACAGAATTAGGAGAGAATTAATTCCCACTTTTTAAAATATGTATGAGTTTGAAACTACAAATTCATTTTTGAAAAGGAAGATACGTCCATCAAAGAAAGCAAAACAAGGGAATATGGACATAGGTGAATGGCAATGGACATTATTATATATTTGGTTAGAATGGCGATTCGAGCAAGATTATATGAAAATTAATATTCTTTGTTTAGTCCTTTAAAAAAACGCTATCCTTTTGATGACCGTTCATTTGGTACTGAACATTTTAACATGAAAACTAAAATGAACTTATTCTACGAGACAATAACTTAGTATGTACAATTGAAATTATGTGAGCAATATCCAGATGGAGGTAACTTACCCACTAAAAGGCTTCTCTTCCCCCAGGGTAATTACCACTAGGAGAAGTAAACTCAACCATCGTAAAGCCATGACTTATAGGAGTGAGAAGCTAGTCGTCTGGTGAACTCTCTTTACGGGTTAGATATTTACTTAAGTCCTAGTCAAAGTGTGAACAACTTTACAGATACTGCTAACACAGGTGTAAAGGTGAATGTTCCTGTATCTATTGAAATACGAACATCTTTTGAACTTTCCAAAGGAGTGCTTGAGCACAGTTCGTTTAGATCGTGTAACGTCACTCAAACGTGTTTGGGGAAGCAGATGCTGGGGATAGCTTAAGGACTATACTTGTATATCAGATGAAAGACTTTAAAACACCTTTACATGTGGGTTTGTTTATGCTTCTAAAATTGACGGCAAACCGCAGGATACCAGGGTCATTTAGCATAACAAATTTATGACACTTAGGCTTTTAAATCATTAAAAAGTGCTATGTTTTACTCCAGAAAAGGTAAATATATATATGAAAAAGACAACTGAAAAGTAAATTTACTTTCACCAGTTTGTGAGCGCGTAGATGTGTGTTCTGAGCGACGTTTTTTACGGTAACTTTGGCGGTCTCGCTACATCCTAATATTCGAGCTGAAGTCCGCTGTTATAGAATGGAAATTAACCTTTATTTACAGGTATATCATTCCTTTATTTCCCGTTACGAAGAAGTATAATAGGCAGACCAAACAATGTTAAAAGACTAGGAAGGTCACAGCAAGGAAATTGTCGTTAACAATCGTGTGATTTGCCTTGCTTTGCTTGACCCAAAAAACGAATTTAAGTCTACATGTTCTGGGACTCCTGACTCGATTAGTCTTATACTATTTCAGGCCTCCCAGTATTCTCAATATCACATTTACTCATATGTGTTGATCTGTTTTAATCTAGAGTACAAATGTTATATCACTGATTAAAAATATATATATCCCACCGCCATTTTTAGACAGCAAATAGCAGTCTGTCTCAGTTTTATTCAGTCCGCTGTAATTTCACCAAATAATTACCCTCACGTACTTGTAATATTATATTCTCGAAAATAAAAAGTAACACATCAAAAGTTGACATGTAAATTAAGTTTTTTTAAGACAGATCCACATTTTCGTGTTTGTACAAATTAAAGGAACAACGGCAGTGAGAAATGACATCCCCCGTAACCCACGTGTAGGCCAACGGGTAGGTATTGTGTTAAACAATGGATTTCAGGACTGGACCCGGTTCTATAGAGGTTCAAATGTTGACTAGCTGCTAGCCGCCCCTTGTTTTCACTGCTGTGCTAAAAGCTGTATATATACATACTGTAATTTAAAATCGCTCGCGGTACTATACTGTCAGCGCGAAATATTATTCTGTACGGTTTCGTGCCATAGGCCATGCTGTGAAAATAATTTATAATTCTATTCACAGTTTTTCACCTTTCGGCTCCTCAGTGAAAAAACAAACCTTTATATTCTCTTATTTCATTTTTGACACATTTTCTATTGTTATTCGATAACCTTTATTTCACTAAGATCCCAGTAAATTTCAAAATATTGCTCGCTCATTAGATATTAGATATCAATATATGGAGGTATTTATATGATATAAAGACCACATTGAGCTATATAAAGGCTCTTGAATACCTAATCAGGTTTTTATATTGAAATTCACTGGAATGTTAGTGAAATAAAGGTTATCGAATAACAATGAAATAAGTCAGTTAAATACCTCGAACCTCGGTATTCAGCCTACGGCCCAGGGGATGTGTATGGCTGATTGCCTAGGTTCTTGGTGTTTAACTCAAGATTACTTATTTAAAAAAGTCTCCGTTCGATGTATGCTTCACTTGTCACGTACAAAATGTAATTTCTGACGTTTGAGCGACGCAGGAGCGATATAGTCAGTGTAGCGGCCGAATCGCTTGCCTTTGTTCATTTCCGGTTCAGGTCACATTTTTACTACCTTTTACGTCACGCGTGTGCCTCGGTTCGGTGCGGACATGAGGTATTACAAATTCCAGTTTCGCTCGCTCTGCACCAACTGGGGAACAAACGATTTTTCGACCTCTCTCTCTCTCTCTTTATATCGTTATTGGTTCGTTTACTTCCAAGTAACAAACAGGATTTCGTTTGTATGTACAAGTTTACAGTGGTCGTTAAGCTATTGGAGCTTCTAGTAAACTTATCGAGCCAACCGAGCGTTGAAAGTGTTTATTGTGCGAGCAAGCCACCAAACTTGGAGTGGTCGCCATTGGGGCAGCCACAGTTTAGTTGAAAAATCTCAACTCCTAATTGGAAGGAAGTTCACAACCAACCAGAAGACCCTAGAAGTTATCCTGGAAGACAAAGAAGAAATTTTACAAGCCCAGAACCTCGAAGAAGTACCAGATAAGTCGTTGCTTATAAACATTGATTGTACTGTTGTTGTCGCAAGCTATTTCTGTCTGTTTGAATCAAAATGGCATCTGATCAGGCTCAAAGCAGTATTAATGCCGTCGAAGAGGGGCAAAGGGCCCAAATAATTATAGTAGAGCAGAAGGCCGAAGAAATTATAGTAGAACCGAGCGATAGCGTCTCGCAAATCGGACTTAGTTGCCTTTCTATTGGAAAGCCATCGTCCTCTGTCGCTAGTCGGCACCATTCGAATGTGTCTGTTGTGTCTGCCAGGCTGAAAGAAGAGCTCAAACTAGCTGAACTCGGCGCTCGTGTAGCTGCTTTATACCAAACTGAAGCGTTGGAAATTGAGAAGTTAGAGCTCGAAGCCAGGGAAAAGGCGCTTAAAGTTCAAATGCTAAACAATGAAACAAAGGGCACTTAAAATTAAAACTGAATTAGCAGAAGCCAAGGCAAGAGCATCTGTCTATGAACAGCTAGGTATGCAAAGCCTTGCTAAGCCTGAGATGCCCCAAGCACACTCCACACCCAGTGCTCCTGCCCCAAAATACCTAAACCCATTTGCCCAGGAATACACTCCGTCTCCGATTCAACAAATCGTTGAAGGTATTTGCTCCCGTGATAAATATAAAGAGCAACAAGTCCCAGTTATGCCAACTCCGCAGACGTTGGACACAATGTTTTCTTCTCCTACACTGCTTTCCCCTCCCACAATAAGTGTATCGCAAGCGCAGCAGCCTTCGCATGTTACAAGCAAGCATGGACCTTGTATGGAAAGCCCACTTACAGAGCACAATAAGGCAAATACCACGTACGATACAAATGTACAACGCTCATCAGCCAGCGAGGAAGGATTTAATGACCTTATACGGCGCCAAAATTACATAACTGAAATGCTAGTTAAGCAGCATGTAAAATCTGCACTTCCAAAGAGTGAAGTACCTGTTTTTGGTGGGAATCCATTGGAATACAAGTTATTTGAGCGCGCCTTTGAGCACGTTATTGTGGATAAAACTGACAGCTTCAAGAACAAACTTTATTACTTGGAGCAATACACTAGGGGGGAGGCACATGGTATTGTTAGAAGCTGTATGTATATGGAACCCAGAAAGGGCTACGAAACTGCACGAAGGTTACTCGAGAGGGAGTTTGGCAACGAATACAAAATTGCAACTGCTCAGGTGGACTAGGCACTGAATTGGCCCGTGATTAAATCTGAAGACGCCGCCGCGCGCTCTAGCTACTCGCTTTTTCTAATCGAATGCTGCAATGCGATGAGCGATATTAAGCTTATGGAGCAACTTGACCATCCCAAAAACTTGCAGATCATCCTTTCCAGGCTTCCGTATAAATTGAGGGATAAATGGCGAACCCTAGCGTATGACATTCAGGATAGGCAACAGCGCAGAGCTAATTTCAGTGATCTGACTCACTTCTTAAATAGACAGGTTAAGATAACAGCAGACCCGGTATTTGGATCGATATCGGACGGTGAGCGCAACGAGAAATTCCCGCGCCATTATAATAAAGGTAACAAGCGAGATAATTATGTTACCAATGTCAACGCCTCAAAGGTTTCTGACGCAGCGGACGCAAAGCTGGCTAGTCCTTCGAAGCGTGATGCGTCAGAAAAGGATCGGTGCAATGCATTCGCCAAACCATGCGCTTACTGTTCAGGAGACCATACGATGGAAGAATGTCGGCGCCTTAAAGGCAAGAAGAACACTGAGAAGCTCAATTTTCTAAAATATAAAGGTCTTTGTTTTGGTTGTCTAAAACGTGGTCATACTTCACGCGAATGCACCCAGCGACTCAAGTGTGAAGCGTGCTCGCTCTCTCACCCAACGGTACTCCACTTCAAGCGCCAAGAAGATAACGTAAGGAAGGAAAGGTCTAGTACTGATGAAGCGTCGAGTCAAACTAACACAAACGGAAGTGCCAGCCACGAAGGCGTACATCCGACTGCGTGTGCTAGTACTGGGGCCGGAGACCAAGACAACGCCTTAAGTATAGTCCCAGTTAGGGTGAAGCTCAAGAACAGCGATAAGTTCATAGAAATATACGCCTTCCTAGACAACGGAAGCTGCCCAACGTTTTGCACTGAGAACCTGGCCCGACGCCTTAATGCTAACGGAAGAAGGAAAATGATACTACTGCATACAATGAGTCAAGAAAAACACGTCGAAACTTCTGTGATTTCCAACATGGAAGTAAGCAGCTTAGATGCTACCGAGGTAGTGGAGCTTCCAGAAGTCTATACGCAGCCTGCGATACCAGCCTCGCAATAGAACATTCCTACACAACCTGACGTGGATAAGTGGCCACACTTAAGCAAGCTTCGCGTACCGAGTATAGACGCCAAAGTAGAGCTACTGATTGGCGCGAATGCACCGAAGGCAATGGAGCCATGGGAGATAATAAACAGCAAGGACGGCGGACCATACGCGGTAAAGACCATACTTGGATGGGCTATAAATGGGCCGCTCAGGTGTCCCGAAAGTTATCACGTACACTCATACAGGACGAGCGTCACCACTCTCGAGCAACAACTGACGAACCAGTTCAATCATGACTTCAGTGAGCGCGCGATAGACGACGAACCAGAAAGGTCAAGAGAGGACCATCAGTTTATGGAATATGCAAACGGTACTCTTACCCAGAAAGACGGACACTACAGCATAGGGCTGCCACTTAGAAACAGGGAAGTGTCCATGCCGGGTAATCGTGCAATGGCGGAACAGCGTGTGCGCCACTTGAAGCGCAAGTTCGATAAGGACGCGAAGTTCTACGAGGAATACCTAACCTTTATGAGCAACGTAATCGAGAAAGGGTACGCCGAACGGGTCCCCCAAGACGAGTTGACGAGAGATGACGGTAGGGTGTGGTACATACCCCACCATGGTGTATACCACCCACGCAAAGGCAAGATAAGAGTTGTCTTCGACTGTGCAGCCAGTTACCAGGGCTCCTCACTGAACGGATGCCTTCTCCAAGGTCCAAACATGACGAATTCTCTTATAGGAGTGCTGGCCAAATTTCGCCAGGAGCAAGTTGCTATGATGGCCGACATTGAGTCGATGTTCTATCAGGTAAAGGTACCGTCTGAGGATTGTGATCTGCTTCGTTTCCTCTGGTGGCCAGAGGGAGATCTCACCCAGGACATCCAGGAGTACAGAATGGTCGTGCACTTGTTTGGCTCGGTATCATCCCCAAGCTGCGCAAACCTGGCACTTAGGCAGACTGCTGAAGACTGCGGAGACGAGTTCGGACCGGACGTCGCAAATACCATCTTAAGCAATTTTTACGTAGACGACCTACTAAAGTCAGTCCCAACTGAAGGTCAAGCTGTATCCCTAGCAAGCGATCTCCAAGCAGCTTGCGCCAAGGGAGGATTCAACCTGACTAAATGGATCTCTAACGATCGCACGGTCTTGTCGTCGATCCCGGAAGAAAGACGAGCAAAGGAAGTTAAGGACCTCGACCTGGATCAAGACTCGCTCCCCATTTGAAAGAGCATTAGGAATGCAATGGAGCGTCGAGTCAGATAAGTTTGAATTTGAAATAGCAGTTCAAGAGCGTCCTGCTACCAGGAGAGGTATCCTGACCATTACCAGCTCTGGTTATGACCCTTTGGGCTTGCTTGCTCCGTTCATCCTACCAGCCAGAATAATTCTACAACATTTGTGTCGTCTTAAGATAGGCTGGGACGATCCTATCCCAGATAAGTACCTCGCGCAGTGGCGAAATTGGATGTCGGACCTCCAGAGGATTGAGGAGTTTAAGGTTGATAGGTGCTTGAAACCAGCAGGATTCGGCGAAATTAAGTCGGCCGAGCTACATCACTTTGCTGACGCTAGCGAGTCTGGCTACGGCACTTCATCGTACATCAGAATGACGAGTGAGACTGGCAAAGTACACGTTGCCTTGGTCATGGGGAAGTCCCTCGTAGCGCCGCTAAAACAAGTAACAATTCCAAGATTGGAGCTCACCGCAGCAACAGTCCTCGTTCGAATCGATAAGATGATGAGAAAGGAATTAGAGATACCTATGGATAGGAGCGTGTTCTGGACCGATAGCACGTCGGTACTAAAGTACATCCAGAATGAAACGACCAGATTCCATACCTTCGTCGCCAATCGGGTTTCAGTTATCCGTGAAGGTTCGCAACCAAAGCAATGGAGATACGTAGAGTCAGCTTTGAACCCAGCCGATGAAGCGTCTAGGGGATTGGCTGCAGAAACACTCCTAAGCAATTATCGGTGGACTCACGGACCCGAGTTCCTTCTCAAGGAAGAGAAAGATTGGCCGAGACTTAACGATACATTGAAGCTGGCAGCAGAGGATCCAGAGGTAAAGGAAATCGCTGTTGTCAATGCAATAAATGTAGATGATGTGAACACTGTGAACCGGTTCATCACTCACCTTTCCAGGTGGACGAAGCTCAAGAGGTGCACAGCTTGGATCCTCAAGGTACGCGCTGTGCTCCTGCAGAGAAGTACCATGCAGAAGAAGCAAGTGAGCGCCTGCAAAGTCGGAGACGCAGCGGCATCTACTGGAAGGGACAAGAAACCCAGAGATGTCCAGGGGAAGCCCTACTTGACCGTGGAAGACATAAGAGATGCAGAGAAACAAATCCTCTTCTTCATTCAGCGGCAGATATACAAGGAAGAAATAGACGGCTTAACCAAGAAAGAAGTGAAAGGAGAAGAGCAAGCCAATATAGCCCAAGTTAAGAAATCGAGCCACATCGCCAAGTTGGCACCATTGCTAGTTGGTGGCCTTCTTAGAGTTGGAGGCAGAATAAGTCAAGGGGACATGCCCGAAGAGTGCAAGCACCCCATTATCGTACCTAAAGGCACCCATGTATCGAAGCTAATATTGCGTCAAATCCATCAAGACGTAAACCACGAAGGGCGAAACCACATGCTATCTCGTCTGCGTGAGAAGTTTTGGATTGTAAACGCAAATTCCGCCTCGAGGAAGGTAATCAAGGAGTGCTTAAAATGCCAAAAACAGAGAGCAAAGGTGGGAGAACAGATGATGGCAGACCTTCCACCGGAGCGCCTCATACCAGATGAATCACCCTTTACAAGAGTGGGTATCGACTACTTTGGCCCCATAGAAGTGAAACGCGGCCGCAGCATTGTAAAGAGATATGGCGTACTCTTCACATGCTTAGCTGTAAGGGCTGTCCATATTGAAGTAGCTCATACCCTAGACACTGATTCGTGCGTTAATGCACTACGTCGCTTCATTAGTAGAAGAGGTCAAGTCAGAGAGATGATCTCGGACAACGGAACTAACTTGAAGGCAACAGAACGCGAACTCAAGGAGTCTATCAGCGAGTTAGACGAGTCTTCAATTCGTGAGGCAATGCTACCAAGAAGTATCAACTGGAAATTCAATCCGCCAACAGGATCTCACCACGGTGGCGTATGGGAACGCCAGATAAGGACTGTTAGGAAGATCCTGGCCGCCATACTGAAGGAACAGACACTAGATGATGAGGGACTCCACACCTTACTTTGTGAGGTAGAAGCAACGATTAATGGTCGACCAAATTACTCCAGTCTCCAGCGATCCTAATGACATAGAAGCTTTGACGCCTAATTGCTTATTGCTGTTAAAGACCAAGCCCAGTCTACCTCCCGGCGTCTTCGATCGCAAGGATATGTACGTTCGACGCAGATGGAGACAAGTCCAATATATGGCAGGTATTTTCTGGAAACGATGGTCCAGTGAGTACCTTACCCAGCTCCAGGAGAGACAGAAGTGGGTAAGACCTATTTAGACATTGGGAACTTACGAAGTCTTGGGAGCTTCTATATTGTAAGAATTTTGCATGCTTATCAGCTGGTCATGTGTACCAGCGAACAGCTACACCATATTAAGACGTTAACAATTTCATCCGTTAAGGTTTATATTGTTAGTAATTGTCACAGGAACTGCGTAGACAATTAGGGGCCGGTATGTAACGGCCGAATCGCTTGCCTTTGTTCATTTCCGGTTCAGGTCACGTTTTTTACTACCTGTTACGTCACGCGTGTGCCTCGGTTCGGTGCGGACACAGTGAGGTATTAAAAATTCCAGTTTCGCTCGCTCTGCACCAACTGGGGAACAAACGATTTTTCAACCTCTCTCTCTCTCTCTTTATATCGTTATTGGTTCGTTTACTTACAAGTAACAAACAGGATTTCGTTTGTATGTACAAGTTTACAGTGGTCGTTAAGCTATTGGAGCTTCTAGTAAACTTATCGAGCCAACCGAGCGTTGAAAGTGTTCAGTATTGTGCGAGCAAGCCACCAAACTTGGAGTGGTCGCCATTGGGGCAGCCACAGTCAGAAATTGATTTTCTGCTGGCACGGTAAAGAGGTTTGGGGAGGAGACTATAGCATTATGGGTAATGCTTCTAGCATATATACTGCTTCGAGCGGGAAAAGTAGTCATTCTAGGCCAGTCAGCTCCACGTTTGTTTCGAATTTACTTCGACATAATTTTCCCTTCATCCGTATGTCGTCCATTTCTATAGAAGTAACAGAATTTATTGAATTTAACTAGTGTATCTCAAAGGAGAACCTGGTGATAAGTTCTACGCCAAACTCCTTTACAAGACGCCAGCAATCATATTGAAGCTAAAACTTTTATCACAAAGCTAAAAAAATCCAAGCCGAAGGGCCGTCTCTTTTGGAAGAAAGGCAAAAACTCTTGCTTTTAAAGTTTTAGCAGAAGTCGGAATTCGGTTTGGAGACGGCCAACGAATACCAACAGCATATCAAAGCTTGCCACTGACGAGCAGTACGCCAAACGGATTCCGAGAGCAGAAGAAAGGGCAGAGAAACATTCTAAAGCTAAAAACGCTAAGAAGTCAAAGAAGATTATTTATCCCGGCGTCAGTTCCCGGTACAGTAATCCTGCAACGTCATCCACCAAGCAAGCCTTTGCCCCAGAATTGCTACCTCGTGTCAGACCAGCCAATACTACAGTCCCAAGACCTGGCTATTTGTTTTGCCTGCGGCAGGTTTGGTCTCTGGAGAGAAGAAGTGCCCCGTTAAGCTGTTACAGGTTTGAATTCTCAGTCTCGTAAGAAATGACTAGAGGCCGATAGAGGTAAGACAAGCTCATGTCATTTATCTCTAACGAGAATGACTCGTAATTTTACATCGACGATTCATTGTTTTCAGTTCTTTTCCAGTTTTTGGAACATTTTCGAGTATGAAACAATCAGCATTGCAAATCAGTTAAAGAGTCGTAAGGAGTGCTGCTTGCGAGTGCGTTGCCCTTCAGGCTAATGACTTTATTGTCAGTTTAAATAATATTTTGTTTGTTCACACTCCACCGCTTTTTTGTGCGTATAAATTATAATCAACATTTATATTGCATACGAATTTGTTGATCAAGCTCTTACATGTAGTAGACGTTTTTCAAAGACCGCCGATTATTAATCCTTTTTCAGGCTTCTCCTAGATCTTAGGAACATTACCTCATACATTTCAAACAGAAATTCAAGTATGAGAGCTTATCAAATTACTTTGAAAAATTACACACAAGAGTTTTTCCTTTCGAATTTCGACCTGTAGTGCGCGTGCATTACCTTGACATTTTTACCGAACACGTAGTTTTCTTGTCTTTCTTGGTATTTCCTAGTTATCGATTATAATAATAATAATTATTATATGTGTTATCGATTCGCAAGTAAAAAATAACAGTGTATTATGCCAAAAAGGTTGTCCAGCAGAACATAATATAATACTTTAATATCCATTGTTTTGGCCTATTGTCTTGGTCTAGACAATAGCCCAAAACAATGGATATTATAGTATTATTATGTTCTGCTGGACAACCTTTTTGGCATCGACTGTATATGCCATGTATATATATATATGTTATTATACATTAATTAATTAGTGTATTACATCATGTATGTCATCATATATTGATCAGTGTATTAGGCCATGCGCGTGCCAACATATGTGTATTAGGTCGTGTTTATCATCATTAATGTATTAGACAGTGCGCGCCATCATATCAGGGTATCACGGCGCCATCGTACGTCAGTGTATTGTGCCGTGTGTGCGTTCGTGCGTCAGTGTTTTTCGTCGTGTGTCCTTGTTTACCTCGGTGTTTTGTGCCGTGTGTACAATCATATCGGGTGTATTAGGCAGTGTGTGCCATCGTATATGAGTGCATTAGGCCCTGTGTGCCATCGTATATGAGTGCATTAGGCCCTGTGTGCCATCGTATATCAGTGCATTAGGCCCTGTGTGCCATCGTATATCAGTGCATTAGGCCCTGTGTGCCATCGTATATTAGTGTATTAGGCCCTGTGTGCCATCGTATATCAGTGTATTAGGCCTTGTGTGCCATCGTATATCAGTGTATTAGGCTCTGTGTGCCATCGTATATCAGTGCATTAGGCCCTGTGTCCCATCGTATGTCAGTGTATTAGGCAGTGTGTGCCATCAAATATTAGCGCAGGCCGTGCGTGTACCATTATATATTAGCGTTCTAGGACGTCCGTGTATGTGCGTATATCAAGTGTATTAGGCCGCGTGTGCCATCATATATTAGCGTATCAGGACGTGTGTGTACTATTATATATTAGCGTACTAAGCCGTCCATGTATCTTCGCTGTATATCAGTGTATTAGGCCGTGTGTGCCATCATATATTAGTGTATCAGGCCGTACTTGTATGAGCGTGTAGAGCCCGACATGTAGGTACCCTGCTTGTCCTTTTTTGGAGGTTCGCTTACTTCTGGTGTGCACTGAAATTGTTTATTTACGACTGGGTAATGTTGCCCCGGTTTTCTGTCATCTTCATTTGAGGCAAAGCTAAAACAAGCTTTTTGGCTCCCAACTCATTCATTCTCCCATTGTCGCACTATCCATGGTTTTCGACCGGTTACCCAGAGCTGACAGTAGGGTGTTTTGCACTATCCCCTCTCCTTATTGTCAGTTATGTTTGTCTTCATAGAGTAGGTGATATACATATACATACACACGCATACATATGCACACGCACGCATACACACACGCATACATTGTTCTGCGCCTTGGTATGCTTTTGATCGTTTATTTTGTATATTGTATTTATATAGACGTTTCCAAGGTTCAGGACCTGTTCTTATATTTTATAGTTCCTGTGCTTCAATGCGCAGGCATGTTAGTGGTTTATCAATTATGGATGTTTGTTTGTACTTCTGTGCACCGTTAATTAGTTTGTTTGTATAGGCCCATGTATAGTCTTTAGTCATATGCTAGTTCTATGCGCTGGGATGTATTAGTAACCAGTCCCTCTGAACCGTCATGTTTGTGTATGTAGGCCCAGGGCGTCGTCGTGTATAAGTATGCAGGCCCTGGGTGCAGTTATGAACAAGTATTTAGGTTGTGTACTGTCGCGATGTCTGAGATAGGCCGCATTGGCCGATATGAGTCAGTAGGTTGACTCGGTGCACTGTCATTGTATCATGCGTAGCCCTGATGTACTGTCAAGAATAAGTGTGTAGACTGGAGACATCGTGTGCATTCCGCAGAAGTACTCAGTTAGAAAAGTCCTGTGCACCAGCTCAAACTAATTGAGGCCCCGTCGGCCGCCACGAGTCAGTGTTTAGACTCGGCATGAAAATTCGGTAATGAGGCTCCGTCGGCTGCCACGAGTCAGTGTGTAGACTCGGTAAGAAGATTCAGTAAAATATACATCATATTTTACATATATCCAAGAAAGTTAATCGATGTGTTGGCATCATGTGTAAAATTCGATATTATGTCAGTTTGTCCATTTTGACTCAATTATACTATACTCTAATTTATCCTTTTTTATCATATGTTACACGGGTGATGTACATGGGGACATACATACCCCTCTACTCTTAGGCCCCTAATCACACTTCAGAAAAAAGCAGTGCGTAGTATCACTTTTTCCAAGTATAACGATCATTCTAGTCCACTGTTTAAACGATTAGGCATACTTAAATTTCTTGATTTAGTTTTCACTCACAATGCCTTATTTATGTATGATTTTCACCACAATAGACTCCCTGTTGCATTTAATGATTATTTTAGCCTTGTTTGTAACAATCATCAATACAATTATACTAGATTAGCTAGCAAAAAGGCATTTTACCTCCCAAAAATAATGCTGAACAAATTATGGTAAATTTAGTATACGCTACACGGGTGTCGAAATTTGGAACTCAATTGATGAAAACCCAAAATCCGAAAGTCGGCAATGTTTTTCAAAGCTTCTCAGAGACTCCTTTCTAATGAATTATTGATGAATGTCCCTTTCATTACCATTACTATTTTAATTAACTATCAATATTATTAGCTTCCTATCTTCCTATTGCCATCTTTATACATTTAATTTTGTAGTTTTATAATACTTATGTACCGTAGCTCAGTAAACATTGTTGTTCTTGTCCCCTGGCCTATCTTGTTCCAAATTCTTCAAAGCAATTTTTAACGCTACTTAGCTCGAATAGCCCTTATGGTTAATCTAAGCAGCGTTTACTCCATCTAAGTCTTAAGTAACATTAGCAGCAGATTATTTTATTTTCCTATATTTTGTTAGTTTCTGTATTCTTCTTTGTAAATGTCTGAGAATAAATAAAAGCTTGATCGATTGATTGATTGGGGCCCTGTCGGTCGCCACGAGTCAGATAAAAGGCCCTGTTGCCGAATGTATACTAAGGGCCCCCGTGTGCCACACATGTCGGCGTGGAAGGCCCCGTCGGCCGTTCCACAGAGGCGGGCCAGATACCATGTATTTTTCGAATCCGTATTTATTTTATCGTTACAGAACTTACAGATGTGTGCAAGAGCGGGATTTGGACATAAGCGGATTGGATAACCAGTGTAGATCTGAGGGCTATGATGGCTAGACTTCAAACCTCGTTTATCGCAGCCAAAGCGGAGAGAATAACCGATGGCTACCGAAGGGCTTTTCAGAGGTGGAAATCGTTCGCGAATATCACAGATGGGATCGATTGTTTTCAGATAAGCCATTGGATGTCGCGCTGGATTTACAGATACGTCTGGAACGTTTCGTGCAACTCCTCAGCTTCAGTAGAAGCTGCCTCCCGGCTATGTTATCTAATGGGCGCACAGTCTCGCTGGAATCAGTCTCTCCCCCACGACCCATTCCACTGTAGTAGCAATTAAAGATACAGCCAAAGGGATCTGTGGAAAAGCAGAAAGCTACAAAAGAACCTGTTTTCACCGAGTATGATTAAAGCTGTAGCAGCTACGGCTAATTTAGATAATCTTGTATAATTATGTAATGTATGTTTAACTGTTCTTTCATTTGCTGGATTCCTTAGAACAGATGAGACTATAAATATTAAGAGATATATTATTCTTATCCAAGACGAATATGTAAGCATTAGATTAGAGCACACCAAAAGGGATCAGCATCGTAAGGGCAAATAAGTGGTTGTTCCTAGAATTATAGGTTCCAAGCTTGGCCTAATTCCATCTTAGTTCTATCTGGTAGTACTATAATCAATATTTTAGGCCTGTTTCCAAAATCCGGACTGGTTATAAATTGGCTAAAAGTTAACTAGTTATCGATTATTCTACTATTAGAGGCATTTAAGTCATCCTTTGAGGATATTGTTACGCGGGCATTAACTTTCACTATACCTTCTCCCTGAGAGCGGAAGGAGCCACAGAAGCCGCTGGTGCGGGTATAGCGGATAGAGTGCAGATGGAAGACAGTGTTTGCTAAAAATGGTTATGTCAAGGATGATTTGAATGTGCGCTTACATGTTTCCAAAATTCTCGGGTTTTGAGTAAGCTGTTTGCTTAGCTTTTCCCTTTCTTTGTCTTTCTAGTACGGAGTTGTCTGGCGACTATCCCACAATAAACTATACTTATGAAGTCTCTTGTCAGTGTAGTCAGAATGGATTCATTACGAGGGTCCGGGGCGATAATGCTCAATGATTCGTGAAAGGGAAAATAATATGTCTAATTATTCCAGTTTATGTTAGCCCCCCACGTGCATTGTACATGTAGTACAGCCAGCACTGGCAATGAGTGAACATGTGATTAAACTCACCTGAAAGTACCGAGTAAATAGCTAGTTTGAAGTATACGAATTACTTGTTTCATAACATAAATGTTTCAAGAGGTAACCTACTTAAAATAGTTATTGGAACAAGTACAGTAAAACTGTTTAATACTTGTTTATTACATGATTATTACATATAGCCTGTTCCATGGCCTGGATCAGTGGTGCGGAAGGAGGAGATACGAAATTTATACCCTCTTGTCTACTTGATAGTTCGCTCTGCCTTCTGCCCGTGAGCTATTAAGGCTTATCACTCGAAGATAGATTCATGCAGTATCTGCGCGCAACATCTTATATCACTAATATCCTTTGAATATCCGTTAGCCTCTTCCAGATCTCTCATTTCTATTTCGCAGCCTTACTTCGGGTCTGTGAGGGAGACTGTAAGAGAGACTGTTCTCATTCATAGGTTGTACTCATATTTATTTTTATACATATCAATGGTGATCAATGTTGCAATTTTGAAAGCTAAGGTATATATATCTTAATAGAATGACAGCTGCTGCAAAAGTAGACCGAACTAAAATGTTTCCACTACCGCACGGTTACTATTTGGAACCCACTTTGTGAAACTAACTAGCAGATCTGCTACTTCTATAAGCTATTTCAGCTCAAAAATCATTGTCTTTGATAGTTTATTCTTAGCTATGTATAATAGTTTACATTTTAAATTATTTGTACTTATGTTTATAGACTTTTCTGTAACTTAGGATAAATTAGCTTGTTGGCTTATCAGTCACCTTGTTTTTAATGTTTTAAATTGGAGCTGAAAAGCCCTCCGGGGAGCTGCTGATAAATATGTATGTAAGACATAGATTTAGTAGATCCCCGATCTTGAATCCACCCATATTGCTTTGTTGTTATCTTGAGTGTCACAATCAAGATCCCAATCCTAATAACCGACGGGCACTTTGTATCGTGATGTAAAAGTTATGAAGGACGTAAAAGCTACAGCTGTATTGATTCCAAATGAAATCGCGTTATCTACGTGCTTTTGTAAAATTATTCAACGACGTCTGAGGAGTAACTGATTAAAAGCCAAATACAAAACTTTCGTTTTACTCCTGTGCTTGTTGGCCGGTTCTTAATTGATTTGACTTGCATCCTGTCATTCTGTAGTCTTGAAAAAACCATGTCTCCTTGCAATTGCAAGATTTATTCTTTGCACCTTTTGTTGTAAGACAACTATTATAGCTCTCTACAGTCAATGTGTTAAAAATTTGGTCTGCTTTCAGTTCTATTCTGGCATTTAGGTTTTCAGAGTCTAAGATTAGAATTCCTTAGCAATACATACCGCGTTATACCGTGGTACGAATACTAAAAAGGCCAGAACATGAGAAAAGAGAAATGAGTCCAAAACGATGGCTGTCAGCTTTTGCTAATTTACTGCACTTCTTGTCTTTAAGCGCATGTACATTGAGTTAGGCCCATCGCCGATCGCCTCAAGCTGTCAGAACTCTCAGTAGTTAATAATGTATATTTTGCGACCAAGCAATATGTTATTCAGTATTCCGCCATTACCAAGGCCACCAGTCACAGTGTAATTAATGTGGAGCTGAGAGTGGAGCTGAGAGTGGAGCTGGCTTTGTAACCTGGCCTGCTGACAAACTCCTCTTTCCGGCAGTGGGACAGTTAATAAATTGCCAGATACTTTACTCTCCCCAAAGGGTATAACGCGCCGCCTATTGTACAGAGTAGCCAGACTACAAATTTGTGTCAGCAGGCCAGACTATAAAGCCGAGCTTTCAACTGCCGCGACCGAGTTAAGAGTCGCACGAAGTTCAGTACGAAGAAAATATCACATTTATGATTATTTAAATTAATGCCGTACTTCGCAACTATTGTAAAATTGAAATTGAAAGAAAAACGACTACGAGGAGACCCTTCAGAGATAAGCCCTGTGGTTTCACTGGGCCTCCTCGCCATGCACTCTTTTCCTTTCCCCTTATTTTTTATTCTTTTACAGTACAAGTATTCAATACCTTATCTAGACCTTATATATATACGCTTAACTTAGTGCATTCACTTCAATATTATCCATATGGTGAAATAAATAATAAATGAACACATTATAAATACATTTGCTATCCAATTCATATCATGTGACAGCTCTCCAGAGGATTCAGTGCTTTGTTTTCCAATTAGAGAAATCTATACATTTCCTCAGGTGACCTGAATTGGGACAACAAATGTACAACGCATTTGTCATCGAGTGTAGTGGAGCGGCGTAAAGACTGCTCTTCACTGTCGACATCAGTATAAGCGCAAGTGACATAAGCAGGTGCAGTAACGTATTGTCATTAGCGGCGTTTGTTCTTATCGCATTAAGGCTGGTGACATATTAAGCCTGGTACGCAGTCGCCAGTGCCACCTACGGCACTGCGTCGACTGCGTACCAGGCTTAATATGTCACCAGCCTTAATGCGTCCTTTAATACAATAAATGATAGCCTATTAGATTTACCTAAAGTAAATATAACACAGAGTATTTTGTGCGTCAACCATTTTTAATTTTGTCAGTAATGTTTCATGCGTTAAATTGCTGTTACTAATTACTATTTATAATAATAAAAAGTAGTAATGATAAGTTGTATTAGTAAGTAGTATAGTCGGAGTCAAAATGATACCCGTTTTCGGCGTTCAATATTATTGCACCCATTTAGCCTTTATGACGCTAACTTTGACCTTTTGTTGGCTATATTACCCATTTTTAGGGGGCAAAACAGCTATTTGACACCGAATTGCAGCACAAAGGTATTTGTTTATCCCCAGCTACGATATGGGTGGCTATCGTTGTTGTTTTCTTCCATTTTTGCCAACAAATGCAACAAATGCAACAAAAGCAACCCACAGTAGGATGCAGCCCACTAAACACAAAGACAGCCACATGAACACCTTGGAAAATTTACATTTACCCAATCGTATTAGAGACTGGCAGGTATATACGAATAGACAGCCTCATGGAGAACGATCTGTGTATCTGGTTGATGCTTGGGAAGGATTACGAGTGTGTAAGAAAGCGATCAAATACAGAGTACTGTGCTCAACATAATTTCCAGATACGAGGAGGAAGTAGCTCACCACTACCTTGCTTGAATTGTGGCTGTCTTATGAGGCATAGACTTTGCTCGAAGTGTGGTAAAAAAACTAGCCAACGCCTTCGGGATAAGAAACGTCGTGCTAAGATTCGCTTCACAAAGGTGTTAGCAGAATTGGAAAATAACTATCCCATAATCGATTAGAGAGAGGCTTTGCTTGAAGTGTGACCTTCACAACCAATTAGAGCAGGGATATGTAGAAGATATCGAAGACAGTCACTAACAATTAGAGATAGCTTCCCATATAGGTATTGCCAGAGGAAAATGATTACCCTCAAAGAACTACGCAAGAAAGCAAAGCAGTTTGGGCTTCGAGATTTCTCTAAGCTCAGAAAACACGAACTCATTCATACAATAGTTTCTGCTTCGGTTGATGAAGAATGGAATAGGTATGGAAGGCACTTAGAAACAGGGAGATTTCCAGCCCTTCCAGGAGACCTAGAAAATCCACACAAACGAGCCCAACGTGGTCGCGAATTAAAACAACTTAGGGAGGATGCAGCAGCAAGTCTACGAGCTAAAGCCGTTGTAGAGCAGATGGAAGCTAATCCTCGGAAGCGTTTACCTCTTCTTCGACGAATAGGACGGCGAATACTGCGAAAATCTCGTAGCGAATCACTACCACGTAGTATCGTTCGAGAGGCAGCTACTATTCTCAATGAGAGGGATGGTATGCTGGAGGGAGAGGAGAAAGGTAGGCGCACAATCCAATGGCGCTTTTTCAAAGGTGTGGCGGGTGATTTGACGCATAGGATCATGGAGAAGTTGGTTGCAAACGTAGAAACCAGTTTCTACCTACGCTACAGCTATGTCTACCGCATTCGCAACATCAAGGACGGTCGTGTAATGCTATTTTCCAAGACAGGCTCAGGATCTCCATGGATAAACATTCTAGGTGATGCGAAGGAGTGGATTGACAACAAGGAGATTGCCCGATTGAACCCCGATAATATAGAGCGCCCCAACACCCACTGGGTATTTGTGCGTTGGATCCAAGTGAATGTCAAAGTCATAATCGATCGACAACCCTTGTTTGGCGAAACGAAGATAGTTTGTTCAGGAGCAAAAATCACAGCCCCACAATCTGCATTCGAAAAAGTCTTCTGGCCAGAGAACAACGCTAGCAAGAAAGCACTACGTTGGTTGAAACGCGAAACGGAAAGAATCGAACGACATATTCACCACGCAGCTTGTGGACATGGTGGAGAACGTTGGATAGAAGGAGCACTCGTCGATGGCTACGAACCTATTTCCAAAACAATCTTTCAATTCCATGGGTGCTACTTTCACGGATGTCCAAAATGTACGAAAGGCAAATCATGGGGTAGGAATTTATATCGTAAAACTTGCGAAAGAACAGCAAAGCTACGAGCGGCCGGCTATACAGTGGTGGAGGCCTGGGAATGCTCAACGAAGAAGACCAACGAACCAATTCCAACTCCGGCACAAACCGCCTATCCACACGCTATAGTATACGACTTCGAAGCCTACCTTTATAGAACAAAAGGAAGACAACAAACAGACCGCTTGACCATCGAAAACGTTCATGTTCCTATATCCGTCTCCATAGCAGACACATACAACCGCACACCAACTTTCCTCTGTCGATTCGATCCAAAGGAACTCATAGCTGTCTTTGTCGAAGAACTCCAACGAAGAGCAAAGGTAATCCAAGAAGCCGTCGTAGAATAGTTCTGCCCCAGGACACCTGAATTTTCTTTCGACACCCTATCGAAAGAACAACAAACGAAAATCAACGAATGGACCAACCAAGTTCCTGTATTAGGATTCAACTCTGGGCGGTATGATTTGAATTTGATCAGAAACTATTTCGTAGAAACCCTCGTAGACACGTGCAAGATGATCCGAGTGGTAAAGAAGGCCAATTCCATTCTGTTCATCTTCACCCCAGAATTCCGTTTCCTCGACGTGATGAACTATCTTGGGCCCGGTACTTCCTACGAACGTTGGATCACCGCATATGGGTGCGAGCTGCAGAAGAGTTTCTTCCCATACGAGTGGTTCGATTCTCCAGACAAATTGGATCACATCGGATTGCCAGACTATCAAGAGTGGCGATCGAAGCTAAAAGGGAAACACCTACTATCTAGGGAAGAGTTCGATGATTGCAAGCGCACCTTCCATGATGGTGGAATGAAGATCTTTGCCGACTGGCTACGATACTATAACAACTTAGATGTAGTTCCATTTCTAGAGGCGCTCAAAAAGATGCGTAATTTCTATCACGAAAAGGGTGTAGACATACTAAAAGACGCAGTCTCTATTCCCGGAGTCTCACTACAATTCCTTCTTCGAGGTAGCGTAGAACGTGGAGCTGAGTTGTACGCCCCAAGTGAGGAGGCTTATCATATGCTAAAAAGCGCTATCGTAGGTGGGCCAAGCATAATATTCACCAGACACCACGAAGCGGGGGTGACTAAGATTCGTAGTCATCAGGGTGGAACCAAATTTTGTCGTAAGATTCTTGGATACGATGCCAACGGCCTATACCTTTCGACTATGGCTCATGAGATGCCTTGCGGAAAAGAAAGGGTTGTACAATATGAAGAACCGGGTCCAGCCGCCGAAGGGCTTGTCGAATGTCTACAGAAGGGTTCATGGTTTGGTTATGCAGAGGTAGATATCGAGATACCTAAAAAGCTATGGAATAAATTTGAGGAGATGCCTCCCTTCTTCTATAATCGAGAAATTCCAGACAAAGCAATCCCTCCAGAAATGTTGGCCTACCTCGAGAAGACAGGCCGAAAGAAATCCAAGGACAAGAAGTTAGTTGGATGTCTCTCTGGAAAAAAGCTGCTACTCTATGCCCCGCTTCTACGTTGGTATCTCAACCATGGGGCAGTCATCACCACCGTCTATCGCACAATAGACTACGAACCCAAAAAAGTTTTTGAATGGTTTGTGGACCAAGTCACTGAATCGCGAAGGACGGGAGATGTAGACAAAAGTAAAGCTTTGCTTGCAGATGTGTTCAAGCTACTTGGAAATAGCGCCTATGGAAAGTTGATTGAAGATTTGGGCCGACAAACAAATGTCACCTATACCAAGGATGAGAAGGTTGTGGACAAAGCTCTGCGTAGTGTTTGGTTTTCAGACTTAGAGGAAGTTGGTGACGCATACGAACTCGAGGGTAGAAAGAACCAGATCCGAATCAAACGACCTTTCCAAGTAGGTATCGCTGTATACCAACTCGCCAAGCTTCGTATGCTCGAATTCTACTACGACTTCCTTGACAAGTATATTGATCGAGAGGATTTCGAATACATACAGATGGATACTGATAGCGCGTACATTGCAATTTCGGGAAACAGCATTGACGAAGTTGTACGATCAGAACTGCGAGAGGATTTCGCAACCCACATAAATGATTGGTTAGCTTGGGACAAATGGAGTGGTCGCACCCCAGGACTCTTCAAACTAGAATTAGAAGGGGAACGCACCATTGCTCTCTGCTCCAAAGCTTGGTATGTCGATGGAGGCGCTACCCGCAAATATTCAACCAAAGGGATGTCGAAGAGGCACAACGATGTTACGTGGGATCGATTCAAGGAAGCCTTACATGGTAGTATCGATAAAGCAGAAAACCGAGGATTCCGTTTGCTACCAGAAGGTATGGCAACTTACACACAGCATAAGCTTGGGCTTTCGGCTTACTACGACAAGAGGCGAGTACTCCCAGACGGCATCCACACCGAGCCTATAGAATACAGCCTTTGAAAGCTCTATTCTATACAGCGCCCCACGAGGGGTTATTGGAACGGGAAATAACGACTTCCACAAGCATTTAGAGAGAAGATATATATAGGTATAGTCATGCAGAGATCTACGTCTACCACGGCTAATATGCTAGACCTCCCCCTAGAAATCCTATCTAAGATTGTAGAGTATGCAGGACCTAGAGCCTTCGCAAGCATTTCTTTGACTTCCAAACGTCTAGGCGAGGCAGCAACTATAGCGCGCTACAAAGGCGTAGACCAAAGAACTATCACTATACACTTGCGATAAACCTTGCCTGCGAAAGGGGCCACCTCAACACTGTTAAATGGTTTGTCAAACATTTTCAGCTCACCATAGAGGACGCGCGCGCCGAAGATATCAATCTACTACCCACCGCCTGCAGAAACGGATATCTTGGAATTGCTAAGTGGCTTGTACACCACAGGATACCAGCAAGGTCGCATCTATATATACCTGGCACAACAACAAGATTCCAACAAGGCCACAACGAGGTTCCATCTACATGCTGCTTGCGAAGGTTTAGCAAATTACTAGCAACTATTTAACAAATTACTAGCAACTATCTAGCAAACGTCTAGCAGCATGTAGATGGAACCTCGTTGTGGCCTTGTTGGAATCTTGTTGTTGTGCCAGGTATATATAGATGCGACCTTGCTGGTATCCTGTGGTGGATCTTGTACGTATATAGGCGCCCCTGCGATCTTGGAAATCCGGTGGTTTCCCCCGATTTTCCTTGGTGCCATTCGTTTTCTATCTTTTTTGTGTTACCGTTTTGCGGTGCCATTTGTTTTTATCTTTTGCGGTGTCCTTTGTTTCCAACCTTTTGCGGGGCCATTTGTTTTTTCTATCTTTCGCGGAGGCACAATAGCTCGTTTAAATCCGATTGCGATACGGCTTAGTGGGGCAATTTGGTATCCATAGATGTTCTCGGGACTGAACTCGAAGTGCTCGACAAACCAATCGAAAGCGACATCGAAGGGTATGCCTATAAACGGAATAAGTTTGGCGTTGCAGTCTAGCATATCCTCTTTAGTGAGTTGAAAGTGTTTGATGATCCATTTAGCGGTCTTGAAATGTTCGTTTATGCGCTATAGCGCTATCGTCCGCGCGTACATCCTCTCTGGTCAATTGGAAATGTTTGACAAACCACTTAATGACGTCGAGATGGTCTTTTTGGCAGGCCACCAATAGCGCGGCGCCAGAGTCAGAACGTGCGTCCTCTATTGACAACTGAAAGCGGTTGACAAGCCACTTAGCGATATCAAGATGCCCGGTTGTGCAGGCCACGAATAGCGCCATATTATCTTCGGAGCGGATGTGCTCTAAGGTGAGGTCGAAGTGCTCGGTTAGCCAATTTACAATGTTGAGGTGCCCATCCATACAGGCGGCTACTAATAAAGACTCCCCCCTAGTACGCGTATCCTCCATGGTAAATCGAAAGTGGTGTACAAGCCACTTAGCAATTCCAAGATATCCGTTTCTGCAGGCGGTGGGTAGTAGATTGATATCTTCGGCGCGCGTGTCCTCTATGGTGAGCTGAAAATGTTTGACAAACCATTTAACAGTGTTGAGGTGGCCCCTTTCGCAGGCAAGGTTTATCGCAAGTGTATAGTGATAGTTCTTACGCATCTCCACTACGTTTATCTGAAAGTGTTTGGTGAGCCACATAGCTATATTTAGGTGCCCATCCATACATGCAAGTAATAGACTATAGGCGGGGTTTGCCTCCTCCATCGAAAGCTGAAAATGTTCTTTGAGCCACTTAGCGGTAGGGAGATGCCCATTTCCACAAGCCTTGTGTAGCAAATTGTTATCGAAAAGGTGAACATCCGCTTTAGTGAGTTGGAACCGCTCTATAGCCCATCTAACAGCGCCAAGTTGCCCTTTTTTGCAGCCGTCGCTTAGTAGCTGGTTGTCTTCCTTGCATACATCCTTGGCGGTAATTCCAAAAATCTTTACTAAATTATTGCGTTCGCTATTAGTAAGCGCGGATACGAAAGCTCGAATGAGAGTTCGCCTACGGAACTTTTGGTCTACGCCTTTGTAGCGCGCTATAGTTGCTGCCTTGCCTAGACGTTTGGAAGTCAAAGAAATGCTTGCGAAGGCTCTAGGTCCTGCATACTCTACAATCTTAGATAGGATTTCTAGGGGGAGGTCTAGCATATTAGCCGTGGTAGACGTAGATCTCTGCATGACTATACCTATATATATCTTCTCTCTAAATGCTTGTGGAAGTCGTTATTTCCCGTTCCAATAACCCCTCGTGGGGCGCTGTATAGAATAGAGCTTTCAAAGGCTGTATTCTATGGGCTCGGTGTGGATGCCGTCTGGGAGTACTCGCCTCTTGTCGTAGTAAGCCGAAAGCCCAAGCTTATGCTGTGTGTAAGTTGCCATACCTTCTGGTAGCAAACGGAATCCTCGGTTTTCTGCTTTATCGATACTACCATGTAAGGCTTCCTTGAATCGATCCCACGTAACATCGTTGTGCCTCTTCGACATCCCTTTGGTTGAATATTTGCGGGTAGCGCCTCCATCGACATACCAAGCTTTGGAGCAGAGAGCAATGGTGCGTTCCCTTCTAATTCTAGTTTGAAGAGTCCTGGGGTGCGACCACTCCATTTTTCCCAAGCTAACCAATCATTTCTGTGGGTTGCGAAATCCTCTCGCAGTTCTGATCGTACAACTTCGTCAATGCTGTTTCCCGAAATTGCAATGTACGCGCTATCAGTATCCATCTGTATGTATTCGAAATCCTCTCGATCAATATACTTGTCAAGGAAGTCGTAGTAGAATTCGAGCATACGAAGCTTGGCGAGTTGGTATACAGCGATACCTAATTGGAAAGGTCGTTTGATTCGGATCTGGTTCTTTCTACTCTCGAGTTCGTATGCGTCACCAACTTCTACTAAGTCTGAAAACCAAACACTACGCAGAGCTTTGTCCACAACCTTCTCATCCTTGGTATTGGGGAGATTTGTTTGTCGGCCCAAATCTTCAATCAACTTTCCATAGGCGCTATTTCCAAGTAGCTTGAACACATCTGCAAGCAAAGCTTTACTTTTGTCTACATCTCCCGTCCTTCGCGATTCAGTGACTTGGTCCACAAACCATTCAAAAACTTTTTTGGGTTCGTAGTCTATTGTGCGATAGACGGCGGTGATGACTGCCCCATGGTTGAGATACCAACGTAGAAGCGGGGCATAGAGTAGCAGCTTTTTTCCAGAGAGACATCCAACTAACTTCTTGTCCTTGGATTTCTTTCGTCCTCTCTTCTCGAGGTAGGCCAACATTTCTGGAGGGATTGCTTTGTCTGGAATTTCTCGATTATAGAAGAAGGGAGGCATCTCCTCAAATTTATTCCATAGCTTTTTAGGTATCTCGATATCTACCTCTGCATAACCAAACCATGAACCCTTCTGTAGACATTCGACAAGTCCTTCGGCGGCTGGACCCTGTTCTTCATAGTGTACAACCCTTTCTTTTCCGCAAGGCATCTCAAGAGCCATAGTCGAAAGGTATAGGCCGTTGGCATCGTATCCAAGAATCTTACGACAAAATTTGGTTCCACCCTGATGACTACGAATCTTAGTCACCCCCGCTTCGTGGTGTCTGGTGAATATTATGCTTGGCCCACCTACGATAGCGCTTTTTAGCATATGATAAGCCTCCTCACTTGGGGCGTACAACTCAGCTCCACGTTCTACGCTACCTCGAAGAAGGAATTGTAGTGAGACTCCGGGTATAGAGACTGCGTCTTTTAGTATGTCTACACCCTTTTCGTGATAGAAATTACGCATCTTTTTGAGCGCCTCTAGAAATGGAACTACATCTAAGTTGTTATAGTATCGTAGCCAGTCGGCAAAGATCTTCATTCACCATCATGGAAGGTGCGCTTGCAATCATCGAACTCTTCCCTAGATAGTAGGTGTTTCCCTTTTAGCTTCGATCGCCACTCTTGATAGTCTGGCAATCCGATGTGATCCAATTTGTCTGGAGAATCGAACCACTCGTATGGGAAGAAACTCTTCTGCAGCTCGCACCCATATGCGGTGATCCAACGTTCGTAGGAAGTACCGGGCCCAAGATAGTTCATCACGTCGAGGAAACGGAATTCTGGGGTGAAGATGAACAGAATGGAATTGGCCTTCTTTGCCACTCGGATCATCTTGCACGTGTCTGCGAGGGTTTCTACGAAATAGTTTCTGATCAAATTCAAAACATACCGCCCAGAGTTGAATCCTAATACAGGAACTTGGTTGGTCCATTCGTTGATTTTCGTTTGTTGTTCTTTCGATAGGGTGTCGAAAGAGAATTCAGGTGTCCTGGGGCAGAACTGTTCTACGACGGCTTCTTGGATTACCTTTGCTCTTCGTTGGAGTTCTTCGACAAAGACAGCTATGAGTTCCTTTGGATCGAATCGACAGAGGAAAGTGGTGTGCGGTTGTATGTGTCAAGCGGTCTGTTGGTTGTCTTCCTTTTGTTCTATCAAGGTAGGCTTCGAAGTCGTATACTATAGCGTGTGGATAGGCGGTTTGTGCCGGAGTTGGAATTGGTTCGTTGGTCTTCTTCGTTGAGCATTCCCAGGCCTCCACCACTGTATAGCCGGCCGCTCGTAGCTTTGCTGTTCTTTCGCAAGTTTTACGATATAAATTCCTACCCCATGATTTGCCTTTCGTACATTTTGGACATCCGTGAAAGTAGCACCCATGGAATTGAAAGATTGTTTTGGAAATAGGTTCGTAGCCATCGACGAGTGCTCCTTCTATCCAACGTTCTCCACCATGTCCACAAGCTGCATGGTGAATATGTCGTTCGATTCTTTCCGTTTCGCGTTTCAACCAACGTAGTGCTTTCTTGCTAGCGTTGTTCTCTGGCCAGAAGGCTTTTTCGAATGCAGATTGTGGGGCTGTGATTTTTGCTCCTGAACAAACTATCTTCGTTTCGCCACGACTACAGCGGTCTACGTGGCGTTGGAGGTTTGAGGCTTTCGTGAATCGTTGTTTGCAATCGTTGCAGATGTAGAGATCTCCGAGTTGCCAAACTTTCTTGATATAGAAGGCGTGCCCCTCGTATATCCCAATCGTCATCGTGCGCTTGTAGTGGGCTGCGTGTCGTGTCAGATGCCAAGCGCCGTCCTTTGTAGGTTCATACACGCAAATGCCTATCCCAAAGCGCAACTCAATCTTATCCAACTGGTCTAGCGAAGTTTTTGGTGTATCTCGTATAGGGGCTACCAATTGATAGAAGTCCTGGGCTAGTTTTCGAGCTGCGGTGTTGCACTTGTCTACGCGAGCTTCTTTGTATATAGCAAGGCAGCGCCAAAGGCAAAGGTTGTCGCCGTATTTGTCGAGAGCGAACAGACCTTTTTTCTGCCTAAGCCATTGTGGTAATGGGCCGGTTCCAAACAAGGGTTGTCGATCGATTATGACTTTGACATTCACTTGGATCCAACGCACAAATACCCAGTGGGTGTTGGGGCGCTCTATATTATCGGGGTTCAAATGTTTATCCATGGAGATCCTGAGCCTGTCTTGGAAAATAGCATTACACGACCGTCCTTGATGTTGCGAATGCGGTAGACATAGCTGTAGCGTAGGTAGAAACTGGTTTCTACGTTTGCAACCAACTTCTCCATGATCATATGCGTCAAATCACCCGCCACACCTTTGAAAAAGCGCCATTGGATTGTGCGCCTACCTTTCTCCTCTCCCTCCAGCATACCATCCCTCTCATTGAGAATAGTAGCTGCCTCTCGAACGATACTACGTGGCAGTGATTCGCTACGAGATTTTCGCAGTATTCGCTTCCATCTGCTCTACAACGGCTTTAGCTCGTAGACTTGCTGCTGCATCCTCCCTAAGTTGTTTTAATTCGCGACCACGTTGGGCTCGTTTGTGTGGATTTTCTAGGTCTCCTCGAAGGGCTGGAAATCTCCCTGTTTCTAGGTGCCTTCCATACCTATTCCATTCTTCATCAACCGAAGCAGAAGCTATTGTAATAATAATAATAATAATAATAATAATAGGCTATATTTCAAGAGGGTAACACGTTACAGTAGTAAAAACACTGATGACTCTGTGGCCCTCACTATGATAAGAATAAAACAATACAATTTCGAATAACAATTAAAATATGCTAAGATATAACTATGTACGATTGTAAAGATAACGAGAAAAGCTACTATAATAATTACTTAAAAGGTATACTATAAGTATACTTATATCTATAGAGTTCCATTTTTAAAATTGTCCTAACTGCGAAAGTCAAAAAAAAGAAAACTACTATGATAATTACTTAAAAAGTAATAGAAATTTATATATTGATGAGCATGGTGGCTTTCTGTTTATGAGTTCGTGTTTTCTGAGCTTAGAGAAATCTCGAAGCCCAAACTGCTTTGCTTTCTTGCGTAGTTCTTTGAGGGTAACCATTTTCCTCTGGCAATACCTATATGGGAGGCTATCTCTAATTGTTAGTGACTGTCTTCGATATCTTCTACATATCCCTGCTCTAATTGGTTGTGAAGGTCACACTTCAAGCAAAGCCTCTCTCTAATCGATTATGGGATAGTTATTTTCCAATTCTGCTAACACCTTTGTGAAGCGAATCTTAGCACGACGTTTCTTATCCCGAAGGCGTTGGCTAGTTTTTTTACCACACTTCGAGCAAAGTCTATGCCTCATAAGACAGCCACAGCCACAATTCAAGCAGGGTAGTGGTGAGCTACTTCCTCCTCGTATCTGGAAATTATGTTGAGCACAGTACTCTGTAGATACACAGATCGTTCTCCATGAGGCTGTCTATTCGTATATACCTGCCAGTCTCTAATACGATTGGGTAAATGTAAATTTTCCAAGGTGTTCATGTGGCTGTCTTTGTGTTTAGTGGGCTGCATCCTACTGTGGGTTGCTTTTGTTGCATTTGTTGCATTTGTTGGCAAAAATGGAAGAAAACAACAACGATAGCCACCCATATCGTAGCTGGGGATAAACAAATACCTTTGTGCTTGAATTCGGTGTCAAATAGCTGTTTTGCCCCTAAAAAGGGGTAATATAGCCAACAAAAGGTCAAAGTTAGCGTCATAAAGGCTAAATGGGTGCAATAATATTGAACGCCGAAAACGGGTATCATTTTGACTCCGACTAAACTACTTAGTACTACTGTTTGCAGCTAAAAAGCTGAATTATACAGAACTGATCATGAAGAAAATTACATAAAAAATATGTAATATGCTCTATTATTATATGGCATCCCTGTGAGAGGTCCAGATGAGGTCCAATCTTGCAATTTGATTGGTTGCTCATAGGTCCGGAATTTTTTCATCTAGACCTCTGGTGAATTCATCCGGAGCTCTCGTGAATTTATTTTCAAGACGACATTCATTGATTCAACCTGAATTATAATATAATAACACGGGAAAACGCACCAGAACTATGGAGAAAAATCAAATGACAAGGCCTAGGAAAATGAGTTTGACGATTTTACCTCGGCTCAACAGCCTCAAAATATAAAACAAAAAAACAAGTACGACTTCAACGTTTGGAGACGGATTGCTCACAACTCTTCGTAAACAAATAGCGATAAAACCCGTACATTTTGAAATAAACAATTGTTACATGAAGGCAAATACTAAAACTATTTCTGCTTTTTCGTTTTTAAGCTAAAATTCAACTCACAACGCTAATACAATCGTGCTACAAAGAAATAAAATTATTCCGGAAACGAGTAAACTTAGTACACAGTTTTATCAAAGAAAGCAGGTTTTTTTATCGTATGGGCTAAGAAATTCAGCATTCACATTTGGCAATTGGCTTATAAATTATGAGTATTTACTAATTAATACTTACAAGTTTGTTTGTATTCTTCTACAGCTGCTCTTTTTGTCAAGTTTTGCAGTGTGCTTATCGCCACTCGAGTGATTTCAACTTGCCGGTTTTCAACTTTCAAATGTTCCACAAATATGCACATTTGTGTCTCCAGATAATGCATTCGGGTCCTGATAAAGTTGTCAATGAAACCTAGTGCATCTGAAGTAAAGTACATGTTAGTTTTCGTACATTAAAATGCATTTTGATGTCGGAAAACAAACTGTTTTGAACGCCACGAGGTTGAACTTCAAGTGAAAGTCGTCGACTCTCAGTCTAATTTTAGCTTGATTTCTATTCGCTCACACAATGGGTTCCTGGCGCGTGCGTCAAAGTGGGATTTTATTCATTTTTGCCATATAATAAACACCTTATTGACCCATTCTCGTTCCCAGTGCCTCATCAACTAACTGAAAAATCAGAGGCTCTGGTAAGACACAAACCAGGCTCTAATTTGATTGGCTAGCCAAATCGGCTGCGCGATGAAGAAAAATAAAACAGTTGCTGCGCATAGCGCTTTCTTCCGGTTTTACGAAAAAAAAAAAACCAGATTCTCCTGCATGAGAACGAGTATTTTGTAGTAGAAGTAGTTATGTGTTTAAAAATATGACTGAACAGAAGAACGATTTTATTCAAAAGTCAAGATATAAAGTTTTTCTTTGCCTACTAGCCGAACGAAACTGATAACACACACTCGTCATCGCCCAGAATCAGTGGACATATTCATCCCTGAATCTCATTAGAGGCCCGAAAATCATTGAACCATTGCTGGTTAATGAGGCAGCGGGAGATTCGAATACAGAGAAAACGGCGAAAACCGCTTCACCAGCATACCTTTGAAGCGCTCTAATTTTATGGTTTTTGGACAGAAAAATGGCTTACACGCGGCTTATTATAGCTAATGGTCACACAAAACAGTTGGGCTATTTACTTTAGTTGTATCTTTCAAAAACCCCTGTACCTTAGCCTTCTGAATCTTGGCGAGTTTTGAGCGAATTTTGTATGGAAAGTTGCCCCGAACAATATTCATGGACGATTTACAACTAGAAATATAAGACGCAGAAATGGCTTACACGCGGCTTCTTGTAGCCCTAAAAATTAACTTTAAAATGAGACCTCAAGCTCTCCAAACGGTCACAAAAAACCCTGTACCTTGGATAAATAAAATGAAAAAGTTAAATAATTCGGCATTTCTGTCTATACCAGATGAATTGAACTCTTCAATTGAGTATTAGAGTGTTGAGTCCCTTGGGGGTGTTTAACAAGCGGAGCGAAGCGAGCGGGATTTTCAAAGTCGAGCAATGATCAGCGTGTTGAGTCCCGTGGGAGGTGTTGTTGCTTCGTGGCGTCGGCATCAGAACAACTGAGGACGCCATTACGAGTTGCCGAAGTAGATTTTTCTTTGGTTTTAGATACTCTCTTGAAAACGCATTGGCTAAAATGTTTTAAAAGTGAAAGTGTTCATTAAAAGCTTTTAAATGATATAAGTAACGGGGTATTTTGTGGTTTAAAAAAATTATCAAGCGTTCGGCTTCGGCGTCATAACAACTGAGGACGCCAGTTAACGAGTTGAAGTAGGTTCTTCTCTGGTTTTAGATGCTCTATTGAAATCGAATGGCGTCAAACTACGTAAGAACATAAGTTTACTTGTCGTGATAGGATTTCATCGGAACTAGAGTAGTTAGGTTAAGGCAGAAGATGAAATCATAGGAATTGGTATCGAACTGACTTGGTATTGAAACGTCTTGAGTTGGTACCGAAATGGCTGGCATCGAAAGAGACTGGTATCAAAACGACCGGTTACCGCTTGAATAACATCTCATTTTAAAGCTACATATTTCGAGAATCTGTATTCAGACTTATTTGCGATGCGATTTGAACACGACTGGGAGATTATTGAGAACGGCTTGGAACACTGTTTGCCGACCGGCTTTTTTCCCGCTTCTACGTGAGTTGCATGAACACAACTAGCTCAGTTTCTTTGTGGGTGATTTTGTGGATCCGATTTTGTTTGATTTCTTCCGGCAAGAATAAGCTTGACTGATGTCTCATTTTAAAGCTATATTTTCCTAGAATCTGTATTCAGACGTATTTGCGATGCAAGTTGAACACGATTGGGATAAAATTGAGAATGAGTTGGAATTGCGGACCGGCTATTTTTACCGCTTCGACGCGAGTTGAACAAAAGTATTCTCAGTTCAGTTTCATTTGGTGATTTTGTTTGCCTTCTAGGGCACGGATAAGCTTGAATAACATTACATTTTAAAGCTACAGCTTCCTAGAATCTGTATTTAGACTTATTTGCGATGCGTTGTGAACATGCTGTGAAAAAATTGAGAGCATGAGGTTTAAGCCGAAGGGCTTTGTCGTTTTGTGGATAAACTATTGTTTGGCTCTTTCATTCATTTATCTGGTTTTACGAACTTCTATTGAATTGACTTTCACACTCGAGAGATCGGCTTGAGACTAGCAGTTCCCAAAGCTCGTTCCATTTGAGATCGGCTAGGGACAAGCAACTCCCAAAGCTCATTTATTTAAGCCAATCGTAGGGCAATACTCTAACTCATTAATATTATAATTAGTTGACCTTAATGTAGTCCAAAATCTCAAAGTGTCCCTCGAACAAAGGCCATTCTGCGCGATGTGGAGCCAAGGTACGTTGCCTTTGATGCATATGGCCAACCGAACGTTTGCTGATCAAGAACTCTCATTGCAAAAGCAAAGGGAACTAGGAGTTGAATTGCTAACACTTAAAGTGCTAGCCAACATAACAATTCGACTTACAATTCTAACAGTAACCGCTAATATTAAATGTGCAGTTCTGTAAATATTTTTAATGTGAAATTAATTGAAATTATTATATCTTTTTCAAGCACTAGCCCACTCTGTAATTCATCCAAGTCTTGTGCTCTTCATGATTAGGTGTAACTTTATAGGGATATAACGATCAGTTAAACAGTATAAATAATTTAAAAAGTGTTTGAAAAGTCTGTGAAACATCAAGGGATTCAAAGTTGTGTAGCTGGATGACATTGAAAGGCACAACATGTAATCTGTGCCAATTAATCTATACTTCATACCTCATTGCAGTCAATGATCAACCCAACCTCTCCTTAATTTTTACTGATGATGGATTTTATGTACCAGTGATTTATAGTACAAAGCAAGTCTTATAGCAATAGTACACAGGTCCCGGTTGTTCGAAGCAAGGTTAATTTTAACCCTAGGTTAGCGCTAAATCTGTAATAATTGTAATCTGTACAGTTTAGCCCAGGGTTAGCGATTTAACCCCAGGTTAGCACTTAACCTTGCTTCGATCAACCAGGCCCTGATGTCTTAGTAGTGTGACAAACAAGCCAGTTGAATTAATACATGAAATTGGCCAAATATGAGTTTCCCTTTGCACTGGCCTACATCAAGCACAAATTGGGAGTCTACATTGAACCAGGGACGGCAGAGCAAAATTTCAAGTTGGAGGGGTGGGGAGGGGGGTAAAAATTGTCATTGAGCCAGTGTAACCAAGTTATAGTCTTAAACTGACTGAGAAGTAACTAGGCAAAATATAATTTTAACCCCACATCCGCCATCCCTGTGAACCTAGGACAAATGCATTAGCAGTGCAGAGATCTTTTCAGGAAATAAAGCATGGGTAACTTGAAAGGCTGGTACAAATCTATCAAATAGAAAATCAAATCATGAATTTCCCATATGAATTAGAAGTTTTTATATCCCTTTTGAAGCTTACAAAAGTTTATTTATATGACATGGGGAGGGGGGAGGAAGGGAGGAGGAAGGGAGGGTAATGAAGTTATTGACATTGGGAGTGTACAATTGTTGTATCCCCTTTCCATCTCTTCAGCTTTTTAAGCACCCCCACCCCTGTAGCATTGGACAATCCCAAGCCCCTCTTTTAACTCCAGTCACTTAATTCAAGAGCTCCCCTTTTAACTGACCAAACTATTTATTATAAAGAGCCCACTCAATATATTCACCCACCCCCCATAAAGTTTTCCTCATTATACTTATTCAAGGAAGAAGAATTCCCAAGATAGTTTAAGTTCACACAGGGTATATTCAGTTGTGTTCATACAATAATCCTATTATTCTTTTATAGTTCTGGGACCACCATTTTGAAAGGCAACAGAGGCTGGAGTTGAGTCAGCTTAGCTAGAGCTTTGTATCTAGTTAGCATGATAAACAAAAGCTATCCATATTCATAGAAAGAGGGTTTGTATCAGTGCAGGCCAGTCAAGTCCATCCGCCATACCATAAAATGTCTATGTCTATACTAAATAGCAGATATACCAGATTTACTGCAAAATATCCTTTTCTTATAAATGCTGTCACTTTTTATATATTTAGAAGTTATGGGCAGTGAACTTAATGCTATTGATGATGAAAAACCTTATAGTCAGAATCTATTTGTCAAAATTAAAACAATGCAATTTAGTCCTATTTTCTTTGTAAAAATAGTTATGTAGAGGCCATAATTAATATACAAGTGGGCTAAAATTGTATATGGCCACCACAAGTTTACTAGTTTAATGGTATATATGTCAGAACACACTTAGGGACCGGTCATTATTTATGAAGGAGGGGGTCGGGGAAAAAATTATTATTAAAGACAAAATTCACTAAAGCCCCCCCTTCCTCAGGCCTGAAAATGACAAGTGACCCCCCTCTCAAAGTCCATGTGAGGGGGGATCCCCCAACACACACAACACACATCATTCCGGAGAACCATTCTAATAGGTATTGGGCAAGCGGAGCAGGGCTGGCACTAAGAGACCATGTTGTAAGCAATGTGATCTTACCTGTGGAACACTGTTGGAAGATGTAAATATACGATCGTGTTGATAGTCAACTAAGTTTAGTACTGCACATAACCATTCTGAATCCACTTTGGGTTGTTTTCTCGGTTGGTGGTAATAACATTTTGCATCACAACCCCCCCTTCTTTACTACTCAGAATAACATGACCCACCCCTTATTGACTACGAAAATGCACATGACCCACCCCTATTCCCCCCTCCTTCATAAATAATGACCGGTCCCTTACTTTGATTTCTGAACCCATATTTCAAATGTCTTGATAACATTCAACCACTGAGGACCAGCAGGAAAGACTCCTATTTGGAGCACGTATACTTTAAGTAGTTATTCAAAATCTTGTTCACAAATTTCGTTTAACATTTGATCGAATTTATACAATGTAATACAAACCTCTGTCTTTACTTGTTGTATAAAGTAGAAAAATAAGACCATGGCAATTATACAAAATAATGGTACAGCAATCCAAGTACAATACAAATCCACTTTGCACTCAGCTTGAATTATGGCAACTTCAGCCTGATATATTGTATAAACTGCTGTTATCAAATTATGGCAGGGCCATGCAATTAAGGCACATATTCTCAGGGTGTTTCAAATTACCGTAACTTCAAAGTCCTCAGCAATCCTCAACACAGCACACTGAAGTCCTTTCGCCCTATGTTTAGAAATTTTCTCCTCGATAATTGCGTGCAGGGGAGATACAACGACCACCGCCGATTGAGTTGGACTTGGATGATCCTTGAACTTCAAGTGCATCAAACACAAACGGTAAACTTTGGTAAATAAACGACTTCCCATAACCGGTCTGAAGGACACAGAATCAGTCCTTATCTAAACTAATTACACGAATAGCTTCCAACTGCTTACTTTTTAAAGAAAACTGTATTTAGCTTTGTAAGTGCGAACTGAATAGCTTCGATGAATCCGCCATTACTGAGAATGCTAAGAGCATGCGCAGTTTCAAAGTCCTAGAATCTAGGACATCCGGTTTCGTGTCTTACCAGAGCCTCTGATTTTTCAGTTAGTTGAAGAGGCACTGGGAACGAGAATGCTTATTGACCAAGCTTGTTCGGTCCGGATGGGGGAATGAACACACGAAAAAAGAATTCGACCAATATCCCCCCATCTGGACCTCACGCTTGGTCAATAACCCCTATATACAAAACAAATATTACTAAAAGTAATCATAGATTATTAAAGTGCGTTCGACATAATAGTTTTGGCTACCTGTAGTAAAACAAACATAACCCTTTGGAGACCGCTGAAAGATTGCTTCAGTGTTCTGGACTACACTGTTGATATTAACTTACTGACTCTATTGTGGGTGTAAAGTTTTGAATGTTTTCACTGATAAGTTATACAACTTGTATAAAAAGGGATGCAGCTCATCAAATTGCTGAGATAAAGGAAAACATTTTGGGCTGTACTAACACGAACTGTGTATGCTTGTTTTAGCTCGATAATGGGGTTTTCGAAATGGCCCAGAACTTTTCTCAGGCTTTGATAAATCGTACCTACGTACTTTTTAGACAACATTGCATTTGATTGAAGACATATTATATTACTTACCGAGTGAACCACACTGACAACAAACGAAACGACTCGAACCGACCGCGTGCGCATTTTCACGCGCCAGAACGAGGTTAATTTATTCATAATGGCGAAAAAAAGATACACGACCACAACAAAATTCTCGATTTCTCTTGCCTGTGAGACACAGGGAACCCAACGGACACCAGATTAGGATGGCGTTCTAGGAATATATGTATTAATCCAATGATTACCAGTACTAATTATTGTTAATTAAAATCACTTTACAATTTTACTAATAAGAAACATGAGACTGGTGATGCCAATCCAACACTGAGTGAAATCCGAGTCCGAACGAGTCTGAATGAAATGACCGAGTTACTGGTCAGCAGTATGCATTTTATTTGAACAGCTGTCTGTCGTGCTGGAGGAGGTGGGTTCGAATCCAATTTGAATATCAATCATGATTTTTTTTCTTACTTTGTTCCTTCCTTCGTTACTTTATTTGATTTTAGTATTCTTCTTCTACTCGTGTTCGTTTACTTTTTCAAATAGTTTCAAAGAGAATTCCAACAGCTTCCGTTCGATCGGTGAAGTCGTATTACATTATAAGAGCCGCCATGCTTCCAAACGGAAGATACCAAACAAAGTAGAGATGGAACCCTAGTAATTTTCCCCTGGACGTGGTACAAATGTAGCTTCGCTTGTTTGTTCATGATCTCGCTGTGATATATTCTTTTGCCGAGTTACGAGTAAGGAACATGATACTTGCCTATATACGAGCCGATTTGCCTATAATCGGGAGGCTCATATGTGTAGGAGTTATATTCTTCCGGCCCTCCCCGACGAATAATTAATGTTTGCGCCAAAAACATTTAACAGACAGCAGTATATCTAAAATGTACTGGTGAAGATGCGAAATAGACCGATTTTGCATTCGCAATTTGCCGCCGATTGCGATGACTACTGACTCGTCTGCGCAGTATTAGTCTCATTCTGAAGGTATACTGTCAACAAATACCAACGAGAAGGTGTAGAAGTTGCAATTACAACAATTTACAAAGATGGTATTTTTGAATGCTTATTATATTTTCTCCGTGTTAGGCGCCTCATCTTGGTGTCACGGCGTCCGCTGAAGCCGCAGTTCTATCAATCGGGCATTTTATTGGATCCCCGTTGTTTTAGGGTTAGGCTATTGTTGGGGTAGCCAATAGCATAGCAATCTGTAGTCATTAGGGACCTTACGTATCACGACGGCAACGAATAGAACGACGGCGAAAAACAATAGAGTTAATTTCAAAAATACAATAACTATACATGGTGAAAATATCTGCAAAAACGCACCCGTCGTATTTCAAGTCGTTCTACAATCATTTGCTCGTCGATGTAACCGTTATGGCCTGCCATGTATTGAATTAGGATAGTTACTTTAAAAGGATTTAGTCAAGATTTAAGATCCCAGCTGGTGAATGTAATTTATACCTTAAGGCTACTATTTATTGAAGCAACTAATCCTTGCGATTTTTGCAATTTTTCGCAAATCGCAAAGATTAGTTGCCGCAGTAATTTCTACTCGCAAAATTTACCCTGTTTTGCAGTTTAAGTAATAAAGAAACGGTTATTGTTTTCTTGTAAATGTGGCACGTTTTGTTGTTTAATACTACCATTTGCAAGCTACCGTTAAGCGTGAACCTTTTTCCGCGTTCATTTATATGATTTAGCGCGTAGCGCGAAGGAAAATCTAGCTGAAAAGTAGTACTCCTTAGGCTTAACTTGTCTTTACTCAGGACTGACATTTATTTGCCATTTTTTTCCTTTGCAAAATCGCAAAATTAAAACACTCGCGAAATACGCAGTTTCCTAAATCGCAAAATTTAAGTGTCGCAATAAATAGTAGCCTTAAGGTATCCGAAGAGTTTATGCCTCATGCGTCTGTTTCAGTTTCAGTATACCATGGGGTGAAACTGATTGAATTAAAGGATCGACTGTAAAAAAACACCTCCGCTAATCGTCGTGAACAAATAATGTTTGACAGAACAACGGACTCCCCGAAAATTAATTGAGCGAAAAAAGGTATTCGAAAACAAATTGTCCGGGGTCCAATTGTCAAATGGGCCATGTTTTATCCTGTGCCCAATCTTACTCCGTTACTGTTATTAATGGAAACTTAATCGATACGTAATTTTGTATTTTCTAATAAAACCCCAAGTGAGCTATTAATTTATTAGGGAAGGTACGTTTTTAATGAGGGGGATGGGCTGGAGTATTTGGGGGAAGGTAATTGGAAAAAATGATAACGTTTGTGAAGGGTCATCCATATATTTTTTCCTAGTAGGGGGAGGATCACCCCTTTTCCCCATAGTATTTGCAGAAAACATCTGAACTGCTCTTGTGAACAGTTGTTGCGGCGATTCTTACACGTAGTACTTTATATTAATATTGTACTTTTCATGTAAACAAGTTCCATGGACGTTTTACACTGAATATCCTTGAAAACAGGATTCTAACTACGCCTCAAACTTTCTAGTATTTACGCGCGAACCTCTCCCTTGCATAACTCTATTGCACTGATAATACGAACCTTTTCAGACCAACATCCGGTTCTACAATAGGCGAAGGCAATAGAGGTGCTAAATTCAATTATTTTAATCAATGTAACCATATATTTCCTACTTGTCACTGAGGAAATATACGTACTACGTGTAAGAACCCCGTACTAGGAAAAAATAAAAGGATGCAACCATATATTTCCTACTTGTCGCCTTGCTTTAATTTTTCTTGGACGAAAACCATATGTCGCTTCGGGTTCCAGGTTTAAATCAGAATGCAAGGCCATAAAGCGGGCCAGCAATCTCCACTAATTGTCCGCTTTTTAATATTCTGCCATCATGAACCGGCGTTATTTGCTTGGTCCCAATAAAGCGCTTCGAAAATTCCTCGCCGTTTTCAGTACGGTAGTAGTACATTGACTTGATATAAACATGAGATATGTTAGAAATAACGTCAAAGCTACTCTGAATTTCTAACGAATTTTTAACGATACCTGAAACAACCATGGGGGCTGATCAAAGTCAGGTCCCGGCTAAACCACAGATCGAATTGGAATTTAGCGTGTTACTGGGGGAGGGCCATCCTTTTTTCCGCGACTGTCACGGGTCCATGTATTTCCTTTAAAAAGCAATGGGGAGGTCCACGTTTTCCCCCTTGATTGAAAACGTACCTTCCCTTAGAACGGGGGGCGAAATCAGTCAAACTTGAATGGATTTTAAGCTGAATTCATAGATACACGAGTGTCTGCTCTAGCAGGTTATGAATTACTGAACAGAATGAATTCAGCTGAAATGATGCCTCATCCAGACTATACATAGCCGCGTCGTTTATTGATGTCTAGCTCAAACATTATGGTGGATTTTCTCTTTTAATGACGGAAAATCAGTAGCATGATTTACAATGACTTCACAGTATGGTTACCTTGGTTAGTACCTTTCCGGTTGTGTCCTCGCAGCTTTTATTGTATCAGAAATGTTTCTAACATTGTACACTCTATCAGCAAAACTTTAAGTTTGAAGAACGGTGAAATTAAAAGAATAAAGAAGCAGTTTTATACGTAAAATAATAAAACAGTTTTGTATATTTTAATGTAACGAATATCACTTTTGTTGTGGGATGGCCCAGTGGAATTATAACAGCTGTCATGAAATTTGAATACTGAAAATGGGGAAATACAAATATTTGCAAGAAAACTATAAGTTCATGCTTAAATACGGCCTCAGTAAGTGTTGCTTTTATTTAAAAGCGAGGCAGGAACAAACACCATGGAGTTGTCCTTACTTCTTTTCATGGTCTTTGGGTCTTTAGCGTCAGCTCAATTTAACGGGTAGGTAATCAGATAATTAGCTTTTAAAAAACTCCACATACAAAATTAATTATAACGAACTGTTGTCGACCTTAATTGCTTGTTTTAATTGACTGGAAACCAAATGACGGACATTTTTAATATGGATTTTTATGACAAATTTAAAATATACGACCTTTTTGTTCTTTAACACTTGAAATTGTATTTAGTTTCCAAAGTCATAAATGTTATTTTCAAAACGTTTAGCGTTTCGAGTAAGACTAGCATTTTATATAACGGTCATTTGACTTCACTTCATAGAAACAAAGTTATTCGAGTCATACCACAAGATGAGGCTGAGGTCCACCGCTTAAATGATCTTCATAACCACAACTATTTGAAGGTAATTTATAAGCCAGGGTATTACGAATGTGAATTTTTAATTTATCAGTGTAACGATGTAACGTACTTGTGGAGATAACATGGTTCCAAGCCGCTTCGTACACGTAGAATTGATGAAACGATATCAGTTTATATTATCCTCGATAAATCTCAATGTGACCGACAAAAGTTTTCCCTTTTATAGATTTTATTTAAAAACAAGAAAAGGGAAAGACAAGACTACATATTTTTTTAGCCGTGTATTAAGTCAGACATCAACAAGCTTCTAACAAAACTGAATTGCTCTAAGTCAATTATAAAACGTTTCTTTATGACTCAGTTTTAGGGCAATATTCAAATTAATGTTGTTCTAAGACAAGCTGGTTAAATCATTTTCTTTTTCGCGAGGGTCTTTGTACGGCCCGTCACTAAAACAGCTGGGATTTTAAAGAATATTCGCTTGGTTGAGGGATCCCCTTAGCTGACGGGAAAGAGCCCTTATAAGGATATTTCACTTTAAATGTCGATCCCAATAAACATTATATACATAAGTTGATTTATACAATAACTGACTGAATGCCGAGTTCTTTCTTAAACCAGAAAAGTCACCTAACTTGTTTATTAAAAAATAAAACGTTGCTTAACATCCTCACCTATTGCAGTTTCTTTCTGTCAATATTTCTAAAACACAAACTCTCTAGTCTTGAACTCATGAGATGTTGCTAATATATACGTTTTAAATATGTATGACGCAAAATGACAAACAACTAATAATTGTAATTATATTATTATATATTTTATTCACTATGTCAATTCTAATTGGCTGAGAACGCACAACTAATTGCATGCGTATAATATTGTCTGTAGATTGTGACGTCATACTGCTATTATCTGTAGGTTTATCTGCATGTAGCTCTCGGTGATAAGCAAGCTAATTAAAAGTACGGCCATTTTACGCTAGAGTACAGAAATTATTTCGCTTTTTGTACTTTTTTGCTATTTTAAGCTCTGAGCTATGCTTCCAGTCGTTCTTTCCCCCCTAAACTTGTAAATAAAAGCAATTTGTAGCTTGCCAAGATCGAAACAAAAATCGTTAGCAAACCAATTTGTGGCATTTCATTTCAAATTTTTATCGTTTTCGCTAGCTTTCTTTTCACTAATAAAACGTTTGCTTAATTAAATGTATGACAAAACAATTATTGAATTCGGTTTTTGCATGATAGCGAAAATTGTCAAGACTTCGGTCTGTGTTATCAGTCTCAACTTTCGGCTTCGGCAGATAACTAATGACAAAAAATGCCCCTGAGAATGTCAGAGTTGCTGAATTTATAAATTCAGGCTCGAATTTGCCAAAATTTCAAATTAAAATTATCCATCAACTATTTCAATTAATCATTAGGTCGCTTCAATGATTCCAATGTATCACACTGTATTCCGCTCTACCACACCATCGTCAGACCAAAAACGACATGTTTATTTTTATAGAAATCTCAGCACATTACCAGAAGATTCAGAAGTGAGCGAAGTTTAGAAATCCGAATAGACAAATTGCATTGTGCGCATGTCAAGGCGGCAAAACCGCTGGTTAGCTTTCCGTCGCTACTTTCTTCATACTGAGCATATCGAGGGAAATATTTCAAGGCTGTTTCGACATGCTTTATTTTCAACATATCTAAACAAATTAAAAATATATTATCATAATAAAGCTTAATGATTGTAGTTTTACATTCTGGGTTAACATTTTTAAAGCACGAAAGCACTTCAAAGTTACTACAGAAAAATGTCGATATTTTATGGCTTTTTGGGCCATATTCACGCTTGCATGGATCGAGTTATGGGCGGGGCCCTGCAATACCGCTGACTATTTCATAACACATATTTTGGTATGAGACATCTGTCTTGATAAAATTCGGTATCATGCTAAACCTCATCCAATAATTGCTTATTATTATACATTTTACTCACTATCTCAATTCTGATTGGCTGAGAAAACAGAGCTAATCCTCGATAGCTGGCTATAGTACTGATACTCTGGATGCACAGGTTCTACTGCCCTCTCTAAGCCAAAGTTTAGGCGCGAAGCGAAGCGACGAGAAGGCAGCGAAAAACTCTGGGCACCCCTTGTATGTCTGAGTCAGAATTTGACCCTGGCACTCTGATTGGCCTAGAGCAAATTCATTTCTATCGAGTGCTGCGATTGGATCACAGCCATAGCAGCTTCCAATGGCGCCATTGTTTACTCTTTTAGAGAGATGGGAAATGCCTAAGTAATTAATGTAGTTATTATTAGTCATTACTATGTATCATTTTATAATTAAAGTATAAATTATAGTTTTCTTATTGCGATTACAAAATGTAAATTAGAACCGAAAAGGCCTTTGAGGGGGTTCTAATAAACTATATTGTATAGTGTTTGTTCCTTGTCGCTGAACCCGTCACGTCGCTGAAGTTCGCACGAGTTCCCAAATTCACTCCAGAAAACAGAAAGAAAGGTCATAAACTAGCTGAGCTATTCTGTTTAGTGCTACGTCCCATGGGAGACGAAAATGTAATTATTTCTGCTGTCCGAAAGTGCTGGCAGTTTTCATAAACCGTTGATAATTCCGCCTACGTAGACAACACCGGTTTAGTCATTTTCTATAAAAAAGATTTATCAGGTGTCAATCAAAAGGATTAGTCAGTCATGGAAGTGAGATTCATACTTGTGGCGACCAGAGGTTCTCCCTGCCTTCTCGTCACTTCACGCCTCACTAGCGGCGCTTTGGCCTAGAGAGAACAGTAGAACCTATGGCATTCAGGTATGGTATTGACTGCTCATGCGTACAATATTATCTGTAGGTTGTGACGCTATTATCTGTAGGTATTATCAGTACGGAAAGCACTCGATGATATTAAAGCAAGTACAGCCATTTTACGCCAGAAAGTAGCGAAATTATTTCGCTTTTTTGTGCCATTTTAAGCTCTCAGCTATGTTTCCTGCAGTCTTTCTTTTCCCCTAACTTGCTTAAAACTATAAATAAAAGCAATTTGTAGCTCGAATAAGAAACACTATATCTTGAAATTCAATCGTAAACAAAACAATTTACGGAGCTTCATTTAGCTTTGTTTTCGCTAGCTTTCGTTTTGCTAAAACGTTTGCTTAAAATGTATAATAAAACAATAGGCCCTTTGCAGCTAACAGTCACGTGCTGATATAATACTTCATTAACGAATGAATTGAGCTCGTGATCCCCATGGGAAAGGCGTTGCCATGAATACTGGAGAGCAAGCTATCTTCATAAACGCAGTTTTAGTAAGATCGGCAATCGATTGGAGGTGGAAAATAGCATTTACAAACAGGTTCTGCTAATAACAATACCGATCTCGGACAAGGTCTGTAAATAAATGAAGTCAGATATTTTTTGCTCTCCAGTACAACCACGTGTTTTGTTAGCTGCAAAGGGCCATGCATTTCTCGGCCTCGAGGCCGTTATGTGATACGCTATACGAAGTACGTACACTGATACATTAAATTTACCTAAACGCTCATGATTGGCTAGGGGAAACCGAACTCGCGAGAAACTTAATCTAGAAATATCCCGGTCTGGAAAAAAACGCTGCATCACAGACGTAGTATGGGAGATGGACACTCTGGGTAACGGGCGTCTGGCAAAGTGGAGCTGAGATGTCAATTGTTAAGCAATAAATCTCGAAAATGTGTATGTTTCAACCGTTGGTAAATACTAAAACAACTATTATCTTCAGGACCTCAGTTTCAGAGTATAGTTGTTCAATATTCTATGACGCCCTTTCTTGATTGAGCTAATAAATGTCTACTAACGGTTAAATATTTTACGCTGTTTATCAAGGTGGAGTTCTGGTCCTCGCCGTCAAGAGTTGGATTACCTGTTGATATTCACGTCAGTCAACATGCATACAAGCACTTGGCAAAACACCTAAGCAACAATGGCATGCCGTTCACTATTCAAATTGCTGACGTGCAGCGATTGGTCGACAGAGAGAATATTGCAGCTGGTCGGTCAAGCGTGAGCTGGTACAGCAAATACCATCCACTCCACGAGGTGAGCGCAGTTGAAACAAAAGATAATTAGGTTGCTTCATTTGATCTCATTTATGGTTCGGCTCATGAGAAGTTCGACATTTGATCGGGCCTAAGGCCTACGGCAAACGTCGAACTTATTAGATTAAGTCGCGCCGATCCTATTTAAAAATAGGTTCGGTAGAAGATCGTCTTAGGGCCGACGTGGCGGCAAACGTCGAACATATGTCGATCTTAATTCACTTGCGCCTAATTAAATCACGGGAACTAACACGTGTCCTGGTGCATTTCACTTTTCGCCCGCGGCTAGTGATATGGCGAAATACAGCGCTCGGACGAATCTAAGAAAGGCCTTTCTGTGGAAAATGATTGTACAAAACAGAAACAGAAGAATGGCGTTCTACACAGCACTCGGTGCCGTGTATAGGAGACGATGGTTGTTACTGCAAGTGGCGTTATTGGCCGTGGTTCTAGCGTTTGCGATTTACACATTGAAACCTCTGTTAATAGTCGATCATGCCGCAGTTTTCAACGACATTCTGGATGGTTTGACTTCATATGGTAGAAGCGTTTCAAAGCGAGCTATATCGCAACATTCGCAATAGCCAATGCTTCTGCCGGTATTCCAGCCAGGTGCGTCTTCATGCATTACTTTCGATCGAATACTGAGCATTTATTACAAAAGGGCATTTCGCATTTAAGGTAAATGTATTTTGTGACGTTAAAGCACGAACTACACATTTCCGGCTGAGCGTCATGCGGCAATGACTTCCGATAAGGCCGCCATTTCGCCTTCGAAATCGCCTTTGTACAGCGCATGCTCACCAGGGGGGAATCAGTGTTTGGGAGATGGGGGAGATGTTGTTTTCACGGTTTTGTTACAATCCATACGATTTGCATGATTTATTTATTATTTTACATAATTTATGAATTTAGTTCGGCGCGTGTTAAGAACGACGTTTGCCGTAAAGTCGCACCAGAGTCGTAATTCCAGACTTGGCTACTCGAACCTCATGCCGGACTCGTTCCTATTGAATAGGTCGATCTCAATTGCGGCAAACGTCGTACTATCCATGAGCCTATTTCAAAATTAATAGGTTCGACTGAATTAAGTTCATGGCTAGTTCGACGTTTGCCGTAGGCCTAAGACATCATATAAATCCGGATATTAAAAATAACGTTTTTTTTTAATTACGCGGCTTTAAGGTGGCTCATCTAAGACGCAGCTTACTTCCTGTGTATTTACTTATTTGTTTTTATTTCGTCTGTCAGAGTTTTATTTATGAGATTTATATATGTCAGTGAAATATTTTCTATTCACTTGTTAATTTTTATATTTAAGTGGTATAATTAGAGGATGATCACATGAAACAAATTGAATGACCTTATTGCACAATCAAAGTGTTACTGGGTTTTAGTAGTTTCTATAATTAATGTCCATATCAATTCATAACTACACTGTTCATTGATACAATGCTTTTCTCTTACAACTGTTTTCGTTGTTACGCGACGGGCTTTTGATACTTTCCCGTCGGACCATGGCAATGAGCTTCCGTCAATCATCGAAGTGGGCGGGATCAACTGTCCAAACGGTTTCTGCATCGACATAGACAGTCGGCGATTAGGAGTCAGGATTTCGAGTTAGAATTTCAATGCAAGTCAGGATCGATTTCGAGTGAGGATGATTAGGATTCCTACGAAAGCAGGAACATTGGAAAATCATCGTAAAATTGGAAGCAAAACACGATATTGACTTCCTTGAATGATTTCGTTTTCGTTCTTCTGTTTACTGATAGATGATATGAGAAAATACTAAAACTAAGATATGTGGACGCCCTCAAGCATTCAAACATGATTATCGATGCTGTGATAATTACTCGGGCCAGGCCTTTGGCCGGCTCGAGTCAGAAATCGCAAGTGTTTATTTTTTTATTTTCCAAGTCGAGATATTTCGCCCCCAACCAATCAGATGCCTTTTATTGTTTTCTGTGTCGGTAGAAAAACTCAACACGTGATGGGATCAACCAATCAGATTCGATATCGCTCGGGACACTTCGGGACATTGCGGGTCAGTTAACTTATTTACATAACTACACAGTGAAAACAAGATGGCCACGGTGACCAGGAGATATATGACTTAAGGGGAGAGAAAGTCCGCCGCGGAGGAAATTTCTCTCAAATTTGGAGTGCCATCTCTCAAATGTAAACTGTTTCATGTTTTATTTAACTTCATTCGTTGGAAAGCCTTCCCAACAGGCTCAGGATATTTCAACTGGTGCCGGCCTTGTCGGAGCCGAAGGACCTCCACTGCCGGGCACTGGCTCCAGTCTGCGATTCATTCGACATGATGAACACCATACGAGTTCACTGGCCAAAACGGAAGCTAAGTTTTGCTGAAACCCAACGTTTCTTCGGTGGAAATGGCAAGATGTTGAGTTTTCTAGGACTCTGGATGGAAATTTCTCACATTTTATGAAAAGGGGAACGCACATCAATTGCCTGACGAGTGACATGTGAAATAATTTCAACCAACATTTTGTAAGTAAACCTACCAGATTGCATTCTGTTAAAAGTAATGTCATCAAATATAGCAGTAAATGACTTTATTTCACATTTTGAACAACACATCCTAAATATTCACAAGGGATATAGCCATTAGCTAAAGGAAAAGTTACATGTATGCTACAATATAATAGCACCTGTGCTTGGACAGTGAAGTTAGAAATAATATTATCAGCCTCCATGAATCCTACTGAAAAGCATTGATTTCTAAAAAAAAAAAAGTATGGGTTGGTAAATCCTGCTAAAAAGAATCGTTTTCTAAAATAAAAAAATATAAAATTAAGCAAATAAAAAAAAAATCAAATTAAGCACATTAAGTTCAAGGACAGTGTTAGGTTTATTTATTTTAATTACTGGGAGCAGTTGTAATAGGGCTTTTGCAGAAAACAGTCATGTGTTGGTATGAACGAATGAACTTGTGATCTCCATGGGAACAATGTTGCCATGGATGCTGGATGGCTAGGTATCTTTAAAAATGCTCTTTTAGAAAGATTGACTGGAGGTGGAAAATAGCATTTACAAACAGGTTTGGCTATAACACTACCGATTTCGTACAAGTGCCTTTAGATATATGAATTAAGAATTGTTTGCCATCTTGTACAACCATGTAATTGCATTCCTGCAAAAAGTCCATTGCATTAGAATGTAAATGATCACGAGCATGAGTAGTGAATCAATAGACTCCTGTTTGTTATCCTATTTCAGACCATCTGACTTTTCTCTTGGCACTGATGCTTTTTTGTTTTTCTATATCCCAAGAGGAAATGTACCAATTTCTATAATTGCAAAACAGCACTAAATCCTCTGGAGAACTATCACGTGGTCTGAAATGGGGCAACAAACAGGCAAGCTGACTAAGTCTATTATCTGGCTCCCCATGCACACACCATGTATGACACAAAAATATGCTAGAACTTCATGAACTACATATATTCACCTATTCCTAGGATTCCCGAGTTAAGGCCACTCAGGGCTTCTTTTTCAATATGAGCCGCTTGTAAATTATTTCATTACACAATCAGAAGTCCATACCCAGAAGTCTCGATATCTCATACTGGGTCTTGGCCTATCAGTTTACGGTATAAACCATTTTTAGACTAGAAGTAATCATAGATTATTGAAGTGTGTTCGACATATTCTTTTTTATGAGAACTACGCCTCTCGGGTTTCAATTATTTTCTCAATATTTGTAATACCAATCCAATTTGTGTTTGAAATAGTACATAGGAGTTAGTATAGAACACAATCAACCCTATTCAGATGTCAACATACTGACTAAGTGTCTGTTATTACACCCCAGTGTAGAACATAAAATATATGTGCATGTGTGTAAACTACACCAGTTCCTTCAGAGGATTCAAGTTATTATTCAAGTGAGAGAAAGGCTGGCTGCAGAATATTGAGTGTCCATTGTTATTGCAGAATAATTTCTGATCATATTAAGGTACACAGCAATAAAGAGTATTTTAAATTTCACTCACCTTGTTTTGATATTTAAGTTCTTCGACATATCCAAGTGTGGTTATATACACTGAATGCAGTGTTAATTTGTATAACCACGATGAAACCACCACGATGCACACGTGTAGTGTCTAAAAAGCTTCTTCACAACTCACACTGAAATATCCATATATTTCGGCTTCCGGTATGATTTATAACATCTTGATCATTTTGCAGTTTGGTATCGGCAAAGCGAACAGCACAATTCAATGCAGCGAGCAAGCCAACAGAATATTTTTCTATGGCAGATTCACTCGGTTTTTACTGGATAGTCCAGCATAAATAAATAATAGCCGAGTTGAATGTTCAAGGTGCAAAACAGACCATATTGGAATTTGTCAGTGCTCCAGATGTACTACACACTTTCCTCAGGTTTTGCTCAATTCTACTTGCGAACCTTTTAAACATCATCGCATTGGATTGTCGGAAAATAAGGCAAGTAACTTACCGATCGCGAGCAAAACAGAAACCATGCAAGCGGCCATTTTGGTAAATGCCAGCATCGTGTACGTGTGGTTACCAGTTTCCCGGCCGAGATAATTGCCATAAATACCTGCGTGCGCATATGTGCGCCAGAACGAGGTTCTTCGACATATCCACATAGTTAAAAAAATCTCGATTTCTTCCGCCTGGAAACGCACAGGTAGCCCACACATGACCACAGGGAGCCCCATGCAAGATTAGTATGCGTTCTCCTTCGTCGAACGCAAAAACGTTTCTAAATCGATACCCAAGTGTATTGGTGTATTATTAACACCTGGAACGCTCTACTGAATGATATTAAAGATTGTCAATAATTTCACTTAAGAAACTGCACTTTCAATTGTCAATGTCTAAGTACACTCCTGATAATTTCCGTGTTAGTAATTAGGGGTTAGAGACTGATTTGAGTGTTTTGTTGGTGAATAATAGTTGTTCGCCAACAAAACACGAACTAGAAGTCTCTAACCCTTTTAATATGCAAACTGAGTATGCTGCTCTTGATATTTGTGATTGACCAATTTGAACGTAAATGGAGAACATGAATGAAAAAGAATTTTAACATCCAAACCCCTAATTAATATTTTTAATAAATAGAGAAAGGAATACAACAGTCAAGATAAATATATGATTCCTAACTTAAAATACGAAAATAATTCAATTATTCTGGCTCAAATCTTTGTACACATGTTAAAAGTTGTGTCACTTTGTGTTATGACTTGTAATTGAACACAAAATTACAATTTTCAAACTTCGCATTTCCAAAATCAATAAACTTTGGCGAATTTTGCAAATTATTGGTACAGGTTGTACTTTGATAAGTGCATTGACTTGTTTCCGTCTGATCTGCGTCCTGTTTAGCCGATAGTTCTGCCGGTAAAGGTTGTTTTAACAAAGCTGTTGATATCGGGGCAGCGAGAATTTCAGAGCATTGTTTTTGTTGTTCTAAAGTCTGCCTTTCGCAATATACTTTTACACTTGTTTCGTTTCGGTGACCAGATACTTGCATGATGCGATGAACTGGAATTCCAGCTTTCTCAAGCAAGGTCATCGACGTTGCTCTTACACTGTGGTTTGTGTAAATTTGACTCAAGTTTGCTGCCGTCGAAATTTCTTTCATCAAACTCCCTAGCGTGTTGACACCAAGCGGTGACTTTTCAAACCAAACTTCGTCGGTTGAAACGAAGTTTCTCTTTGGTTTTAGCTTTGAAACAATGCTTCTTCCCCTGGATTTAGAACTGTTAAAAGCTTCTTTAAGTACTGGACTGGGCAATCTTTTCCACCGGTAGAAAACATTTTTGGGTCTCCTTCGTCCGCTTTATCACTAATTCCACCAGGATGATTCTTCGTCTTTTCTTCTTCGGTCATTTCGACATACTCGATGTTGTTTGCATCTTTCTGTATTACAAAACTCGTTTTTTTCCGATTTCTTTGGTTTTACCTCCCTCTTCTGCAAAAGAACAGGCTTATATTAAACCAATTTACGCGTAGTAGAGAAGTAGGTGTATCTTCGCCAAATATTCCGCTGTCATAACATTTCTTGATATCATCCGGTTGAATTGATGAATGGTGTTGAACTTTACATTTGCCTTTCTCTTTGATTCTCTTCAATTTAGCGCTCAATGACTTATTAGCGACTTTGAAAACGGGATCAGTTATAATAAAAAACGTCTTTCCAACTTGTTCTGAAGTTAGGTAGCGGTTGATACCTGCTCTAATGCAAAGGTGAGCTGAGCGGCTGTAGTCTTTTCTTGGTCGACTTTCAGTTCTTGATATAATTTTTTCAGCCTTTCCGCGAGGATTTCTTTATCTAAGTCTTCCAGAATTTCCTCGGTATATCTCTTATGAAGCCATTCTGTTAATGAGAAACAAAATTAAGCTGTTATTTTTAAGTGACCACTTTAAACAAAAAAAATCATTCAACACTTGACTACTATCGTCTATCTACAAAGCCACAACAAACTCGCTTTGTTTTAAATACACTCGTTGGGTTTTACCTTTCAATACGGAAATGCTCCACTTCGTTTGTCGCTTGGTAGCAAGTGGAATGGCTTCATCTATAAATTATTCAATTTCACGGTCGTTAAGTTCTTCAAATCTGTCATTTCCTTCTGCCATTTGTTTAGTGCACTCTAAGCGTGTGCTAAACTGTTTAAAATCACAACTTGCCCGTTGTCCTCAGATACAATGAAATCACGTGATCGATTTTAGCCAATGAGCTGCTGGAATTTTGGTCAGCGTACGAAGTTTGTATAATAAAACTTATTAATGGACTATGATATATATTTAAATAAGTAAATTAGGATTTATATTTATATTTTTTCATATATCGCTTACGCTCTCAAACTTTTTAGAGTGATCTTTCTATTTTGTTATTTTCAATCCTTTTTGTTAGGGCCACAAGGGAGAATACGGTATTTACTGTAATTGTGTACTCTCTTTAAATAAAGTGTTATCTATCTATCTATTGCACCTAATTGCACCAGCAACTCTGATTGATCCAAAACATGAAAGTCTTTGTTCTCATGGGAGAACTAATGCTGTGTTTATAAAAGAAACATGGCTGCCATTGTTTTCCTCCACGAAAGTAGTTTGAGCGCCGTTCTAAAAATAGATTATACCGCAAACTGATGGGCCGCATTTCATTTCTTATCGAGACTTCTGGTTATGAACTTCTGACACTATATAGAGATAGGGAGATTATATAGAGAAACATTGTTATTTCTTATATAGAGCTATTGCGTACACTGGCCGAAAAGACCTCGCCAAAAGTTGTGAAATATAAGCATTTTATTGGACTTCCGCTCTCGCTCCAGGCCGCTCAAGCATATTAAGGCCTGACTCGCCTGTTAATTTGGCATATTTTTATTTAAAGGGGAAGCTTCCATACAATCGTTATGAAACTCTGTAGGCTGTTTGTTATCGGTATTTGTTACAATATGAACTTCCTGTATTTTTCAAAGTTGTGTCACGTGACTTGAAAACGACCGTTAACGGTTGAAACCTTTAGACAAAAATGGGGTACGGAAAGTAAACTTAAATGAATCTTCTTTCTTCATCGTTGTACGACTCATAATAAGGGCTTGAACACTCCGCCTTTTAATCATGTACAGATCAGAACGGAAGTAATTAATTAAGGGAAACGGGTCACGTGACATAGTAAGTGGTAAACTATCTTATAATATAAATGACGGATACCACAGAAGGCGGAACTACAATGCAAATGTTATTTTAAACAGTGTGATAGCAAAAACATTTTTCTATGTAAACTTTCCCCATTTCAAGAAACGCGTTTTATGACGTCATCAACTGAGGAATGTCACGTGATACTAAAGGAGACTTCAAAACTGATTAAGAAGTCAAATATTAGGTATTTTTATAGTTTCGACAACTTACATGAAAATATATCGACTGAGAATTGAAGATCTTTAAAATCTCTGCTGGGGGTATGTTAAGGACACAAATCCAGGCCTTAAATTGCTTGAGCGATAACCTTACTAATTTACCCCAAAAAATATAAATTGAATTCAAACACTTTATCAACACTCCTGAATGTCTTTGTTGACAGAAACATAAAACTTCGAGGAAAGCTTAGAAGATTAAGCTGGAGATCTTTAAAATTGTCAAACTGTAACTGGAATATTTCAATTTTATGCGAAAGGCATAATAACATTTCGCCGTGGTTGTTTGACTCCCACTTGACATTTCACGAATTGCATTTGTTTATTCGATGAGCCGTTTTTTTACGAAGGAAAACCCCAGCTTGAAATCCTGGCAGGAAAAAGCCCTAGTGAAAAGGACGAGAAAAACATTGAAACCTCAGCTAGCAGGGTAGGTAACTCGAAATTCTGACTCGAAGGCATAACTCGAAGGCCTGACAACTTGATTCCTTTGTAGCTCCTCCCACTTCTATGATTGACGGAAGCCCATTGCATTGCTCCGACAGTAAAGTAATAAAGCCCGTCGCGCAACAATGATAACGGCTGTAATTTTTGACAGATCTACGAAGAGATGAAGAATCTGTACAATACCTACTACAGGAACGGCAACGTGAGGGTGTTCAATGTGGGCAAGTCGTACAACCAACGAGATCAGAAGGCAATTGAGGTGAATGATGAGTGATAACTAAGTTGTATTACAATTGAAGACTTCTAGTTCCTATACAAACTACTGTCAGTAGCTCTTCGTCGGTGGGGAAGATAAACACTGGTATAGTCGACTAAAAGTCGATTATGGTGTTAGTGCTTACTCAGTGCTGCGGGAAGGGAGTAGCAGCTGACGATTCGAAGGTTAACCGGCTTTGTCAGAGCCAAATATTTTATTAAATACACCATGGTACAGGCAACACTCGACTAATAGCAAAATCGTAAAAAATATTGCCTTCAGTGGGGATGTCATTATTATCAATTGGTGAAATCCTGAGTGCTAACTCAACCCTCCCCCCTCAGTTCAAGTTTGGCTAGCCCGGGACAGTTAAATACTGCTGACCTTTTAAGCCGAGGGCTCAAACTTTCTCCACAATGCCATTCGGGTGAATTCTACGAACTGGTTGACGGTAGGTATTGCAACTTCTGTAGGGTTTCCAATGAAATGTGCTCTAATTTTGGAGAAAATGCCACTGTCAGAGAGCTTGAGGACATCATTAAGTCTGAGGATGGCTGAAAAGTACTTGGTTTGCTTTTAGTAGGCCTTGTGAGTGGATTTCACAGGGTTTTTCCGTTGTGTTTGTGCTTTCAGACACAGGAAAAAAATCTTCAATGAAATCCTTGAAATCCTGCAGTTGGCAGTCTTTTACCCCTGCTCAACCTATTAGGATGTGTTTTTGTCACTTTAAAGCAACGGCTTGCGTCCTTATCACCGCTCTTGGTTGTAGGGGTAAACGACTTCTGAAAAAAAACCTACCGGAGTCCCAGAGAGGGGGACTTGAAGGTGGGAGCAGGTAAATGTGGTCTAGTGAAATGCAGTGACAAGAATAGCGCGGTTCACAGTCGCTTGGTGTGTTTTGTGCAAACAAACCTGGTGGTTCGAAAGATTAAAGAAGGTACTGTAACCACTGAGTGTTGAATTTGTGTTTGCTCTTGATTTCAAGTGCGAATGGGAAGGATGTTTTGAGCCGATTTTCAGCTCCTTAAAATTCGTGAAAATCGAAGAAACAAAAACGAACGCCAAAACAAATGAGCTTTTCTCCATAGTGAAAGAGTCAAGCGATCCCTGTTATAGCTCTAACTTTGAAGCCATTCATCCCTTCACATAATATCGCAACATCGTCTTTCCGGCATGTCTAGATGTGATGCAATTTTTTCTCATATAGGTCTCAGGGGACCTATATTTACAGGCTCGGACCCGAAAGAGTTAAGGGTCCGGTAATCATGGATTTGAAATGTGAACTTTCTTACCACTGCTTTTTGGGTAAAAACGTATATTGTTCGATGAGCAGTACTATTCTAATTATAATCCTAGATTGCAGGAATGTGTATTTTATCAACAAAACCAGGATCCTCGGTTGTTAAACGGATTAACGCTAATCGAGGTTCGATCAACTGGGAACACATGAATATTGGTAATCATTGCATTGCGTCAAATAGGTAATAGGCCTTTTACAGTCACGTGTCGATATATCACTTCAATAGAGCAGATTTCGTATGAGTGAGACAAACTACGGCATGTCCGTAGACTTACCGTAACCGTACTGTACCCTATCTCTGTGATTTGATTGGCTCAGCAGGACAAAACTGAACAATAGGAAAACCATTTCAATGTCATGGCATGCACAGTAACCGTGCTGTAGTCAGTGCTGTAGTTTGTCCCACTCATACGAAACCTGCTCTAACTGGTCACTGAACTGCGTTCGCGATCCCATGGGAAATGCTTTACTGGACGGCAAACACACTTCCCGCTATTTTAGAAAGATCGACAGTCGATTGGAGGTGGAAAATAACATTTACAAACATGTTTTGCTAATACATGTAACACTACCGTACAAGTACAAGTGTCTTTACATAACAAGTGCCTTTACATAACAAGTGCCTTTACATAACAAGTGCCTTTACATAACAAGTGCCTTTACATAACAAGTGTCTTTACATAACAAGTGCCTTTACATAACAAGTGCCTTTACATAACAAGTGCCTTTACATAACAAGTGCCTTTACATAACAAGTGTCTTTACATAACAAGTGCCTTTACATAACAAGTGCCTTTACATAACAAGTGCCTTTACATAACAAGTGTCTTTACATAACAAGTGCCTTTACATAACAAGTGCCTTTACATAACAAGTGTCTTTACATAACAAGTGCCTTTACATAACAAGTGCCTTTACATAACAAGTGCCTTTACATAACAAGTGCCTTTACATAACAAGTGTCTTTACATAACAAGTGCCTTTACATAACAAGTGCCTTTACATAACAAGTGCCTTTACATAACAAGTGCCTTTACATAACAAGTGCCTTTACATAACAAGTGCCTTTACATAACAAGTGCCTTTACATAACAAGTGCCTTTACATAAATGAAGTGAGATGTTTTTGCCGTCCAGTACAACCACCTGATTACATTCCTGCAAAAGGCCCATAGTATTATATTCAATATCACTAACGATCAAAAGATTATAATACAAACTATTAACACATAAACTTCTAAATCGTTATTGGTTTCAGATAAAAGGAAAGAGGGCGACCAATAAACCTGTGTTCTTTATGAACTGTGGAATCCACTCTAGAGAATGGGTATCACCAGCAACCTGTATGTACATTGCAAAACAGGTACATGTGTCCGGCTGGCAATTATGTATTTTTGAGCAAACATTGAACATTACTCTTTGAAATTTACATATACTAAATGCTTGTTATTAACATAGAGCAGTTTCAACTGAGTGTCGAGAGTTGCCTTGGTTTTTCGTTTGTTTAGATTTTTTTTAGGCTGTGGATCTTTTTTGTAATAATCAGCCAATCAAGTTCTAACTGACTAAAACGAATATAATACTTGTTTTGCTACGTTACGCAACCAACTTTCGCTTGTGTATATCCACGATTGCGATTGCCTTTCCTCGTGATTGGCTCACTGTGGTTTTAATTACTTCCATGATATGCTCTGTATATAATTACTTTGGTTTTGGTCGTAACTGATATTTACATTGGCAAAATATTGCGACCGTTTCTAGATAAGAGAGACACTCAATCCTAGCTAAGTTAACGAAACAGCAGAGCAGGAAAAAGGACAGTATGCATACTTATTTTATTTTTTTCTCCGTGGTTTACCTGCTCCGTGTATTTTCCACAATATCTTAGTTCAGCACAGAACACTTACAGAATATTTGTAAGAAAAGAGAAATATTCTGAAGCTACAATTATCATCACTTTCGTTATCTTTGTATAGTGAGTATCATGATTATATTTAATACACATGTATATTATTGACTATTATCATTACCATCATCATTTCGTAGTAGTTGGGATCGTAGAAGAAGACAGTATACTATTGGTTTGTAATCTTACATTATTTTTCACGTTCGTTCACTAGTTACTGTCTAGATACGGCAAAGACGCAGAAGTAACTGCAATACTCGATAAAATGAACTTTGTGATCATGCCAGTGCTAAACCCTGATGGATACGTACACACATGGGAACGGGTACGTTTATACAGGTTCTGTGGTATATAAAACAACAACAGGTTGAGGTGTTAAAACATAACTGAACATGTTGAAGTGATATGTGCTGTTTTCTAGGATAACAACTTTTTATTAGTCTAATATATTAAAGTTAAGTCTGATCTACACGAGCTAGTATGTCATACAATCTCTGTATTTGGCATTAAATGATGTTTATCAGGGAGAGTATCTTCTGTCTCAGCAAATAAGGACTAGTAGCTGTGATCACGTGTTGATGCTTATTTTTTAACAGATTTCATATCATGGTTATATCCATCTTCTATAAAAATAGTGCACGCTCGAGGTTTTGAAAAAGCTGTAGATTGATGAGCTAGCGGAATGCGAGGGCATTCAAAATCTTTTCAAGACCTCGAAAGTATATTATTGGGGCATAGAAAAACCGTATCTCGGCCTGCGTGTGCGTGCATTTATAAAATAAAAAACTTTTAGCCAATAAAATTGTCCTAGCTAGTGTTTACATTATCAATTGAAATGAGTGCAATATGTCAGCGTTATATGACTGAATACTGCTGGCCACTAACGAAACGAGACCTGACCTTTGAATGCACAATTGAATATATATGCGTGAAAATAACCTTTTTCAGTTGAAATAGGTCTATATTGCGAGGGGGGTTATAAAGTATTCGCGCTCCAATCTCCAGAATATTAAACAAAACATAGCGGGTTCATAGATTGATAGGTTTCGAATTGCCTAATAGGCGTTACTTTTACAATTATAGTGGACTACGCGTTCTATCTTGGATATAAGAGTGTCCAGGAATCGCTTGTACATACCATATTTTTGTTACTCTATAATATAGCAACGTTTCTGGAGAAAGACAAGAAAACCAAACAAAGGATCATGGTGTGTTGGCACTGATCCAAACAGGAACTGGGACTATGAGTGGGGAAGTAAGTGGCTTGCTTAAAGTGCCTATGAACAATAACATTATATTTTAGATATCAATTCTAAATCAAGTGAATAGTAGAATGGTAAAATATATTTTGCTTTGAATGCTGTGCCGCTGAGTTAAGGAGGTTTTAATATCCAAAATGCTAATTACATTACATGACGTCAGGGGAGGTATCTGCAATCACATCTTAGTGGTTGTGAATGGGCGTTTCTACTGATTTAGGAAAACAAATTTCTAACGTCATTTTATTTCAACCATGGGTATAATATTGATAATTTGAAAAATTTGTTTAATTGTAACAAAAAATTGTGTATAATAATTGATGTCTCCCCTGACGTCATGTAATTGGCATTTTGGATATTAAAACCTCCTTAACTCAGCGGCACAGCATTCAAAGCAATATATATTGTACCATTCTACTATTCACTAAATCTTGATATCTAAAATACATAAATATGGTTCATAGGCACTTTAAAATCATTTTATTCCACATGCCAGTCCTTTTGTCATACTCAAATTATGATATCATTGTTCTGTTATCTTTTGAAGCCTTTACTGTTTGAAGGACGTGCTGAGCACGAGTACTCAGGCTGTTGTCAAGGCGATAGGGCTTAGGATAAAGGATATAAGACATTCTAAGACCGAAATGGATTGTTGTTATGACTGTGCAACTATATATGTGGGACGAATGAGCCACCGTGGGATTCCAAAATCGATTCCAAGGAAACTAGTAATATTTGTCTTAATGTTTTGACCCAAAGTCAGACTAATGTTCAAGACTTTCCAGCTACAACCACAAGCCATTGACAACATAAAATGATTGTTTTTTATAATAGTTGTATACTGATTTGGCGCGTTTTGTCTTTAGGGCGAGGGGCGAGTGCCGACCCATGTAAGGACGATTACCGCGGGCCACATGCTTTCTCTGAGATAGAAATCGTAAATGTTGCTAACTACTTGAAGCGGCTTGGCAGCCGTATTAAAGGCTACATGGATATTCATGCGTACAGTCAACTCTGGATGATCCCCTGGGGATACACAACAACACAGACGCCCGATCACCGAGATTTGGTAACAGGCCGTATGCGCTATAGACTTTCCCCACGCGGCGGCCATCTTGGAATAAACCATTATTCATGTCCGTAAGCATTAACAATAGGTTTATTCTAAGATGGCCGCCGCGTGGGAAAGGTCTATGACGTCGGTTGACTACTACTACCAGAATCCTTTGCGCTGCTTCTTTTATTGCTCTATAAATTTAGACCATTGTCTTGTATTCTCAGAGGAGTTGTAAAATCTGAATAAAAATGAATTCGAAAAGGATTCTGGCAGTAGTTAAGAGACGTTATAGCGCATACGGTCTATTGAATATTAGAAGCATTTAATATTAATTATTACTCTTAGTTTGGGTCGTTTAAAAACGTTGTGTTAGTCGTATAATCATCTATTAACATTTTAATAAATAGTTTGCGAGTTATGAATGAACCTGCTCATTTTACCGTCCCGATGTTCTGAGCCGTATGCAAACACTTATTCCCAGTATTTGAATTTGATGCCATTTTATTGGAATGTATTTCCCATGAGTGACACAATTCCGCTGTTATGTTTGGTATTGTCACCTCTAGGACATATAAACCACTCCTTAACTGGTCTCACCACTTAACGCCAACCAGTTCAAGTTTTTGCTCGGGGTTCTTTTTCCCACTTGCAATGTTGTTCTTTAAAAGTATATGAATAGGATATTTTAACCTTTTGACTCCAGAGGTAGAGGTGAATTTGCACTGGTTTGGAGAATATGTTTCCGGGTTTTTCCCCAACTGGGAGGTTTTTATCAAGGTTTTTCGTAGCCGACAATTCACCATCTAAAATCTAGCTTAGCATTGTCTTATCGTATTTGTTGTAAAATCTCTAACGAAATTAAACTTTGTGACCTCTGTATAAGCAATAATTAAGCTTTGATCCTTGAGCTTTTGCTCAGCTGGGTGCGAAGGGCACGTCTATGTATTATAGCAGCTATTGTAACTGAGCAGACTCTAGTCTCAATAAAGATTACTGGTCGGCTCCCTCCAGCCGTGTTTGTGTTTTGTATGGGAAATGTTTTCTATTCGGCTGAACGTAGTGAAGGAGAATAGAAAATCTGTTTATCGTTCTTTAAAAAAAGAGTGTTGTGCTACTTTATATTCTGAATGTACTTGTTTTAGCAACCTATTGGGATCAAATTAAACCTCCGCCTTAAGAACTAATGAATTGCCATGTTTTGACGTTATAACTTAACATGTCAGTATTTTATCATATTTTTTTGTTTTGAAAATGTTCATTCAGATGCGAGTGAGCACTATTGGTGCATCAGCCATTCATAATGCTGGCTACAGTACAGAGTACCGTGTTGGCCCGTCATCTGTCATCATCTGTAAGTTCTTATATTAGAGAAACAAGAACTTATTCTTTCTATTCTTTCAGGTTTGTCAAAGTACAATGCCTTGTTTAAAGTGCACCTAACGTTTATTTTGTTATCATAAATATCGATTCTACATCAAGTTTTGAATACTTCTGTGAAGAAAGTTTTGGTTTACAGAGAATACTCTATGTTCTGCGTTCGTTTGAAATCGTAGAAATGTGACCTTTGCTGACCCATGACCGCGTAATCAAAAGCCTGGGTCGATCCCTGGGTTGACGTCATCTCATTAATGCATTATTCTCCATGGCGTCTTTCTATCACAACAACATCGATTTATAGAGAATATACACTGTTTGCGAGTTGTTAGTAAAGAAAAAAGTCATTTTAGTCAACATGTTAAGTATTTATTCAACTTATTGCAAAGTCGAATTAATTATATGACGTCTACCCAGGGATCGACCCAGGCTTTTACTTACGCGGTCGTGGGTCAGGAAAGGTCACATTTTCACGATTTCAAACAAGCGCAGAACATAGAGTATTCTCTGTAAACCAAAACTTTCTTCACAGAAGTACTCAAAACTTGATGTAGAATCGATAATGATGATAACAAAATAAACGTTAGGTGCACTTTAAATGTGCATAGAGAAAGTAACCTGCCATGATGCGCTGATGATTGTCACCACGTGCGTGGTTGATGGATATGATTATGTGTTGTGATGATGTCATGATATTAGATTGCTATATCATGTTTGGACATGTTTGCTTTAGAACTATACTGAGATATTAAAGAGTTTACTAGTGACTAGTTTCTAGTAGCTACTAGAAATATAACCAGTAGTCGTATTATGCTTACTAGGAGTGATTGGTATTCAACTGTTTCATGAAAAAAACACTGTAGCACGTCAGTGCATGTTGTAGCACAGGCAATAGAAGCTCTAAATTCAAGTTGTGTTTCTTTGTCAGTATATAGGCGTTGTATGGGAACTACTATAAACGGGAAAATTCTTTCCCATTATTGATAAATTAAATCAACTGAAATAAACGTACCTTTGCTCTATCTGTTGACCTTTGCCGTTTATTAGCGATTTGGGCCTTTTTTCCTTTTCTGATCTCCTCTTCCTAAGAAAGAAACAAGGCAGCACACTCGGATTTCGACATCCCTGCAGTCGAGGCAAGTTTTTTTTCCACGAAAATCGCTCACGTGGCCAACTTTTTTGGCATGTGCTGACTTGACAATTTGGATTCATCCCAGATGAGAACATCGTAATTTTCTATCCGTAGAAGCAACTGTAGAAGCAACACCCAAGTGGATAATTTGTATATTCATTACCGGTCAAGCTGTACCGTAAGCTGACGATCTTTCAAAATCATGAGAATATAGATGGTACATTCGACGTCGAGTGTTCTGCCTTGTCTCAGGGGGTCAGAAAAGGAAAAAAAATCCGGCTAATAAACGACAAAGCGCAACAGATAGAATAGATGTATGTCTATTTCAGTTGATTTTAACCAATGAAATAATGGTATTTTTTTTACATTTACCCCGTTTATAGTAGTTCCCATGCAAAGCCCTTACCCTGACAAATAAACACAACAACAACTCGACCGTTAAAGCTTGGGTTGCCTGTGATTGTACAAGTATCAACTTTTATTTTAGTAGACAGAATAATCCTTTCATTAAATAGTACGTTTTGTTCAGTTTTATCAATATAGTGCCCCTAAATTATAGCATAACAATAAAATATACGCACTGAACTTGTTAACTACAGGTCCTAAACTACAAAAAAAAAAAGTCCAACTACAGTTTAGTGCATTAGAAAGGATACTGACCGTTACAGCAAAAGAAATATCGCTTGGGAACCCGTTTCTTATTTTGGAGATGTGTAACTTGTTGCATTGCATAGGTGCACGGGGGACTAACTCCCTATCGGAAGCACAATACTAGTTACTTTAAAAGGTTGGCCACATGAACTACATGTACTCTGGAAAAAGTACTACTGCTCATTTTGAGTTGTAAAAATAATTACACGATTACGAATTCATTTGTACATTCCGTTATTCCAGACCTGAATTCTGGCGGAAGCAAGGACTACACGTATGGCGCCCTTGGTATAAAATACTCGTTTGCACTTGAGTTAAGAGACAAGGGAACATTTGGATTTCTGCTGCCTCAAGAACAGATTGTACCAACTGGAATAGAGACATTCCAAGGCATTATAGCGGCTGTAAAAGCAATGAAGATATGATACGAGAAGAGGATCCCTAGTAATGTGTTTTACTACTGCTTGATGCAAATGAATGTAAAGTGCAATAAAATGTCCTTATAGTGAATTACTTGGTTGTATTGTATCAAACTAGAGATGACATCCTGTAAGAGTTCTTTTGATAAAAATATAAGGTTTCTTTTGTTATATATATCACCAAGTCAAGTGTTTTTCATGTTAAGTTCTTCGGGGTTTTTCTGAAATCTTCAATTCCACAGACATCATAATAATATTTTGTGTTGCTTCCTTACTGTATAGCATAGTCGAATTTTAGTTTCTTAACGTATCAGGGTACCCCAGTTGACTATATATCTAGCAATTTGCTTTACGACTGAACAAACTACACACATTTGACCATACATAAAAGTAGACATTATTTTTTCTAAAATCTCGATCATATGATCAATGTAATGTAGAATTCGCTTTTAAATACACCACTTAATTTAAATGAAATTTTAGCGGAGATGCCACGCGGATAAGAGCAAAATCCGAAACCCGACACGCGGCGAGCGAAGTGCCTGAAAAAAGTACTGCACCTGCGCGCGCACTGTTGAAACCAGGCGGCCAGTACAGTAGCTAGCGGCAAGGGTTTTATTTCTTTTTTAAATTTTCTGTTATCTTCTTTTATTCTTGCACTGATTTTTCCCTTGATTCCACAAGTTATTTTTTTGTGTTTTTATATTAGTTTCTTTTTATATTTATCGTTGTTTCGGGTCGTTACCCCAGTTCAGATCATTGCGAGCTTCGCTTTTATGCTTGCCTAATATATATATATATATATATGTTAAGGTTCAACATACATGTAGACAGAGATCCAGGTAAGCGGCAATGTATCATATAAAGTTACATGGTATGCTATTCTAAAACCATGTCTCGTATTTTTATATCTCGTTTAGTTCAGAAATAGGCAAGTTTAGTATTCTCACTGACGAGTTGGAACGGGCCCTGAATGGAGGCTCATCCAGAGAATTCGCTTAAAGCTGTTTAGCATTAGAAGAGATGCCCCTGTTTTAGCCTCCATTGAGTGTCCATTCCCACTCGTGCGCGAGAATACGAAACTTACATGTTGACATAAAAAAACGTTCTGCTGAAATTTGGGGCGTGGCCATAATATTCAAAACGCTATAATAATTTAACAAAGCAAAATGTCCAAAATTGCTGACCATAATCCATTATAAAAATTATATATAATATGATGAATTCATGCTGACCTGGATCTCTGGCTGTTTAACCCTTATACTTCTGGAATCATTTTTCGATTGGTGCTGTTAATTGGATTCAAACAGTCAAAGTCCCCTCCCTTAAAGTGTTTATGAAACCAAATTTTGCATCTTTATTTTATTGCAGAATAATAAAGTTCATTGCTTTCTGATTATCAAGTGTATATTTATTTTTCAGCTCCGCCTTCGGAAAGGTCTCTTTTTCGCCATTCAAATTGACTACTTTATGCTAAAAACTGTCCCATTTGCCGCGCGGCCAAATGAGCTGTGTGACGTCACTGTGGGGACTCGCTGTTTATATACTACAAACATGGCAGACTCGGCGAGAAAGTTTCAGAGAAAGCTAAAAATAACGAGGAGGTGGAAGATATTGTGTGACTGGTGGCCTTGGTTTTCTTCCCGTATTTAACTTTATCCTACGCCAAAATACAACGGACTTTGAAGTTGAGAAAAGCAATAGTCAATGTCCACATTCTATACTCATTCACAGTTTGTACAAGTACAAGTACAACTAAAACACAACTACAAAAAGTACAAGAAATGACTCACCAAGAACTCAAAGATAACTTTAATACTCCTGTACTTTTATGCTGAAGCCAGAACAGTGAATGGCAAAGAATACAATATAGGGTTTCTCTGGCTTCCTGTAGAAATTCGTTTAAGAGGATCCTGAATGTTCGTGAATGAAAAACGGACGATACTGAAAACTTGCAAAGAACCCAGACGCGGCGCCATATGTGAGTTGAGTTTGTTGGTCTCTCTCTCTCGCCCTTGCTCCGAGGGTTTTTCTCCGGGTTCTCCGGTTTTCCTAGCCTCCCTCCGCAAAAACCAACACGCTAAATTCCAATTCGATCTGTGGATTAATTAGTCGGGACTTGGCTTTGATCAGCCCCCATGGTTGTTTCAGGTCTCGTTAGAAATTCAGAGAGAATTTCGAACGTATAGTCGAACTGAGCCTCAAAAGCTACGCAACTCACTGCCATCAGAGCAGCAGTTAAGCACTGTTCCTTGGGATAATGAAAATATCCTTCTTCAGACCAGAGAATAAATAGCTAGTGTCAACGATGCAGTTGTTGTAGAAAATAGTCGGGAACCTCAACTCACGTAACTCAGTCTCAGATGCCGCTATTAAATTTTCGCTACAAAAGCTTTCTGATCTCTATGAATGTTTTTCCATCAGGCATTTTCAACACTATCACAATGTGCAGATTAACTTCTCCTGTGCTGACCATACATTGTAAAAAGAAAGCACTTTGTGTTTCCTGCAAGAGTTTTGATCAGTTGACAATTTTACAGCCCGTTTGCGGCCGGCAGTCTTGCAATTTCTGTCTTTCACTTTTATCAATCGACATGTTCTTTTTATAGCAGTTTATTTCATCCAATAAGAACCAATCAGCGACGAGAAATGTTGTAAACAAGTCGAAGTACAGTAAAATTGAGTTTTCGCTGTAGTCAGTTCGCTTAGTTAGATTTGTATGTGGGTTCTTAAAATTATATAGCTTATACTTTGCTTCGTCTAGATTGAAGTTTGTATTATAAAACAAATAAAAGATGGTTCTCCTTGTTCTATAACAAAATCATGTACTTCCGAGGTCTTGAAATGGTGCGGGTAGTATGACGCGACACATCCGGGACTTATCATACCACCTTAATTAGCTGCCAGCGGCAAATTCGAAAGCGAGTTAGTCAATCGTAACAAAGAAAACGGCCCCAAAAGCTGAAGTAGTGTCAGTGAATCCTCAAATTTCGTCAAATCCACTGGCGTTATACGTATGCTACACGCCGCATTTTAAAGACGACATTATAATAAACAATTTGCGCGCAATAATAGAACTTTGCGGTAAAAGCAAATCATATCCATTCGACAACGAAAGTCCGTGTTTTCAAGATTTATTTGTATGAGAAAAAGCTATTCCTTCAGCTTCATTTTCTCGTCAAAATCTGGCTCGATTTTTATGCTACAAACGGCAAAAGTTTGTTTAATGTCTCAGTAAACCATGTCTATATTTTGGCAGAGTTCTGTTGATAATGTTTCATATCGCAGTGAACATTTCTAGAAGCCATGTTATTGACTGAACTGCGCTGCCATATTTGGGGTCCAAGCGATTCGCGGCCGCTCGTTTGAACTGCTGTACTCCGCCTTCTCTACTGGGCACAATGCCGCTAATTACCTATTGAATTTTCCATGTGGCGCGGGCACTGTTAGCAAAATTTAAATGCAACTGAAAGGTGAGCCATTGTGCTGAAACCCGACTTTTAAGCCTCTTCTAGGAATTGTAACCTCACAAGAAAAGCTCTACTTGATTTAATGTTTTCAAAGAAGCTAAACAAAAGAGGCAGGCAAGCCATTATTATTTAATTTTGGGATTGCTCATTTCCAAGATTTCGCGACTACCACGGCGAACGCCGAAAGCCATAAAATAGCAAAGTCTTTAGTGAAAGAAATTAAATACGCTCATCGGCCAATTGATAACTCATTTGTTGTAATTGCATGAGACTCTGTTCACAACATACTGGTCCATACTCGTGCCGTGTAAACACCAATCTTACGAATCATTTCAACTCGATAGCGACTGCAAGGGAGGCAAAGCAAGCAAACAGTGCGCGGTGGCGTGTAGCTTCTCTCTAGAGTTCAAAATCTTTTGCTCGCGGCGCCGATGCAGCTAGTTTGTATGGAGTTTGAAATCTTTCGCTCGGATAGCTCGTGCGAACAATGCTGAGGTTCACTTTTATTTGACTAGTTTCACAACTATGGCACTAAAATAAAGCTTTTTTAATTTCACTTAGGCTTTTCGAATAAGCTCTAAATGCAGACATGATACTCCATTTTAATTTTGACATAAGTCAAACGTCGAACGCAAACGAAATAGGTTTGCAAACTTTGCGCGGCAAAACTTATCCCCCGCTCTTCTTAGGGGTTCTCTCCTACCTACCTCCCCACTAAGAAGAGCTGCGGGGAAGGCTATCCAAGTAGCCACGGCAAATTGATTTTGCGGTGATCTTTTACTTTTACCGATTTAACTATTTACCCAAGGTCTATTGAAATCTCTTAACGAGCTTTGGGATTTCAGTTAGTCCCATGACGAGATAGATGACAGTAATTGACAGGTCCAAGAGCCAGCATGGGAATGAGGTATTCCCAGAAGGATTTCCTAGCAGCCAATCACAAGCGCTTGGCTGAATATCTAATAAGGCGTATCATAATTATTCATATCTCTCTTCTCATTAGCGGTCGAGAGTCGATGTCGCCTAAAACAATGGGATTCTACCCGATGCGGGGCTCCCTTCGCAAAAACCAACACGCTAAATTCCAATTCGATCTGTGGATTAATTAGCCGGGACTTGGCTTTGATCAGCCCCCATGGTTGTTTCAGGTCTCGTTAGAAATTCAGAGAGAATTTCGAACGTATAGTCGAACTGAGCCTCAAAAGCTACGCAACTCACTGCCATCAGAGTAGCAGTTAAGTTCCTTGGGATAATGAAAATATCCTTCTTCAGACCAGAGAATAAATAGCTAGTGTCAACGATGCAGTTGTTGTAGAAAATAGTCGGGAACCTCAACTCACGTAACTCAGTCTCAGATGCCGCTATTAAATTTTCGCTACAAAAGCTTTCTGATCTCTATGAATGTTTTTCCATCAGGCATTTTCAACACTATCACAATGTGCAGATTAACTTCTCCTGTGCTGACCATACATTGTAAAAAGAAAGCACTTTGTGTTTCCTGCAAGAGTTTTGATCAGTTGACAATTTTACAGCCCGTTTGCGGCCGGCAGTCTTGCAATTTCTGTCTTTCACTTTTATCAATCGACATGTTCTTTTTATAGCAGTTTATTTCATCCAATAAGAACCAATCAGCGACGAGAAATGTTGTAAACAAGTCGAAGTACAGTAAAATTGAGTTTTCGCTGTAGTCAGTTCGCTTAGTTAGATTTGTATGTGGGTTCTTAAAATTATATAGCTTACTTTGCTTCGACTAGATTGAAGTTTGTATTATAAAACAAATAAAAGATGGTTCTCCTTGTTCTATAACAAAATCATGTACTTTCGAGGTCTTGAAATGGTGCTAAATGTACTCGTGTTCTGCGCATGCATCCGCAGTTTTTCACGGACCTCAAGCGTGTACTATTTTTTTTATAGAACAAGGAGAACCATCTTTTATTTGTTAAGGATTGTCTTGCGTTCTACTGTATTTAATTTTTTGTATTGAATTGTATTGTGCTTTATTATATTGTATTTTTTTGTAGAAATGCGCGTCTTCCTACATGATCATATAAAGGGATTGTCACTTGCGAGTCCTCACAGTGACGTCATTGTAATGACAGATTCGGTTCCAGGCCCCGGACAGTTTTGAGGACAAAGTAGTCAATTTGAATGGCGAAAAAGAGACCTTTCCGAAGGCGGAACTGAACAATAAATATGCTCTTGATAATCAGAAAAGAATGAACTTTATTATTCTGCAATAAAATAAAGAATCAAAATTTGGTTTCATAAACACTTTAAAGGATCTGTGTCTTTAAAGGATCTGTGTCTTTAAAGGATCTGTGTCTTTAAAGGATCTGTGTCTTTAAAGGATCTGTGTCTTTAAAGGATCTGTGTCTTTAAAGGATCTGTGTCTTTAAAGGATCTGTGTCTTTCTTATTTTCATATAAACTGACGACCCTAGCACACGTGTGGGATGGAGGAAATCAAAGTAAATGTGCAAAAATGATGAACAAATTGTCCGTAGATCTAGTCTTCAAGGAAAATATAATATTTCCTCTCAATCAAGCATTAAGGGAGGGGCCTTTAAATGTTTGAAGCCAATTAACAGCCACCAATCGAACATTGATTTCAGACATGCGCAAAGCCATGACACAGCTCCTTTATTGCTTGATTGAAACGATGTGCAATATTTTCCTTGAAGATGTACGTACAGTTTGTTAATCATGTTTTTGCACGTTTACTTTGATTCAATCCATCCCACACTTGGGTTCGGGATCGTTAGTTTATATGAAAACTATTGAAAATATTTTGTTCCGGCCCGGAACATAAAGGCGTGTCCCTCATCATGACACAGTTCCTTTAAACGATACAAAAACGTATCTGGCTTGAATCAAAATTCATGCACAGCTTCACGGACTCGTTGTCATGTTTAATCAGTAAATAATATCAGTAAAATTTTGTTAGGTAATCGCTATACACTGGGAGAATAAATTTGAAATCTGTATAATTTTTTACCTAACGAAGAAACCATTTTTACTTGCTCAGCTTAACTTGATATATCATGATGTATTATAACTGTTACACCTAAACCGCGAGGAATTCAAAAGACCTCCAGAACAGTACAGCTGATACAACTGGAGAACAGATAATCTTTACACAGCAACCGCATCTGTCTCACAGCTGAACCAAGTTAAACATGGGAAAGTTCCCGGCTCAAGTCTAAAGGTTATTTCTATTTGTACTAAAAAGTGTCAACTTTTGTTATAAAAGCGGTCGAAGAAGAATCTGGATTCTGATAGGGTCTTCCATGCATGGTTGAACGGCTCAACATCTGATAATGGCTTCTTTCAAAATATGTGTTGCCGTTATTCTTTTATTTGTGTTGCAAGTCTCTGCGCTAAGATGGAAGAACTGCAGTACGTATAACCAACTTAAGTAACTGCTTCTCAGTTAGTTATTTATAACTTCTCTTTCAAAGTCTCATTTTCATCTACGTTTACATATGCCTTGGAGGTATGGGGTTGTGCCTTCTATTGTAAATATCTTAGTCGTATAGATAAGTTTTTTTTGCCAGAGCCTTTAAGTACGTCAGGATTTTCTAAGACATTTTAACGCATCTTAGATATTCTGGCTGAAAAGGATATGAAGTTGTGGGATAAAATTACTGATGCACGTACTACTACCGACTGATGACCTAGCTGATTTACCTAAGTCCATTCTGTGAGAACACGCAAGCTTCGAAACAAGGAATTGAGCATTCTTATATTCTTCCTCGTGTTAGAACCGAACGCTTTAAGAGCATTTTTATACTGAATAGCCGTTTATTCAGTCATTTACAATCAAAACACGTCTGTTGTTTGGATTTTTTTCTTGATTATCAAGAAGTACTAGTAGAAGAAGTAGTAGTAGTAATAACAACAACAGCAGTAGTAGTAGCAGTAGTAGTAATTATATCATTACATTAATCTTTATCAACCCACTAGCGCCAAAGGCAGGTTCATGTTACTTATTTTACTATGCATTATTTCCTTTGCTCTGAACTTCTTCACTGAAGACAGACGTCTTCCAGTGCAGATACGCAATGTACGGTTCAGTCCCGATCCAATCATAATAAGGAAAGGCCAGCGTATAAGCTTCTCTGGAAGTCTTGCCTCCTCAAGCAAAGTCGGCAGTAGTTACACACTCAAATTGAAGGTTGTCAAGAAGGGTTGGTTTTCGTGACCGTACCATGCATGGGAAGCTTTGGCTCTTGGTATGTTATACGAGACGTAGCTGATAATTTAGCTTCCAATAACTCAAAGTTTTGATACGTAGATTGTTCCTAATCTTAGAAAAGGCGGTGAGATCAGTCTGAGGAATTTTGGTTGAGTTATTTTTTTTCTTGTGTGTATGGACCGAGTCCGGACTCAATGCGAAACCATACTGATACAAAAAAATAACTCGAACAATATCCACCATCTAGCCCGAATAAGCTTGGGCAATGAAAGAGGTTAAAGGGGCTGTGTCACGGTAAGACTTTACATTCTTTTTTTCCGGGCCGGAAAGAGCTATTTCCACCGATTTTGATATGAACTAACGAACCTCTCGGCCATGTGGGATGCTTAGAATGAAAGCAAATAATCAAAAATGACCAACAAAACAGTGTATATAAACAGTCTCCATCCTTTCAATCAAGCATTGAGGGAGGGAAGTTTAACTGTTTGTATCTAATTAACAGCCACTAAACGAGCGATTACTCGATACATGCGCAGTACCATGACATAGCCCCTTTAAAGTTATGTAATATGACTGGGTATTTTTATGAGTAAGTTTTATATATATAATCAAGTGTAAAAATGTCCAGCTTTATTACACAGCTCAGTTCCGTGTAATACATTGTTTATTGGACGCTCAACAAATAAAGAACGTATAGAATTGCGCTTACAGCACTAAAATATGCTGAACTAAAACAAAAAGTTAGTGTTCACAAGAGAGATCCCATCTACATATGTGAGGGCGAAAGATGAACCAACGGGTGTACTTATAATTATGTTAAATTGCGTTACTGAACGGCAATGGCAAACGTTTTGTTAAAATGTAGTTTGCTACGTGGTGATGAAGTTTTCGTTTTACTTTAAGATTTATATCTTCATTACCCTTTTCAGCGCATTATCTTGTACGACACTCTCATTCTTTATTTTTGCTTTAGTACTTATAAAGGATTAAAATGCGACCAAATGAAACCTTACCTCGACGTTCCTAGCTGTCCACCGCCACCAGGAAGCTATACACTGAAGCAAAGGACTATGGTCATCCCAGACGTCAGTCTGCCCTCTTTTCTCGCAAGTGTGAGTAAAGTTTGTTTTACTTAAAGTTACCGGATAACTTCAGGGTGGGTTTCCATTCTAACTAGAAATATGCAACGCCTCGATGAAACATAGATACCTCAACCATATCTCATTTTAATGCTTATACAATTGGCTAAAAATAAATACTTGTAAAATGTTTTGAGTTATTTCAAAATCTCGAATTTTCTGCCATCCCTTTTTTCGATCTAGTGAGCACCGAAAATATATTAAGGTTTGAAAAGCTGTTTGTTTTATAGAAGTTCAGAGGAATTGTATTACTAAACTTACTTTTAATATTAACAAGCTTGCCAGTGGCATTTTCCCCAAAAAATAGTGGGTCGTTTACGGTTTATACTTTTTACCCGCCTTTTTTTCAACGAGGTGTATAATTATGTGAAATTTCCACCGTCGATGTAAATAAATTGGAACCCTGTTTGTAAATATATACTTGTTTTCGAATTGAAGTCAGGACTCCTGAATCGTCACACACAAAGGTGTTGCTATACATACATTAGTATGGTGTGTCACATGAAGGCGTTTTTTTTTAGTTTACCCGCGGCGGTTAACAGTTCCTCGAACTTATTAGTCGATTTGGGAACTCGAATATTGTTTCACACGTGAATTATTTAGTAGCTTCGTAGTTTGATGTAAATACTGTAATTTCTAAGAAGAATCGTCCGGAGTCAAACGCACCACGCAACCCTTGGCGCGAATTGGAACGGTTTGCTAACCATCAGATGTCGCCAATAAGATCACTTTGCAGTGTGTCTTTTTTATCTTTATTCAACCTCGCGAAAAAGGCCCAAAATTTGCGCAGTAGAACCTCTGGTACCCAGGGTACGCGTTACCAGACTCCCTCCAATATTGTTTTAACTAATTAATTGCCTCATGATTCGCCCTGGCCAGATTCCCGCTAAAGTCGTTTTATGAAATATAGATGTGCCCTTTGCGAATGTTTTGGGTAAAACTATGGTTTGTTTTCGATGTTTTGAATATAAACAAGCGATCTTACAGAATAATTGTTAAATAGATTGTGTCTTCGTAGCCAATCAGACTCCAATTAAGTTTGTAGAACTTAAATTATGCATACGGTAAATAGTCGGCTTCCGAATAAATAATTTAATTAGATTTCACAGGTTTTCTTCATATCAGTCGATAGAAAAGTTGAAGATATAAACAATGTCGTTAATTATATATGCATTCAGTGTAATTCGTCTCTCATTAATATCGATTCTACATCAATGAAAAGGTGAATAGCAAAATATTTCTTGATTTGAGTGTTGCGTTTCGAATATGGTAATGCTGTGACGTCACACGGGGTGGATTTACTGTAATTTATTTCTCCTTGTGAATGAAACTATTTCTGATTTGTACAAAATATTTGGTAAAATTACTGATATTAGCCCCAAATATAACATGGATGTGCAGAAAGGTCATATAACTCTGCCAGCATGTTTTTAATTTGTACAATAAATGACGGCTCGTGTGACATTACATAATTAGCATGGACTCTCCTATCCCATATTAAACCATATGCAATCCCCACTCTTATATATATTTTTAATAGAAAAATAAGATATTATCCTTTTGACGAAGATTGACACAATACTTATATTAGCCTCCTCCGCAGGCATCTCTTGTGTACCGGAAATAAATAACCCAATTTCGGTTTTCTTTCTTTCCGGTACACAAGAGATGCCTGCGGAGGAGGCTATACTTATATATTGTAAATATTTCATTTTCTAGATACAAAATCAGAACATGTTTTTTTTAATGAAATAATACGGAACAAGTTGATGGCGTATCCATCATATTGATCTTCTTGCTTTAGAGTTCTGCTCCTTATTACTATCAATTGTTTATTCTATAGGATCCTGATATTGCGCAAATAAACTCTCTTTACAGGAGCGTTGTACTATTTAACGTACCACAAGATATGACTCTCATAGCTTACCGAGACTGATGTCATTATTCTAAAGCAGAGCATGCACTTAACAATATTTGTTGCCAACATCGTTCATCATTTGATCGCAACAAATGTAGTACCATGTATCATACCTTATTATACGACTTGGCGTTTTCGAGTGCAAATACGGGCTAAAACGAGTGCAAATATGAGACGGTATTACACGGGTCGCAAACCGGTTTGCACAGGTTTATTCAACACTTAAAAGGTTTTGTAAGCGCGCGAGCCAATCGAAGTGGGGCTGTTTGAGTAACAGCCAATCAGCTTTTAGCGCGCGAAAAAAACTTTTCAGTGCGCGCCCGCCCCGGACGTGAGGCTGAGAGATTTCTTCTCTCGAGATTTCTTCTCTCAAGATTTTCTTCAAACAGAGCAGTAAGGTAAGCGAAAACAAACATGTTTTGTTCGTGTTAGCTGTCGTATAATAAACAATTTATTACACGAAGAGTTGTGTAATACGGCTGGGAATTTTTACTCATCAATTTTATTTTTTCTCGCCTTTCAGGCTCTAAAAAATAAAACTGACTCGTAAAAATACCCAGCCGTATTACACAACTTTCCGTGTAATAAGCCCTTTATATTGAATGTTGAAAGAAGCGAGTCAACATGTTGAACGATGTTGCAACTTGTTGAATGGAATAGAGAATGTCTCCATTTCCTGCAACATCGTTCAACATGTTGACTCGCTTCTTCCAACATTCAACATGGTATGATACACGGTTCAACATTTGTTGGCAACAAATTTTTAGCATCTTGGCAAAAAAATTGAACCGTGTATGATCGCCGGGCTTTACAATATATTTTTCTGTGTGTTCTCAAGAATATTACTTAAAGTTGGTGTCGTACAAACTGATTGAAGGACAAATTTATATAATGGTAAAATAATGTTTGTATTGTAAGTAAGACTGACATATTCTTATGGTTTCAGGGGAAGTACTTCATGAGAGCTGAAATCTTCGACGAGTCATCAAAGGAAAAAATTGCCTGCGCAGAAGTTACTATCTCAGCGAAAGCTTGATGTCAATGGCTCTGTCATTAATCATTATATGTTGAATAAAATGTCAAACAATATTGAAATGTGAAGTTTACTTCTGATCCCACATTTGTTTATATAATATTGCTGAGCTGTGTGCATCTTATTCATATCTTATGCCAGCGCGGCAATGAGCCTGGTGACGACGGTGTCAGAGTAACAATCGTAACAATGGTATCAGAGCGAGGCCACTTGTCCCAAAGATCGCGAAATTGGGGTCGGTTAGAAATGTCTTAGTTTCTGTCGTACCACACTGTTCTATTTATTTGTGTCATAAGGAAATTAACGTTGTTTTCTTCTATCGATTGTATATTTTTCTCTGTGATATTAGCTGCGACAACTGGTCTCGCTTTGATGCCTTTATGAATAATGTCAATAGTATTTTTTTTTTAACAAAAAGGTATTGGAAATCTACATGTGCTCAATGCAAGGAAAACCTGGTTAATAGGACATTTGCATGATTACGTCAAATACTACAAGTACCAGAACTCCGTTCCTTTTATTTGGACCGATTGCCTTGGAACCGTCTCAAAGGTGTTTCATAAATTAGAACGAGAAAAAGAATTAGAAAATAATTCTCGTAGTTGTAGTAAAATGACACTATAATGTAGCCTTTCCTTGTCTTTCTTTGCCTCCCTTTCCCTTGGAACTCATTCTTACTACTGCTAATAATAATATATCTTTATTTGAGTATCAATGTATTTGCTGATTTCTTCATAGAAAAATTGACGAAATACACAGTGCGTTATCAGAAGAGCGTGCTGTCATGAACCGCCTTCCTTCAACGCCCTCAACGCCCTCCACTGAGCTTCGTGCAAGTTTCATGTTTTTAATTATTGGTTCCTCCTGTTCTAAATCATGTGACGTAGATCCTCTACCTACTTATGTACAGAAAAATTGTCTCTGTGTTCTATTAGTAAACTGTGACTGTTTACTAATATTATCAACTTGTCTATTCAAACTGGCATAATACCTACCGTACCTAACGTGACACGAGGGATATAGCAACTTCCGTCAAATTTCAAACTTGAAGTTCATCTCTAAAACAAACGAAACTGGGCTGCGGCAATCCAGTTACAAATGAGCACGTCGCTAACAATTGCCATGATGAAATATTTCAATCCTCGTAGGACGTACTTCATAGCACAGAACTGCTCTTATCAGAGGCCAAAATGATATTTTGCATACCATTGATAGTAATATTGCTGCCATCCTTCCTTTACAAGATCTCTCGGTAGTATTTTGACACTGTTGAATATTCAATCTTAATAACCAGGATGTCCGTTCATTTTGGAATTAAGGGAGTGCACTGAACTGGTTTAAATCATACCATACGTTCCACAAACTGTTTGTCCAGGTTGATGTCTGTGCCTCATCTATGCGCAACTTATAGCGTGGAGTACCACATGTTAAGTATTGGGTTCATTCCTTTACATGCTATATACGCATCCTCTCGGCGACATTGTCAAGAAGCCCATGTCTCCGAAGAGTTTTTCAATGGTAAAATATCATTATTTTTATTAGTGCATGGTCCAATATAATACTTCTACTGGTACGTGCGTTTGGCTAGTTTCAGGGCGCCATATCTCCTTTCGTAATCGGTCTGCGGAATTTCCATCCAAAATCCGTAAAACTCTTGACACCCCTACGATAATTAAACATCTTGGAATTTTAGGTGAAGAAACCTTTGGTTTCAGCAAAATAATGGATAGGAATGGCCCAATGCTGTCAAAACCTCGCTCGCGTTGTGACCACTTTTGTAATAGAGTTTGCCGTGAAGACATTAGTGTTCAGTCCTAACTCCAAAAAGTCAGCCGTGATCACGTCCGCGCACAGTATACAATCTGATTGATTGCCGGCACAAATTCGCAACACGATAAAAACATAAACAAATATAATTAACACTTGGGAAACTTGAGTCGGGCGGCCAAAAGTCTGACACGAATAATAAGCGCTTTTCAAAAAAGAGGAGTTGTGTTAATTATATACATGTTTGAGAAAGTCAGTTCTTGGATGTAAATGAATCTTAATAGTCAGGTCGGCAGTGCTGGGATCACAAAGAAATTGAGCTATATATTGAAAGGCTTGCATCTTGTCAATAAATAGTGTTAATTTATTCATACCATTATAGCTAGAGTGCTTATCTGTTTACCAGTTGCGTGTATTTGTATTGTAAATTGAAGGGAAATCGCCTTAACTATTTCCTCTGCTCTATGCACAAATACTAATCTTACTACAACTACTGCTGCTGATGCTGCTGTTCTTGCTCGGTTTTGTTCTAGTTACAGAAACCGTGTTGTTATTTTATTTTTAATTAAAAATAGTGATATTAAAAAACATTATTAAAATTCACCCTTTAAATACGGAAAACTAAGTTTATTAGTTGTTTTATTAAAAATATTTAAGCAAGACGGTTCTCTTTGTAAAAAAATGAAAAGCCACTGCAATACAAATATTGCACAGCAGGGATATGAAGATTTGACAAGGAGACACGAAACTTAAGTATTCTCGTTATCATATCATATATTACAACTTGGACCCCTAATGTCAGTAACAACATTGTTAAAGCGATATTTGTAATTTTATACTCTTCGGTATGTTTTTAGGGTGTAGAATCAAATCATTACTCTATTTCTACTTGTAAAATGTTACAAAAGCTGCTCTCCCAATATTATCCATAGAAAAGGCATTTATTTTGATGCGAGGCGATAGACATTAAAAGAAAAACAATTTCTTGCAACTGATGTGTAAATACCATATTTGACATCCTAGCTGCAGCCGAAATTAAACTGACTCCAAATTGAAACATCGTAAATACTGTTTTGACAGTTTCTTTGGAAGCAATAAAGTCAAATTCGAAAATGTTAATGTCTTTCGTTATTGAATATCATTGTTGTTATTCACCTGCCCCAAGAAAACTCCATATTATTAATCTCTTTTCTAAAAGAAAAGGTACGGAAAAATCATTGAAGGTTGTGACTTCAACAAAACTTGGGAGCTGAAACGGTATGTATCACTCCCTTATTTAAGCTCCTGTTATGTAAGTTTAGATTGTTTAATTAGAAGCACGAAATAACAAACTTGTCATCTTTCTCTTAATGTCGTTCTCTTTCTATGTGTATATATCTCGCATTTCTTCGCTAAAACAGCAATTTAAGCGCACGGTTCAGTGAAATATTGAATTTTTCCTTCAAATAAAAAGTTCGTAAGAATCAAGTTAGTACAATGTTTACGCGTTTGATGTCATTATTACGTGAAACATCAAAATTAGTCCAACTCATTGCAACTCCGTTGCTTTCATATTAAATAAACTTGAGTAGTATAAAACCAAGCATGCTGAATAGACACTTTGTATTTCCTACGTCAGGAAAACATATACAATTACGCCAACTTATTGAATTTCGTATATCGCTGGGGTTCACGTACTCACTCTCTTTGATTACCTGCGGTGTTCCACAAGGATCGATACTTGGCCCATTGTTGTTTCTCGTCTACATAAACGACTTACCAAATTGTCTCGAAACGTCAACACCCTGTATGTTTGCTGATGACACCAGCATCACGTTTAGTGGAGCAGATGTTATTGATGTTGTTGTCAGAGCAAATACCGAATTGCTCAAGATAAACAACTGGCTCAAAGCAAATAAGCTCCACTTAAACGTGGCCAAAACAGAATTCATGATAATCGGCTCGCGTCAGCGTTGATCGAATCTGGACGAGGAGCCCATAATAGAAATTGGAGATAAAAATATTAAGAGGGTCAGTAAAAGCAAAACGGTAGGGGTAGTTGTTGACGAAAATTTAAGTTGGTCTGACCACATAGACCACCTAACTAAAAAGGTTGTATCGGGTCTAGGAGCGTTAAAGAGGATCCGCCCATTTGTGTCCCAAGACACTCTAATGAAAGTATATAATTCACTTATTCAAACTCACATGGATTACTGCTGTGAGGTCTGGGATACCTGTGGGAGGGTCCTCTGTGATAAACTACAAAAAAATCAAAATAGGGCTGCTAGGCTTATTCTAAGGGCTGATTATAAAACGAGCTCCAGTCTACTCCTTGACATACTAGATTGGGATAGACTTGATGAACGGAGGGCTAAACGCAAGGCTGTCTTGATGCACAAAATCCAAAATAACTGTGCACCGACCAGTCTCACCGAATTATTCAAAACAGTTGGAAGCAGAACAGACTACAACCTGAGGGGGGCAGATACCAAACTCTGCTTGCCCCTCCCCAAAACTGAGTTTGCGAAAAAGAGCATCTCCTACAATGGAGCAAAGCTCTGGAACCAGCTTCCAGCTGAATTACGCGAAACTAGGTCGTTGGTTTCTTTTAAGAACAACATTGCGACTGCCTCTCTCTTAAATTGACTTTTAGACTATTTTTTACTATATGTTACTTTACTTTTGTATTTGTTATTGTTACTACTATTTTATATATTATTGTTTATACGAGTTTTTAAGTACATAATTAGATATATAGGAAATACTTATAATTATATGCTACGGATGTATTTTTAACCACGGATTCTATGTAAATCAGCGTTATGCTGTTAGCAATACCGTGAAATAAATTTATTCTATTAAATATTCAAGAGTTCACTAGACTACAAGGATTTCCATTTCTTCTGACTATTGGTGGGGTTTGTCATTGTGCTATTTTGGAAACTTTTTCATCCTTTCTGTAAGTACGTACCCGTCATGTGCGAAACAAACTATACTCACAATCTGTATTTAGTCCCCTTGATTTGTTAATGTAGACCATGAGCTAGTACAATTTTGCCGGAGTCGGAACGCTGAACGAACTGCACGCTTCAATGCAAATGTGTTATGTGCACTTACACCTGCATGCTTTCAATGCAGTGCGAATTCTCGTTCGACCGACATCTATCGAGCTCTTCGATTCGTACGTAACAAGATAAACAAAATGGCATGTTTATAAAATCAATTCATTATACTGTTTTTGTATCAGCACAAAAAGTCTAGTTGCGACACATTCAACTGAAAACGAAATATCAAACTTAGCGAACTCGACACTCCTTGTAAAAATGTATCTCGCCATACTATTTGACCTTGAGCGTCCTTGATCTTCAGAGCGTCGAGGAAAGCATCCATGTCTAGCACCTACTGTAAGCTTAAGGAAACTTAAAATGGCAACGACACTTTAACTTTAAGCTTATGTATAGCTTTGTTGTTTCTTTAGGAAACAAGAGCCCATCTGGGCTTTCACTCGGGCCACATGAGATTGAAGATGAAATACACTTTCATTTGAAATCCTCTTAGTAATAACCAAAGGGAAGAATTATTAGCAGTCTTTAGGAGTGGCCGGTAGCGCGGTGACTTTCATTCTCTGCTCCCCTAGTATATATATACATGTATGTAATTTAATATTTTAGTTTTCTCGTATGTAAATTAAAGTAGTTGATCTTTTATTGAAAACACTACTTATTCATGTGTGTATGTATGTTCAGACTACTATCGTGCAGCTAGCTAGATCAGTCTTGAGATATCTGTCAGCAACTCGCAGCTAGTTAATAAATTAGTACTGTTCAGACCTAGTAACTTAGTAGGTTTTCCTTTTTGTTTTTCCCTTTTCTGGTTTGTTTCTATCTCTAAAGAGGGCATGAATGGGGTTAACTGACTACTGACAAACAGCCTTAAAAATAACTGACAACTGACAAATGACGATTTTTTTTACTGACAACTGACAACCGAAAAATAACTGACAACTGACAAATTTGGTTTTTGTGGGTCAAACCTTGTAAATTTTCTCTAGTAAAGATTAACTAGGGCTAACTGACAACTGACAAATGGCCAAAATTTTAACTGACAACTGACATGTAGATCCCCCCCCCCCCCCCCCCCCCATTCAGACCCTCTCTAAAAGATAGAAATTTGGTCTATAACTGCCCTTGGCGCAAGTGTTTCGTAATTGAAATTTCAACCAAAAATATTAATACTGTGCGAAAAACTGCTACTGACTGGTGTTTGGCGATCCTCGTTATCCATGATGGCTCAATTGACGTACAATACACCCGGTAGTTGTCGTGGTAAGAGAAATTACCTTGGAGCGAGTAGTGAACGTGGTCGTAGCGAGAGCTAGAAGTCGGCTAGATCGGATGATAATACTGACTTGACATTTGTGTACATTTCAAAACCTTAAAATAACTAAAATCTGTCATCGATGGGCTTTTAGCGCGCTAGATTCTATTCAAGCTACCTCGCTAGGTATGAGCTTGGAACTTCAAAGTATTCCACCGACCACTAGCTAGCTAATCACCAGAGCAGAAAAACTGTTCAGACTAAAGAAGCTCGCTACCTCCTGTGGTTAGCTAGCTAGATTTACTAGCCTGAACACGGCCACACGTTTACAATTTAGTCTGCAGGTCCGATAAAACTGCAGGTTCCAGTCGTAAACAGTCCGAGTTTGACCAAAGTGAAACGATCGAGCTGCTCGCGTCCGTAGATATATATTTCTTCGTTTGCACTTTTGACATGATATAATTCTTCAAATGGCACCATTGTTTTATTTCTTATGTTTAATAATACAGTTCTCAGCTGTAAATAAAATAGAACATTCTATGGAAGATTTCTTGTCCTAAAGTTTGGAAACGTAACACATGCATTTGACGCTAGAAAGTTCAGTACTCGCAAGGTCAATTTACTAGTGGCAGTTTACTAGTTTGCACTATCGGCTGTTATGGAATGCAAACATACTTTCACAGCTTAATATGTATGTCGATTGGTCAGAAGGATATCTTGTTTAAATGCTACGGTCCTTTCGGCATCAGGAAATTTTTAAACGGGAGTTTTCGTACAGTATTTCAAGCTATGCTGTAGTGCGAGTTCAGTTACGCCACAAATGTCGGTGAAACTAATACCGTGTTCATTATTATCGGTTTTCTCTATGGGTTCTCATGTATTCAATAATTACTTCTGGAGCTTCATATTTATGTCGATTGGTCACAATGATTTCCTCTTTCAGTTTTTCCCTTTAGTTTGGACATTAGGGATATATCCTTGGAGATTTCGTACAGTTTAGCGACCGTTGTGTCGAAAGTAGAAACGTTCGTTTGTCATGAAAGTGCGTAAACAAACTGTCACAAGCGGTTTCATAGCAGCTCGATGTTTGACTCCCATATAGTCGATGATAACTTATATAGCTTCATATGTACGTCGATTTCTCACAAGGATTTCCTCTTTCAGTTTTCCCCGTTAGTTTGGATATTAGGGATTTATTCTTGGAGATTTCGTACAGTTTAGCGACTGTGTGTTGAAAGTAGAAAAGAGCCCATCTGGCCTTTCACTCGGGCCACATGAGATAATTTGAAGATGAAATACACTTTCATTTGAATTTGATTGAAAATAGATCAAAAACTCGGGGAAATGTCTGAAACTGTATGAATAAATGTGAAATGAAACATAAATTTCATAGCAAGAAAAACATGTAATTCCTAATTAGAAAGCTCTTCTAAGTCCGCTTCTCAAATTCACAGACTGTTTTACAAAAACATTTGGGCAGTTCAGTTGACCTTTCAAATAATTTATTCTGAGGTACGCATACTCTAAATCACAGAGATGTTAAATAAAGCGATAATTAGAAGAAAAAGTACATTAACAGACAAACTGAGAGGAAATGTATTCAAATCTAAAAGAGTTTACTTACAGTACTTACGTAACTGAATCTTTCGTTTTGGTTCTATTGTTACTGTTGCTGAAAGCATTCCACCTTCGTGCACATATGCACTGAATCGGAATGAAAGTCGAAGCCTACCTCGAACTTAACTTTCAGCTAACCTGTTTCCTTTCATTCCACAATGAATAATAATCTCATAAAGTAAGCCCGTAGCTTTCAATAAATTTGCCAGTGTCTGAATGAAACAGCTAGATCTTTTCCAATTTCTCTCACGAGTCACGGCAGAAGACAGTCTCAAATTAAAGAACTTGAATTTTGATCCTCTTCACAGTAACGTAATTTAACGTCTCCGATCAATTCCTCTCTCTTTGCTGGCAGTTCATGCTTCTTGTTCGTGTAGTTGCCCCACTGAGCCGTAACCACAAAACGAGCACAGCATTTCAGTTGGCATACACTGCGTACATCTGCTTAACTAATTAGATTTGTAAAAATCTTAGCGGATCATGTAAATATTCCGCTTGGCTCAAATATGAGGGCTTCTGCCGTAAAAGTTCATTTTTTGTTTCAGTTTTCCCCATATTAGCAGACTTGTATAATGTCTCGAGCTCTCCGAATCCAGTAGAAAGACTGGTTATTCTGTCGTAAAACATGGACCTGACCCAAATTTAGGTTGTATTGCATAATTGCCCACGATGGAATAGATTTCTGACAATGACTATTTGAAATTGATATCTCCTTGTCTCGCCAAGTCTGAGCTTGGAACTTTCTTATCTGAGCGCGCCTGAGGAAATCTAACCTTTGTTTGCGTGACCAGCACAGTGCAATCCGATTGGTTTGAATTTGACCTTTAACGCATGCGCAGAAGCCGTCTGACACCAATTAAAAATAATAATAATAACGACTTGCATTTTAAGACTCGGCGCTGCCACAGGCAGCCCGAGTAATAACTCCCGGGAATAAAGAAGTTTTGATACGGAGCAAGTCGAGAGATACCGGTCGAACGAGGTCAGTCGATTGACGTACAACATTTCAATAGCTCGCACTCCATTGAAATCAGGTGCAAGAGATTAATATACAAATATATCTTGTTGTCGAGTAGCTTCTGCTAAATAACTGTCTTTAAGGTTGTCGCTTTACCAGTGAGTGTGAAATATAATGTAAACACAATTCGCACCAAATATAAACTATTCATTTTCAAAGAGTTAATATATTTGAAAAAATGCTAGACTCTCTCAAGGCTTTTGTTCTGCTTTATAATAGTCAATGGTTTTGAAGAAAAATATGAACTCATTCAACGTAAAATAGTCACATCAATGTTTCAAAGGTTACTGATTATTCTTGTGAAGATGTTTATCTAAGGTTCCGTCTTCTCTACCTAGATCACTAGAAACCTATAAAAAATATGGGTTTAACGTCACTACAAATGTGTTAACTTTAAAACCAATTCATCATTATTGCAAGTGAGAGTCCATTTTTTATGAAAACTTGATATATTTCGTAACTATACCATTTATGGCTTTTAAATACTTGAATAATCTATGTTCACTTCATTTAGTGTAATTTTCTTATAATAGCTACAAAACAATATCTTGGCAGGAATCCTGTTATGGAAAATAAATATCATTATTCATCTAATCACACAGTAGTTTATTAATATTTTATCGACTTGGCAACCTACCAATGATATAGAATAATAGCTGTTTCGGGGAGAAAAAATATGTTGTTAAGTTCGAAAAATTCAACACGAGTATAATGTATGAGAGTTATATAAGAATGGAAACTCTCCTTTTTCATAAATTCGTGATTGAAGGGATTGTTCAATCGCTATTACATATTCTACTGATACCATTTACAAGAAAAAATGAAATGGTCCTATAATTCTGAAATTATAAGCCTTATGCAGAAATGGCGAATTTAATTCAAAAAGAACATATGTCGTATCATTTATAAAAATAAATTCCGGTAATTTCGGTTGGAATGTAAATGGTAAATGTTTTTTTCGGTTCGTCCAATGGAAACTTTCGGAAGAACAACAGAACGTCTCCAGAGGTGTGTCCAAAATTGCCAACAGAAATTTCCGACCGGGAATTCCTGTACCATTTACAATTGCAGTTCCACGCCTTACGCCGAACTTTTGCTTGGTCATGCAGGGTTAGTTCATCTTATGGGATGGTTTGTGTTCAAATGCATGGTAAACGTTTTTTTACGAAATCATGGGAAATTCCATTTGGGGAACTGTTGTTTACCACATATATTTTATTAAGGGATGTTCGAACATTTCTTTTGCAAAAGCTTCGACTGCCGCAGGGAATGTAGTATTTTGAACATCGACATCGTTCATGGCGAAACTTCAAAAGTTTGTGATCGTTTGTCAAACACTCGTAAACCTTACCCGAGTACACGGCTTTAATTCTATGTGAGTTCTCTTCCTTCATAAAGAAAAAGCTTCGTCTACTTATGCAAACATCGCTATGGGTTTCAAAGAGAATTCTGGACAATTTCTGGACTGCCGGGTATTTTCAAAATTGTCTCCTTGTCTCGCGGCCGATGTTTTCGAAATCTCGAAAAAAAAAAAGGTTGCTCGCTCAGTCTGCCTAAGTTCAGAAAATCAGTACGAATGAAGTTCATAACACTTCCTAAAATCGCTTCCTACTTCTAAACAAAGATATAATACTTTGAATCAGTGGGTATCTAGTATTTTCAAAACTGTTGTTGGTATATACATGTAAGCCTGGCACAGTGTAAAAGAAATTACGCTTATTCAAATCCACAACCATCAACATAATTGCTACACAGTTCTAAACAAAAAAAAGCGTAATTTGAGCGTACTCGGTCAGTGCTGTTATTATTATCTACTTCGAAAGTCTGGGAAAAATTGAGACCGTTTCAGGATGACAGTATTATTTTAGCTACAGCGTCCGTTCTTATCCAATGTGAAAAAAGAAACTGCAAAAAGGAACACACATGTAAACAGAACCAAAAAACAAGGGGGAAAAAACGAGAAAAAACAAAACAAGAACAAAAAATTATACGATGCCGATACTGAGACTTGAACTCGGGCTTCGAACTTAATATGTAAAAGGTGCGAACTTTAATAAAGGTTATAAATCCATATGTGCATATGTCTAGGACAACCTTAACGGCAACGACTGTATATATATATATATATACATATATATATACATACAGTCAATGCCAAAAAGGTTGTCCAGCAGAACATAATATAATACTTTAATATCCATTGTTTTGGCCTATTGTCTTGGTCTAGACAATAGCCCAAAACAATGGATATTATAGTATTATATTATGTTCTGCTGGACAACCTTTTTGGCATTGACTGTATGTTTATTTAAACAAAACTCACCACAGCCAAAACGACTGAATTGCATACATTTACATAAATATGCATATTTATAAACTGTGTTATACAAAACTACCCATAACTAAGACTAGTAAAAAAAACATATAAAATGTTAATTTCGGTTGCTGCACATAGCTGGAATGAAGGTCTGTAAGCGAATAGTTTATATACGTGACGTGTTAAAAACTCTCTTTTGCCTAAGATTGTATGTCTTGTATTTGAGTCATGTCTAGGAGGTAAAATGCCATACAGCTTGTGAGACGGCTCACGTGTGATAGAGCTAAATAGCTTATTTTACTACACAGTTCTTGTCTCCTTCTATAAAAGGTGGAAAGCTTAGATTTGTCTAAATTATCGGCACTGATAAGACTCTCCAACGTACTCAAGATCGTTGCCTAATTATGTAGGGAGAGAATGGTGAAATACCGGCGCGCAGTACTCGGTACGACGTGATTGCGACCTCTGTCAATTTAAAAAGTGTATAAACATGTATGGACAGAACTAAATTATGTCTAGCTAGTTTCGTTTTCTTGAGTTTTTTGTCATTTTGTAGGGCCAATTTCTTTGCAGGGATGATAACACATGCAAGTTCATGTTTTTAATTATTGGTACCTCCTGTTCTAAATCATGTGACGTAGATCCTCTACCTGCTTATGTACAGAAAAACTGGCTCTGTGTTCTATTAGTAAACTGTGACTGTTTACTAATATTATCAACTTGTCTCTTCAAAATGGCATAATATACCTATCGTTCCTAACGTAACACGAGGAATATAGCAACTCTAAAAGACTCATCTCTAAAAGAATCGAAACTAGGCTGCTGCAATCCAGGTAAATGAGCACGCCTGCCCACTAATAATTTCCATGATTGATGAAATATTTCAGTCCTCGTAGGATGTACTTCATAGCACAGAAACTGGTCTTATTAGAGGCCAAAATGACATTTTGCATGCCATTGATAGCAGTATGCCTGCCATCCTTCCTTTACCAGATCTCTCGGTAGTATTTTGGCACTGTTGAATATTCAATCTTAATAACCAGGCTGTCCGTTCATTTTGGAATTAAGGGAGTGCACTGGACTGGTTTAAATCATAGCTTACGTCCCGCAAACTGTTTGTCCGGGTTGATGTCTGTGCTTCATCTATGCGCAAGTTAGAGTGTGGAGTACCACTGTTAAGTATTGGGTCCATTCCTTTACATGCTATCCTCTCGGCGACATTGTCAGGAAGCCCATGTCTCCGAATAGTTTTTCAATGGTAAAATATCATTATTTTTATTAGTACATGGTCCAATATAATACTTCTACTGGTTCGTGCGTTTGGCTAGTTTCGCGGCGCTATATCTCCTTTCGTAATCGGTCTGCGGAATTTCCATCCAAAATCCGTAAAACTCTTGACACCTCTAGGAAAATTAAACATCTTGGAATTTCAGTTGAAGAAACTTTTTTTTTTTGCAAAATAATGGATAGGAATGGCCCAATGCTGTCAAAACCTTGCTCGCGCTGTGACCACTTTTGTAATAGAGTTTTCCGTGAAGATATTAGTGTTCAGTCCTAACTCCAAAAAGTCAGCCGTGATCACGTCCGCGCACAGTATACAATCTGATTGATTGCCGGCACAAATTCGCGACACGAAAAAACATAAACAAATATAATTAACACTTGCGAAACTTGACTCGGACGGCCAAAAGTCTGACACGAATAATAAGCGCTTTTCAAAAAAGAGGAGTTGTGTTAATTATATACATGTTTGAGAAAGACAGTTCTTGGATGTAAATGAATCTTAATAGTTAGGTCGGCAGTGCTGGGATCACAAAGAAATTGAGCTATATATTGAAAGGCTTGCATCTTGTCAATAAATAGTGTTAATTTATTCATACCATTATAGCTAGAGTGCTTATCTGTTTACCAGTTGCGTGTATTTGTATTTTAAATTGAAGGGAAATCGCCTTAACTATTTCCTCTGCTCTATGCACAAATACTAATCTTACTACAACTACTGCTGCTGATACTGCTGTTCTTGCTCGGTTTTGTTCTAGTTACAGAAACCGGCCGTGTTGTTATTTTATTTTTAATTAAAAATAGTCATATTGAAAAAACATTATTAAAATTCACCCTTTAAATACGGAAAACTAAGTTTATTAGTTGTTTTATTAAAAATATTTAAGCAAGACGGTTCTCTTTGTAAAAAAAACAGAAAAGCCACTGCAATACAAATATTGCACAGCAGGGATATGAAGATTTGACAAGGAGACACGAAACTTGAGTATTCTCGTTATCATATCATATATTACAACTTGGACCCCTAATGTCAGTAACAACATTGCTACTATTTCTACTTGTAAAATGTTACAAAAGCTGCTCTCCCAATATTATTCATAGAAAAGGCATTTATTTTGATGCGAGGCGATAGACATTAAAAGAAAAACAATTTCTTGCAACTGATGTGTAAATACCATATTTGTCATCCTAGCTGCAACCGAAATTAAACTGACTCCAAATTGAAACATCGTAAATACTGTTTTGACAGTTTCTTTGGAAGCAATAAAGTCGAAAATGTTAATGTCTTCCGTTATTGAATGTCATTGTTGTTATTCACCTGCCCCAAGAAAACTCCATATCATTAATCTCTTTTCTAAAAGAAACGGTACGGAAAATCATTGAAGGCTGTGACTTCTTCAAAACTTGTGAGCTGAAACGGTATGTATCACTCCTTTATGTAAGCTTCTGTTATGTAAGTTTAGATTGTTTAATTAGAAGCACGAAATAACAAACTTGTCATCTTTCTCTTAATGTCAATCTCTTTCAATGTGTATATATCTCGCATTTCTTCGCTAAAACAGCAATTTAAGCGCACGGTTCAGTTTCCTTCTTTTGAAAAAGTTCGTAAAAATCAAGTTGGTACAATGTTACGCGTTTGATGTCATTATTACGTGAAACATCAAAATTAGTCCAACTCATTGCAACTCCATTGCTTTCATATTAAATAAACTTGAGTAGTATAAAACCAAGCATGCTGAATGGCGCACTTTGTATTTCCTTCCCCGGATAAACATATACAATTACGCCAACTTATCGAATTTCGTATATCGCTGGGGTTCACGTACTCACTCTCTGTTCTATTAAATATATAAGAGCTTCATTAGACTACAAGGATTTCCATTTCTTCTGACTATTGGTGGGGTTTGTCATTGTGCTATTTTGGAAACTTCTTCATCCTTTCTGTAAGTACGTACTCGTCATGTGCGAAACAAACTATACTCACAATCTGTATTTAGTCCCCTTAATTTGTTAATGTAGACCATCAGCTAGTACAAGTTCGCCGGAGTCGGAACGCTGAACGAACTGCACGCATCAATGCAAATGTGTATGTGCACCTACACCTGATTTCAATGCAATGCGAATTATCGTTCGACCGACATCTATCGACCTCTGCGATTCGTACGTAACAAGATAAACAAAATGGCATGTTTATAAAATCAATTCATTATACTGTTTTTGTATCAGCACAAAAAGTCTAGTTGCGACACATTCAGCTGAAAATGAAATATCAAACTTAGCGAACTCGACACTCCTTGTGAAAATGTATCTCGCCATCCTATTTGACCTTGACCGTCCTTGATCTTCAGAGCGTCGAGGAAAGCATCCATATCTAGCACGTACTGTAAGCTTACAACCCTTTTGCAATATTTATATATATGAAACTTTGAAAGGCTTTGAATACTTCTGCGAAGAAATTTATGGCTTACAGAGAATACTCTAGGCTTGTTTGAAATGGTGAAAATGTGACCTCTCCTGACCCATGACCTTGTAAGAAAAAGACTGGGTCGATTCCCTATCTTACGTCATCCAATTCATCCGACTTTGCAATAACTTGAATAAATATTTAGCATTTTGTCTAAAATAGCTGTTTTCTTTACTAAAATATCACAGACTGTGTATATTCTCTATATATCGATGTTGTCGTGAGAGAAAGGCGTCATGGACAATAATGCATTAATGAGGGGCCGTAAGATAGGGAATCGACCCAGGCTTTTTCTTACACGGTAATGGGTCAGGAGAGGTCACATTTTCACCATCTTAAACAAGCCTAGAACATAGTGAATTCTCTGTAAGCCAAGAATTACTTCGCAGAAGTACTCAAAACCTTTCAAAGTTTCATATATATAAAAATTGCAAAAGAGTTGAGGGGCACTTTAAGGAAACTTAAAATGGCAATAACACTTTAAGCTTATGTATAGCTTTGTTGTTTCTTTAGGAAATAACTTCCGGGAATAAAGAAGTTTTGATACGGAGCAAGTCGAGAGATACCGGTCGAACGAGGTCAGTCGATTGACGTACAACATTTCAATAGTTCGCACTCCATTGAAATCAGGTGCAAGAGATTAATATACAAATATATGTTGTTGTCGAGTAGCTTCTGATAAATAACTGTCTTTAATGTTGTCGCTTTACCAGTGAGTGTGAAATATAATGTAAACACATTTCGCACCAAATATAAACTATTCATTTTCAAAAGAGTTAATATATTTGAAAAAATGCTAGACTCTCTCAAGGCTTTTGTTCTGCTTTATAATAGTCAATGGTTTTGAAAAACAAAAATGAACTCATTCAACGTAAAATAGTCACATCAATGTTTCAAAGGTTACTGATTATTCTTGTGAATATGTTTATCTAAGGTTCCGTCTTCTCTAACCTATAAAATGTGTTTGTTTTGTAAATATGGGTTTAACGTCACTACAAGTGTGTTAACTTTAAAACCAATTCATCATTATTGCAAGTGAGAGTCCAATTTTTATGGAAACTTTATCGTCGATATTGATATATTTCGTAACTATATGGCTTTTAAATACTTGAATAATCTATATTCACTTCATTTAGTGTAATTTTCTTATAATAGCTACAAAACAATGTCTTGGCAGGAATCCTGTTATGGAAAATAAATATCATTATTCATCTAATTACTCAGTAGTTTATTAATATTTTATCGACTTGGCAACCTACCAAATGATGATAGAATAATAGCTGTTTCGGGGAGAATAATTATGTTGTTAAGTTCGAAACATTCAACACGAGTATAATGTATGCGAGTTATATGAGAATGGAAACTCTCCTTTTTCATAAATTCGTGATTGAAGGGATTGTTCAATCGCTATTACATATTCTACTGATACCATTTACAATAATAAATCAAATAGTCCTATAATTTTGAAATTATAATCCTAATCAGTTTAATTCAAAAAGAACATAAGTTGTACTGCCATTTATAAAAATAATTCCGGTAATTTCGGTTGGAATGTAAATGGTAATTGTTTTTTGGTTCGGCCTACGGAAACTTTTAGAAGAACAACGGAACGTCTCCAGAGGTGTGTCCAAAATTCCGAACAGAAATTTCCGACCGGGAATTCCTGTACCATTTACAATTCCCAGTCGATCGTAGCAGTTCCAGGCCTTACGCCGAACTTTTGCTTGGTCATGCAGGGTTAGTTCATCTTATGGGATGGTTTGTGTTCAAATGGTAAACGTTTTTTTACGAAATCATGGGAAATTCCGTTTGGGGAGCTGTGCGAGCGAACGCACGCAGACCGACTGCAATTTCTGTGTAAATGGTAAACAATCATAGACATGATAGTGCCCTTTATGAGTATACCACCATAAGTGATACAGTGAAGAGTGAATCGGATAGTTTGTAATGGTAATGTTTATTTAACAAAAATCGTCACAGCCAAAACGGCTGAATTGCAACATTTACATAAATATGCATATTTATAAACTGTGTTATACAAACCTACAAATATCTAAGACTAGTAAAAAATTAAAAATATAGGATATCGAACATATTAAATATATATAAAATGTTTATTTCAGCTGCTGCACATAGCTTGAATGAAAGTCTTCTGTAGGCGCATAGTTTATATACGTAACGTGTTAAAAACTCTCTTTTTCCTAAGATTGTATTTGGGTCATGTCTACGAGGTAAAAGGCCATACAGCTTGTGAGACGGCTCACGTGTGATAGAGCTAAATAGCTTACTTCACAGTTCTTGTCTCCTACTATAAAAGGTGGAAAGCTTAGATTTTGTCTAAATTACCGGCACCGATAAGACTCTCCTGGAGAGATTATGGAGAGAACACGTTTCTGAACATAATCAAGATCGTTGCTTAAATATGTAGTTTGGTAGGGCCAATTTCTTTGCAGGGATGATAAAACAAGCTGTTCTATAACACGGCGATGTTCACTTTACTATATATGAACAAGGTTACTGGAGATAGAGGTTAGCGCAGTGGTAAAACACTCACATCTCAAAGCTGCGGTCCCGTGTTCGATTCCCGGCACCGTATGTGAGGTAGGTTTTGTTGATTCCTTAATTATCTGCATTTGTTGCAGTCCCACATCAGCTTTAAGCTGCCATAATCAGCCTGCTATAAAAAATAGAAGATTATTACTGGCAATATGCTGATTAGGACAGCATAATGTCATAATGTCATTGTATTAATCATCATACTTAACTATTTTAATGAATAGTGGTCGCTCTATCGATCATAATATAATCCTGTTGTTACAATATTTAATTTCTAGCCTCTGTTTTGTTGACTTAACTTTGTTTTCAATTCATGAATAGCATATATTACAATATAAATTATACCCAGCTCATCGTTAGTACAGTTTTGGTAATGTTCGGTCGTCTTATATTGTTGATATATTACATTATATGTTATATATATATATATATATACATTAAATAATATGGAATTCCTAAACCAATAACAATGAAACTAAGCTAAGTTGGTTTTCTTTATCATTTTATCGAGTAGTGTTAACTTTAGTCAGTAAATTTCATTTCCTTACCTTGGTGATGACAAATAATCCACGGAAATGTTGGCATTTAATGTCCTGTCATTATTCTTAGCGAATAAAAATATGAAATTTCTTTTGAATTTGTCCTATGTCTGATCTGTCAAGAGATTTAAAATGGTAAAGAAATATGTATATGAAATATCATTGTATTATTTGAGACCACCTGCTTAAGCAATATTAAGTTTCTTAAATCAACCTAACGTTCAAAGCATATGTGTACATTCTGAAATGAACTGAACTATATAAGACAACAAAACAGTATCCTGAGAAGTGAAACAAGAATAAGAATTAAGCAAAGGTTGCTTATTTTAACCTATATCGTCGCTTACGTTATTCCTTAATAGTTTAAACTATCTTTTTCTTGTACAGGGTATTTAGCCGGCAGCTGGCGAGAAAATGCGAAGCTTGTCATATATTCTACTCACACTATTTTTTAATGGACAAGAAGGTGAAGCTAGATATGGCATGGATTTCAATAATGAAAGACGATTTAGTATGTTCGAGGGAAGCGAAAAAGGTAAGCACTATTAACTGAGGCTGCTTTTAAGGAATATAATAATGTTTTGTGTGCTCTTCTGATAGATTTGGGTTAATAAACTGCAGCACTGTTTATACTTTTGAGACAGGTTAGTGTTTTTATTCATACTATACAATATAAGGCATTACATAAAGTATACCATCCTCATTCTGCTAAACAAATGGAACAATAGTTGTAGGCTGCCCCAACTATTCTCTTGACTGGTTAAATATGATGTGGTGAATTGTATAAACAAAACTTAAAGAATGAAACAAAACTAATTTAACCGCGGGACAAAGCAATGTTCATTGCAGCTCGACTGGTCTGTTTGACATGTTTTTTTGTTCTTAATTCAGGTCATGTTCTCTGGACTGCATACATAATTTTGCCTTTGAAACGCCACATTTCTTCCAGAAGTAATAAAGATATTTTGCCCTTAAGTCAACTTTGTTTTTAAAAAGGGACTGTCAGAATATTGTCAAAAGAAGACGGAAATTGGCCCTTGAAATTGTACACGGTGGTCTAACTGTTTCCATCCATTTAGTGTGTTGCTGAGGCTTATTATTTTTCGAATAAATATAGGTGTATGTTATTGTATTCCTTCGGCAAATAGCTATTTAGTCGGAAAGTACGTATACTAGCTAGCATTAATTTCAGGCATGGGAACATACATGTATTCTCAATCAGAGGAGTTATTTAACAAATAACCGCAACTATAACATGTAATAACAGCCATAAATGCAATACCAACCATAACCGTAATGAAATGTAACCATGATTGCAATAAACAGGATGCCCAAAATAAATACAATGTAAAATTTTACATCACAGCATTAATCAATTCACGTTTTAACACAGAGATGACATCACTATAATCACGTGACTTTATCAAACGTTTGAACTGAGTTATCTGTGAGTGAATGTGCCAGATTTCACTGAATGAGAAACATAACGGTGATTTAGGTTTCCGCGTACACGGACTTTGATTGAATAAGGTCGCTGTGCAACATGTATGACGTTTATGGTAGTTAACCAACCGTTGCCTGAGCAGGTAACATAACGAAAGGGCTAGCTAAACTATTTAAATCGATTTGAAATAATTGAAATTAAAACTTACTACGATTGAAAAAAAATTGCATAATAATTATAACATATTTTCGAGTTAAAGTATAATTTTAAACTCATATATATATATAATTTATTTAAACATATATATTCTTTGTGTTTGCTCCAGGAGCAGGAGCTCATCTAGGGTGCTTACACGACGTTTATTTACCAATGATTACAGGAAACGAAAGGAGGAACTGAAATACATACATGATCATTACAAGACTTATATTGAAACAATAAAAAAGGCTAGAAAATTACATAATATAGAAGGCGAGTTGCAAGAAAAAAGCATGAAAAACGATTTGACTCCATTAGAAATATTTGAACTGCCTTAAAATACATTCATTTTGTGTTAGTGAAACCACAAAGTTATTAATTTAATTTTGTTAGTGCAAGTTTGCCAATTACTGATAACAAGTGTAACAGAGGTAAGAAGTTTGGATCGTTTGGCAGCATACATCGTTTCATAGGAGAATCCACAAAAACAACATGGAGAGAAGATACAGTTTCTTATAAATAAATCAAAATTTAATTGCGAGTTGTTCATTCTTAGACGGTATGCACAATTGAAGCAAATCTAGAAACAGAAAAGTTATCCTATTTTAAGCAAGGAGGCATCGTCTGCGTACAAGAAACAGCTTGATGATATGTTATTGGGAAGGTCGTTTATAGATCAAAAAAGCAAGGGACCAAGACCAGATCTGTAAGATACTCCTGCTCTTATTTCTAACCAATGACGTCTTTGTTCTTCATTAATTACTCGTTTCCTTCCGGATAAATAACTTGCTATCCAGCTTAAAAGGGGGTCCCGAACACCTAATGACTTTAATTTGTGCAGAAGTCCATCGTGCCATATTCTAACAAAGGCTTTGCGAATATCGAGGAAAATCATTCTTGTATGAAGCCCCTTTTCCAGTGACTCATGAATTTGATGCACAATATAAATAACCTGGTTAATTGTAGAATCTCCTGGACGAAAGCCAGCCTGGAAGGGATATAATAATCCTATTATTATTTTTAAAATGTACAAACGAATAAATGCCACTTTCTATTTCTCGATTATCTTAGAGAGGCTTGAAAGTAAAGGGTGGTAATTCCGTTTACTTTGCCGGTCGTCCTTCTTGAAAAGTGGAATTACGTTTGCAAATTTTGAATGATTTGGAAAATGACCATGACTAAGCGATTTTTTGATTACTAGGTTTATATAATCCATCAGCACAATTTTATTATCTTATAATAATTAATAATAATTAATAATAATTAATAATAATTAATAATAATTAATAATAATTAATAATAATTAATAATAATTAATAATAATTAATAATAATTAATAATAATTAATAATAATTAATAATAATTAATAATAATTAATAATAATTAATAATAATTAATAATAATTAATAATAATTAATTTGAATGATAATAATTAATAATAATTAATAATAATTAATAATAATTAATAATAATTAATAATAATTAATAATAATTAATAATAATTAATAATAATTAATAATAATTAATAATAGTCCTGACCTTGCTCTGATACCATTGTTCTCAGTCTTCTCTATCTCCCTACGGGAATGAGTAAGGCCCATATGGCTAGTGCACACTGCGGCAAAATGTCACGCGCATGCGCTTTTGATGAGCCGGTCGCGCGCGCGTCTCCCAGTTTCCCGCCGAAACTAAAAAAAGACAGAGGCAATCACTCCTGTTTCTAATTTTAAGTACGTACGTGAAACGTTTCGCGAAAAAACAGGAAAACTAGATAAAAGCTAAGCCTAAGACATTCACAGGTTGAAGGTTTCGTTATTTGTAATTCACTGTTAGTTACTAAGTTATAAAGGTATTTACTAAAAAAGTTTAAGACCTCGGGAACTTGTATTTAAAACTAGGGCCTTTGTTGTTTCGGCCAGTGGAGCATAACGTTTTGCCGCGGTGTGATGCTAGAGTCTGCCGTATGAGGGATGACTCACAACCGATCGCTCGGGATGAAATGTGAAGATAATAGTCCTCGGTATCGATGCATACCGACCGTGTCACAATTATGAAACATTTATTTGTACAGAGCGCATGACCGTGAAACAAACTAAGCGTGAAACTCTAATTTGTATGCTTTTCAACAAAAGTTCAGATAATTGTTATATTTTAGATAGTAATGCTATCATGTACGCTGAGCTCAAATTTCTTAGCCAATGAACTCGCGCGTTCTAAGGAAGCTCCCGTAATTTATATTATTTATAAACGTATTGAATGACTCGTAATTTAAACATTTTCAGGTCATAATAATGTCAAAACGGTTTGATCCCATTTATCTTGTGCTATAAATAAAAAAAATGGCGATCGTTTCAAAGGATTCATTTTCCTTATAGTAAGTTATACACCCTTATAGTAAGTTAGTACAAATAGAATCATTCAAATAAATAATACAATTGGAAAAGGTTGAGGTACTTTATCAATATTTCTAAGAACCTTTTCAAGAATCCGTTAAACTCATATATTATACTCGCCACCGTACCACATTTTTATAACAAATTTATTATTATTATACATTTTACTCACATCTCGATTCTGATTGGCTGAGAACACGCACCTAATTCTCGATAGCTAGCTATGGCACTAATAAGTGCGCATGCGTACAATATTATCTGCTAGCAGATAATAGTATTCTGTTATTTTTAGCAGATAATATATACTTAGCGGTTGATCATAAGCAAATACGACAATTTTAAGTTAGAAAGCAGGGCAATTATTTTGGTATTTTGGGCGATTTTGCTATTTTAAGCGCTCTAGTCATTCTTTTCTCCTAAACTCAAAATAAATGCAATTTTTAGCTCTAATAATAAAGAAAACATCTTGAATAAGAAAGAAAACATATTGAATAAAAAAATCAATCGTAAACAAACCAATTTTATAGGGTCTTTCATGTAGCATTGGTTTCGATACCTTTTTGTTTTGCTAAAACGTGAGCTTAAAATGTATAATAAAACAATTATTGAATTAGGTTTTAGCAAGGTAGCTGAAGGCTGAGGCTGATAATACAGACCGAGGTCTTGATAATTTTCGCTATTATGCACAACCTCATCCAATAATTGTTTATTATTATACATATATCACGTCAATATATTAAAAGAGTCACTGAATATTTTGTGTTTTCCTTGTTTACTAATATTCTTCATTTGATTTGACACTAGACTGGAAACTGGCAGGTCACGTGATAGTATCAAGCACTGCAGACTCGGACATCGGTTGCTTAAGGCGCTGTACTGGCAACAAAAGATGTATGTCTTTTAATTACAAAGAAGGCAAGCATTCTGTTTCACTGTGTGAGCTGAATGACCAATCGCGATTAACCAGACCAGCATTGTACATTTCAAGCCCAGGATATACCTATTATGGGCCTGATAAGGTACTTAACAGTATGTTTGTCAAAACAGAACTATCTGATAATTATGCTGATATCTTAGCAATAAAATCAATATATTTCAGGTCGATATAAAACATATATAATTATGGACGTCTGATATAATATATGATTTATTATACATTCAAGTCATTCACAATATCGTTTTTGATAGGCTGAAAGTTCGTGCCAAATCTCAATGTCATAGGGTGTATATCACAATATCCTCCTCGCAGTAATCGAAATCACGCTTGAGATCATTTCCAACATCGGTTTTAGTATAAACATAACCGTAATTGTGTAAGATTAGTTTAAAACGGTCTTGATATAGTAGCGTTCTTCTGTTATATCAATCTTATAGACACTTGAAGTCCGACAACGAATGACGTCATCAAAACATATTGTGCAATAGAAGCGCTGACTTTCACAAAATTGTCACGCCTGCGCATTCACAACTAAATTCACATTTTAGTATTCAGCACAATAATTTAATAATAATAATATTTCAGGAGGAATACGTTGTGGATGATTTTAAGGAGGGTTCTCGTTTTTTTAATTCTCAAGCATGAATATAATTTATTCAATTGAACATTCCTTGTTTGGAACATATGACTTTCTACTATTGATTTACTGCAAAGACAAATTCACTGTCACAATAGAGCGGTCGTAAAACCAAACCAAAGTATTCACAGAACCAATCACAGGAGCAAGTAAAAACACAATGAGCCAATCACGAACTGAAGTAATTCACGATTGGTTTTACGTCAACCAACCACGAGGAAAAGTAAACGCAATCGTGTATGGCGTGATGGACCAAAACACGTTTGGTTTTAGTTTAGCACTTGATTGGCTGATAATCACAAAACACTTTCCACAGCCAATAGGAAAACTGAGCAAACGCAAAACCAAAGCAATCACTTGTTGCTTTCGACACTCAATCGGAATCCGCTCTATTTTAATTACTCTTTATATGTGCACAGTGTCCGTGTACAGCTAACCCATGCCGAAATGGAGGATCGTCCTGTCAGCCTGTTTACGATGACCCTGACATAACCTTCCGATGCAAGTGCCTTCGAGGATTCATAGGACATGATTGTGCACTATTTGAAACAGGTTTGCTGTATTTTAACGAGTTACAAACAGTTCGACTGAAAAATAATTAACCAATATGCACCAAGAGTCACGGTAGTAACTATAGTAAGTAGACATTGTCAGAAATCTATTCCATTGTGGGCGGGGCGTAAAATTATGCAATACCGCCTGTCAAACTAATAAAACTGTCGACAGCTTTGGTCATGTTGACTTCATGCGCTCTTCTTCTGTTGTTACATTGTTATTGACTATTGTGAAAACATTAATAATTCATAAGAGTACTAGCCAATCCCATGTGCTGAATGACACCACATTATCGCCTCTGTATACCCTCGTACAAACCTGATTAATAAAACATCAGGTTTTGTATCGAGATACAGACCCCATGGTCCGTTATAGCTCTGGTAGTATTCTGTATCAGGTACAGAATACTAGCTAAGCTAGTGAGGGAAGTCTCACGACCGATCACTGACTACCCCTATCCCGGGACAGGTGAAATGACAAAATACATCTGCTCTCTTATTATGTACACACCATCTATTCCATGTGGGACCTGTTTGTCTCTTCGATGTGGGATATGTTTTTGTGAGAAACTAATTCATCCCACATCGATACAAAGGTGGGAGAAATCAAAAGTTAAAATTTTATGTCGTGCATATCAATGGATTTTAGTTATCTATTCATTTCACAAGTAAGATAAAATATTGGCGTCCGATCTGTATGGGCTTTACAGTGGCTCGCCGAAGCGGCTCGCCATTGTAAATGCCCAAACAGATCTCCCGCTCATATTTTATTTACTACTTAATCCTCCGCTTGGTATTCCTTCATTTAGAAGCTCAATGAGGGTTTCTGCCATCAAATTGATCTTCTTCAGATTTCTCTTATTAACAGACATGTATGAAGGCTCTCAGTCCAGCAGAAAGACTATCCAGCTAGTGTATTCTGTCGTATAAAACATGCCTTAGCTGTATGCTCGAAGTTAAGCCATGGTCGACTCAAAGTACTCAGATTTCATAGTAGTTGCGGCCCATTTCATTAAATATTTAGGCAAAAAAATCATAATTCACTACGAATTTAGGCATATAATCCAGAAGTGGTGTCAGTATGGAATAAACCAGCTAGAAATCTCTTCGTATTAGTAACCATTTTAGCGAGAACCGTGACTTCTTAGAGATAAATAATCATGCTAATTTGTAACATTATTACATATTAACTACATATTGGCGTATAAAATGATTATTATATTGAAAATCAACACAACCAATCATACAGCTGCTAAGAATTTACAGGTTACCAGGCTTTTACAGGGAAATCGTGTGAGTAATAACGGACGAATGGCTCTGGCAAAGAGGGAAAAGTGAAGGCACAGTTTATACGGGACTAACTTATGCCGTTCATACAAGTTGCGGCTGTACAGAAACCTCAAAATCACTCATATTTATTCTCGCTGGGAAGCGTGAGGAAAATGTGAAGCCACGTTTGGGTACGTTTACGTGATAAAACGTCCTTTGATCTACTAGTATTGTCGGAGCAAAACAACAACCTCTCGAGTTTTATGCTGCACGCCTGGCATAAGTTACCTCAAAATCGATCACTAAAAGCGAGCCAAAAATATATAAACCAGCACATCTTGTTTAATTCGCTGTCAAATTTAACGAAATTTTCGTATGTTAATATTAATGTGAAATAACGTCTTTAGGATCAAACACGTTTGTATATTGACGCTGGTGTGACGTCATAACGAACGACTCCTTTTAAGGTCAAATTCTGCGTTACCTATACGTTTGAAATAAAGCATGTTACCACAACAACATAAATATGTGCTTTTGATTGCCGCAATTTTAAAGTCTCTACGATAAATATTTGCTGAGTTATTAAGAACTGAAGTTTCTGTGACGTCACATTTTCTGACGTCATGGGTCTGACATCAGTCATGCTTTCTAAATTGAATAAACATAAAAAGACCATATTGCGGCTATTCAGTGTACAGTAAGTACAGTTCCTCTTTAAAACCCGAAAAATACTTGAATAGTTATTTTTAAAAGACGTTTAAAAAAATATATGACGTCATAATGACGTTTGCTCTTTTTCACTGCGAATTTTAAAGTATTTCCTCTCAAAAATCGAAAATTCTAAAAACATACGGTTGTGGGTACCGATTTACTCTTTTGATTGCTAGATTGTCGTAAACAAATATTTTAAACTCTAAAAGATGAATGAAGAAGTTATTTTGTAAATGGTTCTGTGTTGAATATTTCCCGCCAAATTTTGGCGGGAAAATTGCCAAAATTCAAAATTTAATAACTTTTCTACCTCTTAACCAATCGAACTCGGGTTTTCGGTTTCTTTGTTGTCGACATGATGGGAAATTGAAAATATAAAAATTACTGATGTTCAAGGTAATTGAAAACATCGAGAAACCTATTATAAATGGATACATGACGTAACTGTGACGTCATCAAGATGTCTACGGTAGATCAAATCATCGGATTTTGTTTAGATCGTCAGTCTTCATCATCCCACAAAAATTCAATCTTCTATGTTGGAAACTTTTGAAAATATAGCAAAGTGATAGATTTTAGGGTCATTTGTGCCAAGCGTGCTGTAAAGTTGATCAGAGGAATCATCGACATGGTAGTAACTGAAAGGAAGATTACAGTAAACATGGAAGCAATAAGTGACAGTTAGTACTTAGCTCTTTTTATTACAGCTTGGGAATTCATAATTATTCGATTTAATAGTAACCAACATAGTTTAGAAAATGAATCGAACGATGCAATTGAGATTTGTTAAAATGCCATCTCATAATTTAACTTCAAACACAAACTTCCATACAAACTACAGTAAAATTTTGAGCATCTCAACATCTGATAACTGCTCAAATTTGGCGTCGAGTGCGCATGCGTGGGATGGATTTCTGACAATAAAAATAAAGAAAACATCATCACACTAAATTCCAATTCGGAATACTTAAGTAATGGTCCAGATAAGAACTGTAGTAGAATCCATTGTTCTGCGGCAATGAGCCTACCCCACATACGATTTTGCTTGAATATGCATTAAGTGCTTTAGGAGGTATCTACAGTCTCGAAATGGAAAATAAAGAATTTGTTTTGCTATTGGCTCTTTTTTCTGTGAAAACGCAGAGAAGCCACTATCCAGCCAATCGGATATAGAGAAAACAAAGGATTTTTCAATCGCAAATTTGAGAACTTTCCCCACACGATATTCTTCGAAATTAAACCATAGTTAGTTTGATCAAAAATAAATTCAAACTACAAAAAAGAATCGAATGAAAATGCATTATTTATATGGGTTTCTATTGAATTTATAAGTATCAACCAAGGAAATTACGAGAAAGAATAATAGAAAATTAACACCTTTTAACATTCCTTGCCGTGGACACTACAGTTCTTATATGGACCATTATTTAAACATAAGCCTCTGGCTAGGGAGACCTGGTAACGGCTTCTTGTATCTTCGGCGTAAAATAAACCATGTTTTTTCCAGGAATATACCTTTAAACAGCCTTTTACCGCTCCGCGTTTCTACAAGGGCACCCAACGAAGTTTTCGGTTAAAAAGCTGTTCGGGAGAGTAAGTTAGCCTAAAACTTTCGGATTTGAAAAGATTGTCCCTAGAAAATTGTTTTCTGAAATACTGGCTAGTAAATTTGTTTTCAATCCCTAGAAAATTATAGAAGAAAAGGGAGACTAAAAGGTTTCCCCTAAAATATTCGTGCGTATTCGTCTGATCAATAGAGTAAGCGCTTTCCCCTAAAAGATTCGTACGTTTTCGTCTGATATATAGAGTCACAACGATCCGTAAAAAACATTGGTTGGAATGAAAATAAATAAATTATCACAAATCATTTAGTGAAGCGGCCACCTAAAGTTTTCGAGAACACATTTTCATTCTCTAAGAAATTCTGACATCTAAAATCCGAAAGAATAAACCTTTAGCAAATGGGTCACCTAAAAGAATTGCCTAAAGGAAAAAAGAACCCCTAAAAAATTCGTACCTCCACAAAACTTTGCAACATGAAGTTACTTTGGGCTAGAAAATTCTTGTTTATGTTCTAGGCAACTAACAAAATATTTTGCCATAGTATTTTCGGTTGACGCGATTTCCACATAGAACTGAAATCCGAACAGCTAATAGCTTTCTAGAATACGTCAAACTGCATACAACTGGTTTTAAACGAATTTCAAAAGTACTCGTTGGGTGCCCTTGTTTCTAAACAGTGAGCTCTTCGAAACGTTAAAACAATCGCGGAAGGGTTGTGTGCCGCCCTATAGTATATAGCTTTCGAGCTGTTTTAGTCTGGAATAGGGTGATAAATGTGCCGGTTTAGCCTGGAATAGGATGAATAAGATTTAGACATGGAAGAATGACAAAATGTCATTGGATAAGATGGAATGTCATTGGATAAGATGGAAACTGGGTTTAAAAATGGGTACAGATTTGTGTGGTCAGGTCTGAAAAAGGATACGGAAAATCATGTTTTTGTGTGAAATAGGACCCGTGCGGCACAATACCACCAAAAATTCCGGGAATCATTCATCCGTGGAGGGGAGGGATACCGTATTCAAAAGAAAACAAAAACGGACCCCTATATGGAAAACTGTTAACTGTTTACGGCATTTTTCAGGAGCGAATATATATGGATAGAGGAAGATACCCAATTCAAATAAAAAAACTATTGATTTTGTTATGTTTCGTTCAGCGTTCTGCAGTAGCGAGGATATTGTTTAAGGGATAATGCGTAGTTTATATGAAGAACTATTTTGTCATAACACTGTAAAAAATGGACCACTTCCATAATAATTATAGAAAAAAAACTAAGTTGCAAATAGTTTTCCATTTCATGATAGTATGAAAATTGACAAACCCATGGAAATTATCATGAAAATATTCTAGAAATTTTGTAGAAATACAGAAGAGGCACAGTTGTTCCTGTGTAAATCCAATGCGAAAAAAAGTGCTGAAAGTGTGACTACTGAAACCGACGCCACAATTAACAACAAGAACTAAATTCAATACACTGCAAGACGGCAATAAAGCATTCCAACTTATATATGCTAGCATATCCATGTCATTTATTCATTTGAATGACTTCATCTTCAGAACTAGTACACGACATTTACAATTAATTTTACCGGGTCGAAGCTCGAGCAAGATGAAATGCTTTTGTCTTGTACTCGACATTGATTGGCTCAAATAACCGTAAGTTGGAATGCTTTGGTTTCGTTCTGAAATGTGATTGGTTCACATCGTCTAAGTGGCCTTGTGATTGGTTTTCACTGTCTAAGTGGCCCTGTGATTGGTTCTCATTGTCTAAGTGGCCTCGGTTATAGTATAGTCGCACAGTAATAACTAATATGGACTAATAACTGAATGTAGCGTGTATATTTTCAGATTTGAAGTCTGATTTTGAGGTCGTCTTCCCCTTAAGAGGAAATAAAAATTACGTGATACTGCAAAAGATGCCTCTCCTTACAAGATTCACAGTTAGTTTTATCGTCAAGCTTAAAGAAAACAACGATCACACGTTTGTTTCCTACGCAACACGTCGATTTACGAATGCTATATTTATACACCAGCGAAAAGGACAGCTATATATCTGGGTTCAAAACAAACATGTGTGAGTATATTCATGTTTTCAAGCTTTGTATATTATGGTTCCAAGCATTTCTATTTGCCACTTTAGAAATGAGTAGGGGATTGGGACTTGTTCAATCTCGCAAAGGCGTTTGGGATCGTTACTCGGGACACACATCATACAGAATACAAACAAAGATGGCGAACATCACAATTAACTCATCGAATAGACCGATTTAGTTTGTACATTTGTTGTCCCAATTTAGGTCACCTGACTTTTCCCTTGAGCAATGTTTTATTGTTTTTCTGTATCCCAAGAGGAAATGTACACATTTCTCTAATTGGAAAACAAAGCACTGAATCTTTTGGAGACCTGTCACATGATCTGAATTGGGACGCCATATGTACAAGCTGAATTCATTTGGTCTATTCTAGCAGAGACAGCGAAGTAAGCTTGAAAAAAGACATTACAAAAGAAGTAAAGCTCAACAGAAGTCTACATCTGCATCTACTGCTATTCTTCACAAAGCCTTACAGCATAAGTGAAGGGAGCCATGGTCAGCCGTCACATTAATAAATTAATTAATGGGCCACATGGGTATTCCACAACAGATCATCTGATAGGCGAACACCTAAATAAGGTGATCTTTAGCAGACACAACTCCAGTTCCTTCGATATTGTACAGTATAGAGGGTGGGATGTTTCTTTCTTGTTAATCTTATTTCATAGCATTTAGTTATGTTAAATCCCATCTGCCGTTTATGAGACCATTCGATCAGATGGTTTAGGTCAGATTGAAAACTTTTAGCGTCTTCCGTTGATTCGATTTTCCTATGCAAAAGACAATCATCGGCAAAGAGTCTGATATTGGATTCGATGTTAGTGTTGAGGAATGTGGGTTCATGAAAGTCAGCTTCTTAAAACAGGGCAGATGAGCGAAAACTACTGGAAAGTTCATATAATTAAAACGATTCGAAGCCGAAGCTATAGCCGTAGGTATGCGGTCGATCGCTACAAACACGATAATTTTTAGCTGATTCCCGAAGTTTCCCATCATCACAAAATTTGACATGTTAGATTTTTAAATACTTATTAACTTTAGCTACGCATGTCATTTTCTGTTTTTGTGGTTGTGCTGGATGAAGAACTAAAAAAGAAATGGTCTCGACAAGAATACCTCGGAGATCTGATCAAGATCTGATCAAGGAAAGAAGAAGAACTCTTACAAAAGAACTGATGATGACGAGTGATGGCTTCCATACTTTGTAGCTCTAGGTTTCAAACATAAATCCAATATATCCTCCTTTCTTGCAACACGTCTTGATCTCCCGTAAACTTTGTTTGGTACGAAAACCGGCGCATATCCCGCTTGATCCACGCCGTGAAGTCCATGAGGCAAAATTAACTGTTGAACTTTACGTGCTGCCATGTATTTTCAATCCAGTTTGAGCATTTTATTTAGTCCATAGAGATTCTTTTCCTTCATCATTCTGTGTCATTTTGGGCTCCAATTTAAAGGTTTTTCGTAGCTAGAGAACTGTTTTCAAACTCGCCGAATCGGATTGACAAAACTGACTGATTTGGTCATGTGATAAGTTGATGACGTAGGGACTGCACAAGTTAGGATAAATTAATGTTTTGATAATCATAATAAACACGAGATTTTCCTTTGTTCTACTTACTAGTTTCTATTATACAAATAGAGCGTGTCTGTCGAAGAACTATAAATACAATAACCTATTTATGGCGTCGAAATATGCCCTGATATTTCGTTCGCGGACATTATCTGATCCGAGAAGAGAACAGCTCCCGAGAGCGAAGGTCGAGGGAAACTGTGAGTTTCGCTGAGGATCAGATAATGTCCACGGCCAAATATCAGGGCATATTTCGACGCCACAATTGTTGGTTATTGTCATTATCATCCTTCGAATATGTTCTTTGACGCACGCTTATACGCTCACAGGTGTATTCGCTGATATTTCCCGCTCGCGGAGAGAAAATATCGTGTCACGCGACGCATTCAACCAATCACGCGCGAGAGCAAATATTTGATGGGTTATAATGCCTGATAGTTTGCCACCGCAGAAGAAAACTACCACGTTACGTGATCGCTTTTGGCCAATGAGCGCGGGCCAAACGTTAACTATACCGGCTGATAGTTGACGAGGAGCATAGCTCCGATACAGAAACGGAGAGCGAGTAGTCTAATTGTTTCAGTAGAGTAGTTTTGAAATTTTGACGACTTGGCAGCCATTGTTTTGCTTTTGAAAACGGCTTTTTCGCTCCTCACTATCTACCACAGAATACATAGTGAGTAGTTAGCCAATTAGATTGCAGGATTCGTGATAGAACACTAGTTGGTTTCTACTAAATCTCCATAGAAACAAGGGAAATGTTTTATATTTCTTAAATGCAAAACTGATGAACGCTCTGATTGGTCGATTGGTATGTGCTATCGGATTACAGATGCTCAAATGACGTCGAGCATCGCACGAAATTATTATTTTAAATTTCGTTTGTGGCATATTGTTGTCTATCCTCTAATATAGATACACAGATATCGTGGCAAAAACAAACAGCAATAACTATTTAAAAAAGAATAAGAACAACCATATGCTGCGTTACGTTCCATGCTAGCAAAGGTTCCTTTTCATCCCTTTCTTTTGTAATCGCTTCGCTAACTGGACGAATAAAATTATAAAAATATACAGTACGAATGCTTGTGTAAAATATTTGCCGATTTAAATTTGAGCCCGCTATCATACCGCGCACCTGCCGACGTCAAACATTAGTCTGCATACTAATTACAGTGGGATTCACTTTCTTCTCATTGGTCAACCCGTCCAAGCTGGACAAAAGTGTTTTCGTGTCGCTTAGTAACGCTAACGCATGCGCGACAAACAATGTTGCGACTGAGAACAGAGGTTATTTCCCCCCGCCAGTTTGCGCAGCGAGTACAAATAAAGGTCTCCTAGCAGGGAAGCGTGACGTACTGGTCTTTTGTGCAACTATTGAAAAAAATGGTGTTATTCCTAATTATTATATGGCAAGACACTCTCAATGTCAAATCCAGTGTTCTGATTGGCTGGTGCTCGGTCGGGATTTGCTGTACGGACCGTTACCATGATAACAGTCACAATTCCCATATTTTGGTCTAAGCTCAGGAAATTGAAAACTAAAATCAAGGTAAAATAGAGATAACGATGCAGTGTTAGAGCACAAACATCGTAATAATACAGTTTTTAAAAGAGAGAAAGCCGGTCCATCAAAAATGTGTCCAGTAAATATAATTATAATATTCAATAATAATTCATAAAGCAGCTATCCAATCTGAAAGCACTATTCAGGTCACATGCATTGTCATATAAACTGGATACAAGTTCCATCAAACTAAGAGAACGGGGAGGGCTTAAATATTCAGCAGGGAAAGGAAGGGGTTGATGAATTAATACAATGGTTAATAGATCTATTAGTATTCTGTATTTTTTTGGGAATACTAATATATATATTAACTATTCAGATATGATATTAACCAAACTTCAGAAATTACAGCTCATAAATACTATAATTCACAATGAAAACCATTTCATTTAACACACTACCAATAGTCTACTTTACATTGAAATTAATAGTGAAATTATTAAAGACTGCATTACTAGCAATACTTTTTACAGTGGTAGAAGATGTCGGTAAACTCAAACTAGCTAACACTTCGGACACATCAAACTCAAAATTACTAGAAGATGGCAAATCAATGCTAGCTAAACCGTCATCTGATAACTCAAACGCAAAATCACTAGCTTCAAAACTAGCATTATTCTGAAAATTACTAGCAAAGTCAAAGTTGCATTCGAATGTTGGAAAATCATAATCTTTCTGAACCACCTTGCCTTCCTTCTTGTCTTCCTTCTTTTCTTGAACAAAAGTAACGCGCGGCCCAAGAACGGCACTAGCTTGGGCTGTTTGTGTTGCACTAGGCCTCTGATATTTGAAAATAGCGTTAGATGTATGCCCAGTTCTTTCTCGAATAATCTTCTCCTCTCCATTTTTAAATAGTGCTGTAGCACAGGTAATGCGCAAACAATGTGATGTCCTACGAGGCAAATTCGCTTTTCCGCATAGTTTATCAGGTAAAACCTTATTTAGAGTACACAACCCGATTGCACTTTTCTCGTACCCCATACTCCCATCCCTTTTGGTCTGAAATAGAATGCATCGACGCTGCTAGCAACATCTTTAACTTTATCTAAATACGACGAGTAGATTGACTGTAAGCATGGAGTATGAATTTCGCCTACTTTATGACATTCATGTTTAATATACCGTGGCTCTTTCTTTAAGTATTTCAAGCCACTATGGAAAGTTTTAGAGGCGGTTTCATCAAAAATAATAAACTTATCTGAGACTTTGATGTTACAAACTCTAAGCATCCTATGTTCGTTTGATCTTAGTCCAAACAGTTTCCCATTATAAAAAAATAAACTGTATTAACTAAAGACTCCGCTGAATTGCTTCCCAGCAACTGCAGCTCCCAGAATTTGGCCTCCTCTTGGTCTGTCAAGTTATTTCTTTGCGGCATTTTCGTGTCCTTTTCAATCCCATGCTTGGATATCTGCGTCCAGGGCTCTTCGAAATGTTGAAAACCTAAAAGAAGTGAAATAGATCATTCAGTATATTTTACAAAGGGCATTACATTTACCGGCTCATGTCAGAAAAACATAATGGATATATAAAAATCAAAATTACCTTACTCTTGTTTAGAAGATTTACGGATTTTTCCGGTTTCGTCTCTTGAATGTGTCTATTAATGCCACACACAATTCCATGCAGTGTTTTCGGAGGATAGCGCTTTCCACCCATATTAAGGACTTCACCAACAAATTTCGTCATCCAAAAGTTCAGTGTATTCTATGGTGAGATTGACAGTGAGGTCCTCTATGTCTTCGATATTACTGCATGGAAATGTTAACGCTCCACTTGCTTGCGTTTCTTGTATTTCTAGGTACGGTTTCCTTTAACCAATATTGCTCTTCCACAACGTTTTTCGGCTTACGAAAGCTGCGACGCATCTTAACACTCCTTCGTTCAAAGCATCGGATGAATTAATTTCACTGCAATGTTTCTGCTGCAGTTCAAAACAATAGCCAGTTCAATATTTGTGTATTACATAACATCACATGAAAAGGCCTATTCATTCCCTTTGCCATTAATAAATGAACTGTTATGAACTATTGAAATGTCTTCATAATGCAATCAGCTTCTATTCAAAACCATGTAAAAGGAGCGGTTGAGTAAATTCTATAGAACAAAAGAATATCAGAAGTACATTCCAAAATCTATTCAAAACCATGTAAAAGGAGCTGTTGTAGTAAATACAATAGAAGAAAAAAATGTCATAAGTCATTACAATATTCGTGGCAATGTTGTATCGGATCTACAATGGCGAGCCGTTTCGGCGATACAACATCAGCACTCATATTGTAAATAGTACTTACAAACCTTACCTCCAAAATGAACTTGACCATTTGTTGTAAAAAAATATCATTGATGTACGCACTGTCAAACAGAAAAGGACAGGAAATAACTAGTCTAAATACAAGATAGATGTCCTGTCGCGTCAGGTTCTACAAAGTTTCAGAAGTCACCGTCCAGCAGAGTTCAATGTAGGGAAGAACCATTTTCGTGTTCACACGAGAATTGAGTGGGATCGAGCCTCGATCCATGCAGTCCAGTGGAAGTAGTAAAAATTGCAAGACAACAAGTCTGCCAGTGACTATCACCAGAGCCAGAAGTCATAATCCATATATTCAACAAGCAACAAGTCTAATCCTCTGCAGCCGGATTCCTTTGTACAATTATCGGCTGTCTTGAATATCAGTCAGCACCGGTCCAGTTTATTGACAAATTACAATCCCTCAATATAAACCAGAGAAGTTCTGAGTTCCACAGCCAACCATTTTTGCCGATCATGAACAAATATCAGGGATTGTCAGTTCCAGATTTTCCATGACCCAGTCAAAATTGACTAGGATACAAACAAACAGCATAGAACTGTCATCGCCGAAAGTGTCGTTTTTCAGTTGATTTAGTGGAAAATGTTCTTTTCTGATCGCTTTTTCTACGAATTCCACCTTTCATGCACTTAGGATTAGCAAAGTTTTCTAATTCTGAATTGATTCCGACATTGTATTTCCATTCATCTTTTCTATTGATTTACTATGTAAATTTAGGCAACTTAGGTATCTCAGGTTGTGTTACGGGGCGCGAATCACTTATGTTTTCATTCTTTGTTTATCACAAGTGCCATGTAATAAACTACTTATTGACCTCGCTCGGTCTTTACGGGAAAATATCAGACCTCGGACGTCTTTTATGTACGGACCTCGCTATTGTTCGATCCGTACTAACAAGACCTCGGTCTGATATTTCCCCTAAAAGATCTCGCTCTCGGTTAATAAGAAGTTAATATTTAGCCTAAAAGCGGAGCTCCCAATTATCTGAACTGAGGTGCGCCGCGCGTCGGGGTTGGGGGTTCGGGGTTCGGGCACGAGGGAAACCAGAAGTCAGCCAATTGTTGCTCCCATCCTACGTAGATGGTGCTTCGCTCGCGCGTTCGGCCCGCGCGGATCGGAAGCTCCGCTATTAAGCTTGTTATATTTGTTCGAGTATTAATTAAATTAGGCTGACTTGTTGTCGCATAGTTTCCATAAACAAAGCGAATTATAGGCATTTAGTAATAAGCATTTGAGAATTCAGTGTACCATCATTTATCTTTTAACTTAATTTACTATTTCTTACTCAGCCATAGTTTCAGCTTTTGCCAAACTAACTCTAATCGTAGACTACTGATGAGGTAATAGCACTAGAATGATATTTAATCAATATCCTGTCCTTTACTTTTAGAAAAATGGCATATGATATTAAGGCTGATTCTCGATGGCACGTTGTTGTAGTCACTTGGGAAAACGTGGAAGGTAAATATCAAGTCTATCTCGACGGTGTATTAAAGACAACGAATACTGGACTAGCGAAAGGCTTACAGGTTAATCAAGATGGTAAATTTGTCCTCGGAAATGACCAAGACACTTACGGAGGTGGCTTTGTCGCCAGCGATGCTCTTGTTGGGAGTATCACGCGAGTTAACGTCTGGGAATTCATATTATCAGAGGAACTGATCAGTTCCCTTGGCAAAACCTGCGGCAATGAGGTTGGGACTGCAGTTGCGTGGAAAGATTTTCGCATTCCTACGGCGGCTTATTTCGGCAACGTTCGTATGGACGAACCTTCAAGCTGCACCATATCTTAAAGTACCAATAACATGACAAAATCGATCCCATTTTTATTTCATTTAATTTAATTATAGGTTTCCCTTGGCCATTTTGTGCAATGATAAATGAATTTGGAGAGCGCGAACATAATTTTATATCGTATCGAAGTCAGGCATAATTGCCAAAATTAGGCGACAATTTTTATGCCGTTAAAGATATGCTAATCACATGCGTGACGTCACTAGGTCCTACATTTATATTCACAAAATTAAAACACGGCTGACTGCAAGGATTCTATTAGAACAATTATGGCTATCGTCAAGGTTTCTCAAAGTATTACATATTTAAATTGAAAACTGGCCAAAAATATGTTCGCGCTCTCCATGCAAAATGCACAAAATGAATAAGAGAAGCCTAGAATTTAATAAAATAAAACAAAAACGAGATCGAATTTTTTCATTTCATTGGCACTTTAGGATGCCGATGTCTGTACTTGAAAAGGAGAAAATGGGATCCGCGGGAACAGAGGCTTGCATGGGTACTGTACTGTACAACAGTGGCGTTGGGAGGGGGACACGAGGGAGGAGTGGGGATTGGGTGGGTGGGGCAGTTGGCCCCCCTCTGCCCAGTCCCAGAAGAGAGATTGACAGAAGTCATAAATGAAAATGTCCCATAATTCATCATTCCCCCCGCCACGCCCCTGCTATGCAAAGTGTGATGCCTGTCTTCTTTTAAGGAAGAATTACTAAAACCAAAACTAAACTGATTCATTTGTTAAAAGTCCTACACAAAGGAAATAACCGAGCCGATAAAATCTCTGGATTTTGTGGGGTTCCTATGAATTCACAGTGTTCACAAATTATATGTTGTGCGACAGTTGTATCTTTTACCAGTATCTAATTTATTAAGTCCGATTCAGCGTACGGTAGCCAAAAATGGGTGTATATAACCAGTCTCTGTTACTATGAAACGAGTAACAATAATGGTAGTTTAATCATTTTTTATTGTAGTGATCAAATAATCATAACATTAGTACTGCTTGGTTGAAATCATTGTACAGTAACCGACAACTCAAATCACCATCTCAGCAACCATAGCCTTAATTGCTGCAAATGTTTCGATACCAGTAGGAATGATCTGATTGGCCGGAAGTGCGAAACCATATCGTCCTTTATCTCTGAGCTCCAGTCCATAGGAATATTCAATCCCAAGTACACCAGTTGCCCAGTCCATCGTGCTACCGGAAGTGGAATCTGGCATAAAAAAGAACCATGCGATAGAGAACTCCCAATACTGTCCGAGCATAATGAATACTATGGGCTTGTAAATAATAATCCAGTTTCGCAGTCAAGAATTACCGTTGGATGCGATGACTACATACAAATTAACTCAACGTTTTCTCATTCTGATGTTAAATATTCATAAATACCAGCGGCAAGATGATGGGTTATTCACAACTCTGAGTATTGTTGTAGTTTGAACTTCTGCACCTAACTCGCTGGTATTTGTGAATATTTTACATCAGAATGCGACTAACGTTGCAATTGAGTAGTCATCGCGTCCAGCGTAATTCCTGAATGCAAAACGGGTCTATTGAATGCATCTGATCAAGAAGCTAGAACAGATACATACACGAGAAACATATATTTAAGTAATGGTCCAGATAAGAACTGTAGTAGAATCCATTGTTCTGTGGCAATGAGCCTCCCCCACATACGATTTTGCTTGAATATGCATTAAATGCTTTTGGAGGTATCTACAGTCTCGAAATCGAAAATAAAGTATTTTTATGCTATTGGCTATTTTTTCTGAGAAAACGCAGAGAAACCACCATGCAGCCAATCGGATATAGAGAAAACAAAGGATTTTTCAATCGCAAATTGGAGAAGTTTCCCCACACACGATATTCTTCGAAAGTTTGATCAAAAATAAATTCAAATCACAAAAAAATATCGAATGAAAATGCATTATTTCGATGGTTTCTATTGAATTTATAAGTATCAACCAATGAAATTACGAGAAAGAATAATAGAAAAATAACACTTTTAACATTCCTTGCCGTAGACACTACAGTTCTTATCTGGACATTACTTAAGCATTCCTCGGCCGAGTTCACAAAACTAAGTTAGTTACCTTTTCAAACAATCTGGGACTCCCTCAACATCACACAATTTAGTTTTCGATTTTGAGGGGACGACTAGTTGCATCACAGAAACATTCTTCAGGTTTGAACAATTTGGAAATCGATCATTACATCTAGGGTGTGACGATCCCGGGGGGGGGGGGAGAGGGGGGTACTCAACAAAGTTTTATACGGGGAGGCTCCGCCCCGAGGTCCAAACCTTTAACCTTTTATATTCCATTTTTGACAGGAAAGGTAACCCTTTCATATACCTTTTACTAAACGTTTCACTTGGGTAACCCCTTAAAATACTTCTATTCGAGATATTTTGAAAGGCCCTTTTAACTACCTAAATGACAGGTTTTCCTACTCTTTGCTATACTTCACTCGTCGAATCCCTACCCTTTTATATACCTCCAGCCTGAAAAGGTACCCCTTTCGGGCGGAGCCTCCCCGTATAGTCCATTACAGGGAGTACCCCCCCCCCCCCCCCCCCCCCCCCCCGGGTGACGATTGGAGATTTTCGTAATTTGAAAGATGATGTACATCAAATTGAGTGCTTTAATTGACAAAACATGTAAATTACAATAAGGTTGTCGTATTTGCCCAAACTGAAGTAAAAACGTTTAAATCATGGTTTACCATCTATTTTCCGAATATTGGCGCTCATATTAACATAGTAGACGTTCCTTGTATTGTCAGACTTTCTATTCGAAAATGTAAAGCCAGTTATACTTGTTACGTTCATGAGGATATTTTGTATTATAACCCACCGATAAATTTTCGCGTGCTCTCATTGGCCAAAATGGGTCACGTGGTACACTTTCACAGAGCGGATTTCAGCTAAACCACAGATCGAGTTGGAATTTAGCGCGTTGTCCGTCGATTCGTACAACCAAATTCAACAACCCCTTCGAGTAGTTTGCCTTCGGCAGTCGCTGTGTTAATTGAGATTCCACTCTCAGTTCAACTTTTACATATCTATATCCAAGCCAGTCTTAATGCAGTTCCACGCAATGGCAATAGGAGATATTGTAGTTGAGTCTACGAATAGCAGTTTCAGCGGTATTGACCCGAACGCCTCACTTCAATGTAATGAAGCGCTATTTAAACTGTGTATCTAAATTAGTCGTGCTTGTTTAGGAGGGTGTTGGTGTCGTGTAAGAATGATGGTTTCAATGGCGCTTCATTACATTGAAGTGAGGCGTTCGGGTCAATACCGCTGAAATTGCTATTCGTAGACTCTACTACAATATCTCCTATTCCAAGAACAGTCTACTTTTCAAGGCCAAAGTAGTTGTTCCCCAAACTTTTCCTTTCTCGTAGTCGTGGTTTTATGGGTGCAAATTATACTTTAAAAAGCTGAAAAACGACTAAAATCCGATTTCCGTCACTTATGAATACTTGATCTCAGCGTTTTCGGAATTTGAAAATTTCATAGTTGATCGATTGATATATAAATCTGAGAGCTTTTTAGGTCAAAATGCTTCGCAAATCTTCCATGTTCTCGAGTTCTGCAGATCACGGAATTAGTTGACCACTAGTAAGTGCTCACGTTTGTCAGCATGTCACTTTCTTATCCAATCACAACACAGGTAAAATAAAGACAATTGCAACCAATCAGCGTGCTCGTCAGGCTTCAAGATGTCACGAAGAAGCTATCAGTTTTCCCGCGCTTCCGCAATGTGTTTGATTTTCGGTGTCGAAAATTTATCTGAGTATTATAAAATAAGTAAACCCCTTTATGGCAGTTAATGTAGTGGGGAGTGTGTGAGGAGTAAAAGCAGGCCCCCACCAGCTTCAAGCTGTAATACTCAGCCTGCTATAACAAATAAAATATTTTTCAATTTATTTTTTTATGGCTTACCGGTATATCGGCCAACAATGTCCTTGAATGAGAGCTTATCCTCAAAATATCACAGTTGCCATCGAAGCTTCGCTTCTCGGGCAACTTACTTTTTCGGACCATCTCTCAGCCTCGGACATTATCCGCCGATATATCAGCCGCCAGAAGGCGTTCATTTACTAAATACAAATTACTTTTATTATTGTATTAAATATATATTAGAAAAAAAGAAAAACCACGAAATTCTCTTGCGGGTTCCAGAGAACGTAGCACATAGCCCCATGTACCCGGTTGTTCGAAGCTAGGGTAACTTTATCCCTAGGATAGCGCTAAAGCTGTAATTATATTATGTAGAGTTTACCCTCCGTTTAGCGATTTAACTCTGGGGTAGCGCTTACCCTTGCTTCGAACAACCGAGTCCAGATGTTTTGCGTAGTTCAGCTTTTGAATTGTGAAGGTAGTCTTCTGCTTAAAATGCCACTACGATCACATTTCCATATAGCGATGTTTTTGCGTATTTCTCAGGTAACGTTGCTATATCAGATTTCCTGTCTAAACCGTTTTTCGATATGACGACGGGAAGTCCGAATCCAAGTCCAAATTTTGAGTTTTTATATCCGCCATTATGCGAACCCGTTCCTGTGGCAGAGCTAATTATCAGCGGAAGTTACCTCATTTTACTCAATTCAACAATATGCGGGGCTACCTTAGCTTTCACACATGAAAACCTTCGCGCGGACGTAGAAGCAAACGTATATTTGTATTACTGTTTTTTCCACAACGGAAAGAAAAGAACGAAGTTTTGAATATAAATAATGCCTCATGTTGAGAACAAACCGCTGGATGAAAATCGCGAACTATTTGGAACACACTTCAATAATGGCGGACGTGATTTTGACGGTAAACTCTCCGCAAAATTCTTAGTGTAATTTGGCCCATTGGCAAAATATTTCACTGTTTTGAGTATTTCCGTCAGTTTGTCCTTTTGGAGGCAAAAAAAGGTAAAAAAAAAATGGTCGAACAGACTAAATACTTTTTTACCAAAGATTCTAAGTTAGATTGTAAGTTACAATCTTTGAGGAAAGTCTAGACGAGGTGAACGCTTCGTCTTTCCTAGCTATTACTAGCTTACATATCATTCGCAAAAAAATAACGTAGGCCGGTTTACTTCCTGAGGGTGTTAAGCAGGGTGTAGTCTGCTGATTTCAATCACCGCCCATCACATGAAATACAAACAGACCACATCAAAAAAAATATTTAAAAAATATGCTAATAAATGCAGACTTTTCCAAACAACTAAACCAAAGAAAACTCACAGATGATGATTGAAGAGGGTCCCGCTCTGTAGCTCGTCCTGTACCCTGCATTGTAGAGAGCTTGAACAGCTCGATCAGCGGCAGGTTTCTATAGAATAAAATGCGATAAAATAAATAGAATGAGCAATTTAAAAGTACATCAACGATATAAAAAACTCTGTCTTGTGTCAGACGGTCTGCGGATGGGATTAACCGCCTAACTGGTTAGCTCAGTTGGTAGAGCACAGTCTAGAGTGCGGGAGGTCGGGGGTTCGAATCCCGACCGCGTCCTTAGGCAGGGACGTTTATAAGCCGTTGGCCTTGTCTCCATCTACTTCTAATCAGTATTTGAAGGGGACGTGAAAGAACCTGTTGTACTACTCGAAAAAGAGCAAGGGATTGTCACCCGGTACAGCAGCCTAGCCATTGCACTCACCACACACTACATTGTGAACGACAGCTATTAGCGCCGTAAGCAGCCCGAAAAATCACTGACGAGATATGTCAGTAATAATATGTAAAGCGCCATGAGACTGTGGTGATATGGCGCTATATAAATATGACCATTATTATTATTATTATTATTATTATTATGTCTGAACACAATTTAACTGCCAACTGACAAATAAGCATATTTTAAACCGATAATTGAAGCTAACTGTTAGCTGATAAATTGAAGATCCCGGCTTTGAAATGCAACAAAAGAATGCTAATTCTCGAAGATTACCCTTAAAATGGTATTTTAACGCTTAAAGGGGCTATGTCATAGTACTGCGCATGTATCGAGAAATCGCTCGGTTGGTGGCTGTTAATTGGATACAAACAGTTAAACTTCCCTCCCTCGATGCTTACGGTTGAAAGGATTTTCACTATTTTCCCTGGAGACTGTTTATATACACTGTTTGTTGGTCATTTTTGCATATCTGCTTTGATTTTAAGCATCCCACATGGCCGAGAGGTTCGTTAGTTCATATCAAAATCAGTGAAATAGCTGTTTCCGGCCCGAAACTCGAACGTAAATCTATTCAGTACCGTGACACAGCCACTTTAACTATCAAATGGCCTAAATTTAAACTGTTAATTGACATTTGTATTCACCATCCAGACCTTCTTGTCATGGAAGCTGACCTAAACACGAATGTTCATTGACGTTTAAATTGATAAAACAATCAGCTAATCACTAGCCGTAATTCGTTAATTTAAAGGGGCTATGTCATGGTACTGCGCATGTATCGAGTAATCGCTCAGTTGGTGGCTGTTAATTGGATACAAACAGTTAAACTTCCCTCCCTCAATGTAGCTTGATTGAAAGGATTTTCAATATTTTCCCTGGATACTGTTTATATACACTGTTTGTTAGTCATTTTTGCATATTTGCTTTGATTTTAAGCCGAGATGTGGTTAGTTCATATCACAATCGGTAGAAATAGCTGTTTCCGGCCTGTAATGCAAATGTAAAGTCTATTACTATGACACAGCCTTTAAAGCAGAAAAATGACATTATTTTTCCCATGGTTCGGTTTCTTTGTTCTTTTCGGTTAGAGCTAGATTCCATCCGCCAGAAGGATGTAATCCCAAAATGCACTGCACTAAAATACTTCATTGAGAGCAGGAACTGGTGTCTAATGAAGTAACGCCTGCTAATCAAACAGCATGCAGTATAAAAGTTCTAAAAAAGCGGTTGTTGACAGCAAATCCCTCGTAGAGTAAGGGATAGTGACGGTTAGGGTTTCAGTTTACACATCCTCTCCGTTGAATTAACAACTATCCTTAAATGGAAAACACGCTTGAAATAATGATAATCGTAAATTCTAATGATATTCTTAAAACCAGAGAATACGTTCGTGGAATATATCTTGAAACTCATGCCCAGTTCCAAAGGCAGAGTGATTCTCGCCTTGTTCCCTCACACTTTCCTTGTACTTAGTTCTTTACGTAAGGAGAAGTAAATATTTAATGAGAACATGAATAATACGATATGAGTCCTGGGCGGAACTACTATACACTATACACTATACACTATACACTATACACTATACACTATACACTATACACTATACACTATACACTATACACTATACACTATACACTATACACTATACACTATACACTATACACTATACACTATACACTATACACTATACACTATACACTATACACTATACACTATACACTATACACTATACACTATACACTATACACTATACACTATACACTATACACTATACACTATACACTATACACTATACACTATACACTATACACTATACACTATACACTATACACTATACACTATACACTATACACTATACACTATACACTATACACTATACACTATACACTATACACTATACACTATACACTATACACTATACACTATACACTATACACTATACACTATACACTATACACTATACACTATACACTATACACTATACACTATACACTATACACTATACACTATACACTATACACTATACACTATACACTATACACTATACACTATACACTATACACTATACACTATACACTATACACTATACACTATACACTATACACTATACACTATACACTATACACTATACACTATACACTATACACTATACACTATACACTATACACTATACACTATACACTATACACTATACACTATACACTATACACTATACACTATACACTATACACTATACACTATACACTATACACTATACACTATACACTATACACTATACACTATACACTATACACTATACACTATACACTATACACTATACACTATACACTATACACTATACACTATACACTATACACTATACACTATACACTATACACTATACACTATACACTATACACTATACACTATACACTATACACTATACACTATACACTATACACTATACACTATACACTATACACTATACACTATACACTATACACTATACACTATACACTATACACTATACACTATACACTATACACTATACACTATACACTATACACTATACACTATACACTATACACTATACACATTGGACAGGTTGAAAGAACCGAGACTGAGAAAACACAATGATAAGGCATGTGTACGATAATTTCATTTAACAATAAACCAGGCAAACAATGCTTCCTAATTATTTATAAAAAGAGATATTGTTATGGCGTGCAACGACTGAGAAAACCTCGCCATTGTAAAAAAAATAAGCATTTTATCGGGCTTCCGCTCGTGGGTATGGGATTTATTTACCTCGGGTGCATCGAACCCTCGCTGAATAGAATTCACTCTTTTCACCTGGTGGCCATATTGGATTCAAAGCGAGGCGATCCTTTGTTTTTGCCAGGTGAGCCTCGTTTTGACTATCCCTCACTACGAGGCTGACCTGGTAAAAACAAAGGATTGCCTCGCTTTGAATCCAAGATGGCCACCAGGTGAAAAGAGTGAATCGCATAATCACAGCTGAATCGCACTAGTGCGTTTGCGAAATCAGCCGCTGATTGGTTGAGAGGAGTAGTGATTCAGAGTGGATCCCCACTGTAGACTATAAAATATAGACTATAAAGTAATCTAGCTTCTCGAATGCTTAGGCAACCTTCCAAGTGCGTCCATGACTCGATGCACGCATAGCTGTGTCGTTTTTTATTGGTGATGACATATAACATTCTCAATACATGATCTGAACTGAAGCGCGCGAAAAAATATCGTATCAATAAGCTGAACTTAAAAAGTTCTCAAACTGTTGTTTGAAGTAACCGATTTCTTAAATCCAAAATGAGCAAACAGATTCCGATTACTGAACATTGAAAACGCCGATCTGCACATTGACAATGCGTCACTAAAATCAAGACTGGAGTAGTTATCTGAGCCAGAGGTTTAGAATTAGTCGTTTTTTTCTGTGGAATGAACTGTCAGCCGAATCTCCTATTCTTGGTTTCAGCTAGCTAGCAGTTGCTGCTGGAATGTGCTTGGGACAATTTATAGAAGTAATTATTTCGCATCCAAAAAAATGACAATAAAATTATGTCGCTGTAAAATGAACTTGGTGAATGTGTAGCTTATTCAATATTCTATTGTTTGCATTAATATCAGTACACTAGAGAATCGAACATTTTAGCGAAATATGAGTTCACAATGTACTCCTCTTCGCCAGTTTACGAATCGGTATAAGTTTCAGCGGAATCATTGACATTATCGCCATGTTATTTGCTCAGATAACTCTTGACTGAATGTTTTTAATACTTCCCTTTTGCCTCTAAATGTTGAAACTCAGAAGTAAGTAGTCTTTCTGAATGTTTCATAGGACAGATATATAAACCGTCTCAACTCTTTCATTGCTATTAAAAGGCTCAGAAAATATATGAAGCTCAACATTGCCAAAATGTTCGATTAGTGTTTCCTCTAGTTGTTCAGTAAAAAAAAAATCGTGAGAAAAGAAGAAAAACTGAAAAAAATTATGTTCGACTGTGAACAAAATCTGACGTGAGCCTCTTATAAAGTATCTTCTGCCAAATGTAATTTCAGCAGTACAGCTGATGTAAATAATATATTAAAGAAGTAACGAAATATTTAACTTTTTTATCCTCGGGTGAATGAGGCTGATCAGGCCTCCACCAATATATGCTAATGTATCAGAGACTTATTCCACACATACTCCTTACTACATTCATATATTCTCTGCAATCAACGCTTATCGCACATGCGCAGAGAAAAACCCTCGGAGCATGCGTAAGAATCAACAAACTCAACTGACATGACACCGCGTCCGGTAATCGATCTCGGGCCACAGTGGTGAGAGGCGAGCGGTTTTACGCGCTGCACCACCCATTTAGTGGCCGGTCGAATATTATCTTGCCCAACCCGTACCGTAATTTCTCTCATAGAAAAGATATCCAGCAATTCTCAGAAAGCAATATCAGCTTACCACTTTGGAAACCCACGCAGGAGGGTACGCCCTCTTGTAGCCCCACGGAGTCATCCACAGCTGGCTGTAGGCGTGAATGTCCATATAGCCAATAAGACTTTTCCTGGTCTTAAAAAGGTACTTCGCCACGTTAAGGGCTTCTATCTCAGAGAAGGGTTTAGTGCCTGGATACGTATCACTGCAGGGGTTGGAGCTCGTCCCGATACCTGAAACGAAAAGAAAGCCTAACATTAACAACTCTCAATGTTGTCACATCCTGAAATTGTTATACAAATTAAACATTTAAAAACTTATTTTTATCAAGATAAAGTACTCTAAAAGTTATTTTGAGTGTATTTCCTACGATGTGTATAGACATTGAAGTTATTGTTGACCAATTGAGCTGATTTTCATCGTATGTCTTCCCATGACAAACACAATGATTCGTACTATTGTTGGGTAAAAATACAAATACGCATGCATGATATTTTATAGTCAAAATAATCAATGATATGTACAAGAGTGACATTATATCACTTGTGACGATCGTATGACTGAAGAAAAGTGGTTTCCAATTTGGCAAATAATGCGCCTTGCGAGTGATTAATATTCAGTCCTTGTAAAGGCTGTTTTAAACAAAAGTTCACCAGAGTAAACGAAAGTCGAAATTCTGAGAACTTTCCAGCTGCGTATGTAAACTAAACCAATGGAGGGAGGCGTGAGTTAAATTTATCAGATGTAACCCTATCCATAATCTTGCTATCAATGGGCAATATAGTAAGCTTTGTGTATTCGACTATTCAAAGAAAATAATCCGACCATAGGCTTTGGTTATTAGGTGTATGCAAATTGATATGCTCACACATGCGAATCACTACTGTTCTTAGCAATAGGCCATTTCTTGCTACGTATCATTTGAGAAAATGTAAAGAATATGTTTAAAGGGCACACCTCCCATGCCCACTCATAGTCAGTCTCACTTAGGAGCTATGCCACACTCGCAAGATATGCTGGGAAGCTTGTCCATATTTTCTTCGCCATTATAGTGAAAGTTCTGAACGGTTCCTAAGATATATCTTTAACAGGTACCTTTAAACCAGGTCACATTCCCTTTCATTTGACAAATAGAAGATAGTCCTCCTTGTTATATGTACCAAATAGAAGATAGTCCTCCTTGTTATATGTAACAAATAGAAGATAGTCCTTCTTGTTATATATAACAAGGACTTAGACCTCCTTGTTATGCTGGGAAGCTTGTCCATATTTTCTTCGCCATTATAGTGAAAGTTCTGAACGGTTCCTAAGATATATCTTTAACAGGTACCTTTAAACCAGGTCACATTCCCTTTCATTTGACAAATAGAAGATAGTCCTCCTTGTTATATGTACCAAATAGAAGATAGTCCTCCTTGTTATATGTAACAAATAGAAGATAGTCCTTCTTGTTATATATAACAAGGACTTAGACCTCCTTGTTATATGTACCAAATAGAACTAGATAGTCCTTGTTATTAATATGTAACAAATAGAAGATAGTCCTTGTTATTATGGGTATTCAACAACTTTTCAATATCTCGATAGTGCAATATTTTTAATAGTACAAAAACAAGTTATATTGGTTCTATAATAGAACTTAATACACTTGTTTGTCCTGCTCAACATTTTCAGCCAATGAAATCACGAGTTTTTAGGGTGCTCCCATAGTTTTGTTACTATTAATAGGATAACGCAGGAGTGCTGCTGGCGTTGAGCAGTATTACCTCCCCATTTGTAGTTCCAGTTGCGATTTGGGTCAGCGCCAATACAGTTTCCATTAAATCGAGATCTCGTTTTCCTCCACATGCGATTCTGAGATTTAAAGATAAACACAACTCAATCATGTGATATTCGATGGTCTGATGGGATAATGTGATGATTTTGAAAACAATACTTTTTTTTGCAGGACAGTGAAGTTGGTTACAATTCCTTACAACAAGAAAGTAATCAGTCATTGGATTATCAGTATTTTCCATTATTAATAACATTATATAGACGTACCACATGAGAAACCTACTGCATAGACCTAGATACAAATATCACGTAAAAGCGCCTAAATATCTATCCAGAAATCCCCCCCCCCCAATATAAATATCTCGATTATATTATCACAATTTTGACTAATTTTGACTCAATAGATGGTTTGCACTCAATCCCGAGAGATTCAAATGACAAAGGCCATGGCGGCCATGTTGGTGTACAGAACAAAAGAAGCTAACGAGGAATCTATTGTTACCTGTACACCAACATGGCGGCTATGACTTCACGTGCAAAGGGTCAATAAGAACAAACGTTTCATAGCTAACGATAATTGATTCGAAGCATGAGTGCTGCCTCCACATAGCCCTCTGTTGCTGGTCTCCAAACATCGTTACGAGTAATGAAAAACTCTTTCGGCTGCTGCGGCAGATGATGGCTGTATGAGTACCAGTTTCTTTACGGCTAATGACCGAGAAAATAAGCATAAAACCTATAAGAAAATTCTAAATAATTTTTTTTTTCTAAATATCTAGAATTTTTCTAAATATCCTAGAACCTTCTTAATATTTAAAAAAGTATCCTGATATTTGTATCTAGGCCTACTACTGCAGGATCTTTGAGTGAAATGATGGAAGAAGTCGGTCTATTCAGGATGACAAACGTAACTATTATCGAGCTATTGTCATCATTTTAATGTTTAGGAACATTTCGAATTCTTAACACACCGCCATGGTTAGTGGCACTTAGGCAAAGCCACAATGTTTCAAATTTTGCAAACAATTAAACCAGCTGGGCCCACCAACCTCGCATTCTTGGTTCCACCTTAGGACTCCGCAATGGGATTCACATGTGGTATTTCGGCATATCCATTGTTTCAGTGGACTATAAGAGTTGGATACCTAGTATATTATTTATACATTGTATTGAATGAATTCTACATACTTACACCATTATGAGTGAATACGTATCCATCAACGTTTAACACGGGCATGATGACGAAGTCCATCTTGTCAAGCATCGCCGTCACGCTAGCATCCGAACCGTATTTAGACAGGATCTAAATGGAAACAAATTGAACATTGAACACGAATTAAAATAAGAACAAGCACGCATGTATGTTGAAATTAGTTCAAGGGTGACGTGAAGCAGCAAAAATACGACGAAAGAAAGGGTGTTCCATGATTCTTGAATCCTTCTTTGTCGCTCTCTTAGTTTCCGCTTGTGGGATGGATAATAGTTATTTAGTACATAGGTTATTTAGTACATAGGTTATTTAGTCAAGGACTCCTCCGCTATTTTTGGCGGCTTTATATCGAAAAAAAAATTCAAAGTTACCCAGATTTCATTTACTTTTTGCGGAAGTTAAAAAGAGAAAGTGCTAAAATTGATAATTCATTTTCTCATTTTAATTTGAAACCAAAGATTAGCGTAGAATTAGCTGGCACCAAGTTTAACTGCTTACACTTCTGTTTGGACACTTACATGACTTTAAATTGTAGTTTTGATGGTCAGGAGATTAAAATCGAATTAGTCGTCAGCCTTAACCTTTGTTTAGTCGGGAAAAGAGTTATCAATACAATAAATTAAAGTAAATAAACAGAAATTAGCCAGAAAGATGTGTATATAATATCGACCTCATGACTTTCAAGACAGCTATATTTAACAATTATACTATGATCGACGTTTATATCGGCTGATATATAGCTGACGAGGAGCGTAGTGATCGAGTTGTCTAATTGTTTTAGTAGAAACTAGCTAGTTTTTCAATCTGAAACTGAAACAATAATTTATTTTTCTGTTGTAATTTAACGACTAGGTGGCTGCTTTTGAAAACCAGCATTTTCGATAAGTACTCACTATATCTATCACAATAGATAGTGAGTAGCTTAGTCAACAGATTGCAGGACTTGTGATACAACACTAGCTGGTTTATACTTAAACCTCGTATAATTGTCAAAAGAAGTTGTACAAACACCAATATACATTTACCTGGTTAAGCATATACATACACGTCGCCTGGGTGACCCACTCACGTGCATGTATACCGCAGTTTATGAAGAACGTCTTTCTGCCTGATCCTGAGCTAATCTACAACAAGAGTCGAGCAACTATCTAATTAGCTCATAGATGGTGCACTATTTAGGTACGTTTTTAATCAAGCTTTAGGGCAAAGAGTATAACAAATTAATTAATATCAGTTCGGTTAAATTACTTGATTCGTCATTCGCTGATTACAGAGTGCACTTTTAAGTTGATGCTAAAAGCATGTGTGTTTTGTGAGCGTTGATGGAGCCGTACATATGTGTTGGGTACTGATTTTTGAGACTAGTGGCAATAAATACAAAAATGCAACAATGCAACAATCCAAACACATCAACACAAAACAAAACCAATATATATTAAATGTGTAAATGCAGAAATACAGAATCAGTCAGTAAATTAAATTAACACTGATACATAATAAATACATACATGAAAAAACACGAAGATTGGATTTATAATTCTTTCATTTGATTTCAGTTAGTAATGTGCATACAGTACGATTTTACAATATACAATTTATTTCAATTTACAAAAGACGAATTTATACATTTCGTTGAAAAGCCGAAGCCAGAGGCTTATGTGGCAGAACGGTCATTGAGAATTAATAGATTCAGCTATTATTTTACAAGATGGGTGGTAAAGGAATCAAGTAAAATGAAAGATAGAAGGAAAAAATAAAAATAAAATAAAGAAACAAGACAAAGGACAACAACAGCGACGACGACAAATATTCATTATATAGTTCACACAGTAAATAGAATGTTCACACAATAAATAAAATGTGTAAGTATGTGATAGGAAATATTATTTAAATAGAAAGAAAGTATTCTTTTAACTTAGATCTGTAGTTATATGATTTTTTAACGTAAAGATAGAGGAAGAGAGTTCCAAATAGAGGCCGGGCCTAGACAGCGAAGAGAAGGAGATATTTGAAATAATGAGTATGGAAATCAGATTTTTTCCTGGTAGAACAGTGGTGATATTCAAAATTAAAATTAAATAAGTTGGAAATGGGACGAGGTAACCTCTTGTTAACATGAAGGAAGACACAATTTGCATATGTCATAGTTAAAACTTTGATGTTTCCAAGAAAGATTTTGGTGTATAATAATTCCTACGAATTTAGTTTGCTCAGTTCTTCCAATTTTGACATTATAAAAGTGTATCTTAATATAGAAGATGATACAATTTGTTTTGTTGGGATGTAAAATGAGCTTATTGGCAGCGGAACGTTGTATTGCCCACTTTCGATACAGCTTCGCTTGTCACGCACGCTTCGCTTGTCACGTACAAAAGGTATCAATATGAAGCCCTGGGATAATAGTTTTTTTTAGAGAATGGAGAAATTTAATTTAACCCGGAGACACATATTGAACCTTTGTGCATGACAAGTGAAACATATATACAAAGTTTGCTATAATTGCTGACCAAGAACATACGGCGCTATGATTATTATTACGCCATAGCCTTCTTATACCTTGATCGCCTTCATTTCCCTGTTTTCGTAGGAACGCCCCACGCTGAACAGATTGGCCAATCGTGGGTGCCTGTTTACGAGGTTTTGCATTTCGCTGTATATCTGCAAAATTCAATTATTTATGATTTATATATTATTCAATGACTTTATGATTTATCAAATCCTTCGCAAATAAACATCTCTAAACGACAGTTTATTACTATTTATAATATAGATACGATAGTACGCGCGCTCTGATTGGCTAAAGAGCCATGTTTTATCAGAGTATATAACATGATTTACCGTGTTTTATTGTTTTCAACTGGCGGTTTCATTTCATAGCGCGTGTAGATATAGAAGCCTTAAATCCATGTTTTATACTATCCTCGAGTTTTAAACCTGATAAAACACTGCTGTTCGATTATTAAACAGTACATAAAACACTCTGGTCATTTGAGAACAGAAGAGAAATGTTGAAAGCACGGCGCCTTCGGCTTGTGCTTTAATATTTCTCTCATGTTCTCAAATGCCCATCGTGTTTTATGACAGTATAAAACATGGCTAAGGCTTCTTTATTTTTTAAAGAGTAGGTACGAGTACAAATTATATAAAACAATTAGAAGTCTAGGAATTATACTTCGTATATTCGTACGTCATGAAGTCCTCACGGTGATAAGGGAATCTTGATTTGTCAATTGAAGTCAAATAGATGTTTTCTGGCATAACAATCACCAGACGTTTCCACTCTACATTTATTAAAAGTTATACTATCTATAGAATGCTATTTTGATATGCAAAAGGAGGGTAAATTTTCGTTTTCTTAATAATGATCTCTTGGTCTGGCTTTTTCACAGTCAATTTCATTTGGATGAAATGTCAGTTATTTTTGTGTTTTACTTGTTTTACTTTATAGTGATAGTTTTATTTATACCGTATTTACCTCCTTGCTTTATCCTGTTAGATCCCGGCATAAATTAGTAATATATTTGAGAAAACTTTTTTTAACTTTAGCCTTTCTATAAATAAATTAAATTAGATATTTAGACGTATCTTAATTTATATTATTAACTTAGTGATTGCTTTCTCGTATCCATTTACATAGTTTCCTTGCCTTATCTTGTTAGATACATAACAATTAGTAATACATTGAACTCATGAATATGGCCCAACCATGATGCTTAGCGGCCTTTTGTTTTGTTCATTTCCGCTTTGTGAAATTATCAAACTAAACAGGAAAACTACAACAGAAACTTTCCAGAAACAGATTAGTACAGGTAACCATACGGTTTCGAGTTCAATTTAGGATTAATTCACACGAGTATATTTTTCAAATATCTCAAAATTGCGTGAGCCCGCAGGGCGAACTCAATTTCAGATATTTGAAAAACATATGAGTGAGAATTGATCCCAAATTGAACGAGAAAACGTATGATTACTTATTAATTATATACCTTTTTTTTTAAATAAACAAATTTAATCTTGTTTGTAATTGCACTGAATTAGATTTGAACTGCACTGCTCTTAGCCATTCAGAATCGAGAATTGTTTAAATGTATATGATTAATATTGAAACTGTAATACAAAACGACAGGATTGCAGTGATTTTCAAGAGAACTTGTACAAATATGAAACAGACTTTTCAACTGTGTGAAAATGGCGATCATAGTGCGCAAATCATTATTTCATTATACTTTTTAAACTAATTTGCACATCACTCTCCTTGCCATTAGTTATTTTAAGACCCACACAATGAGTAAAATATTGAAGCCCAATTTACACGAGAAGCATTTTGTGCCGGTAACGCGTGCCTAAAATTATCGGCACGGCACCCCTAATTTTTTGTCGTGTAAATGGAAATGTTCCTGGTATACATTAACCTGATTTTCAGACTGTCGAGGTCGTCCGCTCAGGAAGTGAGCGGACGACCTCGACAGTCTGAAAATCAGGCTAGGTATACATAGGAGTGCCCGAAAACCTAGGGCTTCTGAGACAATGTGAAAAGGTAGTCCCGGCCCGCTTGTTTGGAGTGCCGTGCCCAAGTTAGGAGTGCCGTGCCCAAGTTAGGAGTGCCGTGCCCAAGTTAAGAGTGCCGTACCCAAAATATTTGTCGTATAGACCTGCATTTAGTAATTTTAACTTAGTTCAACTTCTCGTATCATTTTACACCATTTCCTTGTTTATTTGTCCTCTTCCAATATTGTATCAATTTCCTATTTCTCTGTTTTTGTGTTTTTATTATTTTGTTTCGAGAGGAAGAATACATTTATTGTACGTAATAGGTAACACCCTCCTTAATTAAACTTTACACTACATATTACAGTACCTGGTCCAGGGTGTTGTAGCGACCGTAGTCGAACCCAGCCCTCCCTGCTCGAGCTGGAGGATTTTGAGTTGAGATGAGCGCATCTACATCCGGGATGGAGATAGTAAAAACTATACCATTCGCTTGAAGGAGCTTCGCCAGCCTTGGGTACAATGCCGTGGTTACACGCATGTCTACGTTGCCTCCCACATGTGAAGGGTGGGTCCAGAAATCAATATCCAATTTCTACAAATATCATGGCCCTGATATTATTAGGAACAATATCCTGAATGTCCATAAATTTCATACATATTTCTTGTATTTTTCGTTTTAGTTATATATGATGAATTACAGTTAACTTTTTTGAAAAGCAATAATTATAATAATATGTATGCCTTATTCGAGATTTTGGCGTCTGCATTCACCGATACATTGGAGAGCTTTAGCACCAGACAATTGTCACAAGCCCGAGAGTAGACTGGAAGGACGTTTTCGTTAAAAAAACTTCCTAACATTAGTGCGCGTTTCCAGCCGATCAACACGTGTCACGGCAAGTTCCTTGTTTTGACATTTGTGAGTGACGTTACGGATGTGATGACGTCCAAACACACCAAAAAAGGGAACTGATTTGACTTCCGGTTGCCGTCCGCGACTCACGAATGTGTGGTACTTAAAGTGCCTATAACCCCAAAAAATTGTTTTTTTGAATTGAAACTTTAAACCATTATTTAGAACTTAAGGCAAAAATAGGAGGGTAAAACTCAACAGTATTTTTTTTACGGCGTTTCAAAGTTGAGAACCAGAACATGTGGCCGTCAGTTTTCAATTCCCTTTGGGAGCCTGGAGACCAGTGGCCTGTGACGTGTATGTAGTCGGGCGTTCGTTCAATCCCATACAAACGTTTTTCCTTTTTGAATTCTTTTTCTTATTCAGATTTTCCAACTCCTTTGAGAATTCCAAGACAATAGTCTAAATTAAAGGAACAAAAGAAACCGTGCAAAGGATTCTGGTAGTTGTAGTAAAATGCGCCCGATTGACGTCATAATTCCAGGCCCTCACCAAGACTCGCGCTGACTTCCAACTGGAAACAGGAAGCCCAAAACGGGTGTTTTCGCTAACTTTCACACCAGTAAAATCGTCGAAGTTTAGTTTTTTCACTTTTATTTTTTCGAATTCTTTGTCAGGGAGCTATACAGAATAGACGTCAAAAATATTTTTTGGGGGGTTATTGGCACTTTAAGCTGTCTGTAATTGAAAGTCGCGAAATTTAAACACCAATATATATGTATATTATAATTTTCATACAACAAGTAAACGGAAAGCAATTTACAGATTCATATAAAATAACTGAATTGTGAATATAATTCAAAAGATTTCAAATGACACTAATTTAGTTCATGCTCTCAAATTAAAAATAATACTACAGGGTGTTTACTATTTTCCCGCCATTTTGGAAGTTGACTGGTGGCAGGAGCTGCTGCTGCTTCTGCTGGACTCCTGCTGCTAGTCATCGTGGTCGCAATTTTTATAATTTTCTGGTCAAGACCGTCGCCATGTTGTTTTGGAGTCCTTGTGTTTAAATGATTTACATGATTTCGAATAAATCCTTGGAATTTTCAACTTAGTGCCTTTAAGAGGTATAACATCGACTCAGTGTAGTCTTCTAGAACAACAAAACTAAAGAAGATATTTGTACTTACTGCGTTTTCAGTCAATGATTGCAGATAACTTAGCTGTGCCTTGTTCGTAGGGATTGCGCGAAGTACTCGGCCCCTGAAGAGTAAATATGTTCAAATTGCTCACAACACTCAAGTAATTTATTAAAGAGACTGCTCATCAATAGTTGAAAAACATAACTATATCTCATTATTAAAATAAGACTCCACTCCACCGAAATACCCCCACACACCCCCACACACCCCCACACACTCCCCCACACACCCCCACACTCCCCCACACTCCCCCACACACCCCCACACACCCCCACACACCCCCACACACCCCCACACACCCCCACACACCCCCACACACTCCCCCACCCTCCCCCACCCTCCCCCACCCTCCCCCACCCTCCCCCACCCTCCCCCACCAGGCTATTATATATTGTAGCTGCGATTTGAAAAACAATTAACGCGAGATCAAAGTCGCGACATGTCGTTTTCATTATAAATTACATTTCCGTCAATCATACAAAGTGAGAGGTGTAAGTTAACTGTGACCGCCGGATGTGAAAAGGTATCAGTCTCTCCGGCGTCAACATCATGTGTTTATTGTTTCTTTTTTGGTCACCTTTTATTGCTTTTCTTATTCAGGTTTTCTAAAATATAGGATGAGCACATAGTTCCGTTTCAAGTACATATTAGCTTGAGTTTTCACGTTGTACCAAAATGTGTCTGACTGCGTGGCATTAACGCTAATATTTGTTGACGTCATCCTAGGTGTTCGGGGTTTGCCCCTTCCGCTTTACGTAATTGACAGAAACCCAATGCAAAGAACATGTCGCAACATCGTTTAAAAACAGTAGTAATTGAAATGACGATTTTGCAAGATTAAACCTTCGGATAGTTTTTGTCATTATACAGTTGCCGAGTAACTAAAGTGAAGCATTCACTAACTACTTTGTCATAATACTATTTCCTCCATCATTGATCGCAATTAATGTAGAAAAAGTTATATTAACTGTACTCAGGAGTATATTACAGAGGAGTGTTCCTCTTCCCACATTATATTGTCACACAACACTGTAGACGGTAGAGTTATGTCCCGCGAGAAGAAACAAAGTCCGTCACTTTTAACCAATCAGGATGCACTGAAAAATTTATGAACATCCGCAAAGTTTTGAGTACTTCTGTGAAGAAAATTTTGGTTTAAAGTGAATACTTTATGTTCTACGCTTGTTTGAAATCGTGTAAATGTGACCTTTTCTGACCCATGACCGCATAAGTAAAAGCCTGGGTCGAAACCTGGGTAGACGTCATCTTGACGTCATATAATTAATTCGGCTTTGCAATCATTTGAAGAAATACTTAACATGTTGACTAAAATGACTTTTTTCTTTACGAACAACTCAGAAACTGTGTATATTTTCTATGCATCGATGTTGTTGTAATAAAAAGGCGCCATGGAGATTAATGCATTAATGAGATGACGTCTACCCAGGGTTCGATCCAGGCTTTTATTTACGCGGTCATGGGTCAGGAAAGGTCACATTTACACGATTTCAAACAAGTGTAGAATATAAAGTATTCACTTTAAACCAAAACTTTCTTCACAGAAGCACTCAAAACTTTTCGGAGGTTCATAAGCTATCAAAATTGCAAAAGGGCGATAGGCACTTTAAAGCATTGTTTGTGTATGCATATATCTAAACAGTTTGTGTCTGAGAAGTTTCCCACATATTGTCTTTTCGTTAAATCAGATGATTATTGTGATTTACTAGGTATTACCGAAAATCGGATTTGCAGTATAGATTTACTGGTTCCTGGCTCACTTATCAGTCTACACATACACCATGTGGCCGGTCGACTCGACTTTCTTGAAGCATGCCACGACACGTAACTTCACGAGATATCCCGCTATCATTTCTTATTAAAGTTCATAATTTCAGGCTTACTAAAACATCTCCTAGAATAATGTGGTTGTTTACATAAGCTAATAAACGAGTATATTCACAAGATTAAAAGCGTACGTAGTTACCTTATCTGAAGAACTCATAAGCATGTAGTTAATAAAATACCGTTATCTCTCTTTATGATTCCAGAAAGTAATTGAAATTGTGTGTTGATTCGATACAAGAGACTTTCGATGTACAATAAAAAATTGAATTCGCTTTAAGTAGTCCGTTGCATTATATCGAAACCACTTATGTTTGATTTACGTCTTTGTAATTTTATAGTGATTACATATACATGATATTAATGGTTCTCATTCGATTCAGTTGTCTGCCGGAAGCCGCTTTCTGAAAGCAAGACGAAACAATTTGATCAAATGCATTCAGCAATATCATTAGCGGCATTTTTCGTATTGAAGCTCAAGTTTAAGCACTCGTAAAAAAGTCAACTCTATGAACTAATGACAGCAATACATACACCGTTGTTTTGAACCTGTTTTGAACTAGAAGTAAATGCTATTAAACGAGAGTTGATAGATACGGTATACTTACATTGGCCCGCCGTACGCCCCAAGGGCGAAAAGTAGAACGAAAGCAAGAGATTTCATCTTTGTATCACGGCTATCCCAGCTCCACGGTAAGTGTTATAAGCGATAAAGCAGTCGAAGTTAAAATCTGCCTTATCGGTAAATAATTGAAGAGGTGTTTCAACTCGTTATGCAGTCGGAGTTTTAATCTCTTTTCAGATTTTAGGTTGCGTTGTCATTGTGAACAATAAGTAGTGACATCTATCCCTCACGGCAAGGATGGTGTTGATAGAGCTTGAAGTACCCCTACAGCGATTGGGAAAGACGAGCAGAGAGTGTAACCAGATGCTGGCCGCGTTTGCCCTTATAAGAGGTCCAAGTGGCCTGAATAAACAAGTATGTATAGCTGCATGTTTCGTCTTGTTCAGAGTTAATTGCCTCAAGGGATTGATAAAATGAAGACATTCTTTCGTGAAGTATATTATTAATCCTAGAAAAAGCCATAACGTTAAAGAAAAAAAACACGTACTGAATTTTACCGGACCTGAAACAATCATAGGGGCTGATCAAAATCATGACCCGGCTAAACCACAGATCGAATGGTAATTTAGCGTTACATCATCTGCCCTCAACGTAACACGATTTCCTTTCCGCTCGTATGGTTCGATGCAATTTCCTTAAATGTATACCACTTAGCCACGCCTTACACCGTCTGCTTCTAAAAAAAAAAGTAGAATAATAGACCTTTGCCATGTTGCATCTCAAGAGAATAAAAACATGCTATCGGAGGCAGAGTGTGTTGCCAAAATGGCCCCTGCGTGATAAAAGTCTTTCATTCATAATTTATTTACCATATTAGGGAATACATACAATATGATACAATACAATTTATGATACATTTTAAGCTATACAATTTAATACGATGCAATTTAACAAATGGTAATAAAAAAAAAGAAAAGAAAAAATATGGATGGCTGACTGACTTTCATGAGGCTTGAAAGCGCCAGTCACCAGATATATAGGATTGGTAGAAAGTTAATTTTGGATGGTGGGGTACATTTGTAGCTGTGGCTTAGTCTGAGTGATTTCTTCTGTTATTAGTCATTTGCTGAAGAATTTAAAATATAGCTTTTGAGTTTTCGTTGGAAGATGTAGATTGATTTAGATGTGATATCTGGATCAAGTGAGTTCCATAGTGCTGAACCGCTATGTCTTAATGTTTGTTGTCTTGTTGTGGTTCTTACTTCGGTGACATGAATTTTGCCGGCACTCCTTGTATTATAATTATGTATATCTTCGTTCAGTGTGAAGTAGTTGATAAAAACAGAAGGGAGTGAATTAACATTATACATGAAGCATTTGTAGACAAAGCAACCTTTTTTATATTTATTTATGCCAAAGACGTCGAGTTGTTTTAACTTATGGTAGAGAGGCTTAGTGTGTTCCCTATAACCAGCGTTATCTATAATTCGGATTGCACGTTTTTGAAGCTTTAATGTTTTTCCTAATTTTGTAATATAACAACTTGCCCAAACGATGTTGCAATATTGTATGTATGGAAGAACTAAAGTACAATATAGTTGACGACGAACTGGGACTGAAATAAAGGCTTTCACTTTATTAATAACTCCGATTGACTTGGCCATTTTCAGTGCAACATGATTAATATGGGGTTTCCAGTCTAGATGTTGGTTTATGCGAACACCAAGAAATATAATAATTGTAGTGTTTACTCGATCATTAGGTATATTCTCGATTTTTATTTCATTACCAGTACTGCTGATCTGTTTATTTCTTGCGTGGAAGACTATATATTTAGTTTTCTTAGAGTTCAGGGAGAGTTTGTTAGCCTTAAACCACTCTGATAACCCAGTAGCAAGCTCAGTGTTTGTCGAACAAACAAGTCTGTCAAAATCTTTTCCTGATGAAATAGCAGTTGTATCGTCAGCAAATAGGATAAGATCCAGTATGTCAGAGCAGTTATATATGTCGTTAATATATATTAAGAATAAGAGGGGCCCAAGTATTGAGCTGTGGGACACCGCATTAATTTAATTGTTTTCATGGAGGATGATTAATCAATTCAAAGACCTCTCTATCCCATCGCTGAACACAGATCCTACAACATATCCGAACGCTCCACAAGTTCCAAGTTTATCCACAGTGTTCCTGTCGACCAAAGAAGTCGAAAAGAAACTCGCCTTACTGAAACCTACTAAATCAACTGGACCAGACGGATTATCACCCAAGCTATTAAAACTGGCTGGATCTGCCATCGTATCTCCGCTAACTGACTTATATAAACTGAGTCTTAACACTACTTCAGTGTTTAGTGATTGGAAGATAGCCAGACTAAATTCAGTGTTTAAGAAAAACGATGAGACAGAGAGAGGAAACTATAGGCCTCTCTCTATCCTAAGTGTCCCAAGTAAAGTACTGGAATCATGTGTCGCTGACAGAATAGTGGAACATGTTTTCACGGATCTTATTACTGACAAGCAGTGGGCTTATCGCAAAGGACACTCAACAGAGCTCCTATTAGTCCAGCTAACAGAGACCTGGAGACGGGCGATTGACACTAAACTCGTGGTTGGGGTAGCATTTATTGATTTCCAGAAAGCCTTTGACTGCATCTCCCATACAATTCTAGTACAGACGCTACAAACTAATTTTGGAATAAATGGCAGTATGTTATCAGATAGACAACAATTTACGGTCATTAACGGAAAGCAATCAAACTATGCTAAAATAATGTACGGAATCCCACAAGGATCTGTGTTAGGCCCAATATGATTTACATTATATACAAACGATATGCCTAATGCGCGCAGTCACATCTGGAACAGTTTTTATGTACGCCGACGACACCACAGTTTACTGCATTATCAATACCGTAGACTAAGTGATGGTGTCGCTTAATAATGCACTCAATGAATTAAGTAGGTGGTGTTCGATTAACTCACTGGCACCACACCCCACGAAGTGTGAAGCAATGATCCTATATAGAGGCTCATTAAATCAACTCACAATATTAGGGATGATTTTCTACTGTTTTAATTATTACTCTTACACAGCATTTTTATAGTATTTCGCCTTGTTTTAGCTTTTTAGTACCCTAGTTCTTCGCTCGCTCGTAATGACTATAGCTTACTATAATATATATTATAAATAATGTAGGTATATTAGAATGTTAACAACATAGAATAATTTAATACCATAGTAGTTTTTATTTTTATTTTTTTAACATAGTTAGATAATTAGTTAGTTAGATAATTAAACTTTTTATACACGACCCCACAAGCGGCAACGCTTAAATACTATCGTGTTTAAATAAAGATTATTGATTGATTGATTGATCTTTAAAGGCAGTAAAATACTTTCGATTATTAGAGTAATCGTGGAACCAGCCAAGTGGTGTACCCCGGATGCCATAATGGGCTTTTATCGCAGGCCGGCCATGTTGAGTCCCAGGAGAATAAAAACCTTTGTTTTCGTCCGGTAAACTCGTTCTGAAACCAACCAGTGCGAGGCTACCGGGGCCAAAACTATTGTTTTATCCAAGATGGCCGAACTGCTATAACAGCCCATGGCTTAGTTTCTGTAATAATATTTGATGGTTGATGGTATCAAAAGCTTTGGATAGATCTATCGAACCATTTTATAAACAAATGCGATGTGGGCTACAAAGGCATATCAAAAAGCTATCATTAATGAATTTAATTAACAAAATATTTAAAATGCCATTATTAGGGTTTTGGGATATCCTGTTTAGTAAGCAATAAAAATATGATATTGCTATGCAAATAAACCACAACCTTGCTTAAATTTCATCCAGTTTCTTTTGTAAATTTGACTTCATCAAGCTATAAATGGGTGTTTTCATATCATACTTACTTCCGGTATCGGCCCAGTCAAATCACTCGAAAATGCATGGTTTTGGGAGCTATTTTGCCTTCTAAAACAAATAAAATGATTTATGAAAATTTTCTACCTTCAAAGTAAAGTTAAGTAACATCTAATCCAGTGTTTCCAGTGTTTTGATGTATAGAACATCGAGTTTTCTCGAGTTTATAGTGCAACAAATTGCTGTTATAAAATTAAAGTTCCATTTCGTGCTATTGTTTCTTGTGTGACCTTTGTAATGGCAGGAGCTGCAGTAGGAGAGATTTTGGAGCGGTCAAAACGAAAGCAGAGAATTCTCTTTCGTATAGTTCTGGTACTCAACAGGTAAGCCATATTATAAACTTGTAATGCGACTGAAGTTGTTATCTCTCTGAAATAAAATCCCATTTAGTTCAAAGGGATGACCAATACCAAATGTCCTCTTCTGTGTGCAATGATTTTGATATGATTTTAAAAGAGATTAATTAAAGGTATTGATACATTGTCTAATGAAGTTCAAAAGAGAAACATATGAGGCACGTTAACAGAGGGTCTGAATGGGGTTAACTGACTACTGACAAGCGGCCTTAAAAATAAACTGACAACTGACAATTGACGATATTTTTACTGACAACTGACAACCTAAAACTAACTGACAACTGACAAATTTGTTTTTTGTGGGTCAAACATTGTAAATTTTCTCTAGTAATTATTAACTTGGGCTAACTGACAACTGACAAATAGCCAAAATTTTAGCTGACAACTGACATGTAGACCCCCCCATTCAGACCCTCTTAACACAAAAAGAGCCTTCGCTACGACGACTGCTTTTGTGTTAACATGCTAACATGTGTGCTTTTTCGCTGTAAGAGATAATAACGCACTTTTCAGTGTGATTTTTAACAGTGAATGACAGTCTGTAACTTTTCTGGCCTTTCGATCCCATTATGCCTTTATCTCAGATCTATCCCATAATTTCTTTATTTCAGAGCTAGAGGTTAGGGTTAGGTTAGAAAAACGCAATTTTCGGGTATTTCTAATCAAAATACGTCACAATTCCATGAATTAAACTTAATCTACAGGAAGAGAACGTTGTATTGCCGTGTAGTGCATCGAAATCCATTAAAAGCTCGAGAAATGGCGCCACTTTGAAATAAAACCAGAACAGAAATTAAAAGTTTAATAATACAATGTACTATATGTACCTTGAATGAATTTTCAAAACAGTGTTATCGCCAAGATGAGTAGCAGAAAAGCCTTTGAGTCTATAAAACTACCGAATACGATTGACTATTCATCGTATTCTGAGAGAATTAATTGCCAACTTTTTGACATTTGACATAGCGCATTTTGGCGAATATTTGAGGTCAGCACCGGTTCGAAGCGCGCGGTCGGAGAAGCTGGGACGAGCGCGCGAGGGCTGACGGGAAGGAGAAAAAATGAAAAAAAAAACGATTGCCTGCGAAAATCGAAAATCTGCAAATTCAGTCCGGCGAAAATCGGTAAATTCAGTCGAAAATGTGAATTGAGCGAAATATATAGCAATGGCGGAGTTTACTGAGGACGACAATACTTTAACAGGCTTTAGTGGAAGACTTTCTTTTTGATGATTTGGAAGTTTTTTTTTAGAATTATCAGTGTGATTCTTTGTGCATTTCAAGTGTTTCAAGAGAAACATGTTCGTATGACTGTGAACTTATCTCTTTAATATTCAAGCTCTGAATAGATGTTAACTTTATAATGATGTCGATATATGTTTTTATTACCTGTAGACCATGAAACTAAGACGAGTACACCAAAAAGCGCTCGTCTTACGACGAAAAAGTTTGAGGATCTGCAAATTATAGCCTGAAAACATCTTCTGGCTGGAGCTTGTATGGAAACATGAACTCACTCATTCTTCAAAGCAGGCTATATTTCTGAAATTGAAACGTTTTAAAGTCGGTAAGTGAAACAGTTAAGAGTTCTTACAGAAAACTGCCCCAGTGCCTTGTGAGGCTGACGTATATACTTGCAGAATACCCGCTCAAGTCAAAAGATCACTTGAACAAAACATTATAAATTCTCCATAATTTATAGATATAGTGCAGGTACTATTTAGAATCTGAATGATTTCGCTTCGAATTAATTATATGGCTAGGGCTTTTGATCACTTTTGTTGGGGTTAAGTTTTTAGAAGATTTGTTTGAAACGCCATTGAATTGGAAGGAGTTTTGATTCCCGAAGGAGTTTTGTTTTGCGAGATGACCGGTTGAGCACCTCTGGTCGCTCGAATAGCCAGCCTCAATCTCATGCCATAGCCTCGCTTTTATGTTTACAACCCGGTTTCGGCTTACGGGTAATTTGCATATGGCACTTTCACGTATGATTCAAAACATAAACAGGCCATTGTCGGTCGACTCTCGACTTGCGAAGATAAACGAAAATTCTCCTCAATTTACTTCGTCGACTGTGATGTTTGGATCTCCCAATGAGCATGCATTGATTCCTCGTTGTTCTAGCTCTGTTATGTGTGAGTCAATCAGGGGAGTTAGAGGGCAAACCACCAGTACTGCCAGTACAATTACTCGTTTTGGTTAATCGAACGTGAAGGAAGAAACAAATGCCAGCCGGTTATGAGTTAGAAAATCAGCGATTTTCCTTAACCAGTGGGACGTATCGAGAGGACATCACGCCGCTTCAAGAACATGAACAGATATCTTTGAATTTCGAGGCTACTCAAGTAATGTGCTTACTGTACAGCACTATGAAACACATAATCGAAATTTTAACGTTTGTGTGTATAATCTGCCTCAAGACTCGTGAACCGGTTTGTAACCAACCTCGTCCCCAGGGTCTTCTCTTTCAGATCCAAGATGGCGGCAACCCGAGAGAAGACCCTGGTAAAGGCTGGATCACGTGATCAAATACTCCCAGATTTTGAGAGTATTTTGTCACGTGATTTGGCGATCACGTGTTTTAAGGTTATATTTAAAATCGTTTTATTGATAAAATTTGAGCAATCGAATCTATACACAAGTTCATCTCTGTAGTCAGTCCATTTGGCCAATAAAAAGCATTGTTAGAACAACCCTTGCGTCATAATCGAAGAGCCAATCAGAGTACGTGACAGTTCAGCGTTTACCAGGGTCTTCTCTCGGGTAGCCGCCATCTTGGATCTGACCTAGAAGACCCTGGGGACGAGGTTGGTTTGTAACACGATCTAAAGATGGAGCTAATCAAAATGTTCGTTACATCCGAATGCCTCAGTTTCCATGGCCACGACTCAATCAACCAATCGGGGACGAGGTACAGATTCTATACCGGAAGAAACGAAAATCTCTACTCGGGAGGCCAGAGGCTCGTCGCTTTTCGACTGGTGCTGAAATCAAGCCTGCGGCTCGATCTCGCTTCGCTTCGTGCCTCTGGTATCCAGGGTTAGGTAAATATAGTAATATACGAACTTCTAATCCCAAATTGAAATCAAATCAGAAGTGAAAGTATTTCGCTTAACTAGATGATGGCCATGTCTATGAAATATTATATTCTATTTCGGATAATCGGGTTTAATTATTTATCATTATAATAAATAAAATATAGATTAATAATAAATTAAATAAATTATAAATTAAAATGTATAACATATTAATCAAATTATATTAATATATTGAATACAACACAACAATATAATGATAACAGCATAATCGTCCAACAGTACGTACATAAAAATATTTATAGTATCAATCAGCATAACTGTCAATTAGTATCTACAAACAATCCTTACATTTCTATATTATTCATAACTCTAATGCTATGTACTATGTAACAGCCTGATATTCTGAGGTACTAACAATCACTCATTATTGTAAACTGTACGGCAGTACATTGCGCCACAATAGCAGTCTGTCTCACAAAACAATAACCTTGTGAGGCGCATTGAATATATTCATATAGAATTTGCGCTATATAAATGAATACCTTTCTTTCCTTCTTACTCCTCAATTGCACATTTCGACTGAATATAGATGGGGTTCTATCAAAGTGGATCTTATATAATACTACGCTAAGTGTGTGTGTGTGTAACGCTCTTTCCCAGGCTCCCTCGATCGATATCCTAATATGTCGAACGCGCGCGCGCGTCCGAAAATGGCGCTAAAACGTGACGGCCACTGGTATCCCAACGAAGACGACAAATCATGCGAAAAGTTGCTCTGTGTCTTGGTTCTTGATCTTGGTTGCATTCGAGGAAATAATGTTAAAAATAAATGCGTTTTCTTAAGTTCTACACTTAGTTAGGCGAGCAAGCCATCGAGTTTACGGGAATCTGTTTTAGGAAAAACCTGGACGAGCAAGCCATCGAGTTTACGGGAATCTGTTTTAGGGAAAACCTAGGCGAAAAAGCCATCGAGTTTACGGGAATGTTTTAGGGAAAACCTATCGCCAGGCGAAGCGGCCGAAGTGAAACGACGGAATGAGGTAAATGCAGTTAGAAATGTTGTCCGTGGAAAAGGCTGTTCATTTTTTTATCTTTCAACTCTATGGTGTGTCGCAGAACAATATATGTTGTCCATGTCTGCCGGTTCTCTGTAGTTATCTGTGTTCTTAGATATAAAAACCAACTGTTTCCTCACCCAACTATCGTAGGCTCTTCAGATCAGAAACTCACTACAACCAGACATTCTAATAACTTGCCTTTTCATTACTGTTTTTATTCCGTTTTCCTGCTTCGATCAATGCTATTTCGGCGACCATATTTGTTTTCGTCACACGCCGGAATTCATGACTAGAGCTGCCTCAGGTGACCGTCAGTTTTGGTACTTTTTCGACAATCCGTATAATTGTGTTCATCGGTTTGAGAAATTAACTGAGATCCGTAAGATTGTATTGCCTTAATTTTTATCAAAATACAACTTCAAAAACATCAACACGCTAAAACCTCCAGTACACAATCTGGCGCCATATATTGCATCGTATGTTACTATACTGATCACATTTGTTGATTTCTTGTATGGTCCGCGGGTCCCTTAGCCTGATTATCAGACGGTACGAGGTCGTCCGCTCACTTCCTCCCCCTCCCCGTCTGATGGACTTCATAGACTTTCATGTTCCTGACGTCATCAACCTTTGATTTTACAATAAGCCAATACGAACACGCGTAAGAATTGAAGCGTAAAGTGTAGAACAGTTGTGCAGTAGCGGCTTTTACTAGTTGGATCTATCAGCTTTCATGCACTGGAAAAAACATTCTACAGCTTCAAACTTCTCTCGATTTCTCAGAATGGTATCCTGTTTGAGCTGCTGTGGTTCTTTGGAGAGCAGGAACTTTTTAAACGGAAGTTTGCGTGCAGTATTTGCAGGACAGGACAGAAAATATACATACAAGAAATATCAGACTCGATTCACTGCCGTAAAGTTTGTTACTGTAAACTTAGAACTTTTACGCTTTTACTTTTATTTTTAAAACGTTTTGAAGCTTGATATGTATGCCGATTAGTCACACAAGACCCTAAAGTTGTCCTAGTGTAGGTTTTTTGGTATCAGAGATTGTTTTAACCGGACTTTTTGTGCAAAGTTTAGATGCCCGCCATACATGAAATTACGGAAGTGTGTTCATAATTCTGAAAACAAAAATATTCTCCCAAGTGCCATGAAACTTTTTCCATAACATACTCAGTATGTGTGTTCACTCCTGCAGAAAAATCATAATATTCCATGAAAGATTTGGTCTTCTAAAAGCCAAAAACCTAGGAGAATGTTTGAGATCTATTAAATGCATGAGATCTATAAGCGGAGGAAGATTAGTAATTTACCAAAGTCCGTACGTAGATTCACAAACACATCGTTTCGATAAATGAACGATTCCAATGCTTTCTTCTGCTCTGGATATAGCTTCGAAATCCTGAAAACTTTACAACTTCGGTCGACACAATGATCAAGTTCTTCTTCAACGCCATTCAGAAAAATATGCGAGCACATTCCTTAATTTCCAGACTTTGCCAAAAGTGTAAAGTTCGCTCTGATTGGTTGACATTATGACGTCAGGAACACGAAAGTCTATGAAGTCCATCAGACGGGGAGGGGGAGGAAGTGAGCGGACGACCTCGTATCGTCTGATAATCAGGCTACGGGTCCCTGCGCTAGTCATAATTAATGTGTCAACAGACCCCTAAAGAGGTCATGGATTAAAGTGCCTATAACCCCAAATTTGAAGTATTTTTAATAAATTCTTTACATCCTTCTTATCAATAATTCGAAGAGAAAAAAAGGAAAAAAGTAAGAGTTCGACCTTATTTCTGGGGTCAAACATTGTAAAACAACCCGATTTGGGCACCCTGTCCCAAATGGCCGTCAGCTGGAGTCTGGAAGTTAGCCTGGGAACGAAACCGGAAAGCAACGTCATAGTAGTGAGAGAAAGCGAACAACCAACAACAAAGACAGTAAAAACAGGGCGAACCGAGCGAATAACTCGATTTGAAATGCCAAACAGATGTGTATTTGGGGGCTGTAGGAATGAGCCAGACTCAAAAAAGGATAGCTCTAACACAAGGTCCCGTTTTTAAGCGATGATCGGCCAGAAGCAAAGAAGAGAAGACGCCAGTGGTTGAGGTTCGTGCGAACAAAGCGAGCGAAGTGGGAACCGATGAAGAATTCCAGCGTTTGTTTGGTTCACTCCAAGCCGGAAGACTTTATAAGATTTTCTTTAGTCCTTGACTCTACGCCAAGACTGAAGTCGGTTGAATATGGAGTTGTTCCTATTCCATCAGTCCATGCCATCGAAACCGATTTAAGCCATTCTCCGATTTTGGTAAGTGCTTTTGTATTTAGTTTGCATGGCAATACAGATTTATACAGTAGCCTCCTAGTCCTATAGCAGCCGTTGTGTAGCGCTTCCGTTCACTCCATTCCCCGGAATGGAGTGAAATGGAAGCGCTACAAAACGGCTACTATACCTAGCAATACAGTGGAACCTGCATGTATAAAGAAGTTCCTAGGGAAAGGAAGAAAACTTCATTATGACCGGGTTCCACGTACTGAACATTGTTTTCACCACAAGTGTATTAGACTAAGAGAGTGCATGTTATAATTATTGTTATTTAGTATGAGGGAAATAACCGTGAATAAATCAGACAACTTTCTTTAGATGACACCTGCACCTATGGACAGGACACCATGCTTAACAAGCAGCCAAGGGCAGAAGCAACCCAGAAGAGACAACAAAGGATGACTGTTATAGATGTTCCTCCTTCAGCTCCAGGTAATTCAAATTGTTTTGTATAAAATATTTTTTTGCACAAAAGAAACTATTCAAATTCTGAAAATATTCAAACAAAATCGAGTCTGTGCTAATCACACCTTCTGTGTTTGTCGTCCAATAACACCTACATGTAGCTCTTGCTCAAGCAGTGCATATACACCTACATGTATCAAACTGTTGGACATGTCATATAAAGGTATACTGCTTGTTTAGTCTTTCGAGACTAAACAAAATATTAAAATACCAGCTGGAAACGTATAATATTACACTGTAAGTTTGTATTTAAAACGAAACCAGTGCTTTATTTACCATAAACCAATATATATATACCCATAACTAACTTAATAATAATTGTTATTTTTTGTATTTTAGTGCCAGAAGTTCCAGTTCCACTTGCTGTAAGGCCAGAAATTCCAGTTCCACCTGCTGTAAGGCCCACAAAAACCAAGGCAAAACCCCATTGCTCAGTGTGCAAGAAAGTTACCTATTAAATTAAAATTAATTAAATTGTTAATCTCTAAATTATATATTGTTTCTTTTTTTGAATTTATTTGTGGAACTCTGTAAACTAGCTTGTAGCTAAGTATGTCCTCCTCATTAAATAAAGTATTGTGTAAACCTATTAAAGAGCATAAAGATGTTGTTGATTGTCCAAAGAACAACCATCGTCCCCTTACAAGTACAGAGTGAACCAGAAATGTCTACCAGCTATCTCAGTGATTTGATATTTTATCAATGGACAATCTAGGTAGCAATATATTATACTGTCAACTTCCATAGGCTAATCACTCCTGTGACCAGCTAAGTGAAATCGATTGCCCTATTTCATTGGCATGACATCAAAACAAATAGATGAAAGCCGCCATTCTTATTTTATTGGGAACATTTGCCAATTTGAAGGAAGGCCATCTGTGGCAGAACAGCTTTATTTTGTATGTCTGTTGTTAAAGACGAGTGTTTTGACCCCCTAACATGGCAGCTGTGTCTATCATGTGACACCATAATTAAATAGGGCAATTGAATTTGAGGCTTAAAGGGGCCATGTCACGGTACTATGTATGTATGGAGTCAGTGTTCGATTGGTGGGTTAAAACAGTTCAACCCCCTCCTTCAATGCTGGATTGAAAGTATGTTCATTATTTTACTTGAATAATGTATATTTACACAATTTATTAGTCATTTTTGAATATTTGCTTTGATTTTTACCATCCCACATGTGCACGAGGTTTGTCAGTTCATATGAGAATCTCTGATAATGAGTGTGTCCGGCCCGGACATCTAATGTAATGGTCTCTCACCATGACACAGTTCCTTTAAAGTGCATATAAGCCCTAGCCAGTTATCTTTGATATCGATTGTACATGACGTGGATAGTCCAACGGTAGAATATTTCTTGATTTGGGTGTTGCGTCTACGAGATATAACGGTTTAGATTTCCAATATGCTAATGATGTGATGTCATCACCGACATCACTTATTATACAATGGCATGCTGGTAGAGACAAATTACCTATTTTTTAAATTCTAAGTTATATTTGAAGCTTATCAAAGTCATTTTACCCCAAAAATATTCTAAATTAGAAAATAGCTTAATTCACAAGCACAAAGAAATTCAGCAAATGTCGGTGATGACATCACATCATTAGCATATTGGAAATATAAACCTTTATATCTCGTAGACACAACACCCAAATCAAGAAATATTCTACCGTTAGATTATCCACTTCATGTACAATCGATATCAAAGATAACTGGCAAGGGCTTATAAGCACTTTAAGGTTAGGCCAGAGCATTGAAAACATGTCCACCTTGTAAAAGGGGTTAGTCAGATTTTACTGTTTTCCAATTTACTACTCAAACATTTAAATTTTAATATTATAATCCTATTTTCAAAATTTGTGTAAAATTATAGAAAGGAACACGGGGTGCGATGCAAGTGCTTTCCAATAGCCCAGGGCTAGTAGTTTCGCTTGTCAGGGTAGTGATTCCTGTTCACAGGTTGCCTGAATGGACATATGGACATACATGTATATGGACATACATGTAGGTTAATAGCCCACATTCGATATATGCTTCACTTCTCACACACACAGGTTCTGGGGCATAATTAAATTCATTATTGTTATTTCATTAATCACTGCACATTATTCCCCAGAGCCTTGTACATGTATTGAATCATTTGTATGTGACCAGTGAAGCCTATATCAAAAGTGGCCAATGGCACTGAAAGTTTGACTGTTCATTGTTGTTCTCCTTAAAGTTTATATAAGTTATGAAGTACTTTCATCTTCATCTTCTTCAAATCCAGTGAAGGTTTCTTTCCCAGCATTGAATTTTGTCCTGATTGTGTCATATGCACATGCTAGTAGAGGAATTCTATTGTTGCCCAGATAACCGTAGACTAACTGGATGTACTCTCTGTATGAGACAACTCGTAGAAATCTGTAAATAAAGAAGTTTATATGTTAGTACCAATTGTTTGATACAGTTGAAGCCCTTTGTGAAACTGCCCTTGAGTGTAGGTGACCAGCTCCCCTCAGAGACCACTCTTGTGCTCTGTAGTAACCAGCCACTCTCATAAGTGACCACCACGCATACCACCACCTTTGGAATTTTTATTTGTTTTTAAACTCTTGTAAGTAACTACTCCAGAGACATGATCCCAGACTGTGCAATGAGTCAAGTAAATATAAATATGCACTAGCATTTTGCAACAATATTCTTATTATATCTGACATTCATGCTGTTACAGTAGAGTAGTACAGTATTGTATACTGTGATATCAGTCGCATTATATATGTATCCCCATGGGTGTGGTGTGTGCAAGCTCTCATAAGCGAGCAACTACTCCTGATTCCAGTTCTGACTAGTTATGAGCACCTTTTCCTGATTCCCAGTGTGGTTGCTTACGAGAGCTACTATTTTTAATTAACATGCACGATAGATCAAAATACTCTGATAAACCTTCCACTTTCCTGGTCAGACTAAACATGGAACTGTGTTCATTGATTTCAATTCATACCTTGGTCATTATTGAGCATTATTAATGCTCGCGGACTCGCTCGTTCGAGATACGATACGAAAATCTCGTGAATAAAAACGATATCAAGCTCTTAACATGTAATACTAATAATCTCTATATATGATTGTTGCGATTGGAAGGATCACTGGATTCTTTTGGCATCCTGCATTGCTGCAATGCCGGTTGTTTTGGGAGACGACGGCCACGGGAAGCCCATGAAGGGCTATGATAACTTATTTTAATTTTGGACAGTTTAACTCACCTTCCACTGAACCGATTCTGGAGGTCTCCGTCTGTACTCTTGTAACCCATTCTTCATCGGCGAGTGGCTCATCCGCGCCGTCCGCTCTCTTCGCCGGCAGATTCTTCTGCTTCAAGCTCATAGTTGATAAAATTTAGCTCGGAATTGTCCGATGAACAACTGTCTTCAGATTCGGAGCCTGACGAAGACATTTTGTCAAAAAGTCCAGCAGAAAATTACAGAACTTACGACGCAAAAAGCCTTTATCACGTGACATGGCTCCCTACTATGACGTAACTAGTCCCAGACCCCACCAAGTCGCTAAGCTGACGGTAAAAGTTCACGGCTCTCATCTTTGAAAAGCCGTAAAAAAAAGAGAAATGCTTTAAAACCATTTTTTTTTTCGGGAAGTTGCATAGAATACTTCTAAGTTTGATCTGAAAGCGTAACGTTTTTGGGGTTATAGGCACTTTAAGAGGACCTAGGTGCTTTGCCTACTTTACAACAATCTAGAAAAAAAGGAACAGGCTTCAGAGGGAGCTGGACTCATTTCAACACAGAGGAAGAACTGGAGGTAAACATTAAACATAGGGCCCCTAAGGGCAACTCGTGGAAGGTCAGTGAGCTATTTTGGCATATACTAAAAATCACGTGACCGATGACGTCGTCGTTACGTCATTTGTGGGGACCTAATTAATACCATGCCTGTCCAAGTTTGAACTGTCTGGCATTAGATAGTTAAAAATAGTTCAGTTATAAATTACATTGCCTTTTTACTCCATCCTTATACCTGTTTTCTATTTTAATTTTTGGTGTAGACTGCAGAAGTTAAAGACGCTACGAGGCTAATTAAATATTCCTATCTCGAAGTTTCCATACAAAGCCTCATAAAATAATTACGCCGATAAAAGTACACAAAATCGGACCAATTTTAATGTTAAATAAATCGGCTTCTTGACAAATGTAGCTGTGAATACATTGAAAGCTACTGTTTTAGTAGTCTTTGAATGACTTTTAAAGCAGCACCTCTAAAATCAATGGACTTCTCAGTGATTGCCACTTCAAACCAACTATCGCAAGCTTACGCTTTATGACATAAAAGGTCCGACGTCAATTGCCACCCAAAAATGCCAAATGGTTTGTTTTGCGTTGAAGATACAGGAAACCGTTACCGGGTCTCCCAAGCCAGAGACTTATGTTTAAGTATTCCGACGAACTCCAGCCCCAGTAATATTCCCTCTTATAGTTATAAGCCCCCTCTAACCCTAAGCCCAGGGCCCTGTAGGCTGGGTTTCCAGCCGTGGGGTTTTCGGTGAGCCCGTGATCCTCTAAACGACACCCCGACGGCTGAAACCGAGCCTAAGGGCCTGGTTGTTCGAATCCCGATTAAGCTAAATCAGGATTAAGGGCAAACTTTAGTTCAATTTACTAACTTGTGAACGTACGTATTCCTAGAGGAGAAACAACAATTACGTTTCTACTTGTCTTGGTAGATTAGGAAGCAAATAACTTCTACAAAGACAACAAAAACCATGGGCTTAATCCAGGTTTTTGACTAAGGGCGCGTTCGATTGACCGTATTCCGGAATAAGAATAGATGGAATTGACTCTGAAAATCACTGGTTCGGGCATATTTTGCACTGTAAGCTACAAATGCTTGCTGATATATGATATTCAGGATACAATTAGTATTTCAGTGGTTAAAAATCTCAGTATAATCGATTTGTATTGCATGATCATTCTGTTTATTCTTATTTCCGAATACGGTCAATCGAACGCACCCTAATAGGGCTTCGAAGAACTGGGAGATTTTACGGCATTTTGAAAAAAAGAAGGATGAACTAGGAGCCCATTATTAACATACTAAGTACGCATTACTTGTGGTGCATGTTATTAATTATGAACAGCCTTTATTTTACATGTACGACAGCTGGGAAAGACGTCATTATTACTTAATATAATGCTTTCTTTGAGCAATTAAGAACTACGATATCAGATCCATCGAATCTTTTCCTCTTATATTGAAACACTTTTACTTTTTAGTACTTAACATCTTAGTTCCATAAATAGAAAACACCAAATGTGTTTATTTTGGGTGTGATTTTAACTGATGTTTCGAGAGAGATATTGATATAGAATAACGATGGTTTCAGTTTGAAAAATAATCATTCTGACTTATGATTCTTATTAGTCTCTCGTAACCAAGTGAGCCATGAAATATTAATTTACACCCCATTTAGCCCTGTTTTCCTGAAGATTTTAAAGAGACTGACTCGAAAATGGTGTTAACTTTACTTTTCCTGGTAGCTCTTGTTTCGTTTACTTCTGGATCAAGTCCACAACAGTGCAAAGTAAAATACTCAGATTATGGCTACACTTCGGCTTGAATCATCGTACAAAACGTTCTTTATCGATAACCTTGTGATGTGTTACGACAAATGTACTGAAGATGAGCGGTGTATGAGTATTAACTCAGTACAACATAGGAACTGGACATTGTGACCATAACAACGTGACTAAAACCGGATTCCCATCAAAGCTGAAGGGTAAAGAAAACAGCGTATATGCCGACCATATTGAACCAGGTTTGTCGTTTTTGTATGTTATACATGTAGGGAAATAAACAGATTTTATATCAGAGTTGAAAAGAGATCTGAGAAATCGAAAGCCGCTTTCCTCTATTTAAGGTACCAGCAGCCCTTAAACAGCGCTTCCCGAAAACATTTAATAGCGCGCGTTAAATTCAAGAAAACCCCTACAAAGTATATATTTTCTGAAAGCTTAATAATCTTAGATCGTAGAAAACAGTTTGATTTTCCTTATTATTAAATACTCTTTTATTTATTGTGATTTAAAACCAATTTCACCATACCTTATACCTGGAGCTCCTGCCCCTCGGGAATTGGACGGAATCCGCGCTGAAACGACCTTCATAAAGTAGAGATATTGAACTAAAAGAGGGTGTCTCAGTTTTCTGATATCTTATTCCGTCGCGAAAATAATCAACTGCAAAGATCTGGTTGAAGAAAGAAATACGACAGTATCTCAAGAACGAAAAAAAAGCGCATTAAAACACTGAGACACCTTTTTTTGTCAACGTATTGATCTAGTAGCCATATGCCAATTTTCAATCCGATCTATTAAAATCTAGAGGGACAGGAGCTTCAAATACATGCTACAAAACTTGCATTTATAACGCCGTGAAAAATGGTTTCAAAGTTTCCTGGCATCCGGCCACTGAGGTTTGTTGACACAATTAACTTATGTCATTAAGAATGTCATTTTTGAGTAGAATGTCATAATTGAGTAGAAGGTGGTGCCTTTGTGAAACAGTTCGTTCTCGAACTGCAAATGATTAGACCTTCACATCTTCTTGGATAAGGACGTACAATCGTAGGTCTTACACCGGCCTCAAGTTTATCAGTCTCACCAGACTGTCACGAGTTACCGATGTTAAATAAGGTTGCTATACATTTACCTTAAGTTACGGAAAATAACACCAATAGCGATATAATATTTAACCGCTTACTGGTTAAGTTGCCAAAGGTTTCTTATTATTATGCATATGGTCCAAAACAAGCTGTGAATGCCTCTAGGACTTACTAGACCTTAAATGTTTATCATTAATTTAGTATTTGGTTTATCTGTTAGAGTACGGTACGACACCGGAGTTGCCATTAGAGTCATGTAAGAGAGTTAAAGAGACTAACCTGAGGCACCATCAGGTCATTACTGGATTAACGTGAACAGCAGCAATGAACATCCATTACCGATGAAAGTATATTGCGACATGACAACTGATGGAGGGGTGCTGGACTCTCGTCTACAGCTACCGCTTCACTAACTATGCAAACTTTAAGTCCAGCTCTAATGCTGTCACTCCCGTTCCAACATGGCCAATAAACCCTGCTTCGAGTCCAAAGTCTAAGACCACCCCGCTGGACGAGTTGTCCTACTTGGCAATGGACTTCATCCTTTGGAAGAAGATTGGCAACGAGTTTATGATCAAATCCAACCTGACTCACTGGATCGGATGCACAAGTGGAACTGGCGACCTTGTTAACTGGCGACAGGGAACCATTAACTGTAGGGTTATTAAGAACATTGGAAATGCATGCCTTAATGTCGCACCAACAGATATAATCCTTGTTTCTTATTGTGGTGTTGGTTTGATGAAAAGTGGCGACTATGTCTTTTATTTTGAGGGTGATTCAGTGAGGTGTTATCCAGTGCATGATACATGTGGAAAACGAAACAACATTAACCTTCCGCCAAATGTCCCTACTCCAAGTGGTGCCATGTTTATTCGATGAACTGGAATAAATTCAAATTAACTCAGAAAAACGACTTTCCTATACAGCTCGACATGTCTGCAACTACATTGTATGCTTGCCACATGAATTTAACCCGGGAAATTACGCTCGCGCACATAATTGTGGTTGAAAAACTTCTCGAAATTTGGATTTCAAAGCATTGTTACAGAAAAGTACGAGCTTCGATATTTATGCATCAATCAGCGGCTTCCCCCTGGGTCCGAGACCCGGGGAACCCACGGAAACTCAGGGGCATTTGTCACGATTTGTCAGCTCCATGTTGCCCGCGGGTGTGGGAGCAAACAACACTTTTGCTACCGGTGGTTTAACCCAGGGGACGGACCCTGGGGATTTGTAATATCAGGTCAGCGGTTTACCCAATCCGTTATTCCCGTAGATTTTTGTAGATTTCAGATTTCAAATGACAGGTCTGTACAACAATCACACAGTATTTCAGTTGTCTTTTAAAACACTAGCGTCGATTGATTTCTTTTCTATTCCTTACAAAGAAGCAAGAGCCAAGACTGCCGTGCCAGACGAGCAGCATGATGATGATGAGACGTGGTGTTTTTGTAGAGGTCCAGAAGTAGGGTATTAAAACTGTCCGAAAATGGTCTTTTAAAACATAAATATCTATTACTGCATTTTGCATCAACGTGTAACATTATATACATTAAAAGGTCATTGTGATCTTCTATAGTTTCATGATCCAGTGTGACAAACGAGGGCCCAGCTGCTTCATCTGGTACCATGGCCCCTGTGTAAAGATTAGCAAGAAGAGGGGCGAGCAACTGCCATCATTTGTGTGCTACTACTGCAAAGATCTATAGGTGATATGTAACTGATATTTGTTAACGTATATTACAGGGACCCATTGTATTTGCCCCAGAGGGAGGGGATTTGTCAAAATTCTCCTGCCCCATACCCAGGGGGATTAGATGAGGTTTGAATGGGCGTTTGGACAAATTCCCCAGGGTCCCCGGGGGTCGGCCCCAGGGGGAAGCCGCTGATTGATGCATTACTGAATGCTCATCTTGAACTAGTCAAAATGTTTTTAGGCCCTACGACTAAACTATTAAAATGATTAACTCTTGCGATTTTCACCTCGGTCTTTTTTGTGATTTGTCAAGTTTTTTTTAAAACAGAAACCATTTAGGAGCATTTAGTAGAGCCGCTTCCACGATTTGTACCGCTGACAGGAGCATGCGCAGCATTTTGCAGACCTGTCACGCAGCTCAAGTTTAATCTGATATCAAGTGACTCATTTTATAAAACGTATGTAGTTCATCTTAATTTTGGAACTGACCGAGTGTGTTACGACTTATCGAATGCTGGTCCTTCTAAAAGTAAACAAGTGATTGTGGCCCAGCATTTTAAATTATATTAAAAATAAGAAGCTATGTTTTCCAAATAAACGTAGACTGTCATTCAGATTTTTTAACTCCTTTGAGAATACCAAGACAATGGTCCAAATTACAGGAACAAAAGAATCGTCGCAAGGAGTTCTGGTAGCTGTTGTATGTGACATCATGCAAAAAATAACCTAAAGAAAACGCACGCTCAGATTGGTTGAGAGCTGTGTTTGCATGAGGCTATGTAAACATCAAATGATGTCACGTATTGTATTGTTTGCTTTTTTCTGCATAAAAAAGGCGAAAATAACTGAAAATTATCCTAACGTAAAAATACATGTAAAGTAGTTTTGTAAAGGCAGGTTTTCAGAAGCACCTACGGAGAAAAAGAGCTAAACTGGACAACATTTTCACAAGATTGAATTGGTTTGCTCAAGCAAACTCTACGAAATACGCAACAAAATACACGTTATGCTGAGACATGAAGGTCAGTTACTGAATTTAACCAGTTTTTGGACTTCATTTGCCGGTGACCCGCAGTAATACTTTACTGAACAATTACATAGACATGTGGTTGGATTAAAATGGCCACGCTTGGCACAAATGACCCTAAAATCTATCACTTTGCCATATTTTAAAACGTTTCCAACATAGAAGATTGATTTTTTGTGCGATGATGAAGACCGACGACCTAAACAAAATCCGATGATTTGATATACCGTAGACATCTTGATGACGTCACAGTTACGTCATGTATCCATTTATAATAGGTTTGTCGATGTTTTCAATTACCTTGAACATCAGTTAATTTTATATTTTCGATTTCTCATCATGTCGACAACAAAGAAACCGAAAACCCGAGTTCGATTGGTTAAGAGGGAGAAAAGTTATTAAATTTTGAATTTTGGCAATTTTCCCGCCAAAATTTGGCGGGAAATATTCAATACAGAACCATTTACAAAATAACTTCTTCATTCATCTTTTAGAGTTTAAAATATTTCTTTACGACAATCTAGCAATCAAAAGAGTAAATCGGTACCCACAACCATATGTTTTTAGAATTTTCGATTTTTGAGAGGAAATACTTTAAAATTCCCGGTGAAAAAGAGGAAACGTCATTATGACGTCATATATTTTTGAAAACGTCTTTTAAAAATAACTATTCAATAATTTTTCGGGTTTAAAGAGGAACTGTACACTGAATAGCCGCAATATGGTCTTTTTTATGTTTCTTCAATTTAGAAAGCATGACTGATGTCAGACCCATGACGTCAGAAAATGTGACGTCACAGGAAACTTCATTTCTTAATAACTCAGCAAATATTTATCGTAGAGACTTTAAAATTGCGGCAATCAAAACCACATATTTATGTTGTTGTGATAACATGCTTTATTTCAAACGTATAGGTAACGCAGAATTTGACCTTAAAAGGAGTCGTTCGTTATGTCGTCACACCAACGTCAATATACAAACGTGTTTGATCCTAAAGACGTTATTTCATTTTAATATTAACATACGAAAATTTCGTTAAATTTGACAGCGAATTAAACAAGATGTGCTGGTTTATATATTTTTGGCTCGCTTTTAGTGATAGATTTTGGGGTAACTTATGCCAGGCGTGGGCCACCTTTGTGGCTTTTTAATAAAACATAACACACACCTCAGTAGTATGGCTCACGATTAAGTTGTTGACTTCACTCCCTAGACGTTTGCAATGAAAAGGGGCGGTATTGAAATGTCACTCCCATCATATATGGTTTAATGCAATACGATGAACCTTTGCACCCTATCAACTTATCACTTATCTCTAAGCACGTTGCATGGCACTACCCAACACACACTATGACGTAGCTAGCGTCTAATACGCATGCCGACTACTTCGCAGTGATACCAGGAGTCACATGGGCTCCTGGTGATACTAATCACTTTCGTGTCCCAACATAAATGTCATTATTGCGTTTCTCGTAATGGCTTGTTATTTCAGTCAACGTTGAAGTTTAAATATTTAGTTCTGATTCTTTAAAACAACAATTGTAATAAGCTATGTACATGTACTAGAAACATTCAGAAAATGTACAAAGTGCTAATAAACAAGTACACAGAGTCAGAGCGGGAAGGTCAATTTTGTTTTTCAAATTGTTTTTTTCAAAATGCCGGCGACAAAAACTGTCACCAACCACGTGATCACAAAAAGTTGAAAATTAAACTAAAAACGGGGTGGTTAACATTGTATATTTTAAGTAACGATTTTGTGTTTATCTGATTACACTTGTGGTTGACTTTAAAGATCAGTTCGGAATGGTTGACCCTGATAAACTTTTAAGGCGAAAATATAGAAAACACTGTCACGTGACCAATTCTTGGAACCATTTTTCGCCATTTATATCGTTTTCAGTGATAAAAAAGTCAACCATTCCGGACACAGTCTCATTTCCCATAACAAGCTTAACACGGTTTTGTAGCTTTAATATTTTATCTAAGTTTGTAATATAACAACTTGCCCAAACGATGTTGCAATATTGTATGTAAGGAAGAACTAAAGTACAATATAGTTGACGAACTGGGACTGAAAGTTATTCTGTAAAAGAATGAAAATATTCTCGGATCTTCTCCAGATGATTCTATTTTGAATGTTGGATAATATAAGTGGTGATGTATCCTTTTTTTATTCCATTATTGAGACCGTTTCCTATTTCCTTTTTTTAAAATCTATTCATTTTCAATCATTTTCAAAAATAAATACACTTTTATTTTATTTTATTTGTATTATAGTCGCTCCGTCGGTGTTAATGATTTAGGATTTAGTTGAACTAAATAAACAAAATTTAGTACTAATATAGTTGACATCACCTAATTATAAATTTCACATGCCAGCGGTCTTCAGATCCAGGGTCATCTTTGTCCTTAGCGTTTTTCTCTGCGTCTTTTGCAATCTCTATCAGCCTCTTGTCTAGAGCAATCTTGGCTTCTTCTTCGGTGTCGAAGCGACTTACCAGCAATGATTCTTTCAAGTTCCTTGTAATCCTCTTCTATTGCTGGTTTTCACTCAATCCCCAGAGATTCAAATGACAAAGAGCATGGCGGCCATGTTGGTGCCCCAACAAAAGAAGCTAACGAGCAATCTATTGTTTAAGGGCGGCTATGACGTCAAGTGAAAACCAGCAATTCCAGCATCCACTTTCGTGGTCCATACGTAGAATTTCGTCATGTTTCGTAGGTTAATTAGCTATAAAGACTACTCAGCTAGGCTATTACATATCCTCTCTTAGAAGCAAACCAGAGGGGATTAGGGGTGTGTTTGTGTGTGGGCGGAGGGATTATCAAAATTGAGCATGGCTTATTTTTATTTGCACTAGACCGCCCCCCATCCTCTAATTAATGACCAGTTCCTAAGCCCTAAATAAAAATATATAATTTAGCATATACAAATATTTACATTTATCGTTTTTTTACAAAGCAACATTCAAGAATACAGTTGTTCCTTTCACATCCCCATTCAGTGTTTGATACATATACTTTCGGACCTCAATTTTGCAAGGTTGCTCTCTTCCGCATAGCATTTGAGGCGATCTGCATGGGGAAAGTACATTCATACCAGCCTCGTCCGCAGGCATCTCTAATTTTTGAAGAAATCAGATTATGGGCTCCCTGTGGCAGGTGAAGAAAAGAGAGGGAGTTTGGAAATTCACAATTTTGTTAATCTGATTTCTTCGAAAATTAGAGATGCCTGCGGAGGAGGTTACATTCATATAGCTTAGCAGCTTCGTCGGCATCTCCAGTTACCAAATATGTTATCGAATACTCACTCGCTGTCAACAACAAAAAGAGTATAGTCTAAGATATATTTGTCGGGATAGGCTCCTGGCTCAGGAGAAGTAAGTCGAGAAGTAGAGAACACAGATAACTACTTTCGCTTGTGTCAGTTAAGGTAATATTTTGTTTTAAACTCCTTTATAAAAATAGACCTAAAATTCAGGCCTATACCATTTTCTTGAGAGAGAAAAAGAAAGAACTGTTTTACACATTTTTTCCCCTCGAGAGGCTTCGTGCGTGGACCGACCTACTGGAATTTATGTAAATTTTCCGGTCCGCAAATAAAGGAGTCGCCCTCTTGCATGCAATATTTGCCAACCGGCTTCGCTTTTTCTCCCCTTCCCATATTTCCTTTCGCGCCCCGCTCCGTGCCCAACATGCGAGCGACGAGGCAGACGCAGCTAGCACATCACATTAGAGATGTCGCGAATGTTCCCGTCAAACCGGTTAAAAACCAGTATATGACGCAATTAATGTCCAATATTCTGTGTCACCCAGAAAAATCATCTGCCCAGAGGAAGAATGGGTAAAAGAGTTTTTTTTCTCAAGAAAACGGTATAGGCCAGCATTTTCTGTCTATTCTTAAAAAGGCGTTGAAAACAAAAAGATTACATTAGGCTTAATGAAAAGTGACACAAGCGAAAGTAGTTATCTTTGTTCTCTATATATTAGTGTATTTTTATAGTCTATTTTAAAACGATCTTCAAACAACATTTCTGGAAAAGGATAACTCAGAAGTCTAGACATTTTTTGCTGAAAATTGGCATAAGAGAATCAAGGAAAAGAGGACTCCAAATTGGTGTCTTTATCTTCGGATGTGCAAGAGGAAAACGTAAGGGGAAGGGCTGCAAAAGCAAGAAGAAGGGCATCTGGTGAAATCAGTCGAGAATCTCACTTCCATGTGCTGTTTCAAATCAATATAACACGTCAAACCGGTTTTGCTAGCACTCACGGTCGCACCTGGTAATGAGCAGATTAACCATGCCGATCCAACGTATCCTCGCTCTACGATTACCAATAATCAGTAAATGGCAAACACGCTTGAAATACCGATTATTGGTAATTCTACGACAAATCCTAACCCGAACCTTAACCGAACCCTAACCATCGGACGAATTCACGGGTAAACGACGGGTTCTCACTCACCTAGAGCTAGGGTTCACAGGTAAACAAGAAGAGAAGGTAAACGACCCAAAAAATTTTTTTGAGCGGTCCTACTCGGGCTCGAACTCGTAATCGTTTGCGTGTTGTGCTTGGTAGTGCAGGCGTCACGCCCACTACACTAAGCGCGTCTACCGCCGTTCTGATTTGGACAATTGTTTATCTTTATCCTTGACTGGTTTTAAGAATGTCATTGTTTAATTTGCGTTCCAGAATTAGCGATTATTGATAATTGAAGAGCAAAAGCCATTTACTGATTATTGGTAATTGTAGAGCGAGGATATGTTGGCCGATCAGACATCAAGTTCGTAATCTAATCAGTATTTGCATGGAAGTGATCTTCTCAACCAATTGCATCAGAATAAATAATTTTCTTCTCTTTTCTATCCTCTTCCGATGTAAATAATGTTTTCAAAGCTCACATTTTGAAGGGGGTATTTATTTAGTTGAATAATATTTAGAGACGGTATATTTCTCATTCATACGTATTTTTAGTACCCCTTCCCTCTAGCTAGCTACTGCGACTGCGACTGCGGTTTACTAATTGTGTTGATTAAAACACATTGAAAGTTAACGTTTGGTCATTCTTCGCGGTTTTGATTTTTTTTTTTTTTATGTATTTGCAATCGCGCGCCAACAGCACAGCGAAATCACAAGAACATTTCAGTGTATATCGATTCAGTTCATTCAAACACGACGTTTATTTAACCAATCAGAACGCATTTTCTAAACGATATTAAATTTTAGTGGCCATACTGATAAGAATTGCGGAAAGCATTTTAGTATTCACCGCCTGCTAGTTAATAGGTTCGGCTTCGGCTGATAACACAGACCCCTCTCTATTAATTTTCGCTATCATGCTCAACCTCATTGCTTTTATTTTTAGAAAAAAAATATATGGCAAAATCAACTAAATCGCTGTATATATTCAGTTACAACAGCGGTAAAATATGCATTCATCAAATATTCTTTTCGATTTCTTAAAAACCAATATTTTATATAGTGAGAAATGAGAGCTGAGATATACCAATTATACTTCAACCAGGTCCAGGTGGAGTCACGACATCTAAACATCTCAACATTGGGCGAAAATCTAATTCTCAACTTTCAATTGGGCGTGTCTTTTGAAAACTTTCCTGGTTACAGTTGATGGAATATTTAAGGAGAGCACCACATTTATTAAACTAGCTGAATTGTCCCTTCAACAGAATGTTTAAATGCTCTACTCATTATATTTGCGCAGTAAACGTGTCGCCAGCGAATACTTTCCTGGTTACAGTCGATGGACTGATATTTAAGAAGGGCACCACATTTATTAAACTAGCTGTATTGTCCGTAGAATGCTTAATTGCTCAGTCCTCATTATATTTTCACAGTAAACGTGTCGCCAGCGAATACGTTCCTGGTTACAGTTGATGGAATTTTTAATGAGGGCACCACTAGTTGCCCTCCTCATTTGCACAGTAAACTGTTGCCAGCGAATAGGCCAATATTGTTTGCATGTTTGCATCATTAGTATAAATTAAACTTCAAGCTACAAACAAAAATTGATGGGGGGGGTACCCGGATTTTTTTGGGCTCGAAATTTTTTGTAGGACTCCTACTGCTGCAATAATTTTTTTTTAATGGCGTCGGACCTTGCACGATATTTTTTTAAGGCATCAGTATTTTGGTTTTACATCAAGAACATTTTACACAATTTTAATGTTTCTAGATTTATTGTATTTTCCATGTACATTAATTACCTTTGTTTAGTAGAAAACATATATATCAGGCATGTTTTCACAAAAGGAGAGTTAGAACCAAAGACCCCCTTTTGTGAAAACATGCCTGATCTTGTGTGCCTTTAGCTTTAAAAGCCAGTATTAAACTAGTTTTTTGTCTTTTTCTTGAAAGGTCAAATGACAGTTTAAGACTTTTCTGGCCTTTCTATCCCATAATTTACTTGTGTGAGATTATCCCATAATTTCTTTATTTGAGAGCTACAGGTTAGGATTAGGTTAAAAAAAAACGCCATTTTCTGGTATTTCTACTCAAAATACGGCGAAATTGCATCCACTAAACTTGATCTACAGGAAAAGAACGTTGTATTGCCGTGTAGTGCATCGAAATCCATTAAAAACTCGAGAAATGGCGCTACTTTGAAATTTAAGTTACACAAGTAAATTAATGTGTACCTGTTGGCTTTAAAAGCCGGTAACTCACTTTTTAACGTTTTCATCAGTTGGTTTTTCGCGACTTTTTTTAACTAGTCCTCCCCACCCCTCACCCCCACATAAAATACCTTGAGATCAATTATGGGATAGAAATGCCAGAAAAGTCTTAAACTGCCATTTGCCCTTTCAAGAAAACGGCAAAAACACGAGTTATTGGCTTTTAAAGTTAAAGGCACACAATATCAGGCATGTTTTCACAAAAGGGGGTCTTAGCCGGTTCTAAGGCTCCTTTTGTGAAAACATGCCTGATATACATGTATTCTTCTTGAAATCTCTACCTCACACTCCTTCCCAGATGGATACTTAAAATTAAACTGTTAATTCGTGCATCATATTGTATTGCAGTGCAGCATATTGCATTGTTCCGTAGTCTCAAATAAAAATTAAAAAAATGAAAAAGTGCTCAACATTGACTCTTCTTAATATTTATGCGCATATAATTAGCTACTCGAAAACGAGGCTATCCCCGCATCGTTGCTTCGCTGAAAAGCAAAAAGGCGTCGCGGATGGAGCATTGAGTGGAAGCTCCCCCCCCCCCCCCCCAAGCAGCCTAGCTTCTCCCCAAAAAAGTTGTGATCATATGAGCAATGTGAGAAACAATCTTGACGATTTTCCCCAGGGGTAGGGATATCATCCCTTTCAAAGTCCCCTGGTTAGGTCTTCCACGACCTAAAACCCTCATTCATTCCTCTCGGTATGCGTTGGAGACAATTGTCCTTTCGAACTAGAATGCACGTTGCATCCTCGATGCGGGGATAGCCTCGTTTTCGAGTCGGTGAATTAAATATGCGCATAAATATTAAGAAGAGTGAATTGGCATATATAACTAATCTCTTGTACACAAATGCATTATTTGTCCTATGGGAATGTGCCTTTGATTATGAGCTATACCGTCCTGCGTATGGACAAAAAAAGCAGAATGTCTTTAAATATTGCGAGGGGCAAAGGCCCGAGCCAAATATTTTGAGATTTTACTGCTCTCTAAAACACTGACTGATTTCCTGTGTTCTGGAGACTAAACATTGGCTGAACCTGTTTCAACTAATGAACAAAGTTTCACCCTTGCTCGATTTTTTTTTGGGGTGATTTTGGCTCGTTCGCTCTTTTTTCTGTGGAAATTCGGCCTGCTCGATTTTTTTTGGGGATTTGCGGTACCCCTCCCATCAATTTTCAAATGGTCCGTCCCTAAGCTGAAAGAGAATTTTTAAACGTAGTAATCACCGGAAATGTGAGACTGATTAAATATTTACGAAGAAATTGACTTTTCAAAACTGAAATTGGGCTGGATGGCAAGATACATTCTTTGTAAATTTTGAGCCGATTTTTAAACGCTCATTCCTCAAAATATATTTTATCATCACACTCTCAAAGTTTCTGTCATTATCAAGTGTGACAATCTCTTTCGATTTATGGGCTTTGTTTGTTTGAATGTACGTCGCTTGAAGTTTGATGTACAGTGCTAATGAGGAAAAAACGTAAACAAAGATTCGCCCGTTGATACATAACTATAGGAATTATCTTCTGCGATAATTATTAGAATAATTGGAGCGGATATAACATCACTTGCGGAGTTAAGTTGTGAAATATTTTATAACGTGTAAGGCCATGTTCATACTATAACGGATAGGATTTTGTGCCGGCACAATGCAATGTTCATCGAGCTCCGGTACAAACATTGCGCCGAAACATGTAGCGTTTCAAGTGTGAACAAAGAGGCCTCTCTGTTATGGTTCTCATGCCGGCACAAAACCTATCCGGTAAAGGCTATCCCATTTTAACATGGCTTAAATCTAAAAATAGTTCAGTTATGAAATTACATTGCCTTTTTACTCCATCTTTATACCTGTTTTCTATTTTTATTTTTGGTGTAGACTGCAGAAGTTAAAGACGCTATGCGGCTAATTAAATATTCCTATCTCGAAGTTTCCATACAAAGCCTCATAATATAATACGCCGATAAAAGTACACAAAATCGGACCAATTTTAATGTTAAATAAATCGGCTTTTTGACAATTAATATATAATTAATGGATATGAGTACATGCTAGTAGTGGTTGATCACTTTACGAGGTTCGCGCAAGCTTATCCAACCAAGAATAAATCGGCTAAGACTGTTGCAGACAAGATATTCAACGAACCTATCCCGCGTTTCGGATTTCCAGCCCGTATCTTGCACGATCAAGGCAAAGAATTCGAAAACCACTTATTCATGCAACTGGAAAGACTGAGCGGTATCCATCATACGAGAACAACGCCATATCACCCCCAAGGCAACGGGAAGACCGAAAGGTTCAATCAAACGCTGTTAGCGATGCTGCGAACGCTATACCCGAGGATAAGAAGCGCAACTGGAAAGATCACGTGAACAAGGTTGTACATGCGTACAATTGTACCCCTAACGAGAGTACAGACTTCTCACCATTCTACTTGCTGTATGGTCGCTCTTCGAGACTTCCTGTAGATCTGATACTGGGTACAGAGAACCGAGAGGATACCCCAGTAAATCACTGAGAATACGTTAAGCAATGGAAAGCTTCTATGCAGGAGGCGTACAGGTTGGCTCTGGAGAAATCGCAGCAAAGTAACTCCAGGGGTGCGGATAACTACAACCGCCGACTTAACTACACCGAACTGCAGGTGATCGGGTACTAGTCAGACACTTAACGCCTCGTGGAGGACCGGGAAAACTTAGATCATACTGGGAAGATGCGGTACATGTTGTGGTCTCCCGTAAAGGTACAGGCCGATCTACGAAATTCGACGTGAGGACGGTGAGGGAAATACACGTGTGTTGCATAGGAATCTTCTTTACCCGTGCGAGTTTCTCCAACCTGCTAACCAAAGACCAGCCGCACCAGCGAGGCAACGGCGGGGACAACTGCGACGCAAACGACGCCAACTGGTAAATCCTACTGTGAGTACAGACAGCTCGGCAAGTGAAAGCGACTTCGAGTTGATGCCGACACCACGTCAAAAAACAGGGGGAGGAGAAGAGAACAACGCAGATACGGACAATAGTGAAGCCACCGGGAACGAGGGAGAACACTTCGAAGATGTAGACGGAGTAGACGGTGGGGCGACTGACGTTGCACTACAGGTTACCAGAGGTCGTACGAGAAGAGTTGGATGGGAACGGAACAGGGACGGCAGAAGGCGACGAACCGTTGGCTGTCCCACCTGACGGGCCCAAGGAGCAGACTGGCCGCCCTCAGCGTGCGCGGGAACCACCGATGCGGTTAGCCTATGATCAGTACGCGAATCAGATACTTGTTCAAGCGGTGCGTCCAGTTGCGCAGCAGTTGGTACATCCAGTGGCGCAGCAGTTTTTCTACCCGTACGGTCCTGTCAAAACGTCGAACAATCCGGTGCAAACGTGGAACTATGGTGCGCAGGCCCAGCCATTCTACGTAGTACCCTATCAAGTCGCATGCTGAAGCCGGGAATGATTGACTGTTTTGCTGATTAAAGACATTGATTTGATGAACATTTTTAATAGACAATTTTTCATTCTCCATATTAATTGTTAGAATAGATCATCCATACATGGTTTTGAAATATATTCTAGAACTACCTAGGTATAAGAGTCAGGTTAGTAATTGACCTGTAGAACCACAGAGATGATGGAAATGTGATGTTAAATTAGCCATCAAGATAACATGTCATAGCAATGGAACTTAGTAGGTTTGTTCTGGCTGGGATTGATCACCCCACCTTATCGACTCGCTTAGTAGTAGTTCAACCAGTATGGACATGTTATACTATTTCTAGTGGAAGTTTTAGGCAGCTCACACGTAGGGCAGGGGGGGCGTTAACGCTCTGGTATGCGTATGAATAGGGCTTGAGAATTAGAATTAAGTTAGTTGGAGTCAGATACGGAAAGAGTTATATACAAGTGATAATACATCGAACACATCAGAATATATTGGAAACCACTTGGAAAACCTTGGTGCATGTGTTGTTATTTATTGTGCCGATCGGGACCTGTAACACTTACGCTTTATGACACAAAAGGTCCGACGTCAATTGCCACCAAAAATTGCCAAATGGTTTATTTTGCGTCGAAGAGACAGGAAACCGTTACCGGGTCTCCCTAGCCAGAGACTTATGTTTAAGTATTCCGACGAACTCCAGCCCCAGTAATATTCCCTCTTATAGTTATAAGCCCCCTCTAAACCCCTAAGCCCAGGGCCCGGTAGGCTCGGTTTCCAGCCGTGGGGGTTTCGGTGAGCACGTGATCCTCTAAACGACACCTCGACGGCTGAAACCGAGCCTAAGGGCCTGGTTGTTCGAATCCCGATTAAGCTAAACCAGGATTAAGGGCAAACTTTAGTTCAATTTACTAACTTGTGAACGTACGTATTCCTAGAGGAGAAACAACAAGTACGTTTCTACTTGTCTTGGTAGATTTGGAAGCAAATACCTTCTACAAAGAGAACCAAAACCATGGGCTTAATCCAGGTTTTTCACAAATAGGGCTTCGAAGAACTGGGGGATTTTACGGCATTTTGAAAAAAAGAAGGATGAATTAGGAGCCATTATTAACATACTAAGTACGCATTACTTGTGGTGCATGTTATTAATTATGAACAGTCTTTATTTTACATGTACGACAGCTGGGAAAGACATCATTATTACTTAATATGATGCTTTCCTTTGAGCAATTAAGAACTACGATATCAGATCCATCGAATCTTTTCCTCTTATATTGAAACACTTTTACTTTTTAGTATTTAACATCTTAGTTCCATAAATAGAAAACACCAAATGTGTTTATTTTGGGTGTGATTTTAACTGATGTTTCGAGAGAGATATTGATATAGAATAACGATGGTTTCAGTTTGAAAAATAATCATTCTTATGATTCTTATTAGTCTCTCGTAACCAAGTGAGCCATGAAATATTAATTTACACCCCATTTAGCCCTGTTTTCCTGAAGATTTTAAAGAGACTCGAAAATGGTGTTAACTTCACTTCTCCTGGTAGCTCTTGTTTCGTTTACTTCTGGATCAAGTCCACAACAGTGCAAAGCAAAATACTCAGATTATGGTTACACTTTGCTTGAATCATCGTACAAAACGTTCTTTATCGATAACCTTGGGATGTGTTACGATAAATGTACTGAAGATGAGCGGTGTATGAGTATTAACTACAACATAGGAACTGGACATTGTGACCATAACAACGTGACTAAAACCGGATTCCCATCAAAGCTGAAGGAAAAGGAAAACAGCGTATATGCCGACCATATTGAACCAGGTTTGTCGTTTTTGTATGTTATACATGTAGAGAAATAAACAGATTTTATATCAGAGTTGAAAAGAGATCTGAGAAATTGAAAGCCGCTTTCCTCTATTTAAGGTACCAGCAGCCCTTAAACAGCGCTTCCCGAAAACATTTAATTGCGCGCGTTAATTTCAAGAAAACCCCATACAAAGTATATATTTTCTGAAAGCTTAATAAACATAGATCGTAGAAAACAGTTTGATTTTTCTTATTATTAAATACTCTTTTATTTATTGTGATTTTAAACCAATTTCACCATACCTTATACCTGGAGCTCCTGCCCCTCGGGAATTGGATGGAATCCGCGCTGAAACGACCTTCATAAAGTAGAGATATTGAACTAAAAGAGAGTGTCTCAGTTTTCTGATATCTTATTCCGTCGCCGGAAAATAATCGACTGCAAAGATCTGGTTGAAGAAAGAAATACGAAATTATCTCAAGAACAAAAAAAAAGCGTATAAAAACACTGAGACACCTTTTTTTGTCAACGTATTGATCTAGTAGCCATATGCCAATTTTCAATCCGATCTATTAAAATCTAGAGGGACAGGAGCTTCGAATACATGCTACAAAACTTGCATTTATAACGCCGTGAAAAATGGTTTCAAATGCAAAGTTTCCTGGAATCAGGCCACTGAGGTTTGTTGACACAATTAACTTATCTGTCATTAAGAATGTCATTTTTGAGTAGAATGTCATAATTGAGTAGAAGGTGGTGCTTTTGTGAAACAGTTCGTTCTCGAACTGCAAATGATTAGACCTTCACATCTTCTTGGATAAGGACGTACAATCGTAGGTCTTACACCGGCCTCAAGGTTATCAGTCTCACCAGACTGTCACGAGTTACCGATGTTAAACCGCTTACTGGTTAAGTTGCCAAAGGTTTCTTATTATTATGCATATGGTCCAAAACAAGCTGTGCATGCCTCTAGGACTTACTGGACCTTAAATGTTTATCATTAATTAGTATTCGTTTTATCTGTTAGAGTACGGTACGACACCGGAGTTGGCATTAGAGTCATGTAAGAGAGTTAAAGAGACTAACCCTGACGCACCATCAGGACATTACTGGATTAACGTGAACAGCAGCAATGAACATCCATTACCGATGAAAGTATATTGCGACATGACAACTGATGGAGGGGGTTGGACTCTCGTCTACAGCTACCGCTTCACTAACTATGCAAACTTTAAGTCCAGCTCTAATGCTGTCACTCCCGTTCCAACATGGCCAATAAATCCTGCTTCGAGTCCAAAGTCTAAGACCACCCCTCTGGACGAGTTGTCCTACTTGGCAATGGACTTCATCCTTTGGAAGAAGATTGGCAACGAGTTTATGATCAAATCCAACCTGACTCACTGGATCGGATGCACAAGTGGAACTGGCGACCTTGTTAACTGGCGACAGGGAACCATTAACTGTAGGGTTATTAAGAACATTGGAAATGCATGCCTTAATGTCGCACCAACAGATATAATCCTTGTTCCTTATTGTGGTGTTGGTTTGATGAAAAGTGGCGACTATGTCTTTTATTTTGAGGGTGATTCAGTGAGGTGTTATCCAGTGCATGATCCATGTGGAAAACGAAACAGCATTAACCTTCCGCCAAATGTCGCTACTCCAAGTGGTGCCATGTTTATTCGATGAACTGGAATAAATTCAAATTAACTCAGAAAAACAACTTTCCTATACAGCTCGACATGTCTGCAACTATGCTTGCCCCATGAATTTAACCCGGGAAATTACGCTCGCGCACATAATTGTGGTTGAAAAATTTCTCGAAATTTGGATTTCAAAGCATTGTTACAGAAAAGTACGAGCTTCGATATTTACTGAATGCTCATCTTGAACTAGTCAAAATGTTTTTAGGCCCTACGACTAAACTAATAAAATGATTAACTCTTGCGATTTTCACCGCGGTCTTTTTTGTGATTTGTCAAGTTTTTTTTAAAACAGAAACCATGCATTTAGGAGCATTTAGTAGAGCCGCTTCCACGATTTGTACCGCTGAGAGGAGCATGCGCAGCATTTTGCAGACCTGTCACGCAGCTCAAGTTTAATCTGATGTCAAGTGACTCATTTTATAAAACGTATGTAGTTCATCTTAATTTAGTAACTGACTGAGTGTGTTACGACTTATCGAATGCTGGTCCTTCTAAAAATAAACAAGTGATTGTGGCCCCGCATTTTAAATTATATTAAAAATAAGAAGCTATGTTTTCCAAATAAACGTAGACTGTCATTAGATTTTTGTTCGATGTAAAGGTGACAGTTAATCATGCTAATGTGTTAATGTTTTATAAATGCACTCATGCTACGAAATTCTTTAAATCAACAACATTACTTCTTGATTACATATCTCAACCAATTTATATTACCTTTCATCAAAAACAGTACTAAACACATTTTATTACATTGAAGCATCAAGCCTAGGATTCAACAGAAACATTATAAATCGTGCGTTGTTAAAGTTTTCATTGTAAATTAACAAGACATATTCATCGTATTTCAATGTGCTGCGAACAGGACATTTCATTATGACGTCATTTAACTACAACTACCAGAAACCTTTTCGAATTATTTTTGTCATTCAGATTTTTTAACTCCTTTGAGAATACCAAGACAATGGTCCAAATTACAGGAACAAAAGAATCGTCGCAAGGAGTTCTGGTAGCTGTAGTATGTGACATGCAAAAAATAACCTAAAGAAAACGCACGCTCAGATTGGTTGAGAGCTATGTTTGCATGAGGCTATGTAAACATCAAATGATGTCACGTATTGTAGTGTTTGCTTTTTTCTGCATAAAAAAGGCGAAAATAACTGAAAATTATCCTAACGTAAAAATACATGTAAAGTAGTTTTGTAAAGGCAGGTTTTCAGAAGCACCTACGGAGAAAAAGAGCTAAACTGGACAACATTTTCACAAGATTGAATTGGTTTGCTCAAGCAAACTCTACGAAATATGCAACAAAATACACGTTATGCTGAGACATGAAGATCAGTTACTGAATTTAACCAGTTTTTGGACTTCATTTGCCGGTGACCCGCAGTAATACTTTACTGAACAATTACATAGACATGTGGTTGGATTAAAATGGCCACCCTTGTGGCTTTTTAATAAAACATAACACACACCTCAGTAGTATGGCTCACGATTAAGTTGTTGACTTCACTCGCTAGACGTTTGCAGTGAAAAGGGGCGGTATTGAAATATCACTCCCTTCATATATGGCTTAATGCAATACCATGAACCTTTGCACCCTAGCATCAACTTATCACTTATCTCTAACTACTTCGTGATAGCAGGAGTCACATGGGCTCCTGGTGATACTAATCACTTTCATGTCCCAGCATAAATGTCATTATTGCGTTCCTCGTAATGGCTTGTTATTTCAGTCAACGTTGAAGTTTAAATATTTAGTTCTGATTCTTTAAAACAACAATTGTAAGAAGATATGTACATGTACTAGAAACATTCAGAAAATGTACAAAGTGCTTATAAACAAGTACACAAAGTCAGAGCGGGAAGGTGAATTGTTGTTTTTCAATATATATTTTTCAAAATGCCGGCGACAAAAACTACAGAAACTGGAACTTTGTCAAGCGATCATGTTTAACATTGAATCTATAGAAATGAAAAAAGTATAGCCGTTTCGGTTCGATTCAGTCTATAATTTTTTTTTCATTCAGAGTGGGCTGCTGACAAGAAAATGCCACTGAAAAGATATACACGTCGAGCGAAAAGCTACAGAACTCGGAAGCTCTAATCTCGCGCGGCGCAGCGCGTAGACATCGAAAGTACCCTTTTTGGATTCAGAAATTGCATTCAAAGATACCCAGACTCCCGCCCTCTTCAAATCAAAGAAATCTAGATAAACTCTAATCCGACATTGTCTGGCTTTCAAATAGTCAAGTATGATGCCTGACGACGGGAAATAAAGATCTGAAAGCACACGGAAAGGAATCAGGTGCATGGGTGAGCACAAACCTGCTAATCGAAGTTGCCAGTCCGAGTTGAGCAATTCCAAGTCAACTTCAAGTACTGGCTCCAAATACTCAGCAAGAGATTCCTCAGTTCCAGAATATAATGGCCAGAACAGGAACACTTTTTCCTACGACTATGGCGCATATTTTGTGTCAAAATTCAAACAATCAATTCGAACATTCAAACATTCAATTCGAACATTCAATTCGAACATTGAAATATTCAATTCGAATATCCAAACATTCAATTCGAACATTCAAACATTCAATTCGAACTTTCAAACATTCAATTCAATTGCGCGTATTTTTTGTGTCAAAATTCAAACATTGGATTCAAACATTCAATTTTAAAATCATTCACTTCGACATTCGATCCCTTCATTCGCACACGCAACGCCTGGCTTCAATATCCCGGATGTACAAGAGTCATGTGATGGAAAAGGCAGAAAATAAACAACAACGAGCTTTTCTATATAAAGAGACGCGCAGCCGGAAGTTTATATAGAATAGACCGCTATTTTGGCAAGTCAGTCAACATATTTTGCCTTATATAATTCCCTTTGGCTTTTTTAGTGGTTAGGCTTTTCTAGAGAATGCCTCATGTGGACGTGGGCCATTCGCTGGTGTTTTGATGTTCAGAACAAGGTCAGTGCCATTTGTATGTAATAATATGAAGCTATCTATCTCGGAAACTTTAAAAAGCTCTCAGGCTTAGCTAAAATCAGGGGAAACATGTATACCTTACTTCGTAGAGCTCTACGAAAAATCTCGCTCCACTTTTTTATTCCTCGGCCGACTATTTTTTTGCGGTCGCCTTTTTGTGTGCTCTTAAACTGCATCACTAAGTGCATAGTTATCTCTATTTTACCTCGAATTTAGTTTTCAATATCCTGAGCTTAGACCAAAATATGCGAATTGTGATCGTTATCATGGTAACTGTCCGTACGGCAAAATCTCGACCGAGCACCAGGCAATCAATACACTCGATTTGACATTGACTTGCCATATATTAATGATAAATAGCGGGCATACTACATACGGCTGTACAATCAGTGTCTGGTAATAAAACGAACTAAACAGACCAAACAGCGAACAAAAATAACGTTGAATTTGACGATATATAGATTTCTAAATTTTATATATCAAAATAGCAACGAAACCATGGTAAAAATACCTGTTTTGTCTGACACGTTTTACAGGTGAGCTAAAGAATGCATGACGAAATACCTGCACTGGGTGAGCAAACTGAGCAAGCTACAGTGGCCGAGTAAACAAATCGGCAACGAATTTGAACCGGACACACTTTCCCCCCCGCAGTTTTAACCGCTTTTAGGTGAACAGGGCAAACAGTACTTTAAAGTTAATGACAATCAGTTCTTCAAGGCCAAGGAAACTTTCAATTGGTTATGTTTGGACGCAATGCGTAAAGAACTTCGCCACTTTCGTACAGGCCAGAAGTGTTACCAATACGAATAACGGAGTAACGAGAATTCGAATAACGAGATAAAAAAAGATAGAAACCCGCACCCGAACCAGAAATGTATCATAAAACGACGAGTTCTCAGTCACCTAGGGCGATAAGTGATTAGAACTAAATTAAGTAATTGTGTTCCCCATGCAACGCTTATCAAATTGTGAGGCCATTGTGTTAGCAAAAGCAGAAAAAAGAATTGTGACTATTTCTTTCGGGAGAGTAAAAAAGTCGAAAATGGCAAAAACATCAAAATCTCCATATTTCAGGATTTCAGGATTTCTAAACATCCTCCCCAGAGAATTTGTGTAAACGTTTTTGAGCATTAAATTCAACTTTCATCAGAATAATATACCCAATCGCTGAAAATGTCTACAATTGGAGATATGATGTTTTCAAAGAGAAGCACACCAGAGCCGAGTTTTTGTATAGTATTTTATTGGTTGAATCAAACATTGAAATATGTTGTTAACGTCAACCAAGATGGCGGCGATGACGTCGATGACGTCACGTGCAATCCAGCAATTACACAACACCGCAACTCGCGCTCATTGTATTAAGGATGGGAAAAACAGTTGATCGAGCGCGAGAAGGAGAGATGGAACGTTGCTATGTTTTCAACATGAATTTCCCGGGTTTGGGAGGGTGGGCCGTTCCACTATCGTCCCTAGGCCTCCTATGAGGCGCCGTATGGTGCAAAATTCAAACTTTCTCTCGCAAACATGCTGAAATACCCACACATTAACTGAAATTTGTAAACGATAAAAATGTATTCTCGTATACAAACTGAAACGCACATACGATAACTGAAATCCGTAAATGTTCAAAACATTCTCTTTTATACGTGGTGAAACGCACATACTGTAACTAAAATCCCTAAAGGAGAGCCTGAGATTCACGTTCTGTCTATTAAAACGTGTAAGACAATATTGAAATAAAAATATATTAACTGAAAATCATTACCATTGTGTTGAGATTGTTACACACACTATTGAAATACGGGCTACACACACTGAGAATTACAGTCTATGTAAATGATTTTCAGTATAGTTTAAACAAGATCTCAATAGAATTATGAGATTCTCACTTCATGCCGACTACACATTCCAGGGTATTTTCGTATACGTTTTCAGAGCAACCATCACTGCAAATTTCAGTGTCTTCTGTTCGCGAATTCCCAACGTACTTTCTTTAACAGTTCTCAGTACACTTGTGAAGACATCTCAGTTTGTCCATATGTGAATTCTCAGCACACTTCACGTACAAATCTCAGTGTCACACTACTTCATGTAAGTTCACAAATATGCGACCCAGAATCTCAGTATGTTCGTGTGAAAATCTCAGTGTGGAAAAGTTCACGCAGCTACTCCATGTAAGGTCGCTACTTAGGGATCAGAACAACAGGCTAGGCTACTCGGCAAAACGAAACATGGCGTCTAATCTTGTAAATAGAAACGGGTTGATGAACTGGACGTTTTTTACTCTTTTAATATTGCTTTGTATGTGCTCCTCTATATTATGTGAAGACGAAGACATAAGAGTACATGGAATCACTAAAACGGTGCTGCGAAGATGCGGAAGGTTTTGGTTTACGCACAGGCAGCCCAGACTCGACATATATTTCCCGCTTTTGGGGTTACCTGTGGTATGTTTCATAAGCGATCTCGGAAGAGTTTATATAATTGCTCCTTGTCAATTCTCTTTTCCGATTCCTACGAAATAAATCTTCAATAATAAAAGATTGATACTTAATGAAGTTGTGTGAGTGGTTTTGGGGTGATTTGGGGACTTCTAAAGCAGTTTATTAGGCCTCGAGGTTTTGACGGTTGGCCGCGTGTCTACCTCAAAGACACAAATATACACATACTTGGCTTCGATATATCGATGATATTTTTATGATCTGGACCGAAGGTCTGGGACAACCTAAAAATATTCATCGATTATCTTAATGACATTCACCCTACCATCAAATTCACCAGCTCAAACTCTTCTACTAACGTACCTTTCCTTGACCTTCCTTGATGTTAATGTTTCTTTAAACAATGGTAATATCGATACTGATCTCTATTCTAAACCCACAGATAATCACCAACATCTACTTTATTCATCTTGCCATCCTCAACATACCAAAAAAGCCATCCCTTTTAGCTTAGCCCTCCGTTTACGACGTATCTGTTCTACCGACGAAGCTTTTAAGCACCGCACTGCTGAGCTTACCACATACCTTATTAAACGCGGCTATAACCGTTCCTTTCTTGCTAGACAAATACAACGCGCTGCCGACATCCCTCGCGCTTTTGCTCTACAAACCAAAGACACACACAATTCTAACCGTATACCTTTTGTTATTACCTATAACCCATCACTTCCTCATATTTCTGAAATAATTAAGAAGAACTACAGCCTGCTACACTCCTCTGTCCGCTGCAAGAAAGTCTTTCAACACTTGCCACTTGTAGCCTTCAGACGCACCTCTAACCTCCGTGACTTACTAGTTAAAGCTAAACTCCCTTCTAACTCGACTGATACTCACGCAGCTCCCACCAGGCTCTTTCCGCTGTGGAAAGAACTGTTCTACTTGCCCCTACATCTGTGACGGACACACAACACATACTTTCTTCTCTACCGGTGAAATACGCTCTATCAGAACTAATTTGACGTGTAACACAAACAATCTAATCTACATGATTCAATGCAACCGATGCAATTTACAATACATAGGTGAGACTAAACGACGTTTGAAAGACAGATTTAACGAACATCGACGGACCGTAGACAAGTCTAATAACATATCTAAACCTACAACAGCTGCTGAACATTTTCTCTCGACACCTAATCACACTGCTAATGACATGCAACTAATCCCCATCGAAAAAATGTTCTCTAATAGAGACTCAATTCGTAAGGCCAGAGAAGCTACTCTCATTACACAAGCTAGAACACTCGTACCTTATATATGGTCTCAACATCCGTGACGAGTCATACTAGCTGGTATATATATATAACATCATTATCTTATTATTTCTATATTAATAGTGTCAATCATTTGTCATCTATTTCCTATATTTCGTAACCCATATTTCTAGTTAGTCACGTTCGCCAATGTAATAACATTTCTTCATATTATCTAAAGAAGGCTGGTTTGGCCAGCCGAAATATCGTTTTATAAACCTCTAAAATTTACGTTGTGTCGGCTTTGCTATTTTTAGTTTTAAGTGTTCAGCCGATTAGATCAATCACTGATCCAACGTACACCAGCAGGATCGTCGTCCACGGTTGCATTCTATTTTCTATGAAGGGTACCCACAGGCAATCGTTATTATTAGAAACTGGTTTGCACCGACTGAGTGATCGGAGGAAGTTGCACAAACTAATACTTATTTATAAAATGGTAAATAATATTATACCTTGCTATTTATCCTCAGTGCCCTCGTTATGTTGGTACTTCTACTTCGTATGGCTAGATTTCCAACCGACATGATCCATTATTTCATTGAACAATTAACATCTTCGAGCGCCATTGAAATGGCAGCGCCACTCCTAAACCCGTGAAGCGAAAAACGTGCGCTCTAAATCGCAGCTGGAACAAAGGCGGTGGGTGTTTAGAAACCAGCACATCATCAATAGTGGGAATGTCAGTGGCTCCCCTCCTGACTGGGGACCCCATCCATAGTAATAAAATACGTATTCTCCCTGGGAGGTTGGAAACTAAACAACTTGTGCTCAAACTCCTTGTCTAGCTTTTCCCAGGAAGGAATATCAAAACATTCATAGTCAGATATTCGTCTCCGCTTTACATTGCGGATCTGCAGAAAGAAACTAAAAGAAGGCAACTAAAAATGTGACCAGAACCGAGGAAAAACTCCCCCCTCCCAAGAAAATAAAATACTAGCGAGGATGGGATCCCGGATCAGGAAAGAGCAACTGGCCAAGCCCGAAAACGGTACGTCCACAGGCAGCCCAGAACTCAGGCTAACCCATGGGAGTTGCTCACCCTAATCAAGGAAGGGAAAATAAATGATGAATGAAGGAAATTACGAAACCCCCCTAACAAAAGTAATCTAATTAAGTAACTAAAAGGACTGAAAATCCTCGAAAAATACTACTACTATTAGTACCAATAACAAATGGTAACAATCGAGATCTATGGTTCGAACAAATCTATTTATTAGACACTGTCGCAACTGCCGCTGCATCAGGCAGGTTACAACGTTGAGCAATCCTTCAATTCCGTGGTCCCTGTCCAGACCATCTACCTCGTTTCGCCGGCTGCTGCATTCCGCCGGCCCTATATGTATCCTGCCAACGAGCATCACAATTCCTTTGGAAATGCCCGTAACCATTACAATTACACTCGGGATGCTAGCTCGATTTTGTCGTCCGCGGCGGCCTCGTAACATAGGCATAGCTGAACGCATCGGTGACTAATGTCAACTTTCGAAATCGCATCAAGTACTTTTTCTTGTTCCTTATCTCCCAGGAGAACCAGCAAATCTCTCTTGAATTGCTCGTCTGAGGACGCCATTTTTTCGCGCAGAGTAGTAAACACAGACTGCAGAGTAGTAGTTGGCCAGTTAGGATGTTTCGTTTCCAAAGACACTATCTTCAAATTCAAAAATTGCTCAACAGATTGACCTTATTAAACGGAACAGACTTTGAATTAGCCAACTGCAAGATCTTTTTCAGAACCTAGTGGTTACATAACCTCCATCATGCACGGACCAACTAATTTACCTCTCCATAGTAACGATCACAGGTGAAGCAGAAATCTGTTACTGCCACGATCACGGGCTAAATTTTAAACTATCTGAACCCTTTCACAGCCATGATCATAATCTTGGAACTTCACAAATTAAGCTACGATCACGGGCCAAGCCTTCTAAATTCTTTTCCAGCCGCGATCACGGGTAAAGCTTCATATTTCTGAACTTTTCATAGCCACGATCACGGGCCAAGCTAATTATATACAGCCACGATCACGGGCCAAGTTTTAGCCTAACTCTTTACAGCGACGATCACGGGCCAAACTAAAACTTTCCGAACTCTATCCAGCCACGATCACTGGCCGATCTTACACATTCTGATCTCTTTTACAGCCACGATCACGGGCAACTAGTAACATAAATATTATACAATACAACGATACAACTGAAACTATGATAACTGGAGTCCTACTACTATACCACGACTAAAAAATTATACTCAAGCAAAACAACTAATATACCTCAGCCTGTAGCGACTTGTTCACAGGCGAATTCGCTTCTACTCCCATAATTGCAAGCCCTTCTCCGACCGCCTTCTGGATTGCTGCCGGGGCCGGAACAGGGACTTAATTGTTCTGCCATTTGAAACGTTCAGGTTCAAGCTCAGCCGGGGTTGATTCACCTTAGAAGGACGACTACGCCGAGTTCTGTTTTCTTTTCTTGCTAAGCACATAGTGGAAGCGTCCTTTTCCTTTTATATTCCCCAGCCACCAATGAGCAACGGTGCTTATAGCCACAAACTGGTTTCACGTGCGGAATGTCGTTAATGATCTATCCTCGGCAGAATATACATATTCAAATGACTTTGCATAGTATTTTTATAACGTCCGTTCAACTAGAGATCGAGATAAGAGAAAGAAACCTCACACCGAGCGGACGGCAGTTGACTGATCTCACCACGACAATACACTTGAAGGCAGTGAAGGTCATATTAGAAAAGTTTATCATGAATAAATCGGCAACGGCAGAGTTGGAGCAAATCAAAGAGCTATCTAATGATCATGTAAAATTTTGAAGTGCTTGTCGTTTTAGGCCTTTGCTCGAATGCTCGCAGAAATGATTGTGTGTGCTCGAATTGCTCGTACTTGCCTTTTTCCAAGGTGCTCGTTTGCTCGTTTTTTGTATAGAATGTTCGCAACTGTGATACAATAAAATAGACCATTTCAAGGTCACCATTACCACTACGATATCTACTTAAAGTGCATATAAGCCCTGGCTAATTATATTACTTACGACGGAGACTAGAGGCCATAGACAAAGGATTCCGGAATAAAAAGTTGATTTGATTTATTTGTCATTGTGTATTGGCCGTTCAAAGTTGCCCAAAAACATGTCTTGGGTTGCCTGTGGACGAAAATCAAGCGCGCTAGAGCGCTTTACAAAATTGGCACTGGGACGTCATCAACAGAACACGCTCGATGCGCTATTGCATGAAAGGCCTTGCCGAATAAAGCTCTCCGAAACGTTTAGCGCGATATTATCATCTTTCTCGGTTATCTATCAGTTCAATTATTTTGCAAATAAGCCAACGTTTTAAAGCCGCGAAGAGACGAGTCCTGTTCATGACGTCACGTACTCTACTCGCCCCAGTCCCCGAAGGTGCGCGGAAATTATTCTTCATTTGGAAGTTTAGTCGCTAAAAAAATAATAAAAACATGTTTATTTAGAAATTTCGGAATTTCAAAAAAAACACAATTTACGGTGGCCCATAGGTGTCACGGCACAAACCAAAACTCCACGGCACAAACCAAAACTCCACGGCACAAACCAAAACTCCACGGCACAAACCAAAACTCCACGGCACAAACCAAAACTCCACGGCACAAACCAAAACTCCACGGCGGAAGTGATTGCACGGCGGAAGTGGTCGTTCCTAAACTCGTTCCTAGGGGACTTTGCACGCCTCATCCAAGATGGCGTCGAAATCGCTGGGCATGCATCTGCAATGGCCTGGAATTATAGTTAGGATACTGAAGAGGAAGCTGCAGAGTGATGTACCAGCAGAGAAGTTTGAAACACCAGACCTTTTCCCAGCTGGAATTTTTGGATGGCTGAAAGATCAAACTGAGCACACTCGATCAGGCAGATTAATGGGGAAAACATTAAATTTGACCATGATTGTCTTACACGCAACCCTCACCACTCTCTTTGTTTTCCAGTTGTGGGAGCTTGTAGAAGATAAATAACATTCCCATTAAATCACATGAATAGCTACGAGGACTTTAAACATGTTTTTCTCCTTGCATTTTTCAAGGGACAATCCTTTGCAAAGCCACAGACTGAAATTTTCAAGATTCATGTGTGATACTAAGCAATAATTTGCAACTATTTGCACCCCCCCCCCCCCCCCCCCATACAATTGACTATAAAATTGTCTTACTTTGTGGGACTGTATCTTTGCTCACATACAAGATATAACTATCAAATTTGGGATTTTGACTAATTTTGAGGTACTCTTTGTAGTAGTACCGGCGGTGTTATCGCTAATTGAAGTAGACATCGTAGTGTTAATGGCGACCTTGAAATGGTCTATTGCTCGTGTCCCTACTGAATGGCAAGATGCTCGCCTTCTCGCCAATGCTTGAATATACTATTCGGTAGCCACCCCAGTTAAATTATTTAAGAAACAACCATCAACTTTCACGCTTTTTCGATGTTGTGGCGACAAACTGACGTTCACTTTTTTTTACTTATCCCACTCCCATTGATTTGCAACATCTAACTCAACCCCTCTCCCCTGTTAGTAAACGACAGCCAATAAAGTTATTATATCTAGATATTCCTCCAATCAGGAAGGAGGGACAAATATTGTCCCCAGTTCAAATCTATTGGCGCGGTACGATCAGTCAACTGACGCCTGCTGCCAGAGGTTTTCTCTCTCTTCCCTACTCGCCACTTCACGGCTATCTTTAATCATGCAACGGAGAAACCTCTGGGATCAGGACTAGGGTATATACCTTTCTTGCGAACCTCTCGGTATTTCTTCCATCGTTTGGCAACTTCGTATCTTGTCACCATTTTTACACTTACATAGGAAACCGTTATTTATGCCTCCCTCTTTCTACGTCATGCTTGGTCATTACTGCTTTTTAAAAATCGAATTTTACTTTGTCTTGCCCTTTTCGTTCTACAGGTGTCTTTGCATAGCGTTATTGACTAATAATACTGTGCAATGTATAATTATGAGTAACAATCAAATAATTCTTCTGGCTGGCCCTGGCAAGCCTATAAAGTATTGTGTATTAGCAATACCCCGCCGCTGACACAAATTAACGGCATTGTGTCACTGAACATTCGTTCAGTGCATTTCACACATCTCCCTGGGCGCTTCAATTTCAACATTCCAGAGGACCTACTAGTCTCGTTGACATGCAAGTCACCAGGACTTATGCATAGGTTCTCAAGTGAAGAGGGCCTTGAAGCACAGGGAAATAGTGGGGTTAATACATAGTAATTACTTGACATCCTTATTGAGTAAAACTACAACTAATCAAATACAAGACAATGGTGTTTAAATCGGTCATGGCTTTGATTACAATTTTACAAAACGCAAATTTTGTTAAGTAATGGTCCGCGCAAGAGGTAGGCATATGTTATGCATGGAATGTAAAAAGGTGCTAATTGTGGTATTGTTTCAATCTTCCACCTCATTGGCTTATACATTAAAATCTATCTAAAATTGAAGAAGAAGAACATTTGTTCTCATTTTGTAAACAGATTTGAATTGCATCTAGTGAAAACTCTCATAACTTTCAATATGACGAACTTTCAATATGGGGAACATTTTTGAATTGAACGTTTTCTTGGTTATTGTTTTGCACTCTTCTGATTGGACAAAACGTTTTCACACAAAAGAACTCTACCTTTAAAATGCATTTTTAGTGGATATAATTTCAGAAATTTCTGAGTTAAGGGTTGATGAGTTGTCAGTATGAAAAACAGAAAATACTAAAGTGGGGAAAGCAAATTGCATCTGAACAATAGAATTGTGACTACGTCTTGCGCGGATTGTTACTTAAATATTACTTCTCAACAAAAACACATTATTATCAGTACCAAATCAATAGTTTCTTTCAATCCTTATATTACAAATAATGAGCAATCACATAACTTGAATAATTTGTGTCTCACTCAGATTTTGAGAAAACTAGCAATTAACCCTGACTCCTAAAAATAATATTTCCACTGAAGAAAATCACGCGTCCGAAGTTGCTCGAACAAAGCACACTAACCTCTTAGCACTCACTGAAACTTGAAACTGAGATAGTCGGGTATACTGCCATGTTCAACGACTAGTGTTGTTAAGCCTGAGGATGTTAAGGCTGCATTACTTGACTCCCCCAACTTACAGCCTAGCTCTGATACTCGTGGATTTTTTTTTTAGAACCTTCGTCTGCTTTAGATGCCGGTGCTGGAAGGGCGTTAGACACATTTTTAAGTAGAGTACGACTCGGCCTTTTGTAACCCTGATCTGCTCGTCGAAATGTCCACTCTTATATAGACTGGTAGCACGAGTAACCTTCCCTGAATGGTTAGTTAAGCGTCTCCCCACTTGGTTAATTTTGCGGTATTCACAAGTCAGAGGTAAATACGATAGCGTGCTCAACAATGATCATTTATGACCATTATTGCCGTCATGTGGGGCTAATGATGTTGAAGAATCAGTGACTCGGAAATCATAAAAGTTTTCAAAATTCCTTCGTTGATGTGACCATATTCTAAGGTGGTTCGACAATGAACACTCGCGGTTTATGAATTTAGAGTGTCTCGCATTGCCTTCTGTCTAATGCGAGACACTCTATATCCCTTAATTATAAACCACTCGCGTTCATTGTCTAACTCTTACTTAGGTCATATAAAGTGTTGTTGTTATTTCCCTTAATAACTTTGATATTGTTCTTAGGGATTATCGATAATTGAAGAGAAATTCATACAGCCTAGTAAAACAATAGCTCTATTGTTTGGAAGGGAACATGGTATATGCAAATTATTTTCTAACGAACTTACCGCAATTGATCGATTTGCTTGTATATTTGTTTTACCAATTAGACCTATTGTGCATAGGACATATGTCTTACGCTTTGGTTTGTCTCACTTTATGAAGCAGGTGTTAGAAATTAATGAGTTCGGAAATACAATAGCTATTGCTAGTCAGTGAGCTGGATCGATCGAATAATGTCATGTCAGCAATGTAGCAAAACAAATTCACAACACGTATCATTTTAATTTACATATCTCTGATATACTTTAACAAGGCCGTGTGTAAAGTACAAAATACCTACAAAACTTATAACAACCCCAAATAAGGCCCATTGTGAAAAACAATGTTTGTTCTCAAGTGTTTGCTATGCATGCCTAAGTCTGTTTCTGTGTTTGTCTCCAGTAAATTGTACACTAGATGTCATTTATGCACTGATTTTCCTGTTGATAAAACTCATTTGAATTTCCTGCGCGCCGCCATCTTGGATTTTATGACGTCACAGTGTTGCCCCTATTGTTACACAACAAAAGAGCTATTGTTTTCTGACAATAAGGCAACACTGTGACGTCATAAAATCCAAGATGGCGGCGCGCAGGGAATTCAAATGAGTTTTATCGAGAGGAAAATCGGTGCATAAATGACATCTAGTGTACAATTTACTGGAGACAAACACAGAAACAGACTTAGGCATGCATAACAAACACTTGAGAACAAACATTGTTTTTCAGCCGAGGTTCCCTTTAAGCAATCGGTAGAGGGTGAGACGGTAACTATCTTTATTCTATAAACTACAGTATTTTACAAGGATTTCCAGCACTGAGAAATATCGGATAAATCACGGTTTCTGGGAAACCCTCATCCCTCTCCACACTTCATCCTAACCTTTAATGGTTAATCGTTAATAAAACGATGCATATCCAAGGAGGAGTGGGTGGGTAGTTTCCCAGAAATCGGAATTGAGCCAAAATATCGTATCTGAACACACGTAAAAATACAAATAAGTTTACGAGTGTGGATATCGCCTCTCAGCCAATCAGAGATTACCACGTCACACGCTTACCATTGCTTTGAACAACCGGGCCCAGGTCCAAGTATTGTTTATAAACTAAATAAAATGATACATGGACGCTTGGAGATATGGAATTTATCTTCTCGTGTTCAACTCGATATCTTACGAGTCGCTGTGCTCACTCGTGAGATATCGAGTTGAACACTATGTATTATTCTCTATTTATTACATATTTAGGGTCGATATCAGTGTGATAAAGCCGTGAATAAAATCCGTATCAACAGTGAAGTGATATGATATCACTTCACAGGTTGCATTGTCCAATCAAATTCCCGTAATAAATTACGCAGACCAATCAAATTGCTTTTATTACTTTTTTTGCTGAATGCTGACGCCAGTTTCCCGCCAAGACAGGCTTGAGTGTGCGTCCACGCTCGCCTTGCTGTTTCCTGAAATAAATGGTGGATTCAACTAGTTCGAGGATTGTAGTCATTCCAGAAGCAGAAATTACATGGTTTCTTCAATACAATTAAAACAAAAACACCACCAGAATGACTGACCAAGACTTGGCGTTATTCAAGACTTTTTTAATCCAAAAAACAACAAAGAACCTGAAGAATTATTGCCACAACAATTGGCTGCTTGCTTAAAAGAATTCATACTTGGTGTGCTTAAACAAGGCGTTGAGGTGAGCCTTTATTGTGCTGTAAATGTTTTATCGACTGATATCGATGCTAAAAATGTAATAAACAAATTATGACATGTTAAGAGTTTGATATTGTTGCTATTCACTCACTCGTTTGCAATGCAATATGGCATTAAAAACGATATCAAGCTCTTAACAAGCTCTTAAAATGTATATTATATAAATTTAAAAGATTATGGTCCTCGAATAAGGGAGCCGTAGGTGCATCAAAATCTGATTTGGTGATATTCTAATTGCTCTTGTCTGTAGCGTAACGATTTTTTTAAAGTTGAGGCATAAGTACCACCCCAAATTATATTACCATAATATAGATATGGGTAAATAAGAGCAAAATGAAGATTGTGTAGTGATGCTTGGGAGAGGAAAACATTCAATTTAAAGATTATACCAATGGGTTTTGATATTTTACTAGTTATGGTTGCAATGTGCTGCTTCCAGTTCAGGTTCTCATCAACAAAAACTCCAAGAAACTTAGTAAAGTGCTTAAGTTCAATAGGTCCACCATTAACCTTAACTTCAAAATTATTAAGCGATAATTTATTGTCTTGGTCTAACAATAATGTATTTTTAATACATTTTTTTAAATATTTACTGAAAGTTTGCAATAAGCCAGTTAGATACCTTTTCGAGTTTACTGGTAAGTGCATGTATGGTAAAGCTAATAAAAAATAATTTCTCTAAGAGGAACACAGTATAATCTGCAAATAAAATAAATTTTCATAAATTGGAGGAATGATGGATGTCATTCATATATCAAATAAAGAGAAGGGGGCCAAGAATGGATAGTGAGGAACACCACATCTGACTGTTCGGTATTCTGAACACTCGCCGGTTACTTCAACAAGCGGTTTGCGTCACGAATCCAGTTTTAATTAATGCAGGCCATCTAATACCATAGTGTTGCGGTTTGTCCAATAGGATTTTATGATTAATGGTATCGAATTAAGGCTTTGGATAAATCTAAGAAGACTCCTGCACATAACTGCGTATTATCAATCGAAGAAGATATTTGATCAACCATGCAAGTGCAAAAGTGGCAGTGCAGTAGAATGCTGAGATATAAAGCCATTCTGATGATCATAAAGAATGTGGTGTTTATTTATATAATCCATGAAGCGATTAAAGATGACTTTCTCAAAGAATTTGAAAAATGCAGGTGATATCGAAATTGGTATATAATTGCTAAAATAAGCCGGATTTTAATTTTTTTAAATAGGAACCACTCTGGCAACCTTAAAGTATCGAGGAACAATTCCAGTAGATAATGATAAGTTTATTACATGTGTCAAGGGTGCAGAGAGACATAAAATATTGTTTTTGACATCAGTAATACAATACAATAATGTATTTAAAGTCGATTACACAAGGAGTGGTTGCCCTTTCACCCGAGCCGGGGGCTCATGTTAAAAATGCTCGACAACTGAACATACAAAGTTAATAATAATAATATACAATACAACAGAAATATAAATATATATACAGTAAATACTATGTAATAATTAATTAGTTAATTTTATAAAAAAACTTTATATAAGTATTAGATAAAAATTTTTTTATAATTGTGACGAAAATATGTTAACAAGGCATTAATAAGTCATTGATGACACTAAATTATATGCAGTTGTTTCACTGGCAGCCAACTAGGTCAGACTGTTTAATGTGGTTTCGAAATTGCGATAAAGAAGTAGATTTAGCAGGTAACGGTAACTGATTCCAGATGCGAGAAATAGTATAAGAAAAAGAGCTGTGTAGGTAGCGACTATTATAAGAATCATGTACTACCTTATGGCCATTACCTCTTAAGGCATTTGGAGGATATAGGGCTTAAAAAAGTTAGAAATGTAAATTGGACCTTGTTGTTTAAAACTCTTAAAAAATAAGATGAATGACTGTTCAAGCCGTCTGTGCTCTAACGTGCGTATGGAGGCTAAGTTCAGAACTGACTCGTAGCTTATGGTATTACCTAGATTCATTAATGTTCTTAGACCGTAGTAATTTGCATGTTCGAGTTTACTTATGAGCGGCTTACTAATTCCTATTAATATTGGGCTACAATATTCTAGATGAGGCAGTACATAGGCGTTGTACAGTTTTATTAAAATGTTCGTTGGGACCATGCGTTTAAGGCGCTGCAATCTTGGCATAGGTTTTCTTAAGCATCTCTTTTGACATGTGGCTTGAAGGTCAGACTATTGTCTAGTATTACACCAAGAATTTTCAGGGTTTCTTCAATTTTTATATTACTGTTAACAATCCTGAGATCATAACTGTAATTCGATTTCCCCAGTGTCATTGCTTGTACGTGTTTTGGTACCATTAATTTGTAGGAAGTTCTCATTGAACCAACCGGACAGCGTATGAATATCCTGATTAAAGGAATACTCAAGCACAACCGGGCACAGATCAGAGGCGCGTACTGATGTTTACTTGGTCAAAGCCAGCAGCCTTTCCATCCCTTGAATGAATGTGCACTATTTTCTATTTCATCCTTAGTTACATGCAGGCTTAAGAAAACATGAATGTACGATTGATTGTTTAAGGTGCGATTTATATATTGGTAACATACTCATAAAAGGTATTAGCTATTGAAATAGGATATTTTAAATTCCTGATCATTATGTAGAAATAAAGATGGGAATCTTGATTTAGTTTTCCTTTTCTTGACAACTGATCTCATTAAGTAGTTTACAGACAGCTTTCATGTCACCTTAAGCAAGTAGCTGAGTTTGTTTCTGTACTTCTTGTAAATATTTTCGTTATTAAGGGAAGGGTTACTAAGAAATGCTTTATAGAGCTCGATCTTAGTCTTGATTGACTTTAATAATGCAGTAGATATCCAGAGCTTGGAAACTAATTTAGCTTGTTTTTCGGGTTTTCGGGTTATCGTTTTAAAGTGTTTAAGAAACCAAATTTTGCATCTTTATTTTATTGCAGAATAATAAAGTTCATTCTTTTCTGATTATTAAGAGTATATTTATTTTTCAGTTCAGTCTTTGGAAATGTCTCTTTTTCGCCATTCAAATTGACTACTTTATGTTTAAAAGTGTCCGGGGCCTGGAACCGAATCCGCCATTACAATGACGTCACTGTGAGGACTCGCAAGCGACAATTCCTACAAAAAAAATAAAATATAATAACGCGCAATACAATTCACAACAAAAAATGAAATACAGTAGAACGCAACACAATACTTAACAAATAAAAGATTGTTCTCCTTGTTCTATAAAAAAATATTGCACGCTCGTAGTCTTGAAAAACTGCGGATGCACGAGCAGAACGCGAGTGCATTTAGCAGCATTTCAAGACCTCGAAAGTACATTAGTTTTCTATAGAACAAGAAGAACCATCTTTTATTTGTTTTATAATATAAACTTCAATCTAGACGAAGGAAAGTAAGCTATCTAATTTTAAGAACCCACTTAAAAATCTAACTAAGCAAACTGACTACAGCGAAAACTCCATTTTACTCTACTTGACTTGTTTACAACATTTCTCGTCGCTGATTGGTTCAATTCTGACAGCTTGACATTGGCGATCTGAAATCTCGTTTCTTATTGGATTAAATAGCCTGCTATAAAAAGAACATGTCGATTGATAAAAGTGAAAGACGGAAATTGCAAGACTGCCGACCGCAAACGGGCTGTAAAACAACTGATCAAAACTGTTGCAGGAAACACAAAGTGCTTCCTTTTTACAATGTATGGTCAGCACAGGAGAAGTTAATCTGCACATTGTGTGCCTGATGGAAAAAACATTCATAGAGAAAGCGTTTATAATATAGCGAATTTTTAATAGCGGCATCTGAGACTGAGTTACGTGAGTTGAGGTTCCCGACTATATTTTCTACAACAACTGCATAAATAAATGTGTTTATATTGGGCATTCGTAATTATAGCGCTTCGCGCTACTCCCTTAGGAGTTGTTCAATGCTTAAAGCTTAGCGAAAGCATTTGCATATCACTTGACGCTAACCAGTTTCTAACTTGACTCGTTGTTACCGGGTCCAAAATTCCCATGTTTTCATGTATAATTAATACGGTCCACTTGTCATTTATATTTAAAAAGTCTTTACTTACAATCGGCTGATCAAGCCTACATATACGTTGTATAAGTTACCTGTAACCTCTTATCTCCCAATAAACACAACTGGTTCGCGGCTCTCCTACACTGTCTTGTTTGATGGAGAATATACACTATAAACGTTTTCTGTGCATCGGAACGCAGTGACAGAGCACAGAAATAAAATAAATAAATGTTTTATTTGTTATAGCAGGCTAGTGTTTACAGCTTACAGCTGGTGGGGGCCTGATTTTACTCCACACACACTCCCCACTACATTCATATATTTCTGTACATACTGTATTCTTTGCCATTCACTGTTCTGGCTTCAGCATAAAAGTACAGGAGTATTAAAGTTATCGTCGAGTTCTTGGTGAGTCATTTCTTGTAGTTGTGTTGTATCAAACTGTGAATGAACTTAGAACTTCAATGTCCATTGTATTTTGGCGTACGATAAAGTTAAATACGGGAAGAAAACCAAGGCCACCAGCCACACAATATCTTCCACCTCCTCGCTTATTTTTAGCTTTCCCTGAAACTTTCTCGCTGGAGTCCGCCATGTTTGTAAAAACGAGTCCTCACAGTGACGTCACGCAGGTCATTTGGCCGCGCGGCAAACCGGACATTTTTTTAGCATAAAGTAGTCAATTTGAATGGCGAAAAAGAAACCTTTCTGAAAAATATATATACTCTTGATAATCAGAAAAGAATGAACTTTATTATTCTGCAATAAAATAAAGATGCAAGATTTGGTTTGATAAACACTTTAAATGGAATGCATTTATCAAAGATACGTTGATAATGAAGTTCCAAGAAAATATTCGTAGGCTGCTTCATGATCATTATAGTTGTATAAATTTTCCCAGTTGTGATTATTTAATTCCTCATTAAACCTTTGTTTAGTTTTTGGTTTCATGAGCTTGATACCAGAATTTGCAGAATCATCTGTCATGTTTTAGATAGATGCAAGAGGGTAAAGACGTAAAGGTGATCAGAAATGTCAGCGAAGAACAAAAAACGTGTTGCTTCATCAATAAGAAGAGTGGTTTATGGGGAGCAGTGCATGAGATCGTAGAAGGTCTATGAATCAGAAGAGTCGTTCAGGAGGAGTAGTGCATCAGACCGAAAAGAGTCTATGAACCAGAAGTGTGCTTCAGGAGGAGCAGTTCACAAGACCGAAGAGGGTCTATAGACTGGTTCAGGGAGAATAGTGCACGATACTGAAGAGCGTCTATGAACCAGAAGTGTACTTCAGGAGGAGTAGTGCATGATACCGAAGAGAGTATATTAATCAGATGTGTGCTTCAGGAGTAGTAGTGCATGAGACCGAAGAGGGCCTATAATTCAGAAGTGTGCTACAGAAGTAGTGCATGAGAGTGTGAGAACGAAGAGGGTCTATGAACCAGAAGAGTAGTTCAGGGGTAGTGCACGAGCCCGGAGGGTCTATGAACCAGAAGAGGGTTTAGGGGAAGTATTGCACGAAACCGCTGAGGATCTACCTAGAAGTTTGTAAGTTACATATCCCATCTGGATTAGGCAGGTTGGTTGGCTCATAGCCTGCATCTGAGTTGATCTTCCTATGATTCTCTAGACTCCGAACAGCGTCCACCTCTTGATGGGAGAAAGGTTATTTCTTCGTTTGCCCTTCTATGAAACCAAGCGAGTGTCTTTGTTCTCTTTTTTTTCAACCATTCTATGTGACCGTGCACAAAAGACAATAGACATTGGAATATGTTAATCAATCAACGAATAAAAACGTGTGGGTTCAGTCGCCCAGGGGACGCTAATGAGCTATGACCGTCTTACTCCTTCCAACGTAAATCGCAGCGCCTTTGTTAGCGCCTTTGAAGTTTGCCGGGTTTCCTTACCATTCCACTCTATTAACTATGCTTCAGGTCAACAATACTTACATATACGTATCACACTTCTCCCACTAAAAGTTTTTCAAAGGTTTTCGTTTGGAACGACTTTTATAAATTGACTTTACGATCATATGTTTTTGGCTATATCGTGCACAAAACATTTGAATGGGCTTCCTGTGATTTATGTCAAGCAAGATGGCATAGATATGAATTAGATTAGGCAATATCTTGAATTCTGTACAATTATAAAATCTCGCCATTGTGAACAGTCAATTAGCCATTTATCGGCCTTCCGCAAGGGCCCGGTAGGTAAGTTGTTCACCTCGTGCATTGCCATCTGTGAATAAATCACATTATGCCTATCATACTTATCCAACTTAACGTTTTTATTTTACTCTGATTCCTGCAATGGCAACCACTTAAAGTATTTACTTAACTCCAATTCGTGTATTCAACTACTAGGTTTTCGTTTTCCACGACTTTTTATCAATTGAATTTACGACCATATGTGTTTAGGTAAATCATGCACAAAAACATTTGAGTGGGCTGCCTGTGATTTACGTCAACCAAAATGGCAAAGCGATGAATTAGATTATGCAATCGATACATACTATGCATAACTCGCGCGGTCACAACACGAAAATGAGGCAGGTAGGTCCTCTGGATTGTTGAAGTTGAAATACTAGCAGGAGGTGTGAAACGTGTTGAACATGATTGTTTAGTTGAACAATGTTTCTTTATAGTGCAACCAGCCAGGCGCATAGCAAATTAACGGCATTGTTTCACTGAACATTCGTTCAGTGCATTTCACAATCTCCCCGGGCGCTTCAATTTCAACATTCCAGAGGACCTACCGGCCTCGTTGACATGCTAGTTACCAGGACTTATGCATAGGGTCTATATTGTTAATTTTAGCGAACAAACATGATCCACGTATCACCACTTCTGATAGTCGATCTATCATCATCGTCGCACCAGTACTGATTTGCCGTAAAACTGATTGTACGAACACCGTCCCAGTGCGCAAAGCGATTCCATGTCCTATGAGAACCTTGACTGCTTGTATGCCCCCATTTATTTTGACGCGTTTTTCCATTGACATATCCCCACTTAGCACAGTTACGGGAGAGAGCTGACGTGTCGTCAGGAAGGCGAGTAAACGAGTTGCATGCTGTACAGCGGGGCGTTGGACTCTCTACCAAGTACCTACCAAACAATATGTCTTTCGATTACACAAAATAATAATCCTTCTTTGGCGTTGGAGGGAGGTTAATTATCACTGATGAAATGAATGTTTAGGTAGGGCTGCTGCCGCTTTTGATGGGGTTTGGGGAGCTTGAGAAGGAGATTGGGGCACAAGGGAGCACGGGAAGGGAAAAGAAGAATATGATTGGTGGATTAAGACTTCAACGGTGGACTTTAATTTATGAAAATGAGGAAACCTTGTTTCGACTTTCAAAATCGAAAGATCAGTTCATTAGGCAGTCATTTTCAACAGGTTTTCATGGCCTCATAACGCTTGTGGCGAGAATAGTGATTTTTACCAAATCGCTCTACCCTGGGTGCCAGAATATTGCATGCTGCCCTATACCATGGAATTTCATACACATAAACCACACAAACACGCTATGCATTGTGAACATTGCATATAGGTCGTTGAACGACTGCACATATATGTGCTCGAAGGTGAACAAAGTTAGTGGAAAAGGGGGTAAACTACTTATCTTAAAGCAGGGGCCCAACGACCTTCGAGGACCGCCTTCGTTGAATCGAGTTGAAGCTTAAGTGGACACCGTGGAGCTAGCTTTCTGTAAACCCGTCACTCTACGCTTATCTTTACGCTGCCGCTGCCTCTCATTATGCTTTCTCTCCGCCCTTTTTCCGAGCGATAAATCCGCTTTTCGTCGTCTGTATCAGATGCTAGTTCGTCCGAGAGGTATCTAATGCCATAACTTAATTGTAGATATCTCCTGAACTTGAAAGTATCCAATTTTCAAAAGAATATTCAGTGAAATCGCAAATCATATATATATTTGCCAAAAACAACAACCGCCTGATCCCGTTGGAATTAATTCGGTTGAGTACAATGTACTTCAATACGGTCAATAAATGCCGCCATATACCAAATTGTATGCAAATTTTTTGTTTCAGCTATGTGTTAGAGATGTTGCTGCTCCGCTCTTCGCTGGCGGTAGAACCTCTGATACCATGCAGGGTAGAATCTTCATGATCTTTTTACTTAATTATCATTATGCTGTTACGTTTTACACTAAAGACCTCGGTTCACCCTTCCATTGGTCCTTTGCGCTACCGTTGATCACTTCCTGTGGTCTTTTGCTCTCTAATATCTTATTTTTAATGGCTGGGTACGAGGCAGGTAGGGCTGCGCCGGGTTACAATCAAGCTCTACATACAGTGATGCAGACTGCGCGCGCATGAATATGTCGTCATGGCGCATGAGTCACTGAACCGCATTATTCTGTTAGGCATCGAGTAGCTCTCTGCCAATGATTTTTGTTTTTAATTTCTTTTATAGTCATCAGCCCTAACTTTCGACTTCGTCTGACAACCCAGGAGAGCACTTTGTTTGTAAACATCATCCTTTGTTATCCAAATTACCAACCAAAATTTGAATAACCCACTTTAGATTTCTGGTCGCCATATATATAATATACAAATCACAATGGCTTTCGTCAGAGTGCGCTCTGCTATAATTGTTTAGATTGTGTGTGAATTCGGTACGTAATCAGCCTATCATACGTATACAGAATAATCACAATTCGTGCCTTTGATGCATTCCTGGATAATTGTTGCTAATTTTCCAATTCAGTCTGTCTTTTGTTTTAACAAGATATATATTTTTATTGCACGGTACAGAGCAATACTGAGCATGTACATTTGAGAATACATTGTTAGTATATATGTCAATCCCCTTACATGTCAATACCAACCTAAGAGCAGCGTATCCTCGCAAACTCCTTTTGGTCATGATGTGAAATACTTTGTTCCTTGCTGCCTTGCGACAGTAGTATCGTATCTGATCGTAACCCATATCTCGCTTCAGGTTAATTAGCCCGACTGTTGTAATTATTGTGGCACGTGGAAGTTTGGTCATTTGACTGTAGTCGGCGGTAGAAGCAGTTGTTGAACTGACAGAGGAGCTGCTTAGAACAATTTTCTTCACTTGGGTCCAACCACCTATAATGCCATTGCAGTATAATATAAATAACCACTTCTTAAGAAAACCATTTTTCCTATCGCCTTTGAGTATTATTTACAAATGAGAGGGCGTGTTGCATCGGTAGATACAGATCCAAGCCAGAGGCGAGCATCTGTATCTCCAATAGAACACGGACTCGAGTTTTGTAAATTATTTCTAAAACTCAAACATAACTAATTCAAACGCAATACTGACCAAAGTAAGTCAATATTTGCTTAAAGAAGAGTAACATTTCTGTAAACATATCGAGGCTTCTTGTGTTCTAGGGCTGGCAAGCTACTCAAACGAAGGCGCACATTGACAATACCTGGCCACTAAAACTTGGGGGTTGTAACTATACTGGCTACACGGACTGAAAGGTAAAAAATATTATAGCTAGGTAAAAGTCATCTTAGTGAATCGAATTATGAATGATTTTATTCAATTACATAATATTTTTTTTTACATTTGAAGGCCAAAAGTTGGGAGTTGGTTTTAATATTTCAGGGTAGTGCGGGGTGAGCCAGAGCGGAAAAACGGAGCGCATGCGCACTAGCCACTTTATTAAAAGTGAATCCTGAAGTGAATCAAGATGGCCGGGGAGCGGGAGTGAATTGTAGCTCTTTTTCAGGGACCTCTCACAGCTCAAGAAATACCACGATTACTTTATTACTTCACACCATGGACTGATATTCTTCAGTGGCTTCTCTGAGCCCAAATAACACATAATCCAGACCACAGAAAGAACGCTACAATTGCTCGTTCAACTCTGTGTTCAAGAAAAACGAACCATTTCGAAATGTTCATATGCGACTGGAAAAACGCCAAAAATAAGGCAACTTGTGAATATATAAGCTTTATACTTCGGTAGAGAACTAAGGTGGTAATGTGTTTCAACATATAAAATACCATATTCGAGATTTTCATACCATTTTTCAAACGAAGCATTTGAAGTTACAGTAGTGACTAGACTGTCTACAGCAGTAGAAATCCTGGAACGACGATCATTACCAAAGACTGTAAGTAAATCTACAGAGCTATTATCAGGAAATTATACAATATTTCACTTGATTTGGTTATTATGGTATTATATCGGCATTTTGACGAATTAGTTGACTGATTTACCAATGTAAAGAAAACGAATTTTCATTTTGTTTTAAAATGAAGTGTTGTATAATACTAATAGTATATATGTTGTGGTTGGAAATTTTTTTTGTTTCAAATTTTTTAAACTAGTTCAAAAAATTTAAACCAGTTCAAAAATGTTAAACCAGTTCAAAATTTTTACACCAGTTCAAATTTTGAAAACTGGTTTATCTTTTTCAAAAGAAAAAAAAAATCTACCCACCCCTCCCCTGCAAAAAAAAAGCCAACCTATTCCATTCCCTTTTTTCCCTTGCCCCCCTACCTACTTACCTTACTGTACCACTTACTTACCACTTTCCTTTCCTAACCCTAACCCATCCACTCACTAACCCTGCCCGATCGGGCTTAACTTCAGCTACTCGATGATCCACTCGCCTAACGCAATGCGCCACAGAAGCAATCGTTGATTTGAACACCACCGTATATTCTATAAGTGCTAGTCGTTGAAGCCAGTCCCTCTCATTATGCTAATTTGTTTCCAGTCTCTTAAATTTATACGCGAATGCGCACCGGATTCTTCAAAGATGGCCGATGAACCGTGCGTAAGTAAAGAGGCCTTCTATGATGCCATAAACGACTTATAATCCAAACAAAAAAAAACATTTAAAAACACCCTAACCGTCAACAACGGGTGCTCACTAATTTAGGGTGTTTAGAGCTATAGTCACTACACTTAGAACTAGATTACTGAACAACTCAGAATAATAATGCTTCTTCAATGGTCCCGTGAACTAATACAAACCCTACCCCTACATTTAAAAATACCCTAACCGTCAACAACGGATGCTCACTAATTTAGGGTGTTTAGAGCTATAGTCACTACACTTAGAACTAGATCACTGAACAACTCAGAATAATAATGCTTCTTCGATGGTCCTGTGAACTAATACAAACCCTACCCCTACATTTAAAAATACCCTAACCGTCAACAACGGATGCTCACTAATTTAGGGTGTTTAGAGCTATAGTCACTACACTTAGAACTAGATCACTGAACAACTCAGAATAATAATGCTTCTTCGATGGTCCTGTGAACTAATACAAACCCTACCCCTACATTTAAAAATACCCTAACCGTCAACAACGGATGCTCACTCATTTAGGGTGTTTAGAGCTAGTCACTAATAATTTTGGGTCGCCTCGCAGCGCCCGTAAGATTTGCTCCAATTTGCTACTACCTTCACCGACAAACAATAGAACAAACATTAATAGAACGAAGCAAACAATAACATCTAGTAGTCACTAATTTAGGATCCCAAATCCAGCATTTAAAATAACCCTAACATCAGTTAACATAACTTCCCTTTTAGAATGTTAAAAAATAAACTGGTAACTGGTGTAAAAAAAATTGAACTAGTGTAAAAATTTTGAACCGGTTAAAAAAAATTGAACTGGTTTAAAAAAAAATTGAACCAAAAAAAATTTGAACCACAACATATACATGTAAAAAAAAAAATGTTATTGTTCTGTTTTCAGAAAGCCAACAATAAAACATAGTTGTAATCGAATGCCTTTGGCAAAGTAGTTTTGTGTTCATTTAATTTTGTTCATGTTAGATGTGGGTTGACACTAATTATGTTGTGTGGGATTTTTGTGTGGTTTTGTAAGAGGTGCATATCAAGCTTTGCATAAAAATGCTTTTATACACATTTTATGCAGATCAAGCAAAGAAGCAGTACCTCTGGTCTTGTTTATTTTCCTGTAAAATAGTAAAACTTGATTATATTCCCAATTCACTCGGTGTTTGTTTGCTGTTTTGGAATATCTGGACCGAAATAGTAAAGGAGCACCTGGTTATACAGATTACTTGTTGAGAAATACAGACTTCAAACACCATAATTTATCTTTATCTCTATTCTTCCCAAACAAAAGCAAAGTCAGGCAAATATAGCAAACTATGAACACAAACGTATACAGTTTTCATCTACTTTCTCATTATTTTAGACTAAGTGTTTTAAACCTGTTTATTTTTAATGTAGAAAAAAATGACATAGTTATCTGGTCCCATATATTAACAGCATTGGAAGGAACACATCTATTTAACAAATAAAGAAGCCTTAGCCATGTTTTATACTATCATAAAACACGATGGGCATTTGAGAACATGAGAGAAATGTTAAAGCACAAGCCGAAGGCGCGTGCTTTCAACATTTCTAGAGTGTTCTCAAATGACCAGAGTGTTTTATGATAGTATAAAACATGGATTTAAGGCTTCTTTATCTGTTTTATAATATAGATTTACGCGCGCGATGAAAGGAAACCGCCAGTTGAAAACTATATAACACCGCTAACCATGTTATATACTCTGATAAAACATGGCTTCTTAGCCAATCAGAGCGTGCGTACTATCGTATCTACATGTATATTATAAATAGAATTAAGACTCGAAAAATTTATGCTTTTCAGCACCATCACTTCTCTTCATCTTTATTCTCCACCAAAAACAAGAACACTTATGTATCTATGAAACATTACAAATAAGTTATTCTCTTAAAATATGCAAAAACTATTTATGAAATTTAGAAATAAATCATGTATGTGTTGGTGTTGTAACTCAAATTTTGAATGAGGAAGGGTAACACTGTAAGTGTTGATTGAAAGAATGTGATAGTTGATTCAGTTTAATATGTGGGTGTGATAATGTATTTGGGAAAGGAAAATCATGATGGCTATGGAGGTTAATGAGGTTTCATTCATGATACTAACATTAACAATCAGATACATGTGCAAAACATGACATAAAATAACTAATTGACTAATGTTTATTAACAATACTAAGAATCTCTTCCCACGCGTACATTGCATGTTCATGTTAATTCAAATCACAAGGGTTTTTAATTTTTTAAAGTTAAATTTTTGACAAAATAATATTTAGTAGCTATCAAAATACTAATATTATTAATAAATTACATATTTATGTATGTTGTATCTGAACTATAAATTCAGAAAGAGTTCACAATCAGAGCATCCCTGAGCTTTCGGTTATAGAAGACTTCCTAGCCATTTTAAAAGGGTCTGCCTAATACAGAATGCACACTTGGCATTTTAAAACTTATGTTTAAAATTTTTGATTTTAAATGAACATGCACGATCATAAGCATAGATTCTTAGCATCAATATCATTATAATAGAACAATTATTAATTAATTATTTCTTTACTAATACACACTGATTGTTATTATTGTTATTATTGTTGTTTTTATTATAAAATGGAAGCCCATTGACCCATTCGAAAAATGGCGTCCAATTTAAAAAGCTATTGTCCTGGTAACGTGAACACGAGGCTAGTCAGTACAGACAAAAACTTTTGAACGTGTAAGCGAGGCTAGTCAGTACTAAACAATAGTTAATTAAATTGGACGCCATTTTTCGAATGGGTCTATTGGAAACTAGAAACATGTTCTTCATTCCAACATACTTCCCCCTAATTGCTTTCCTTTCCCAAATTAATTGTGCTTATTATACATACGAAGTCCAAGGACTACGGCAAAGCTGACACAACGTAGGATTTTATATTGAATATTACAATATTTCGGCTGGCCAAACCAGCCTTCTTCAGGTACTAGATGTTACAAGTGAAGAGCTCTAAGGTAAGAAGATCTATAAATGTGGTAATTTTCGCAATAGAAATTGCGTAAACGGGAAGTGACGTAGACCAAAACTTGAAGTAGCAAAATAGTGATAAGCATTATGTTTCATCACGTATATTCATACCATATGGTTCTAGAGTTTTAGCTTTATCTATAAGGTGCGCTTCTCTGGCTTTACGTATTGAGTCTCTTGAGGAGTATATTATTTCTAGGGGGATAAGTTGCATGTCGGTGTAAGAGTGGTTAGGTCTAGAAAGAAAATGTTCAGATACAGTAGTAGGTTTAGATTTAATGTTAGGCTTGTCTACTGTCCGTCTGTGTTCATTAAATCTGTCTTTGAGGCGTCGCTTAGTTTCACCTATGTATTGCAAATGGCAACGATTACATTGTATCATGTATATGAGGTTTTTAGTATTACAGGTTATGTGTGAATTAATAAAGCGAGACTCGCCAGTGGAATGAAATGTGTATTGATTGAGGCCGTTAGTAATGTAGGGACAAGTTGCACAATCTTGTCCGCAGCGAAAGGAGCCTGGCGGAGCTTTAGATTGATTAGATGTGTTACGTGGTAGCTGTGATTTGACCAATAGGTCACGAAGGTTAGAGCTACGTCGATATGCAACTAGAGGCAATTGCTTAAAAACGTCTTTGCAGCGGTTGGAAGAAAATAGTATATTAGTGGACTATCCGCTCATTCATTCACTGGGCACCTAACCCTTCCCCCTCCTTCCTCAATATTATCCAATAAAAAGCTGACCCTATTCCTGCCTTGATGATTCATTAGGTACTGCATTAGCAATTCAAACATATACACATGATTCATCTCTGAAATAAGTTCACATAAAATAGTATATACACTGTAAGCACTTAACAAAGACACAATTCACAGTTAACCTTTAAAATCATTTCACATAATTCATACAAATTTCATTTTAAAAATCAACTGAGTTAAGAAGATGTTCACTTATTATTATTGGCATGTTTCTTAGATTAGCCCTTCACATAATTTCAGAAAATAATCTTCACTTAATGTTCACACACTTCATAAAATAAGTATACTACAGGTGTACAGAAAATGGAGACATACAGGAAATGGTCACTATAATTATCAGGGGTTTCAAAATAACCTGGCTACAGCCAGTGCTCCAGCACTAGCATGCATCTACATTGCACTTATATTAGCCTGAAATAGCTGTATATACATGTATATACATGTATAGCCAGCTACACATACTATATTTGTATTTTAACATACATTTATTACTGAAGGCATATTCACATAGCTCTACTTTCAAAGTCCAAGCCAGCTACACTGAAAATTAATGAACTTCTGCATTAATTATGCTAATAATGTAGTTTCTGTGTAACTTCAAAAAAAGGCTCATGAAAGAGGGAGCTACCAAGTTTTTCAAAGAAATTAACAATGAATTTTATTATATGTAATTGCTTATGGATTCCTGTACAAATATTATGTATTAGTAACCATTAGGCAAATGAAAAAAAGAGAGATATGACATGTACATACACACAGTTTCAACTGTTTTAAGGCTTAACTTTTGTGGAAAGTTATTGCATTCTGTATTATGTCACCAGTTGGTTGGATATAAACTCAGCAAGATAGTAGAGAATTCTGCTGAATGTTAAAAACATTAAACCAAAAACATTTTAAAAATATTTGTAGTACTCCTTCCTCTGTTGTACCATGATACAATTATAAACAGGTTTTAACAATTAACAGTCAAAGTGTACATGAAAAATGTAGGTTTGTTCTCATACATGCATGTGCATGTAGTTTGCTATGGAGGCTATTTATATCTCTTTCAATTATCCTACACATGTATTGTCTCACTTTGCTTGTGCTTGGGGAGAATAGAGTGAAGATCAAGAGAAGTGATGGTACATGTACTTGAAGAGTCTCCATTTCTCAAGTAGTCTAACACAAGCAAACATGCTCCTTTGCAGTTTAGTCCAGATATTCAAAAACATCAAGTAAACACTGAGGGAGCTGGGAAGGGAAAGGGATACAATTGCAGGCTTCCTTTTTCCTGGGATAACAACAAGAAATACTGTTTCGTGTACATGTAAAGCAAACAAAGTCCACATGCAGGCTCTTGATTTCATACACTAACCACCATACCTCCCTTTATACAGAACCGCACAAAAGTCCCACACAACATAATTACTGTCAACCACTTCTAACATGAACAAAACTAAATGAACACAAAACTATTTTGCCAAAGGCATTCGATTACAACTATGTTTTATTGTTGGCTTTCTGAAAACAGAACAATTATAACATATTAATTTTTTTTACATGTATATACTATTATACAACACTTCATTTTAAAACAAAATGAAAATTCGTTTTCTTTACATTGGTAAATCAGTCAACTAATTCGTCAAAATGCCGATATAATACCATAATAACCAAATCAAGTGAAATATTGTATAATTTCCTGATAATAGCTCTGTAGATTTACTTACAGTCTTTGGTAATGATCGTCGTTCCAGGATTTCTACTGCTGTAGACAGTCTAGTCACTACTGTAACTTCAAATGCTTCGTTTGAAAAATGGTATGAAAATCTCGAATATGGTATTTTATATGTTGAAACACATTACCACCTTAGTTCTCTACCGAAGTATAAAGCTTATATATTCACAAGTTGCCTTATTTTTGGCGTTTTTCCAGTCGCATATGAACAGTTCGAAATGACTCGCTCTCCTTGAAAACAGAGTCGACCAAGCAATTGTAGCGTTCTTCCTGTGAACTGGATTATCTGTTATTTGGGCTCGAAGAAGTCACTGAAGCATATCAGTCCATGGTGTGAAGTAATAAAGCAATCGTGGTATTTCTTGAGCTGTGAGAGGTCCCTGAAAAAGAGCTACGATTCCCTCCCGCTCGGCGGCCATCTTGATTCATTTTTAACGAAGTGGCTAGTGCGCATGCGCTCCGTTTTTCCGCTCTGTCGCGGGGTGATGAGTACCTACTGAACAAGAACACTTACACAACTATTGATTATTGAACTGGAACACTTTCAAGACTCTAGGTTATTGAACTGGAACACTTACAATAATCTTGGTTATTCAACTGGAACACTTATATAACTACATTACGTCACCAGTTCTATAAATGTTCCAGTTCAATAAACCAAGAGTTCTGTAAGTGTTCCAGTTCGATAATCAAGAGTTTCCTATTGTCGTTTATAGAAGTCATCACGTGGTATAATATTTCGCACCAGATTGGCTCTCGCACTAATTGAATATTTATGAGTTTTAGAAGGAAAAATAATCGTAACCACATCTTCCTTTCATTTGTTATACTGACGAGAAGCGTTTTTGCTCAATAGTTTGAGGCAGGAGGGTGTATCCTATGATAACAAGAAACATATCAAAGAGCAACATATATGCAGTTCTTGTCCCTGCAGTCTATACAAGCTAGTGTACGAAAATTAGCTTGTGATTTTCACAAACATTCGAAACAATACTAAAAACTGAAATATCTTCTTTGGTCATGATGAAACAAATGGGAAAACAAAAGGGAGTAAACCAAATACGCTAAACAAACGATTTGAATCGAAACGTAAGAACTCAAGAACACAGGAACAGAACAAATTTCGATATAGAACAGATAAGAACAGGAAAGGAAGAGAAACCAAGAAAATGCAGAAGAAACTGAGAAAACTTTACCATGAACTTTGTGGCTTAGTTCAGCCAATTCTCTTCTGTTCCATGTTGGTATTCTTACAATAATTCATTTATTTACTAATCTTTCATCAAGTGAAACATTTAAATATACAAGGCTAACTAATAATCTCCTTCGTAGCCGTTATTTGTGTCGTCACGCAACGCTTCTCCCCACTAACGGCTGATTAAACCCGAACAACATTCATTTCCCAGATTTAACCATTCACAGCGTGGCTTTCATAATCAGAAGTCAGTCGCGCCAAATTCTTTGCTCGGAAATTGACCAATCGTAGCTCGTGTCCTATTTTTTTGGCGCCTTCGCTCATTGCTGGCGAAGTGAAGATTTATATTGATTCAAAATATTGACACGGTTTCGGCTTTGTCCTCTTGTTATTTTGCTGAACTGCACAGAAGACGTTGAAATTACCGTTCAATAAATCTACCTTAATTTACCCTATAGAAGATTTTGATGTTTACCCTCGAAGAAGGGAATTTATTTTATTTTCCTCGCTTCGCAGCGTTCTCTTGTCGGATTGCCGGTTAACATTAGGAAATGAACAATCTGAAATCTACAATGTTTACTGTCTCATTTTTCTCGGCCGATGGAAATCGAGGTACGGTAAGTGTCGGGGCGCTGAAAGTAGCGATGTCTACATCCAGATACAGCGAAGATTGAATTCCAGCCAAATTAGTAGAACTTCTTCCGAAAATGTAATTTTTGTTTTTCTTGAGAGCAGCTGACGAACAAATGAAGCACTTAGAACCACTTGCCACTTTTTCTTTAGTGAGTTTCATCCATGGGAAAACTTGAAGGCAAAACCGCAATGTCATTATGGATTATTTACAAAAAGAGACAGGGGAAACCACGCACTGCCATTGATTTTCACGCGGGGAAATACGTCATGATTAATTTACTGTCTCGTGATTGGTCTAATGAAAACAAAGTCAACCGTCTGATTGCTTCAGTCGCAACAAAGGGAAAGGAATGTTGTTCGGATTTAAGCAGCCGTTAGTGGGGAGGAGGGTTGCGTGACGACACAAATAACGGCTGCGAAGGAGACTAGCTAACTAAGGGACCGTTTATAGGAAAGGTTGTCTCGGGGATCCGTGGGGCTCCCTCTCCCGTCTACATGACAAGACAGGATAGTTCTTATTGTAAACCGTGTTGACGGGACGTTACATCGGTTTGAGTTCCAATAACTTTCAAAGCTGATTTCGTAAATGCATTTTGCAATAACTGCTTTGTTCTTCATTGGTGCAATAAAGTTCTGAAAAATAGTTACTTGCGAAATTTGAAATGCAAATTGTTTCGAGATCGAAGTCATAGAGAAAATCATTGTTGTTTTAAAGTACAAAGGAATTCTTCGGATTGTTATTCAGTGAAATAAATACTGCACTCAATAAATCACTAGAAGCTTCGATAAATGTATAGAAATGTTAATATTTTTAAAATAAATATTGACTTATTTGGTTATATTGTGTTTCAATAGTTATGTTTGAGTTTTAGAAGTAATTTCTCAAACTCGCCTCCGGCTCGGATCTGTATTTATCGACCGATATACAACACGAACGCTCATTTTGTAAATAGTACTTATGGAAATCATCACGTGGTATAATCTATAGCACCAGATCAATTGGCTGTCGCACTAATTGGATATTCATGAGTTTTATAATACGATTTCCTGTGTAAATAGTTAAACCTCCGTGGATCCACAGACTTCCCCCAATCTACGACTCAGTCGTCTGGTTACATGATTGCAACAACACGTCCATCACGAACACGTCAAGTGTACATGCGCGACTGTTGTGTGATGAAAGGAGATGTATCTATTACTCTACCATAGCCGCCAGGTGACACTGGTGTTGTATGAACTGGAACGCGTTACAGGCTACAGGGATAACTGAAGTACGACTAACAACTTGATACATAGGTTGTTGAGTAGCTGGTTTTCCTATGTGACAGCTAGGTTCTCTTTTTTCCAGCAACACTAGAGTCTGTAATCTTGAAATACAGTCCCTCGTTACTTCGAATTTTGGTGATCCACTGAGACCTTAATCCCATGTCTTTACTGGGGATTTTTTGTGATGAAAGGAAAATCCATCGTTGTAGCGTGAATCACCACTGCATTGTGGCACACAATAGTGATAGCGCGTTCCAGTTCATACAACACCAGCGTCGGCTCCTAGCGTCTCCTCGGCTATGGTAGAGTAATAGATACATCTCCTGTCATCACATAATTTTTCTAGAACATAAAAACGATTTAAAGTATGGAAGAAAAGTACATTCCCGTAGTCAGCTTCTTACCTGTTGAGGCCGCCATCAATGTTGGGAGTAACTCGCAGATTCCGGTTCGTTTTTGGCTTTAGAAAGCTATTTCTGATCTTCTTACGGCTCTTAAAATCCTCTAACACTGAACTTTAAGATTTAAAGCTAAATAGTTCTGATAAATTTGAGATGAAAACGAATAACAAAGGAACCTGCAGACCTTCAAGTATTGAGGTTTCACGCTCGCGTCTCTCACGCTCTCTCTGTTGTCAAGGAATGTTTGGATGGCTTGCCCTCCACACAGGCGTTGCTATGGGCATATCGTCACGTGATCAATTGATGAAAAAGGCCTATTATCTATGTGTAATTAACATTAAATCATTGGATGCGATACTTATGTACGTGTGTTTCATATGGTTACGTTATCGTTCATTTGAGCATTCGTAGCACATTTTGCTGTGTGGTATACAGTGTAAAGCAATAGTTGGAGTTAGCGTAGAACACAATCAACCCTATAGCTAGCTACGGCTATTCAGATGTGTATAAACTGCATTTCAGTTCCTAGCATTCACAATACTAAGTACACTCCAGTGTATAACATAAACTATATATGCATGTGAACTCATGTGTATAAACTACATCCCATGCAGTTCCTTCAGAGCATTCAAATTATGTTTCGAGTGAGAACAAGGTTGGCTGCAGAATATCGAGTGTCATCGTTAGTTGCATACTAATTTATGGTCAATGTTGGTAGCCGGGTCCTGGCTTTGATCAGCCTTGTTTCAGGTCCCGTTAGAAATTCAGTGTAGATTAATTTATTAGGGTACACAGCAATGAACTCAGTACTTAAAATTTCCCTCAGCTTATAGTGTGTTGATATCCAAGTTTCTTGGCATATCAAAGTGTCGTTATATATTAACTTTTTGCCTGAATGCAGTGTTAATTTGTATAACCAAGATGTACACATGCATGTGTCACCGATGTGTAGTGTCACAACTCACACAAGATACGGGTGTCTAGAAAACCCAGACCTAGAAACGTCAGACCTGTAGTTTTGGTATCTGTATGTAAAGCGAAAATCAGAATCCAATACAGCGAGCTGAATCCAACAGAATTTTCGATCGCAGTACTGGATAGTTCAACACAAATTATGGCCGAGTTGATTTTACTGTTCTGTGTTCAACTTCGCTAGTAGACATACTATGTTTGACTTTATATAGTTTGGAAATACTTTGTCGAAAGCTACAGAGGTAGCACAAACTTTTCTCAGGCTTTGTTATATCGTACTTGCGAATTTTTTAAACATTATTGCAGTGGATTGCATTGGGAAAATAACACACTTACTCGACGTTCACCAATTTTGGTTTATCCTTCATGGTAGTGTTTCGTTCCATATAGTCTCCCTGCATAATACTGTAAAACAGTAGAGAAAATGATTATGCAGGTAGACTATATGGAACGAAACACTTACCATGAAGTATTGGTATATACTTCATGGTAGTGTTATTTTCATTTGCTCCGAGCATCGTGTAGTTACCAGTTCCCTGACCGAGATAACTTATGCGAAAAGGTGAACATTACAAACAAAAATCTCGATTTATTTCGCCTGTGAAAGCACATGTAGCCCACACATGTCCACTGCAAGATTAGGATGCGTTCTCCTTCGTCAAACGCAATAACTTGAGCTTAATGTATTTTTGTTCATAAACAATCTAGGTAAGACAATTAACCTACCTCCATCGGTGGTCATATCACAGTAGACAGTGAACGGGCTGCCAGACAGAACAGGTCTGATCCAGTACCTCTTATCGCCTCTTGACAACCCGAACTTATTGATCTGAAGACACGACCGGCCTGGCGAGCTTGATGAAGAGCCATCAGACCCTGTTATTGAAGAAGTGAAAACCATATAGTTTACTTTACTATTAATAGTTATAATCAAAATAACTATCGATAACATTCTATTTGATTATTATCACGATTAATTTATCATTTTATTATTATTAATATTATTGTATCATCATTGTAGATGCTGACATTAAGAGGTCAAATAATTCGTTTACAGTCCGGTTGCATCCCGACAAATGTTTGTTACAAATTAAGGTACAACAAAGCGATTTTACCAAACAAGAAAACTAAAAATAAAAACAACTCGCATATCCAAGAGTCACAAAGGAAACGTCTCTTTTCTGCAATCCTTTTCAGACACTTTCCTCAGTGATATCAAAAGTGTAGTCTACCATCTATCGTTATACATATTTTTTGGTGTTCTGTTCTGCATTTAAGTCTATACAGGGCCTAATAACATACCCTGCTAGACAGAGATTCCTTCCCTTCCTTTGACCGAGAGAGAGAAAGGAACCTCTGCATGCAACCGGCCAACAGCTTTTCTATCGAGCATGCGCAAGTTTACGTCATATATTGACATCACTTCATCTCGGTACATCGAAGCGAAATAAAGTCGTATAGATTGACTAGTAAAGAAGACGACGAGAACTGCTTTACTGCCGAAGCGGGTGCTCAAAGCTTTATTTAGTAGCTCACAAGTCCATTTACCTAGTTCACAAGAAAGACTACTGCTCACCGTTGGAAAATAAAGACGAAAATCAACCACAATATGCGACGAGTTAATTCTTATATTCAAACCTGTGTTCGGTTGGCAGTACAAACGCAGCTCTCCCGAGACAAAGTGGTGCAGAGCTCGAGCCGGTTTGGTGGTCGGATCACTTTCGCATTCAGACACTTTCTAGACCCGATATCACCTTCTCGATTGACCTTTCAAACTCCTCCGAGCAAAATCTTGACCGAACGCACACAACCGGATATCATATAAAAATCATTGCACAGAGAATAGGACATTTGGTATTGGTCATCGCTTTGAAGTAAATGCGATTTTATTTGAGAGAGATAACAACTTCAGTCGCATTACAAGTTTATAATGTGGCTTACCTGTTGATACAGGAACTATACGAAGGAGAATTCTCTGCTTTCGTTTTGACCGCTCCAAAATCTCTCCTACTGCAGCTCCCGCCATTGCAAAGGTCACACAACAAAAATAGCACGAAATAGAACTTTAACAGCGATTTGTAGCAATCTAAACTCGAGAAACCTCGATGATCTATACATCAAAACACTGGAAATGTATTCTCCTATCTGAATTCAGCGGTAGAAAGTCAGTTCAGACATGTGTATTCAAGCTAAACCCAGTTTTCCTCTGCTTGTTCGTCCATAAACGAGTAACGCCTTGTAAAAATTCACTTCACTTCGAAATCTTAACATAATCACTCCAAACAGTTACCAGTTGCAGATTAGATGGTACTTCACGGTGGGCACAAACGACCATAAAAACGGCATCAGTTCTATATTTTAAAAAGTTTTCAATGCAGACGATTGAATTTTGGTAGAAGGATGTAGAATCGCAAAAGGAATATAACCTGATTTTTTAAGCTATGTTACTACCATCGTGACGTCACAATGACGTCATTTATCCATTTGTAATACGTTTCTTGCAACTGTTCATTATCTCTAAAAACGAAATGTCGTATATTGTAAAAATCTACTCGTGATGAGAATGAAGGAATCGAAAACCCGATGTCGATTGGTTAAGGAAATCAAAAGTTATGAAAGTTTGAATTTTGTCCATTTTCCCGCCAATATTTGGCGGGAAATAAACAACACAAAAGCATTTATGAAAACATCGCTTCATTCAATTTTTAGAGTTGTAAATATTGTTGTATGACATTTTGTCCAATCATAAAACACGTTGGTGGCTAAAATCGTATGTTTTTTGAATTTTGATTTTTTGTCCATAACCGGCTTAAAATTGAAGTCATATTTTCGGCAACGTCATTATGACGTCATACTTTTTTATACATGCCCTTAGAAAAAAATGCTTTGAGTGATTTTCGAGTTTTAGTGATGAAATGCGCTAGTCTGGCACTCAAAACCCACATTATTTTATTTTCTTGATTTTTTAACAATAGGCAGCCTTATTTAGGTATGACACCTGACGTCACTAAATATGACGTCATAGCAACAGTCATTCCTCTATAACTTTTGCTATAATAGTCGTATAACGTTCAAATTTGCGCCAAAGGAATGTGTGTCATGAAGGCCCTTTGATGGTGTAGTCTGTTTGTAACATCTATTAAAGGGGGAATTTTACCAAAAAAGGAGGCATCACTTATGACGTCACAACAACGTCATCATACTAACATAAAACACCTAAAATATGTAGTTTCATTTTGTTAACAAGTCACCAACATTTCTTCAAATTGAGACTATAAGTAAAGAAATGGTGTTAATTTTAATTATTTGTCCACGCTCACTTATGCCGATTTTGACGTACTTTATGCCCGACGTGCTTAACTTTGATTTGCAGGTAGAACTTTTTCATAAATCACTTTATTTGTTTTAGAAGGCAAAATATAGCTCCCTGCTTTTGGTCTTGAGAGAGAGCGGGATGTAATCTTTGTCTGTCAGGGTAGGTCTAACACGACATTTGCTATTTTGAAACAAAAGAAGAACAAATACAATAGTCCATGCATGCATATCAGGGCCGTAGCTAGCGGGGAGCCACCATTCGTTCAGTGCATTTCACAATCTCCCTGGGCGCTTCAACTTCAACATTCCAGAGGACCTACCGGCCTCGTTGACATGCTAGTTACCAGGACTTATGCATAGGGTCTATAATTGTAATAAGTTTAGCTTACCTTCCCATGTTTCACAGTTCTCCCCAGCAAAGCCTGGTAAACAGGCGCACTCGTGGGTCGATCCCTCGCATGCTTCATGACATGTACCTCCATTTCTACAAGGAGAAGTTGCGCACACAGACAAAACCTAGGAATAATATTGTTCGACTATATGTTAATAATATTTTAATATACTTTCTCAATATACGTGCTATATATATGTACTTTCTCATTCAATATAACATTTAATATTAAGTAGCAGATGTATTACAAGAAGCCTGATGTTGAAGTTTATTGTAGCTATTTGCGATATTGAAACATTTTTGGCACTACTGTAAGCGATTCCCCTGCCCCAGTGCAATTAAAAAAATTTAAGGTCTCTTAAATGCCATTTCCTGCATTATGACAGTAAGAAACACACTCGCTCTTTCTTTTTTCCTTGTTTTTGTTTATACCGTTTTTCTTCTGGCTTGGAAACGCGAGGAAGAGGCTTTTCCTTAGGGAAAGGTTATGGTTTTTTTTTTTATTTAATGTAATTTAGTATTTTGTGTAAAAAGTGCGAAATAGACTTGAGTCTTGAGTCTTGAATACTCGCCACTTTGTTCGATAGAAGAGAGATCATCTTAATATTATTATCTTTGATGATATTACTGAGTCAAGTGCACACCAATTGACAACTGTAGACTAGACAATATCAAGACTTACATGATCTTTAGGAAGAAAAAAAAAATCAAGTAAGTGAATGGAAGGTGGCTGATTGATCCGTCGCCATTTTGAACACTCTTCTTCCGTCCTGGTTAAACCTTCAGGATATTAGCTATTAGCATCAAATCTGAAAAATGAAAACGTTTACTTACAAAGTTGTTTGCATCATAGTACAAATAGCCAGGTTTATCGATGAAGTCAGAAGACGCAGAGGCCTTTGTTTGGTTGTTCAGCTCACACTTGTGTAATGGCGAACCGGTTTCTTGATAGTTGTACGAAGAACATCGTCTGTCGGTCAAACATTCCACGGCGCAGTCTATAGAAGACGTGAAGTCATGACTCGCTATCACGTGACCAACTAAGGATTTTCCTAAATAAATTATTTAATAACAATTAGAAGATGGTTGTCCATGTTCTATTTAATTTAGTTATGGAAAAGGAGTATATTAACGCAGGAGTGAAGGGCTAGTATTGCCACTGCTATATTTCACATTCTCCCAAGTGTTTCTGTAACTCTCTGGAAACACGGACAAACATGAATCTTTATATAGATCCCTCACTCTTACTAGTGAAATTCATAAAAGACCCGTGTGAAGAACCTCAGCTCAGTAAGACAAGGCTTGGGTCGTTCTCCCGAACAGACGGTCATAGTGCAACGACCTAGCCTGCGTGGCTAGCGCATGGAGAGCGGAGGGGGAATGAGGAGAGGAGGGAGAATAGGGAAAGGGAAGGGAGCACTTGAAACGAAACCCCTGGATTTTTCCTTTTAACGTTTGTAATTTTTTCGACGAAAAATTTCGATTGGCTAAAGCGGTGTTGAATGACATCGGATTGACACTAATAAACAAAATAGCTGATATGGCGCTTTGAAGAAATTAGAACGGGTGTTTTCTTCATACAACAATTGATGGCCATTTGATGGCCATTTGACCCACCAGATTTGGCAAAGTATTTTCAACTTCTTGTAGTTTATAGAGCTATTAGTAGAAGTACAGCGCTAGCTTCAGCTGCATGTAATGTTGGGGGATAAGAGCTTATCATGTCTCAGGGGCTTAAAGCTTGTAACTTGGCACTCAACTTCAATCTAGATGAATATGAAGCCATCGACAAAATGAAAGTTGCATAATTTTGCCTTGGCGAAGCTTGCAGCTGATCCGAAGTCCCTCCTCGACTTCACAAAGAAGATTCAACCGGCGTTCTGCCGCCGTCTGTTGGCGTGTGTCGCCATGGACGCTACAACACTGTTTTAATATACTTGGTCCGTATTAAGGTAATAAACGAAATTTTAGCCTTGAAGCCTTAGTTTATAAATTGTCGAAGAGTGTTGTCTGGCATACACATTAGCTTACATCTACGCAATAAAATATTTAGCGAGCGGCGCATTTTCCTACTCAATCTTGGGTTTTAAATTCCCTTCAATCCGTACGGATTCAGTTACAGAGAACCCTCGAGACGCCTCTGTCCTCTACACACGGTTGGAGTTTACTGATTTTAAGACTCGAAAATGGAAAATTTTCCTATCACTGGAATTCACTCGAAAATGAAACAGTTATGCCGACGGACAAATACTCAACCAAAGCTTATCGAAACTCCTCTCATAGTACAGTTAACCTTAAACTTGTCCTACACAGTCGACATGGCTTCGTTCGGATTATTGTCTTTCGGCTTTCGTTCACGCTTGGTATTCTGTTTCGACATTTTCAAGAGCTTGCTCGATGACGACACTGAAAATGAATTTATGATTTGGGGGCGTAAGGAAAACTAAAGGGGCTTCGTTGCAAGTGCTCACTCTCCCCATTCTCCCTCCGCTCCCCCTGCGCTTCAGCTTGCCACGCAGGCTATATAACGACCAGACAATTGGGAGCTCAACTGACCAAGGTTCCAACGCCCACATTATGGAACCCAAAATGTTGCTCCAGATTCCATCATGTCAGTCACGCACGACCTAGCTATAAACAAGTCATTTTTCGCTTTTCGTCAAAATTCTGAAAATTTGGAAGTAAAAATGTTGAATATTAAGCTGGCGACATTTTGCGGGTCACGAGAGTTTAAAATTATTTCCAGCTAGGTAGCCAGCTTGTTACATATGTAATTACAGCCTACTGATTGGTACTGCTGAAAAGTCACCGAATGATTCCTACTCAAAAATCAGCCTTAAGTGGACTGTGTCAAATGTGGGAGGCCTTATCAGGATGGATACATTTATTTTTGGCGATTTTCATATGAACTGAAGAAACTCGCAAAGATCGATGTGTGATGTTTAAAATCAAAGCAGATATGCAAAATCAATCTGTGTATGAACATAGTATTCAGGGAAACTATTTCATATCATTTCAATCAATCATTGGTGGCCGGGACTGCAACTGTTTCAGTGGAGTCAATTAACAACCACCAATGGAACTGTACAGTTATTCTGTAAAATTTCCCAACACCATGACATATATAACCCTTTTAAAGGTATACTGACAACAACGACATTTAGACAGAACTCACGCAAAATAAAAACAACAATAACTGGAAAGACTATGTTTTGCAGATTCGGTTCTTGGTTAGGAATAATGAGATTGTTAGAAGAACCACTTTCCAATGTTAAAACCGTTTAAAGCTTGGTTAAAGAGTTTTAGTAATTGTTCTTGCTTGAATAACATGAAACCGTATGTGGTAGGTGGACTCAAAGCATCGGAAGACAAAGCGATTTAGGAGGTCAGGAGCCCATAAAGCAGGAGCGTCCACCCCGCATACTGGGCCTGTGTCACAGCGTTTTCGCAAGTTAGGCCTACGGCAAACGTCGAACTTAAAGGAGCTCATTCAACCAAGATGCATTGCGAGCTCAAATTTCTCGAACCGCGGCATTTTCGGGGCCCCCGATAATGGCTCTGGAGAGCTTCTTGAAACAAATCCTATTCCATCGGTCTCACAGGGGCATACCAGTTGATTACTTATAGGAAAAAAATGTTCCTTATTTATTAGCTTTTGTGTTCAGTCATATATTTCCGAATTTTCACCTGCCAGGGGAAGTATTGAACGTGCTCTGGAGTCGCCTTTGGTCAGTGAAATTATTACTAGAGCCTGTACTGGAGTTAGCCTACTGTTTGATCGTAATTCCTACAGTTTATCCAAACCAGGGCCTTTCTACATTGGCTTCATCGGCCCGCAGACCTAAATGACAAGAAATTTAAAGGTCAGAAGAGCTGAGCCTTTTACTTATCATTATCGGACACTTACAACATTTAAAGCAAATTGCTTTGACTGAAGACTCGAGTACGCGGTACACGCGCGGTACATGCAAGATTACAAATCTCGCAGTTTCTCTCTTAGTCTTATAGTCTTGGTTTTCGCTCAATGTACATGGACAACGCTGAGACAATTAAAGTAAGTAAAAGTGAAATGTTGTGTTGATATCTGCATGAGCGGCTGTAAAGTGGAAACCTATTTTATAAATGTTTCTTTGCTGATGAATGAACTTCAAGTTCAATCAAGTGCCGCTGGGCGCTCAGAAAACTGATTGATCGATATTTTTTTACCCAGCATATCCATATGTACGATTAACGGAAGTCAAGGGGCTTTTAAAATGACACAAACTGGCTGAAATTCAGGCTAACAAACAATAACATATATATTATACGGATTCGATTCCTCAAATTTGATTTCAAATTTGCATATTGCATTGGCGAGTCAAAATGTGGTAATGTGGTATGGAGAACGCACGAACCTTGAACACAAATAGAATGTGGCAAACAGTACTTCAGCGTTTCAAACCAGCATTTTGGCAGGGACAACCTAGCTCCTTCCTTTCGACTACACGTTCTTGCATGCACAAGCCTAGAAAGGAAAGAACTCTAAATGTATAATGCTATCGTAGAATTGATTAATTTCCTTGCCACACGATCTGCATCGCTGGAACTTGGTCCAGAAGTTGGACAAGTTGGTTCGCTCGATCGAGCATGAGATCGATTGCTAGCATCACGTCGAGAATTGTTTTTCGGAGAACCGTAGTAATTCCGCTCATTCTATTATATTTCTTCAAGTATAAAGGCAACCGATCTCCCCGCCGATCCAGTTCAACTCGTAAACTCTATTTATAAAAAGTCCAATATCACATTTTCTGATTGGCAGCTGTCCGATTTCAAGTAGTTCCCCGTACAATAACAGTGACTCGCAATGCATCTTGGTTGAATGAGCTCCTTTAAGTCGCGCCGATCCTATTAAAAATAGGTTCGGTAGAAGATCGACTTAGGGCCGACGTGGCAGCAAACGTCGAACATATGTCGATCTTAACTCACTTGCGCCTAATTAAATCACGGGAACTAACACGTGTCCTGGCGCATTTCACTTTTCGCCCGCGGTTAGTGATATGGCGAAATACAGCGCTCGGTCGAATATATTAAAGAAAGGCCTTCCTGTGGAAAATGATTGTACAAAACAGAAACAGAAGAATGGCGTTCTACACAGCACTCGGTGCCGTGTATAGGAGACGATGGTTCTCACTGCAAGTGGCGTTATTGGCCATGTTTCTAGCGGTTGCAATTCACACATTGAAATCTCTGTTAATAGTCGATCATCAGTGCCGCAGTTTTCAACGACATTCTGGATAGTTTGACTTCATATGGTAGAAGCGTTTGAAAGCGAGCTATATCGCAACATTCGCAATAGCCAATGCTTCTGCCGGCATTCCAGCCAGGCGCGTCTTCGTTACTTTCGAATACTGAGCATTTATTACAAAAAGGCATTTCGCATTTAACGTAAACGTATTTTGTGACGTTAAAGCACGAACTACACATTTCCGTCTGAGCGTCATGCGGCAATGACTTCCGATAGGCCGCCATTTCGCCTTCGAAATCGCCTTTGTACAGCGCATGCTCACCAAGGGGAGAATCAGTGTTTGGGAGATGTAGGAGATGTTGTTTTCACGGTTTTGGCACAATCCATACGATTTTCATGATTTATTTATTATTTTAAATAATTTATGAATTTAGTTCGGCGCGTGTTAAGAACGACGTTTGCCGTAAAGTCGCACCAGAGTCGTAATTCCCGACTTGGCTACTATTGAATAGGTAGATCTCAATTCCATGAGCCTATTTCAAAATTAATAGGTTCCACTGAATTAAGTTCATGGATAGTTCGACGTTTGCCGTAGGCCTTAGGTTATTTTTAGAACGGTTTTCCGCTATTCTTGGGTTGCTATCATTCCTAAGGGAATAAAATCACAACAGCGTAGCAGCCATGTTGTTGGTATAACAAAAGTAGCTAATGAGGCATCTTTTGTTCCGCCACTAGTACAATCCACCAATTGGCGGGTAAAATAATCTAAAAATAGCCCAAATTGTGAAAAAGCCGTGACACATATATAGGAGTTATGGGCTTAGCTTTTTTCATGTTCAAAACCTTTTCTTTTATTTCATACAATATATTTCTAAAGTGCCAAATGATTTTTTTTTAATCTTTAAAAGTGCATTCTTTGTTACAATTAAAAGTATCATTTATATATAAATGTAGTTCTTACATCATTGTTGCACCTACTTCTGCAGAGAATAATGAATGTTGTACTAGAATTCATAAAAGCAAGGCGTAGACAATGAAATTATTTAAAAAATAAATATGAAGGCTATGTATAAAAAGTGAATACAAAATTATCTGAAAATCGATAAGATGAATGAACAATCTGTAGGAATTCTTTTTCTTTGAGCAGTTACAAAATGATCAGATCTTTACATTTGGCTTTGCTGGTAATTACGCAGATGGCATTTATTTTAGAAGAATTGGTTAATTCGCGACAACCGCGCATTTTGGCAGCGATTAGACGTAATAACATTTCTTAACAGCGTTGATAAGAAATGACCTACCGTGGTCTGATTCCTTGAACGTAGCCTCTTTCTTGCAATCTCCTCTAAAAGGGACATTTCCATAGACCTCGATACCACAGTATAATATAGCCGTAAGATATAGAAGTAGGGAGAGAACCTTCAATTCCATGTCGTTCTGAACGAAGAGGAAATAAGACAATATTTAAGTAAAATTGATTGTAATCAATTATAGAGAACATCTGAAAACTTCCTACCTTCTGTGTCCTAACTTCACCGTAACAAAAATGTCACATAGCAAACACCTTTTCATATAGCTTTGCGTATCTTTCAAGATTAAACAATACCAACGGATACATTAACTTGCTTTCATCTGGACTCTATAATAATAATAATGGTTTATTAACAGTATATCCACGGAGTGTCTCTTCACCTGTTAAGTCTAAATTACAATGCGTGATAAAGTAAATTACAATAATTACTGCCACAGAAAATAGGAAATTTAATTTGATAATAATTAATAAATTTAATTAACTACGTATGACTTGGTAAGCCTGCAATACGACTTAATGTCTTTACATTGTCTTGGGTTTGCAGGCAGGCTATTAAAAAGAGAAGCATCGGAGTCCTGGAAGGTTTCCTTTTCCAGTGGAATAAGTAATCTAATAGCAGAGCTAGAGCGAAGTGTACGACAGTGGGAAACCTGGCCAAGCCTTAAATAAGTCGGCCATGTATTATAATAAATTCAAAAACTCATGAATAATTAATGAGCATTTTGTCCAATCCGATGAAGCAAATCAGTCACGTGCATGCTCCTTTATACCTGATAAAATCTCATCATTCTAAAAGGCCCGCGGAGGGATTTGAATTCTGTCCCAGAGGGAAACGGGGTTAATGATTGAGACAATGGAATTTCTATTGATGTTTCAGCTTTCTCACTGAATTGCTAATTAGGATGAACGTTTTATATAAAGAATTTTAATGAACATGAAATTTTATATAAAGTTTCATCCTAATTAAGAATTCACTGATAAAGACCCAAAGATAGCAAAAAGTACACGGAACATAATGTACCTAGATAATAAATTTTGCACTAAATTTACTAATATCAGCAGACTACCGAGATACACAGATAATATTTTTTAAATGAAGTTATCCAACTACCATTACTTGTTTACCGAGCCACTGTTTAGTTCCAATTATTAAACCAAACTCAAAGCCGTAAAATTATAAAAACGTGCATTAAACTTACATATTTTGTGCCGGAGTCAAAAATTTAGAGTCTGCCGTCATGTCAGTCACGTCGCTTTCCAAGTCTTGAACTTTATCGAGGTAAACCACGACACCAAATCCTTCAAGTGCAGATTCTTCTTGCATTGCGAAATGCCGCTTCAAACAACATAGTATGGTAATTTCTTCATATCATTCCCTTGAGATGTTCGTAATTGCAGGCGGTGATTACTCGAATATTTTGCATGGCGTTGTGAATACAAAGGTTCAATGGTTCATTAAGTAACCATTCCCTTGAGATGTGCGTCTTTCTTTCATTGCATTCTTAAAGCGTTTTTGAAGCCGTTTAAAACACTCACAGCACGTGTTTTATCAAGTCTAAAAATTCTCGGGCTTCGCCCTCGAATTTTTAAACTTGATAAAACACTGCTGTTCGTGTTTTAAACAGTACTTAAAGTGCTTTAAAGGATAACTTAAGTATAAGTGCCAATCCCTTCTCTCTTTAATTGGTAACCAACCTATCTTCAACATATCAGCAACATCTCTGACATAACGTCCAGATACATAACTTGCTGCTGCAAACCGCACGCGCTGAAGGCGCTTCATAAGGAATTCGGGAAGTGGATAGAAAACAGTGTCACAATAATCAATTTTAGAAAGAACTAACAATTCAACAAGATGTTTCCTAACTTTAAAGTCCGCGAAGTTTTTTACTTTCCATAATGTTCTAAGTATACCATAGCATGATTTGGCGAGTTGTTTCACATGCTCGTCCCATTTCAGGTGTTCGTGTAAATAGATACCAAGCAATTTGGACTCTAGAAACTTTCTTTCACGTTTTTTAATAATTCATCGTTCTTTAACTACAAGCAGGTTTGGGAGCAACGATAGGTATGCCGTCTTTACAACTTTATATCTGAGATATTTTATATCTTTACTGATCTAAAAATTCTCAACGTGAGTCTTGTGGCTTGTCAATAACCTTTTTTCACATATATTACAGTGTCTCATGCGAGGTGCAAACATCGGCACGGATGAATGCAACCTGTTTATGAATTGTGTTTTACATATGAAAACATCACCATAGGGAATTGCAGTCGTCTTGGCTCGCTTGGTTGGAAACTGTAAGGTTCTGGAAGATTCCAGCTTAAATTAACTAATGTAAACAATTTACACACGAAAACAACTTACCTTCTCCAACGAAGTTTGAGATCTACATTAAACTTTTTTTTCAGAAATTGCTTTACATATTACAGCCTATTACAATGTCATTGATGGCCACGCGATAAATGGTTTATTAGGAGACTTGCCATGGCTAGACCAGTTTGCGGTAAATTCCGACATTTTGAAAGGGGTGCAAACTGCATGGCGCGCAATACAGTGTTTGTATGGGAATCGATGGGAATCCGATGCCAAATAAAATCCGTAAAATCGAATTTCTGAAATATTCTTCAGAAATTCGATTTTACGGATTTTATTTGGCATCGGATTCCCATCGATTCCCATACAAACACTGTATTTCGCGCCATGTTTGCACCCCTTTCACAATGTCGGAATTTACCGCGAACTGGTCTATTGAAGTAAGTTTGTTACGGTTATAAACTGAGGAAATTCTCGAACAGAGGCAAATAAATTGTGATTGATAATAGCATTTTTAAGCCCATCAGAGAGCGATATGAATGCGTACGTTACTTTATAAAATGACAAATTGGTACTTAGAAAGGACGTAATCGTAAGACGTATTCACATCCCCATGAAGTTTGAATAAAAGTAATATTCACTGTTACTCATATCCTCAGTTTCCGAGAGGTATATTTTGGATCTTAGACTATTCATCCGGGGAGAAAAGAAAAAAAGAAACAAACAAGAATATGCAAAATGTTTTGAGAAATGTTCGACGACACGAGATGAAGACTATTATTTTGTATTAGTAATACGAACAGTTATAATAACAAATTCCTTACCTCAAAACGGCAAACTTTTAGCTTAAGAAGAAAATAAGTAACATATTTTCATTGATTCTGATTCTGAAACAATGTGGCACTGAATACTTTGAGTTAGATGACTCAGAGGGAACAGGGGAATTGAAACAGTTGTCGAAAATAAATGAGACCTCGAAATAGATTGACTTCAGTCCTAGGAGGGTGAAGTGAATGTTCCACAGCATCATCTTAGCACCTGTTAACAAAACGGCAAACTTTTAGCTTAAGAAGAAAATAAGTAACATATTTTCATTGATTCTGATTCTGAAACAATGTGGCACTGAATACTTTGAGTTAGATGACTCAGAGGGAACAGGGGAATTGAAACAGTTGTCGAAAATAAATGAGACCTCGAAATAGATTGACTTCAGTCCTAGGAGGGTGAAGTGAATGTTCCACAGCATCATCTTAGCACCTGTTAACACCGCTTTATACCCCTTAGCTACATAATGCGCTAGCATTCTTTTAAGGAACACTTAACATTTATAAGACGTTGTCTAATATTACGTGCATATTAGTTTGAGGTAAAGTATCTTATTTTCCACTGAACACTCAGTACTACAGCAACATCACTCGTTCTCTTCAAAACATTCAGAGGAGAAACTCGTGGTGCGTTCTGAGGGAACTGAATGCATGAACCTCCAAATAAACGTTGTTGGTCAATAAGGTTTTAATTATATCTATAGCTTTTCCTGAAGATTCCGGAGGACGTGAGAGGAAGCTGTATTTTCGTAATGTTCCAACAATACCAATGCATGATTAAGTGTTTTATTCGAAAACTACGGCAGCATTCCCTCTGATTGGTCAGATGAATTTGATGTGGTTCGTGATTGGCTGAGAAAGATTGAAACCCTTTCAAAGCTAGGCCCTTCTCAGACAACGAACTTTTTATGTGCTAACTTAAAGAATATGACCCTACCGTGATGCTTAGCGGCCTTTTGTTTATTTCCGCTTCAAACTATCAAACTAAACAGGAAAACTACGAAAGAAACTTTCCAAACACATATTCAAATTGAAACTTTCACACAAAACAACAGGACTGTAACTATTTTCAAAAGATTGGAAGACAACTCGTACAAAACTAACTTTTCAACTGTGACAAAATGGTCGCCATAGCGCGCAAAGCATGAGCTTGGTCTTAGGCTTGATTGACTTTAATAATCCAGTAGATATCCAGAGCTTGGAAAATAATTTAGCATTTTTTTCGGGTTATATCGTTTTAAATGGAAAGCATTTAATCAAAGATACGTTTATAAGTTCCAAGAAAATAATCGTAGGCTGCTTCAGGATCATTACAGTTGTATAACATTTCCCAGTTGTGATTATTTAATTCCTCATTAAACCATCGTTTAGTTTTTGGGTTCATGAGCTTGATACCAGAATTTGAATAATCAGCTGTTTCAGATTGATGCAAGAGGGTAATTAGGCGTAAAGGTGATCAGAAATGTCAGTGAAGAACACACCACCTGTTACTTCATCAATAGGAAGAGTGGTTTATGGGGTGTAGTGCATGAGACCGTAGAGGGTCTATGAATCAGAAATGTCGTTCAGGAGGAGCAGTGCACGAGACCGAAGAGGGTCTATAGTGTGCTTCAGAGGGAATATTGCACGATACTGAAGAGGGTCTATTAATCAGAAGTGTGCTTCAGGAGGAGTAGTGCACGAGACCGAATATTGTCTATAAATCAGAAGTGTGCTTCAGGAGTAGTGAATGGGAGTATGAGAACGAAGAGGGTCTATGAACCAGAAGATTGGTTCAGGGGGAGTAGTGCACGAGACCGAAGAGGGTATATAAACCAAAAGAGTAGTTCAGGGGGAGCAGTGCACGAGACCGGAGGGTCTATGAACCAGAAGAGGGTTTAGGGGAAGTATTGCACGAAACCGCCGAGGGTCTACCTAGCAGTTTGTAAGTTACAGATCCCATCTGGTTTAGGTATGTTGGTTGGCTCATAGCCTGCATCTGAGTTGCTCTTCCTATGATTCTCTAGACTGCGAACAGCATCCACCTCTTGATGGGAGAACGGTGATTTCATCGTTTGCCTTTCTATGAAACCAAACGACCGTCTTTATTGTATGTCTTTGTTCTCTTTTTTTCAACCGTTCTATGTTACCGTGCACAAAACACAATGACATTGGAATATGTTAATCAATCAGCGAATAGAAACGTGTGGGTTCAGTCGTTCAGAGGACGCTAATGAGCTATAACCGTCTTACCCCTTCCAACGTAAATCGCAGCGCCTTTGTTAGCCCCTTCGAAGTTTTCTGGGTTTGCAAACCATTCCACTCTATTAACTATGCATCAGGTCAATAATACTTACATATACCTATCACACTTCTCCCCGGAAAAGTTTTTATTTTCTAATCCTTGCAATACAACCATTTAAAGTCTTTACTTAGCTATAATTCGTGTATTCAACTACAAGGTGTTCGTTTGGAACGACTTTTATATATTGACTTTACGATCATATGTGTTTGTGTATATCGTGCACAAAAGATTTGAATGGGCTTCCTGTGATTTACGTCAACCAAGATGGCATAGGTATGAATTAGATTAGGCAATATATTGTATTCTGTACAATGATAAAACTTCACCATTGTGAACAGTCAATTCACTCTTCTTAATATTTATGCGCATATCTAATTCACTACTCGAAAACGAGGCAATCCCCGCATCGTGGATGCCGCAACGTGCATCCGAGTTCGAAAGGACAATTCAGGATTTTTCCTTTTGTCTCCAACGCATAGAAGAGCACAGCAATATCCCGTCCGCGACGCCATTTTGCTTTTCAGCTAAGCAACGATGCGGGGATAGCCTTGTTTTCGAGTAGCTAATTATATGCGCATAAATATTAAGAAGGGTCAATACACCATTTATCGGCCTTCCGCAAGGGGGTAGGTAACTAAAGTTGTTCATCTCGTGCATTGCCATCCGTGAATAAATCACATTATGCCTATCATACTTATCCAACTAAACGTTTTTATTTTACTCTGATTCCTGCAATTGCAACCACTTAAAGTATTTACTTAACTCCAATTCGTGTATTCAACTACTAAGTAGTCGTTTTCAACGACTTTTATCAATTGAATTTACGACCATATGTGTTTAGGTAAATCATGCACAAATACATTTGAGTGAGCTGCCAGTGATTTACGTGTACCAAAATGGCAAAGCGATGAATTGGATTATACAATCGATATTGTTCATTTTAGCGAACAAACATGATCCATGTATCACCACTTCTGATAGTCGATCTATCATGATCGTCACACCAGTACTCATTTGCCGTAAAACTGACTGTACGAACACCGTGCCAGTGCGCAAAGCGATGCCATGTCCTATGAGAACCTTGATAGCTTGTATGCCCCCATTTACTTTGAAGCGTTCTTCCATTGACATATCCCCACTTAGCACAGTTACGGGAGAGAGCTGACGTGTCGTCAGGAAGGCGAGTAAACGAGTTGCATGCTGTACAGAGGGGCGTTGGACTCTCTACCAAGTACCTACCAAACAATATGTCTTTCGATTACACAAAATAATAATCCTTCTTGGGCGTTGGAGGGAGGTGAATTATCACTGATGAAATGGATATTTAGGTAGGGCTGCTGCCTCGTCCCCAGCCGCTTTTGATGGGGTTTGGGGAGCTTGAGAAGGAGATTGGGGCGCAAGGGAGCACGGGAAGGGAGAAGAAGAGTATGATTGGTGGATTATGACTTCAACGGTGGACTTTAATTTATGTAAATGAGGAAAACCTTGTTTTGACTTTCAAAATCGAAAGATCAGTTCATTAGGCAGTCATTTTCAACAGGTTTTCATGGCCTCATAACACTTGTGTCGAGAATAGTGATTTTTTACCAAATGGCTCTACCCTGGGTGCCAGAATATTGCATTCTGCCCTATACCCCGGAATGTCATACACATAAACCACACACACGTTATGCATTGTGAACATTGCATATAGGTCGTTGAACGACTGCACATATGTGTTCGAAGGTGAACAAAGCTAGTGGAAAAGGGGGGAAACTACTTATGTTAAAGCAGGGGACCAACGGCCTTCGAGGACCGCCTTCGTTGAATCGAGTTGAAGTGGACACCGTGGAGCTAGCTTTCTGTAAACACGTTACTCTTCGCTTATCTTTACGCTGCCGCTGTCTCTCCTTGTGCTTTCTCTCCGCCTTTTTTCCGAGCGATAAATCCGCTTTTCGTCGCCTGTATCAGATGCTAGTTCGTCCGAGAGGTATTCGTTCACCATGGCCCAATCAAACTCGCTCTTATCCGCCCGCTTAATGGCCTTTAAACCTGCTTGAGGACGAGCTCGGAGCTATCCTCCACTGTACGCTCAGCCTTGACAAACACTTCGCTTTCAGAGACGTAGAAGTATCCTGCAATTTCTCCAGCACTTTAAGGCAATGGTCGAGCTGCTGCTGGTTTCCTATTCGTTTGCAGACAAACGTTTCGCGTTGTGCCTTGAGCACCGCTTTCTCCACGTGTGACTACTATTTTCCTCATAGAATGCTCTCGCAAAATAACTTAGCTTATCGTCGATAACTCGATCTAGATAAAGTAGAAATCGAGTTCTTCAAATGCTACATCGATAGCGGACTTAGTAGCCGTGTCCAAGACGTCAGCTCCATGATTGGTAGCGAGGCCTGCCTCGCTCGCGTTCAGTGTAGTTAGTCGTTCACAGTGAGCGATCCGAAGGACGAACGCTAACACGTTCGTGGTATTTATATCCACATGGGCAACGCATGACTGAAGCAGCGTTAACTAACTATTGAACACTAGTCGACAAATGCCATAGGAATCGTGCAGAAAACAAATATCAATGCAATACAATACAATATTCAATTATTGGCACCTTGAAACATTATAATGTACATCACTGTTATTCCAATAAGGAAAAAAAATGATAAAAATGTAATAACAATTAAGATTGATTTTTACAACGGTAGTAATAACAATGATAATAGTAAAAAAGTGGCAATCTAAATCTAAATAATTATGATTACAGTAGTGGTAAAGGAAAATAATAATGTTGTGATAATCGTGTATTCATTAATTATTTGATAGATAAAATTACTACTTTTCTAATGAATATTCCGGTCTTTCATTGTAATTATGTATTGGAATAAGCTTGTGTGGTCGAACAGAGAGAAATATGGGTTTATAACTAAAACATTTTTCAGAAAGTCTGATCTAATTTGTACCAATCTGTGGTGTTTACAATGAAACAGGTAGTGGTTCTCATCGCCGATGTTGTTAATAGTACAAATGTTGCACTTTCTTTGTTCCCTTGGGGTATTATTATGACGCCCTTTTTCAATTGGGAAGTGGTGGGCGGAAATTCTTCAGTTGGGTGACAGATTTACGAATTTGAAATTCACTAATTGAGTGTAAGTATTCTTCAAATCCATATTTATGTTTGATTACTGAATATAATTATAATTTCGAACTTTTCTTTCCATTAACTATGTCATTTCTCCCTCTGTTCCATTTGTCGATATATAATTATTTTAATTTATTAGTAAAAAGTCGTAAAGAACCACTTGAAGCTTTATTAGGGTTGATATTTCTTATTTTTAGTAGATGCGATAATGTGGTAAACTGATGTAAAAGTACCATTATTATTCAACTTACTAGATACTTGTAATGCTCGAGTGATGAAAGGACTATCGTTGCGTTTGAATAGACGAAGGAAGAATTTAACTGTCGTAATATAAATAGGGATGTGCAAAGGAAAGCGCCCAAGCTCCGATCTTACAGTTGAATTTGTTGCTTTGGAATTAACTCCAAGGATTATCTAACTCATTTTTTGATGTAACTTTTCACATAATATATTTGTTTCCAATATATTCTCTTTAAAAAAATATATATATATGTTCCTTTTTGGAATACGCTCCCCAGACTTCACAGTTGTACAATAAAATAGGTCGGACAAGGGAGTCCAATAATTTTAAGAGAATTTTTACTGGAGTCTCGTATAGAGGGTTGAAATCTTTTAAAATACTAAAAAATGCTCTTAACCCTCTGTTATAGAGATTTTCTTTGTTTACATTACAAGATCCTGAGGGTGTGAGGATTGTCCCAAGATAAGTGTAAGATATAGCCACCGGAACTTTATCTTTACCAAAAGTATAGTTTATATCTAATTTGCGGCCTGATTTATTGAAGACCATGAGTTTTGTTTTCTTTATATTTATGTTAAGCTTCCCTGTCTTACAGTAAGAATGAAGATTATTGAGACAATTCTGTAGACCTTCTTCACTCTCTGATAGTAACAGTAAATCATCTGCGTATAATAAGCAATTAAGTTTCGAATCTTCTAACATAACGGGACTGATCACAAGCTTGGATGAATATATCGGGAATGTCATTCACGAAAATGTTGAAGAGAGTAGGGCTTAAATTACAGTCTTGTTTTACCCCAACAAAAGAATCGAAGTAAGCAGTTAGGCCTTCAGTTGTTTTGACACAAGATCTCACATTCTGATACATGCCAATGATTATTGCTAATAACTTCTTACTTATCCCAAGTTTAATCAATTTATAGAATAGACCATTTCTCCATATCGAGTCGTAAGCCTTTTTAAATCAACGAAACAAGTATACAGTTTTTGCCTTGTTTGAAATATGAATCCATAATGTTTTAACCACGAATATGTGGTCAGAGGTTCTATATCCTTTGCGAAAACCAATTTGGTTTGGTTTAATGATGTTATTGCATTCTAAATAGTCCGTTAAGCGAGAGTTCAGTGCAAGCGTAAACAAATTACCTAAACAAATATTTACTGTGATGCCACGATAATTGTTTGGGTCTTCCATGATTCCAGACTTAAAAATAGGAGAAATGCATCCGTCATTCCAACATTGAGGAAATAAACTAGATTGAAAATCTGTATTAAAAAGTTTAACAAAATAGTTACTATAATGACTACAGAGCATTTGATCATTTCATTGTTAATACCGTCAGTTCCTGATGCTTTATTGTTTTTTAGTTGCTTGCTTATTTTGATTAATTCTTTAGCAGAAAATGGTTTATCTGGTGTTTCTTGGAATGGCGAAGCAAACTTATCTATTTTAGAGACAAAAAAATCGATCCCTTTGTCGAATGGATTGATATTATGGTGTTTTGCGCTATTTAAATCATCTCTAAAGTACGAGTGCCATTCATGGGCTTCAATTAGTTGCGTTCCTTGTTTCTTTTGATTCGACAATGTTCGTAGTGATTTAACTAATTTCCAATACTCCTTTGGGTTAGATGATTCAAGTGTTTGGATTTTATTGAGTAAATCATTTTTGAAACTATTCTTTTTGTATTTTATTAACTTTTTATAAGATTTTTTAGAATATGAAGTTTGCCCCTTAGTAGTGGACATGTAGGGTACCGCAAAACCGACTTACTAATTAACTTGATTTATTTCTTGCTTTAAATCCCAGCATGATTTGTTGTACTACTTTTGAGGTCTGCTATTTTTCTTCCTGTGTGTTGATTTGGCTTTCCTAAAAGGAAGTGATGCTTTAGCTGCATTTGTAATTATGTTGGTAAACTTGGGTACGATATTCTCAATATTTAGGGGACTATTGTTAATTAAAGAGTAATCTAGCGTCTCAAATGTGTTTGAAATGTGTTTTGATTTGAGTACAGTTATGAACTTATCTTTAGCTTTCGTGTCCCATTTAAACGAGATCGGAAAGGCATTTAAGATGTTTTTATTTTCTGTTAGTTTTACCATGTTAAGTTTTTAAAAGTGCAAATGAAATTGGTGAATGGCATGAATTAAAACTTGGGGGATTGACTGTAAAGAGAAAAAATGTGTTCACTAACTATGGAACAATCGATTGCACTTGTTCCGTTGGGAGTATAACAAGTAAACTGGCCAGATAAGTCGCCTTTCGTTCTCCCATTTAAAATTGCTAGGTTGAAAGCAACACATGTTTCTATTAATTGTCGACCGAAAGCGGATATTTGAGTGTTACGATTATTGCGACTACTTAAATAGTCATGTGCTTCGATAACTGAACTTAAGGAAGAATCATTGAAATCTGTTGTTATAAAATCCTTTAAGTTACCAGTGCGTGCATTAAAATCACCACATAGAATTATATCTCCCATTCTAGTATACGTCAACAATTGTTTTTGTAAACTCTGAAAAGGATTATTATCTTTAGGTAAGAAGATACTGGAGTTACTTGGAGGGATATAAGTGGCGCATACGTATATATTACCATTAGGTATATGGAAAAAGCATTTATCCAGTTTTAACCAAATGAAAAAAATCATTTTTGAGTCTGAAATGAATTTAACTCCTGTTCTTAAAGACTGTTTTACGAGGATGGTTAAACCTCCAGAACACCGTTTGGCTTTCTTATTTTTTGGTCTGTATTTTGAAAAAAACTGTAAAAAAACAGGAATGGTAACTTGAAAGCCTTGAGGTAACCATGTCTCCAGTAGGGTGACAATATCATACTTACTAATACAATTAATGAATGACGGGTCTTCAAGCTTACGCTGAAGACCTTCTACATTAAAAGAAAAGAAAGATACAATGTATAGGTGGTTCTTTAAAAACATTAATTAGGTATTGATACAAGCCTTACACAGATGTTAAGTGAAATAAAAAAACCTGTATACCCATTGCTATAGAGTGTTTAAAGATGTAAATCCTTAACCTGAACTGTTAATAAGAACGTATGGGATAAATGGTGTTCGTCGCTGGGAGAGGAGGGGGCCGTATCAGTGGAGTTGCTCCAGGGTAGTGTTGTGTAGGATGGGCATGGGTCTATGGCGAATTTTGAACTGGGACAGGTCTTGCTACTGGAGGGGGAACTGGGAGTATGTTCATCATAGCAGACGACACCGATTGTAGCTGAATTATTAGTTGCTTAATTAGCGAGTCATTACCAGGTAATGGTCGGCTCTCGTGTACCGTGTCGGGTTGTCGGTTACGGCTGCTATTGTAGATATTAGAATTGTTGTGGTTCACCATGTTCCTTGTACTTCTTTCTTTCATGTTCGGAGGTTTTGGAATCTGCAGAACTTGCATGAATCAATGCACGTTTAAGGTTTCCTGCCAATCGCCTGACACCATAGGCTTAGTTAAGTGTTTGTTATAGTGTAAACATTCCTCAGCATTAATGCTGTATATGTTAAAACATAACTTTGGAGTTTTTAGGGATTTTTTTAGGAAGTCATTTGCGAGAAAATGATTAATTTCCTCAATCATGGGGTTGAACTCATCACTTCTTGGCGTAACTTGAGAGAACAGGATATGCGATTCTGGAAAAGAATTTGTAGCAATTGTTGCGGCTTCGCAGAAATTAGAGCAGATTTCCGGAACCGTCCTTGACTCTACATCGTTGACGCCAACATGAATAATAATTGCTTTTGGGTCACGAAAACGAGGATTTAGTAGAATAGATTTAACATTTGACCATAGAAGATTTCTGAGTTGGTGATAACTTAGTAGCGTTGATAAGCTTGCGGTTGGAATCCATGAGAACCACCACATCTGACTGGTATTGACTAGTTGAATTAATGCTAGAATTGGTCCCCGCATTAGTATTTCTTGAGTGACTTGTATTGCTCGTGCTATTGTGTAAATCAGCTCTGGTGGGTGGTTGCATTTACCTCTGGCTCAGAGGGTCTTTCAAGTCTTGACTCGAGTAAAGCCACCTTTTCTTGCAACAGCTCATCGTTACGTAGTATTCGTTCTATATCCTCTCTGCATTCTTTGGTTAAAGACTGCAATGATTCCTGAGATAAAATCGATTGACTTTCAATTGAGTTTAGTTTTCTGTAGTGTATGAGTTTGTTGATCGTGTAAGCTGTTCATCTTAGCACATAACTTTTTGTTCTCTGTTTCTAGCTCTGTGACACGATCGGTGTGGCTTTCTAAGTCTTGTTGCATTTGATGTTTTAGCACCGAAAGTTCGTGTTTAAACGAAACTTTAGAGTCTTCATTGTTGGATGTTACATTAGACTGAATTTCGTCAATCTTATTCAGTTATTGAATTGTTCCTCCAACTCTAATAACTTAAGATCGCGAGAAGCGATTTGATTTTCAAGGTTGGCCATGGTTGCTTCGAGTTTTTCCATTCGCTCTATTATCTGGTCGAAGACAACTGTTTGACTGACTGACGGGTCTGTAGTTATTTTACGCTCGGCAGGTACAAAATGCAGACTGAAAAATGCAGACTGCAGACTGGAAAATGCAGACTGGAAAATGCAGACTGGAAAATGCAGACTGGAAAATGCAGACTGGAAAATGCAGACTGGAAAATGCAGACTGGAAAATGCAGACTGGAAAATGAAGACTGGAAAATGCAGACTGGAAAATGAAGACTGGAAAATGCAGACTGGAAAATGCAGACTGGAAAATGCAGACTGGAAAATGCAGACTGGAAAATGCAGACTGGAAAATGCAGACTGGAAAATGCAGACTGGAAAATGCAGACTGGAAAATGCAGACTGGAAAATGAAGACCGGAAAATGAAGACCGGAAAATGAAGACCGGAAAATGAAGACCGGGAAAATGCAGACCAGACAAAATCAATAAGAAACATCTATCGGTCTGTAACAGGGCGACTCTGCAAGGCTTTAGATGACTTAGATCCTTATTGTTTGGGGTTATACACGTCTTATGCGGGGTCTTGCTTTTTTCTTGACTGCATGCCGGCGCCATGCAGCCACGCCGTGTATGCGCTTTTCATGACAATATTTCCTTAACAAACAAAAAGGAAAAGCTATGTATTCCGAGGTATTTTGAATTATTTACTTACTTTTTAATTACGTTCGTATTTAGCCGGGTCCTGTCTTCGTTAAATTGATTCAGTCCCATCTTCTTCTGTCCACCATTTTAAAATTATTGCCATGCACAGGAAGCCCAAATCAGCCTCTCCAATTATATATAAATTGTTACGTTTTTCAGTTAACGGTTAACGTTGACGGGGTATAAAGTCGTAGGGGCCAAGGGTTAGTTCATGTGACGTTTTAATAAACCTCCTTTTGAGAACGAGTGCTAACTCTCTTATCCACGTTTCAAAGACGGATCTAAGACCCCCAACAAAAATCGGCCATAGGTATTGCTCCGTGAGATCTGTTGCCGCGCGGCCAGTCACCCATGATCCAACAACAAACATCGCCCAATCCGTATAAAGTGGACACCCCAGCAGAATAATCCCATTACTAGAACGATTATGAGTATTATGTTGCAATCAATCAACTTCACACCGGTGTTAGCTTAGAACTTTTCCGCAATTCGCTTTATCGGTTTATTTGATACAGTTCTAGAGCAATTACAGTATTGTAAACAGCGCTGTAAAGTAAACTGTTGTCCAAATAATATTGTGTATTGTATTGTATTGTATTGTATTGTGTATACGATCAAGGACTTTGACCAGCCACTGAGAGTTCCAGAAGTTAATTCTGTACAAGGTGCGATGGAACTTGCTAAGAAGTTGCAGACTTCTCTGACTGCAAGGAAAAGAGCGACTGTCTCAAGCCGTTGCACGAGTCAATGATATCTTGGTGGACATGCAACTCAAGTCTTTAAGCGCAATGAAGCAGTCTTCCATTTGCAAATATATCTTCTAATTCTTGTGTGTACAGATTTATGTACCGACATGAGCTCACAATGATGACGACATCATATCCCTGCAGCTGTATTCCCGGTGGGGGGTGGGTGGGGGGGGGGGGGGTACTCCCTTATATGGGCTATACGGGTACATGTGCCGTGGGATAGGGTATGGTCAGTTGAGCTGCCGAGGTCTGCGATAGGGTATCCTTTTTACGGTTTTTGTCTGGAAAGGGTATGGATTTTGATATACTTGTCGTTGACGCCATGCTAAGCGCTCTATCGACTACACTACAGCTTAAAATACCATATTAAAACAAAACAACGGCTTTCGTAGTGTAATTGTAATTAAAAACTGTTCGGTATCTGGACTCATTGATACATGTATCTAATGTCATGCTGTGTAAACATCACAAGATCACGTCTGGGATAGGGTATTGATTTTTTGCTTCAAGTCTGGGATAGGGTATGGTAAACGGCATTTTAGGTCTGGGATAGGGTCAGGGTTTTGAGGTCCCCGCGGCACACCCCTACCCAAAACTCTTCTGAGTACCCCCCCCCCCCCCCCCCCCCCCAGGGTCTTTATTGTAGCTCCCGCAAGCGGACACATCCCATATTCCACAAGTGTCCGCTTACGAGAACTTTTCCCGTAAGCGAACAGTTCCATTTACGGACCCAAGGGTGTCCGCTTTACCAAACAGGAAACCCACATTTATATGTAATCGGAGAGGCTGCTTTGGGCTTCCTGTGCATAACAATAAATTTAAAATGATGGACAGAAGAAGATGGGACTGAATCAATTTAACAAAGACAGGACCCGGCTAAATACGAACGTAATTAAAAAGTAAGTAAATAATTCAAAATACCCCGGAATATATAGCTTTTTTCTTTCTGTTTTTTAAGGAAATATTGTCATGTAAAGCTCGTATGTGGCTCGCATACACGGCGTGGCTGGCGCCGGCATGCAGTCAAGAAAAAAGCAAGACCCCGCATAAGACGCGTATAACCCAAAAAAATAAGGATCTAAGTCATCTAAAGCCTTGCAGAGTCGCCCTGTTACCCGATAGATGTTTCTTATTGATTTTGTCTGGTCTGCATTTTCCGGTCTGCATTTTCCGGTCTGCATTTTCCAGTCTGCATTTTCCAGTCTGCATTTTCCAGTCTTCATTTTCCAGTCTTCATTTTCCGGTCTGCATTTTCCAGTCTGCATTTTCCAGTCTGCAGTCTGCATTTTTCAGTCTGCATTTTATACCTGCCGATTTTACGCTTGCCAAATGAATGGCGTTCGGACTTGGGAAGACCGCTTCAGTTGTGAGTTGACTCAATTTTAGGAGTGGAGTGGTTAAGATGAACTGTACTGGGGAATCTTGCGATACTGTCTGAAAGTTTCGAATAGTGGTCGACCTCATTTGTTTTTTTGTTGGCTTCAACTTCCTCGGTTTCAATTTCATCCGTTTCTCTCTCATCGTCTGATCATAACGCAAGGTCGCTGTCGGTAATGTCGAGTTAGGTTTCTGTACACTCTTTATATGCTGCACTAGCAGATTTTCCCTCTTGTAGAAGAGTCACCATTTGCTTCAGTATGGGAAAGTCTCGTGCTATCCACTGCTCTCTAAATGGTCCTTAAATCATAATTTTGAGTTTCGTGTTGTACGCAGTGATCGTGAATAGAGACGACATCACTGTTCAGTAGATTCGTCCGAGTGTTGACATACTTTCAACATATGTTCCACCATGCAGTGACTGGCGTCTTTCGCATCTTGCCAGTGAACCAGATAGTCGTCTTGATTTCTTAAGATCTAACCAATATCTGGTTTTCAATGGCTTTAGCCATAGTGGATATCGATTTTCGGATACTTCAAAGGTATAGACTTATCCCTGATCCGAAACTTTAGGAAGTTCCAACGAGTCGGCTTCCACGTGCTTCTTGTTGAGTTGTTGGAAGTGAGGGAATAATTGCGGCTAACTATGGAGCGCTTTTTCCCAAGTTTCATTCCATGTAAGCTCATTGTTATGTTATGAGTACAAATTCTAAATCGAAACACTCTTAGCAGGGTAGAAAAGGTTCAAATCAGGCAATAAATGAGGAGCGGATTAGAGCGGATTAGAGCGTATATTCGCTCGTGTTGCTCTCATATTAAAGGCCGTTGGCTTATCGGTATCAACCAAAGTGACCATCAACGAAATAAACTTCAACACACAAGAACTGTCCCTATTAACTAGGAATAAGTCTTTAACTGAATCATCTACAAATGGTGACCGCGTTGCTTGTTATTGAAGACAGAGTTCAGTCACAGGAAATGCACGGGATCACCTGTGTCGTCGAGTTCGTGATATCATCCGCCGGGTCTTTGGAAGCTTCAGGGTGTTTGTAGTCGTGTCGAATCTCAAACAGCTAATGCCATAACTTAATTGTAGATATCTCCTGAACTTGAAAGTATCCCATTTTCAAAAGAATATTCAGTGAAATCGCAAAACATATATATATTTGCCAAAAACAACAACCGCCTGATCCCGTTGGAATTAATTCGGTATTGTATGCCTATTTGTTTGTTTCAGCTATGTGTTAGAGATGTTGCTGCTTCGCTCTTCGCTGGCAATAATGATCTTTTGACCTAATTATCATTATGCTGTTACGTTTTACACTAAAGACCGTGTAGCGATGAATTTACTTCATCCACGTATTCCGGCTTCGCCTCCGTCGGCCATATTTAGACCGCAAGGCTTTAAAATCCACTAAACACCTTATACAAACTATTTCTTATGATAACGCCGATAAACGTCGAAAAGCGTAGCTAAAAACACGAAAAAAAGATAATATACAGAAATCGACAATTTCCTTTCAGAAATCGGACACGACCTGCACAACGCTTCCCTTCCTCGGTTCACCCTTCCCGTGATCCTTTGCGCTGCCGCTAATCACTTTCTGTTGTCTTTTGCTCTCTAATATCTTATTTTTAATGCATGGGTACGAGGCAGGTAGGGCTGCGCCGCCGGGTTACAATCAAGCTCTACATACAGTGATGCAGACTGCGCGCGCATGAATATTTCGCACGAGTCACTGAACCGCATTATTCTGTTAGGCATCCAGTAGCTCTCTACCAATGCTTTTTGTTTTTTATTTCTTTTATAGTCATCAGCCCTAACTTTCGACTTCGTCTGACAACCCAGATTTCATCTAGTAGGAGAGTACTTTGTTTTTTGTTATCCAAATTGCCAACCAAAATTTGAATAACCCACTTTAGATTTCTGGTCGCCATATATATAATATATAAATCACAATGGCTTTCGTCAGAGTGCGCTCTGCTATAATTGTTTAGATTGTGTGTGAATTCGGTACGTAATCAGCTTATCATACGTATACAGAATAATCACAATTCGTGCCTTTGATGTATTCCTGGATAATTGTTGCTAATTTCCCATTCTGTCTTTTGTTTTTAACAAGATATCTATTGTTTATTGTACGCTATTTACAGAGCAGTAACATGTATATTTGGGAATGAATTGTTAGTATATGTCAAGCCTGTTTACATGTTAATACCAACCTAAGAGCAGCGTATCCTAGCGAAGTCCTTTTGGTCATGATGTGAAATACTTTGTCCCTTGCTGCCTTGCGACAATAGTATCGTATCTGATCGTAACCCATATCTCGCTTCAGGTTAATGAGCCCGACTGTTGTTATTATTGTGGCACGTGGAAGGTTGGTCATTTGACGGTAGTCGTCGGTAGTAGCAGTTGTTGAACCGACAGAGGAGCTGCTTAGAACAATTTTCTTCACTTGAGTCCAACCACCTATAATGCCATTGCAGTATAATATAAATAACCAATTCTTCAGAAAACCCTTTTTCCTTTCGCTATTGAGTGTTATTTACAAATGAGAGGGCGTGTTGTATCGGTAGATACAGATCCAAGCCAGAGGCGAGCATCTGTAGTCCAATACAACACGGAGTCGAATTTTGTAAATTATTTCTAAAACTAAAACATAACTAATTCAAACGCAATATAACCAGAGTAAGTCAATATTTGCTTTAAGAAGAGTAACATTTCTATAAACATATCGAGGCTTCTTGTGTTCTAGTTGAGTGCAATATTTATTTCACTGAATAATAATCCGGAAGAATTCCTTTGTACTTCAAAAGAACAGTGCTTTTATCTATGATTTCTAGCTCAAAACAAATTTGCATTTCAATTTCAGTAGTTCGGTCAGTTGCCTGTTATTGCATGTAGTTGAGTTTGCGGGGTGAGATTCGTCTATTCTAACCTTGAGATTGCGCGATTTCGAAAGCAAAAAACAACAACATCAAAGCAGAATCTAGTATTCCAGCCATGCAGTATACTTCATATTCGACGATGAAATGGGGTGTAAAAATATTCCAGGGCGTTCCAGGGCTGGCAAGCTACTCAAATGAAGGCGCACATTTGGAATACCTGGCCACTAAAACTTGGGGGTCGTAACTACTGGCTATACATACTGAAAGGTAAAAAAAAATCATAGCTAGGTAAAAGTCATTTTACTAAATCAAATTATGAATGATTTTATTCAATTGCATAAAAAAAATTTCACATTTGAAAGCTAATAGTTGGGAGTTGGTTTTAATATTTCAGGGGAATGCGGCATGATGGGTACCTACTGAACTAGAATACTTACATAACTATTGATTATTGAACTGGAACACTTTCAAAACTCTAGGTTATTGAACTGGAACACTTACACAAATCTTGGTTATTCAACTGGAATACTTATAGAACTACATTACGTCACCAGTTCTATAAATGTTCCAGTTCAATAACAAATAGTTTTGTAAGTGTTCCGGTTAGACAATCAAGAGTTAACTCAGTATTGTCGTTTATAGAGGTCATCACGTGGTATAATATATCGCACCAGATTGGCTCTCGCACTAATTGAATATTTATGAGTTTTAGAAGGAAAAATAATCGTTATTACCAAATTAATCTTCTTCACATTATATTCAGTGTAAAGTACTATATCATAGAAAGTACAAATACATTGTGTCGCTGTTGATGTTATTGTAACTACATCTTCCATTGATTTGTTATACTGACGAGAACGCATTTTTGCTCAATAGTTTGAGGCAGGAGGGTGTATACTAAGATAACAAGAAACGTATTCAAGAGCAACATATATGCAGTTCTTGTCCCTGCAGTCTTTACAAGATATATATAGTATATATGAAAATTAGCTTGTGATTTTCACAAACATTCGAAACAATACTAAACACTGAAATATCTTCTTTGGTCATGATGAAACAAATGGGAAAACAAAAGGGAGTAAACCAAATACGCAAAACAAGTTGAATCGAAACGTAAGAACTCAAGAACACAGGAACAGAACAAATCTTGACATAGAACAGATAAGAACAGGAAAGGAAGAGAAACCAAGAAAATGCAGAAGAAACTGAGAAAACTTTTCCATGAACTTGGTGGCTTAGTTTCAGCCAATTCTCTTCTGTTCCATGTTGGTATTCTTACAATAATTCATTTATTTACTAATCTTTCATCAAGTGAAACAGTTAAATATACCAGGCTAACTAAGGGCCCGTTTATATGAAAGTTTGTCTCGGGGATCCGTGGGGCTCCCTCTCCCGTCTACATGACAAGACAGGATAGCTCTTATTGGAAACCTTGTTGACGGGAGGTTACATCGGTTTGAGTTCCAATAATTTTCAAAAGTTTCGTAAATGCATTTTGCAATAACTGCTTTGTTCTTCATTGGCGCAATAAAGTTCTGAAAAATAGTTACTTGCGAAATTTGAAATGCAAATTGTGTTGAGATAGAAGTCATAGAAAAAAATCGTTGTTGTTTTAAAGTACAAATGAATTATTTCCGATTATTTTTCAGTGAAATAAATACTGCACTCAGTAAATCACTAGAAGCCTCGATAAATGTATAGAAATATTAATATTTTTTTAAATAAATATTGACTTATTTTGGTTATATCAGTTGTGTTTCAATAGGTTTGAGTTTTAGAAGTAATTTCTCAAACTCGCCTCCGGCTCGGATCTGCATTTATCTACCGATATACAACACGAACGCCCATTTTGTAAATAGTACTTATGGAGGTCATCACGTGGTAGTCCTGTCTACCCAAACGCGTTACCGAGGCCCCGCGCGACAAGCTAGTACCTAGTCTCCTACTCGTTTTGGTTAAAGGCAATTGGCTGTCGCACTAATTGGATATTCATGAGTTTTAGAATACGATTTCCTGCGTAAATAGTTAAACCTCCGTGGATCCACAGACGTCCCCCAATCTACGATTCACTCGTCCGGTTACGTGATTGCGACAACACGTCCATCATGAACACGTCAACTGTACATGCGCGACTGCCATGTGACTAACCTTTATGAGCTGATGAAAGATAGCGGATGCTAGCTGAAAATTTATCTCAAGCTTCAAACTTTGTTGTATGAAACTATTAAATGTCTTAGCTCTCCGTGGATTTGCTTACTGATTGTAGTTTAAATTTAGAATTGAATAACAAACATATCTATCGACTTCAATATTTATCTACATGTATTGGCGGCCTCAACAGTTAAGAAGCTGACTTCGGGAATGTACTTTTCTTCCACGCTTAAATCATCTTTATGTTCTAGAATAATTATTTGATGACAGGAGATGTATCTATTACTCTACCATAGCCGAGGAGATGCTAGAAGACGCTGGTGTTGTTTGAACTGCAACGCGTTACAAGCTACAGGGATAACTGAAGTACGAATAACAACTTGATACATAGGTTGTTGAGTAGCTGGTTTTCCTATGTGACAGCTAGGTTCTATTTTTTTTTCAGCTCACCAGCAACACTATAGAGCCTGTAATCTTGAAATACAGTCCCTCGTTACTTCGAATTTTGCTGATCCACTGAGACCTTAATCCCATGTCTTTACTGGGGAATTTTTGTGAAGAAAGGAAAATCCATCGTTGTAGCGTGAATCACCACTGCATTGTGGCACACAACAGTGATAGCGCGTTCCATTTCATACAACACCAATGCATGTCTCCTCAGCTATGGTAGAGTACTAGATACATCTCCTGTCATCATATAATTTTTCTAGAACATAAAAACGATTTAAAGTGTGGAATAAAAGTACATTCCCGAAGTCAGCTTCTTACCTGTTGAGGCTGCCATCATGTTGCGAGTAACTCGCAGAGTCAGGTTCGTTTTTGGCTTTAGAAAGCTATTTCTGATCGTCTTACGGCTCTTCAAATCCTATAACACTGTACTTTAAGACAAAGCTAAATAGTTCTGATAAATTTGGGCTGAAAACGAATAACAAAGGAACCGGCAGACCTTCAAGTATTGAGGTTTCACGCTCGCGTCTCTCACGCTCTCTCTGTTGTCAATGAATGTTTGGATGACTTGCCCTCCACGGCCACGTAGGCGTTGCTATGGGCAAATCGTCACGTGATCAATTGATGATAAAGGCCTATTATCTTTGTGTAATTAACATTAAATCATTGGATGTGTTTATACTGTGTTGATATCCAAGTTCCTTGGCATATCAAAGTGTCGTTATAGATTAACTTTTTGCCTGAATGCAGTGTTAATTTGTATAACCAAGATGTACGCATGCATGTGTCAGGCTTTGATATATCGTACTTGCGAACGTTTTAAACAAAGGTCATTATTGCATTGGATTGCATTGGGAAAATAACACACTTACTCGACGTTTACCAATTTTGGTATATACGGCTTTATGGTAGTGTTTCGTTCCATATAGTCTCCCTGCATAATACTGTAAAACAGTAGAGAAAAAGATTATGCAGATAATTTATGGAACGAAACACTTACCATGAAGTATATACCCAAATTTTCATTTGCTCCGAGCATTGTGCAGTTACCAAATTCCCTGACCAAGATAATTTATGCGAAAAGGTGAACATGACAAACAAAAATCTCGATTTATTTCGCCTGTGAAAGCACATGTAGCCCACACATGACCACTGCAAGATTAGGATGCGTTCTCCTTCGCCAAACGCAATAACTTGAGCTTAATGTATTTTTGTTCATAAACAATCTAGGTAAGACAATTAACCTACCTCCATCGGTGGTCATATCACAGTAGACAGTGAACGGGCTGCCAGACAGAACAGGTCTGATCCAGTACCTCTTATCACCTCTTGACAATCCGAACTTGTTGATCTGAAGACACGACCGGCCTGGCGAGCTTGATGAAGAGCCATCAGACCCTGTTATTGAAGAAGACAAAAACATATAGTTTACTTTACTATTAATAGTTATAATCAAAATGACTATCGATAACATTCTATTTGATCCTTATCGCCATTAAGTTATCATTTTATTATTATTAATATTATTATTATTGTATCATCATTGTAGATGCTGACATTAAGAGGTCAAATAATTCGTTTACAGTCCGGTTGCATCCCGACAAATGTTTGTCACAAAGGTACATCAAAGCTATTTTACCAAACAAGAAAAATAAAAATAAAAACAACTTTTTAACTCGCATATATATCCAAGAGTCACAGCGGAAACGTCTCTTTTTTTGCAATCCTTTTCAGACACTTTCCTCAGTGATATCAAAAGTGTAGTCTACCATCTATCGTTATAAATATTTTTGGTGTTCTGTTCTGCATTTAAGTCTATACAGGGCCTAACATACCCTGCTAGACAGAGAGTCCTTCCCTTCCTTTGACCGAGAGAGAGAGAAAGGAACTTATGCATGCAACCAACAGCTTTTCTATCGAGCATGCGCAAGTTTACGTCATATGTTGACATCACAGTCTCGGTACATCGAAGCGAAATATAGATTGACTAGCAAAGAAGAAGTCGAGAACTGCTTTACTGCCGAAGCCGGAGCTCAAAGCTTTATTTATAGTAGCTCACAGTCAAGTCCATTTGCCTAGTTCACAAGAAAGACCACTGTTAATTCTTATGTTTATGTTCAAACCTGTGTTCGGTTGGTATATAGTACAAACGCAGCTCTCCTGAGACAAAGTGGTGCAGAGCTCGAGCCGGTTTGGTGTTCGGATAACTTTCGCATTCCGACGCTTTCTAGACCCGATATAACCTTCTCGATTGGCCTTTCAAACTCCTCCGAGCAAAATCTTGACCGAACGCACACAACCGGATATCATATAAAAATCATTGCACAGAGAACAGGACATTTGGTATTGGTCATCGCTTTGAAGTAAATGCGATTTTATTTGAGAGAGATAACAAATTGAGTCGCATTACAAGTTTATAATGTGGCTTACCTGTTGATACAGGAACTATATACGAAGGATAATTCTCTGCTTTCGTTTTGACCGCTCCAAAATCTCTCCTACTCCAGCTCCCGCCATTGCAAAGGTCACACAACAAAAATAGCACGAAATAGAACTTTAACAGCGATTTGTAGCAATCTAAACTCGAGAAACCTCGATGATCTATACATCAGAACACTGGAAATTTATTCTCCTATCTGAATTCAGCGGTAGAAAGTCAGTTCAGACATGCGTATTCAAGCTAAACCCAGTTTTCCTCTGCTTGTTCGTCCATAAACGAGTAACGCCTTGTAAAATTTCACTTCACTTCGAAATCTTAACATAATCACTCCAAACAGTTACCAGTTGCAGATTAGATGGTACTTAACTTTGTTTGGAAGGTAGAATTTTTTCATATATCATTTTATTTGTGAGTCACCGGATTTCGATATGTAGGCTTTTGTACGCAATGACTTTGATATGGATCAGCCGACCCCATTTTAGTACCTCTTAGGGGTGAAAACAGAAATTAAATGTCCGACGAGCATCCCCGCCCCTAATATACTGGGAGTCCCCCGTGGCTGTGCGGAGTCTGCCCCCCAGACAAAAAACCCTAGCTACGGCCCTGCATATATGTTATATATATATATATGCAGCATTTTGAAACAAACTTAAACCCCCCTCAACATATATAAATATATTCCAAAGTATATCTAATTCTATGGTATACCTCAACTCTCTGATATATTTTTCAAGTTGTCTAACATCAAGGCATTCTACGTATATATATATTCTCAAAAGCTCCAGCCACGTTCTTACGCTTCCTTGTTAGAAATGACGACAAGAATGATCCACGTATTGTTTCAAGTAGAAACCTCTGAGTAGCGAACTCTTTGCGCGGATTCTTTTGTTCCTTTAATTTGGACCACTGTCTTGAAGGAGTTGATAAATTTGAATGAGAAAAAGAATTTGAAAAGGATTCTGGTAGTTGTAGTAAAATGACGTCATATTGAAAATGTCCTATTGTTTTATGTGCTATACACACTATGCATAACTCGCGCGGTCACAACACGAAAAAGAGGCCGGTAAGTCCTCTAGAATGTTGAAGTTGAAATACTAGCAGGAGGTGTGAAACGTGTTGAACATGTTTAGTTGAAAAATGTTGCTAATCTGTCCTCATTTATCCTTTAATTTTCTTTATAGTACAACCAGCCAGGCGCATAACAAATTAACGGCATTGTTTCACGGAACATTCGTTCAGTGCATTTCACAATCTCCCTGGGCGCTTCAACTTCAACATTCCAGAGGACCTACCGGCCTCGTTGACATGCTAGTTACCAGGACTTATGCATAGGGTCTATAATTGTAATAAGTTTAGCTTACCTTCCCATGTTTCACAGTTCTCCCCAGCAAAGCCTGGTAAACAGGCGCACTCGTGGGTCGATCCCTCGCATGCTTCATGACATGTACCTCCATTTCTACAAGGAGAAGTTGCGCACACAGACAAAACCTAGGAATAATATTTTTCGACTATATGTTAAGTACTGTTTAAAACACGAACAGCAGTGTTTTATCAAGTTTAAAAATTCGAGAGAATTTTTAGTCTTGATAAAACACGTGCTGTGAGTGTTTTAAACGGCTTCAAAAACGCTTTAAGAATGCAATGAAAGAAAGACGCACATCTCAAGGGAATGGTTACTTAATGAACCATTGAACCTTTGTATTCACAACGCCATGCAAAATATTCGAATAATCACCGCCTGCAATTACGAACATCTCAAGGGAATGACATGAAGAAATTACCATGTTGTTTGAAGCGGCGTTTCGCAATGCAAGAAGAACTGACCTGCACTTGAAGGATTTGGTGTCTTGGTTTACCTCGATAAAGTTCAGGACTTAGAAAGCGATGTGACTGACATGACGGCAGACTCAAAATGTTTGACTCCGGCACAAAATATGTAAGTTTAATGCACGTTTTTATTATTTTACGGCTTTGAGTTTGATTTAATAATTGGAACTAAACAGTGGCTCGGTAAACAAGTAATGGTAGTTGGAAAACCATTTTAAATATTATCTGCATGTGTATCTCGGTAGTCTGCTGATATTACTAAATTTAGTGCAAAATGTATTATCTAGGTACCTTATGTTCCGTGTACTTTTTGCTATCTTTGGGTCTTTATCAGTGAATTCTTAATTAGGATGAAACTTTATATAACATTTCATGTTCATTAGTATTATTTATATAAAACGTTCATCCTAATTAGCAATTCAATGAGAAAGCTGAAACATCAATAGAAATTCCATTGTCTCAATCATTAACCCCGTTTCCCCCTGGGACAGAATTCAAATCCCTCCGCGGGCCTTTTAGAATGATGAGATTTTATCAGGTATAAAGGAGCGTGCACGTGACTGATTTGCTTTATCTGATTGGACAAAATGCTCATTAATTATTCATGAGTTTTTGAATAATATTTTAATATACTTTCTCAATATACGTGCTATATGTACTGTCTCATTCAATATAATATCTAATATTAAGTAGCAAATGTATTACAAGAAGCCTGATGTTGAAGCCTTTTATTGTAACTATTTGCGATATTGAAACATTTTTGGCACTACTGTAAGCGATTCCCCTGCCGTAGGGCAATTTTGAAAATTTAAGGTCTCTTAAATGCCATTTCCTGCATTATGACAGTAAGAAACACACTCGCTGTTTTTTTGTTCTTGTTTTTGTTAATACCGTTTTTCTTCTGGCTTGGAAACGCGAGGAAGAGGGGCTTATCCTTAGGAAAGCTTATGGGTGTTTTTTTATTTAATGTAATTTAGTACTTTCTTTAGAAAGTGCGAAAAAGACTTGAGTCTTGAGTCTTGAATACTCGCCACTTTGTTCGAAAGAAGAGAGATCATCTTAATATTATTATCTTTGATGATATTACTGACTCAAGTGCACACCAATTGACAACTGTAGACTAAACAATATGAAGACTTACATGATCTTAAGGAAGAAAAAAAATATCATATAAATGAATGGAAGGTTGCTGATTGATCCTTCGCCATTTTGAACACTCTTCTTCCGTCCTGGTTAAACCTTCAGAATATTAGCTATAGGCTCATCACAAATGAAAACGTTTACTTACAAAGTTTTTTGCATCATAGTACAAATAGCCAGGTTTATCGACGAAGTCAGAAGACGCAGAGGCCTTTGTTTGGTTGTTCAGCTCACACTTGTGTAATGGCGAACCGGTTTCTTGATAGTTGTAAGAAGTACATCGTCTGTCGGTCAAACATTCCACGGCGCAGTCTATAGGAGACGTGAAGTCATGACTCGCTATCACGTGACCAACTAAGGATTTTCCTAAATAAATTATTTAACAATTGGAGATGGTTGTCCATGTTCTATTTAATTTAGTTATGGAAAAGGAGTATATGAACGCAGGAGTGAAGGGCTAGTATTGCCACTGCTATATTTTAATTCAAGTTCTCCCAAGTGTTTCTGTAACTCTCTGGAAACACGGACGAACATGAATCTTTATATAGATCCCTCACTCTTACTAGTGAAATTCATAAAAGACCCGTGTGGAGAACCTCAGCTCAATAAGACAAGACTTCGGTCGTTCTCCCGAACAGACGGTCATAGTGCAACGACCTAGCTTGCGTGGCTAGCGCATGGAGAGCGGAAGGGGAATGAGGAGAGGAGGGAGAATAGAGAAAGGAAAGGAAGCGCTTGAAACGAAACCACTGTATTTTTCCTTTTAACGTTCATTTTTTTGGACGAAAAATTCCGATTGGCTAAAGCGGTGTTGAATGACAACTGACTGACACTTTAAAAAAAAAAGCTGATATGGCGCTTTGAAGAAGTTAAAACGAGTGTTTTCTTCATACAACAGAAAGGCTTTCCACTCGATTTAGCTTGAAAGCCGAACAGAGACGAACTGTCAGTCAATTCTACGACACGAAGGACTTGCAATTGATGGCCATTCGACCCACCAGATTTGCCAAAAGTATATTTCAACTTCTTGTAGTTTATAGAGCTATTAGTAGAAGTACAGCGCTATCTTCAGCTGTCGGTAATGTTGGGGTTACATTGTAAGAGCTTATCATGTATATGGGGCTTAAAGTTTGCAACTTGGCACTCAACTTCAATCTAGATAAATATGAAGCCTGATCATGCATCGACAAAATGCAAGTTGCATAATTTTGCCTTGGCGAAGCTTGCAACTGATCCGAAGTCCCTCCTCGACTTTACAAAGAAGATCCAACCGGCGTTCTGCCGCCGTCTGTTGGCGTGTGTCGCTATGGACGCTACAACACTGTTTTAATATAAGGTATAAGGTATTAAGGTAACATCAATAAACGAAATTTTGGCCTTGAAGCCTTAGTTTATAAATTGTGGAAGAGTGTTGTCTGGCATACAGATAAGCTTACCTCTACGCAATAAAATATTTAGCGAGCGGCGTATTAGACTCGAAAATGAAACAGTTATGCCGACGGACAAATACTCAACCAAAGCTTCTCGAAACTCCTCTCTAACCCGTAGTTAACTTTTAATTTGTCCTACACAGTCGACATGGCTTCGTTCGGATTATTGTCTTTCGGCTTTCGTCTTCACTTAGTATTCTGTTTCGACATTTTCAAGAACTTGCTCGATGACGAAAATGAAAATGAATTTATGATTTGGGGCGTAAGGAAAACTAAAGGGGCTTCGCTGCAAGTGCTCCTTTCCCTTCCCTCTCCCCATTCTCCCTCCGCTCCCCCAACCCCTGCGCTTGTCACGCAGGCTATAACGACCCGAAAATTGGGAGCTCAACTGACAAAGGTTCCAAGGCTCACATTATGGAACCCGAAATGTTGCTCCAGATTCCATCATGTTAGTCACGCACGACCTAGCTATAAACAATGGAAGTCATTTTTCGTTTTTCGTCAAAATTCTGAAAATTTGGAAGTAAAAAGTTTGAATATTAAGCTGGCGACATTTTGCGGGTCACGAGAGTTTAACATTATTTCCAGCTAGGTAGCCAGCTTGTTCATATATAATTACAACCTACTAATTGGCACTGCTGAAAAGTCACCGAATGATCCCTACTCAAAAATCAGCCTTAAGTGGGTTGTGTCATTGTGGGAGGCCTTATCAGTTTGGATACATTTATTTTTTGTCGATTTTCATATGAACTGAAGAAACTCACAAAGATCGATGTGGGATGTTTAAAATCAAAGCAGATATGCAAAATCAATCTGTGTATGAACATACTCTTCAGGTAATTTCAAACTATTGCATATCATTTCAATCAATCATTGGGGGGTGGGGGGGGGGACTTCAACTGGTTCAGTGGAGTCAATTAACAACCACCATTGAAACTGTACAGTTATTCTGTAAAATTGCGCAACAGCATGACATATATAACCCTTTTAAAAGTATACTGACAACAACGACATTTAGACAGAACTCACGCCAAATAAAAACAATAATAACAGGAAAGACTACGTTTTGCAAATTCGGTTCTTTGTTAGGAATAATGAGATTGTTAAAAGACCCACTTTCCGATGTTAAAACCGATTGAAGCTTGGTTAAAGAAAACATCAAATGCTTCCTTTCGTCACTCGGCAATGTTCCATTGTTACTTTATAAAAAAGTTAATATATACGATAGATAAAATAAACTCAGACAAGTGAATTTAATTTTTTACTGAACGAATATTGTTTTTATGTTTGGCTTTCAGTAGAATTTACATTTTCTTTAGATGAAAAACAAAATCTTTTTGCTTGAATATCACGAAACTGTAGGTGTATGGTTGTATATTTTTTATCTTTATATTTTCGTCGGTGGTTTTAACTTTGGCGAAGGAGTTTTATTAGAATTTACATTTTTTCTTGATGAAAAATAATAATTGTTCTTGCTTGAATAACATGAAACCGTAGGCGGTCGGTGGACCCAAAGCATCGGAAGACAAAGCGATTATTCTAGGAGGCTTAGCTTTTTTTCAAGTTCAAATCCTTTTCTTTTATTTCATAAAATATATTTCTAAAGTTCCAAATATAATTTTAATTATTTCATCATTGTTGCTCCTACTTCTGCAGAGAATAATTAATGTTGTACCAGAATTCATAAAATCAAGGCGTAAACAAAAAAAAAATTGTAAAATTAAATATGAAGGCTATGGTAAAAAGTGAATGCAAAATTATCTGAAAATCGATGAGATGAATGAACAATCTGTAGGAATTTTTTTTGCTTTGGGCAGTTAGAAAATGATCAGGTCTTTGCTGGTAATTACGAAGATGGCATTAATTTTAGAAGAATTGGTTAATTCGCGACAACCGCGCATTTTGGCAGCGACTGTAGGTATTGTAAACTACCTCAATATTTCATATAGAGATATGGAGAAGACGCTTCCTTTTCCTGCAGTGTACATAACAAATTACCTATTCCGAGACACACTGCTACACATCAGACACTCTAAACTATATAACGAACAGATTAGACGTACATGTAATAACGTTTCTTAACAGGGTTGATAAGGAATGACCTACCGTGGTCTGATTTCTTGAACGTAGCCTCTTTCTTGCAATCTCCTCTAAAAGGGACATTTCCATAGACCTCGATACCACAGTAGAATAAAGCAGTAAGATATAGAAGTAGGGAGAGAACCTTCAATTCCATGTCGTTCTGAACGAAGAGGAAGTAAGGCAATATTCAAGTAAAATTGAATGTAATCAATTATAGAGAACATCTGAAAACCTCCTACCTTCTGTGTCCTAACTTCACCGTAAAAAAATGTTACATAGCAAACACCTTTTCCTATAGCTTTGCGTATCTTTCAAGCTTAGACAATACCAACGGATAAATTAAACATACTTTCATCTAGACTCTAGAAACGTTCTTTCACGTTTTTAATAATTCATCGTACTTTAACTACAAGCAGGTTTGGGAGCAACGATAGGTATGCCGTCTTTACAACTTTATATCTGATCTATTTTATATCTTTACTGATATAAAAATTCTCAACGTGAGTCTTGTGGCTGGTCAATAACGTATTTCCACAGAATTATATTCCAGTGTCTTGTGCGAGGTGCATGTAAACACGACACTGTTGATTTTGTTGTTTTTTGTAACCGAAAGAATGATTAAGAGGGTCAGTTGGGGGCATTCGTATTTCGTTGTGAGAGGTGAAATTCTTGGATTTACGAAAGACGAACTACTGCGAAAGGATTTGCCAAGAATGTTTTCATTAATCAAGAATGAAATTTAGAGTGAATGCAACATGTTTATGAATTGTTTTACATATGAAAACATCACCATAGGGAAATGCAGTCGTCTTGGCTCGCTTGGTTAGAAACTGTAAGGTTCTGGAAGATTCCAGCTTAAATTAACTAACGTAAACAACTTACACACGAAAACAACTTAGTTTCTCCAACGAAGTTTGAGATCTACATTAAACTTTTTTTCAGAAATTGCTTTACATATTACAGCCTATTACAATGTCCTAGATGGCCACACGATAAATGGTTTATTAGGAGACTTACCATGTATTGAAGTAAGTTTGTTACGGTTATAAACTGAGGAAATTCTCGAACACAGGCAAACAAATTGTGATTAATAATAGCATTTTTAAGCCCATCAGAGAGCGATATGAATGCGTACGTTACTTTATAAAATGACAAATTGGTACTTAGAAAGGACGTAATCTTAAGACGTATTCACATCCCCATGAAGTTTGAATAAATGTAATCTTCACTGTTACTCATATCCTCAGTTTCCGAGAGGTATATTTTGGATCTTAGACTATTCATCCGGGGAGAAAAGAAAAACACAAACACAAAACAAGAATATGTGAAATGTTAGAACAGTTAGAACAACAAATTCCTTACCTCAAAACCGCAAACATTTAGCTTAAGAAGAAAATAAGTAACTTATATTTTCATTGATTCTGATTCTGAAACAATGTTTGCACTGAATACTTTGAGTTAACGAGTTAGATGACTCAGAGAATAACAATAACAGGGGAATTGAAACAGCTGTCGAAAATAAATGAGACCTCGAAATAGATTGACTTCAGTCCTAGGAGGTGAAGTGAATGTTCCACAGCATCATCTTAGCACCTGTCAAGATCGCTTTATATATCTTAGTTGCTTAGCTACGGAATGCGCTAGCATTCTTTTAAAGAACACTTAACATTTGGGCCGCGTCATGCAAAAAGGGCCCGGACGACATTCAAGTTAAATAATTCCTACGACGGTGTTCCTAATAATAGGTTGAAGATTGTATTGTATTCTTGACGAGAAACGCTACATTTCATACCTAACAATAAATGTCAGTTTCAAGAAATTGACAACAAAAATCAGGGGTGAAATTTATGTGATTTTGATGCAAGGGCCCGATTACAAATATGACCAAAAAAAATAGGAATCCTGTCAGAGGGGATGATTTTGATGTATGACATTCATTTATACATGCTGGCATTAAAGATTATAATATAAATTATGGGATCATCCTAAGAACGTGCGATTTGATTGGATGCTCAGCGTGCTTGATTTTGTTATAAATGCACGCTCAAGAAAAAAATCAAGCACGCTGAGAATGCAATCAAACCAAAACGTATCGGTGATTGTTTTTCGCGAGTTTATATAGCTAACGGAGATAATTTCATAGACTGGGAAGAAAACATGTCCGACTTTGAGTTGTTGAGGTGTGTTGAAGAAGAGGAAAATAAAAGTCGCTTCCCAAAACTAAAAGAAAATGATCGGCGAGAGAATTTAGCATCGGCTTCGTACACTAAAGCGACCACGGAGACAAGACTGAGCTGTTGTTTCTAAATGCTCGCCATCGCCCGCTGCCACCTCTTGACTCCATCTCTGTTTGTGATGAAGTGATCTGACCATCCTCCCTTGTTAGAAACATTGGTGTACTATTTGATTCTTCTTTGACAATGGAACGGTATGTTACTAGTGTCTGTAAATCTGGCTTCTACCATCTAAACCCTAGGAATATTAGTCGTATCAGAAAACACCTTAGCTTTCAGTCTGCTGAAACGTTAGTCCACGCATTTGTTACTTCTAGGTTAGATTTCTGTAATTCGCTACTGTATGGTTTACCTAAACACCTTATTGTCCGTCTGCAGAGTGTTCAAAACGCTGCAGCCTGGGTGGTTACCTTAACCCGTAAGTGTGACCATATAACACCTGTTTTGTTCAATTTACACTGGCTTCCGGTAGAAGAACGGATTATATTTAAGATATTATTAACTACTTATAAGGCTCTACACGGAACGGCACCGTCATATATCGCCGACTTAATTACTGCCTATGTTCCTAAGCGTAATCTTAGATCGTCTTCCAGGAACCGGCTTGTAGTCCCACAATACAACTTGCGCTCCTATGGCTATAGAGCATTTTCTTGTGCTGCGCCTACTCTGTGGAATTCCCTGCCACAGGATATAAGGGTATGTGACTCACTTATGAGCTTCAAGAAGCAACTCAAGACCTATTTGTTCAAGAAGGCATTTTATTAATTTTATACATATCTTTGTTTACTTTATACCATGTAAAACGCAGATTTTTTTTTATCATTTTACCTATAGTTAGGCTAGTTTAGTTTTTAGTTTCTCATTTCTATAATGTTTTTAATTAGTTAGCTGTAATTGCAGGTAAATTTTTATTGTTTATATAGTTATTTATTCAATATTGTTGTGAGCGCGATTTTATTGTTACGCGCAGCCTTATGTATTTGTTAAGCGCTATTGGGCACTTATTCTCTGTGGAAACAGCGCTATATAAATAAAGATTATTATTATTATTAAAATGGGATGCTAAAACGTTTGAAGTTGAGAAAAGCAATGTCCACATTCTTATATTGTGTTACTCATTGAGAGTTTGATATAAAAAATGATTGTATTTAAGAAAAATGTTTTTTTTTTTCTAACAGCCTGGTGTATTATTAAAACGAGAGGAAAGTGACAACACAACAACAAGATATGACTCACCAATAACTCGACGATAACTGTAATAAGCCTGCTTTATGCTGAAACCTGAATAGTGAATTGCGAAGATTACAATGGGATTTCTCTGGTTTCATGTAGAAATTCGTTTGAGAGGTTCCTGAATGTTCCTGACCTGAATGAATATGAACGGGCGATAAAACTTGCAGAGAACCCAGAACTGGTAGAATTTCAAGAGTAGATTGGCCATGCCAACGAAGAGAGCCTCAAAAGCTACGCAACACGGCCATCAGAGCAGCAGTTACAATACTGTTCCTTGGGACAAAAGAAAATATCCTTCTTCAGACCACAGAATCAGTAATCAGTGTCAACTATGCAGTTGTTGTAGAAAATAGTCGGCAATCCTCAACTCACCTGTCCAACTCTACTGCCGGTAATTCGCTAACGCTTTCTCTGTGAATGCTTTTCCATCAGGCATTTTCAACGCCTTGCACTATCACAATGTGTAGATAGACCTCTCCTGTGCTGACCAGAAATTGTAAAAAGAAAGCACTTTGTTTCCTGCAACAGTTTTGACCATGCAGATGACAATATTACAACCCATTTCATTTGCCGGCTCTTGCAATTTCTGTCTTTCACTTTTATCGATTGACACGTTGTATTCTTAGCAGATTACTTCATCCAATAAGAAACGAGCTTTCAGAACGTCAATGTCAAGCTGTCACAATCGAAAAAAGTTGTAAACAAGTCAAGTACATTAAAATGGGGTTTTCGCTGTCGTCAGTTTGCTTTTAGATTTTTACGCGGGTTCTAAAGATAGCTTTATTTCCTTCGTCTACATTAAAGTTTATATTATAAAACAAAGAAAAGATGGTTATCCTTGTTATATAACAAAATAATGCACTTTTGAGGTCTTGAAAAGCTGCTAAATGCACTCGCGTTCCGCTCGTGCATCCGCAGTTTTTCAAGACCTCGAGCGTGCATTATTTTGTTTTATAGTTCACCACAAAAGTTTGGCGCACGCTCATTGGCTAAGAGCGATCACGTGACGTGATAGTTGTCGTCCGCGGAGGCAAACTATCAGGCGATAGTGCCCGCTGAGAGCGGAATACAATTTTGTGATGAACAATAACGACAAATAGACTGTGTTTGTCTCGGAACTATCGGCTGATAGTTTCCCTTGGAAATTTGATGTTCTTAAAACTAGCATATAAGCCCTCGAACTTCCTTCTCGGGCTTATATTTGTTTTAAGAACATCAAATTTCCGCGGGCAACTATCAGCCGATAGTTCCTCGACGGACACAGTCTATTTGTATAATATAACAAGGAGAACCATCTTTTATTTGTTAAGTAAACAATAAATAAGATGAACAAGATGATCACTTTTAATTTTGGCCAAAAATATTCTTTTCTGCAGTCATTCTACTCCCGGTAGCTCATAATATGATTTTAGCAATAGTACAAGTTACACCTTGAAACAATCGTCTGATGATAAGGAATCATTTACCGTCGTGTAAAAATATCGTAAATATCGTCTTCGATTTCACTGGTCAATTTCATAAAATGAACACAATGCGGCGCTCGCGATGCATATTGTAATCGCACCACAAGTATAAAAACATGGTACAATTTCAAAATACATTTACATATTATGTCGTCCGGGCCCTTTTTGCCTGTCGTGTCTAATATTACCTGCATATTAGTTTGAGGTAAAGTATCTTATTTTCCACTGAACACTCAGTACTACAGCAACATCACTCGTTCTCTTCAAAACATTCAGAGGACAAACTCGTGGTGCGTTCTGAGGGACAGTGAATGAACCTGCAAATAAACGTTGTTGGTTAATAATGTTTTAATTATAGCTATAGCTTTTCCTGAAGAATCCGGAGGACGTGAGAGGAAGCTGTACTTTCGTTTTGTTACAACAATACCACTGATTAAGTGTTTTATTCGAAAATTACGGTAGCATTCCCTTCGATTGGTCAGATGAATTTGATGTGGTTCGTGATTGGCTGAGTAAGATTGAAACCCTTTCAAAGCTTGGCCCTTCTCAGACAACGAACTTTTGTTGTGCTAACTTAAAGAATATGACCCAACCGTGATGCTTAGCGGCCTTTTGTTTATTTCCGCTTCAAACTATGAAACTAACAAGAGGCCATCTGGGTTTACACTCGGGCCACATGAGACTGAAGATGAAATACGCTTTCATTTGAAATCCTCTTAGTAACAAGTCTTTAAAATAACACATGCAATGTTCATTTGAACTTCCTCCCAGTGATTTAGCATTCAGTTTTGAACTGTATCAGTAGCTTTGCATATTTACTGGCAGCTACTACAGCAGTGTTATGCATGTATCAGTGGCTTACCCCAGGGGTCAGGTATCCTGTGGATTTGTCCAAATGCCCAGTCAAACCTGTCATATCAAATCCCCTGGTATAGGGCACAACAAATAGTAAAAATCCATACAAGGTCGGTCCCCTTGGTTCCTAATCCATGAACCAAAGTGAGCTTCCCACCCCCCCCCCCCCCCCCCCTTTATGGGCAACAAACAATTAATTCTGACAAGGTTCCCATGGATCCACCCCTGATGGAAGCTGCTGATACATGCATTATTTACCTATCCATTTACAACAACAACAAAAAAGATTTTTTTAAGGCAGCAGTCATGATTATGTTTTATGTAGTATTTAATCTACTAGATTTAGCATGTATATTTATAATATATAAAATGTATATAGTGGCACCAAGGTAACTAGTACTACTACTACTAACAGAGGAGAGAGTCAATGTATTTAGCATGGTATTGCTATAATTGGGGACAAATTCATTTACTCTATATCTATACGACTATATAATTCCACTACACTTGAGGGTGGTCACTATCAGAGATTTGGTTGCATTCTCAGTATTGGCCTACAATTTAACGTTGTGATCCAAGAAGACACAAAGCATTTAGAACCATTTGCAGATATCAGAGCAAAGGCATGCAGTACCAGTTCTCCCAGTTATTTTGTTCAGATAAAATTAATCCAATTCTATTAAAATAAAATTATAAATACATCTGAGACATTGAATCAATGTAGTCCATGGAGTTTTAGCATAGTTGTCATAAATAAATATTATTATTATAGCCAGAGAATAATACTGGTTCACTACTCATGATCTTGTGATAAGTGATAATGGATACTATAATGAACTACAACTGCCAAATGCTGCACATTTTCCTGGGGGCGAGGGTGTTTTTAATATATTGTAACCAGGACGAGTTTCATCTTATATATTGAGATTCCCCATAGGACGTATTTCTCAGCAAATATTAGATTTTATGCATTTTTTAAAAGTAGAAAGAGTTTGTACTCTTTCTCTTCATATTTATTTATTTATTAACACTGTATTAATTGTATTACTATATATATGCCACCGTATGGACCAAATGGAATAGTTTGTATATGTATTTGTTCATGTCCTGCGACCTACTGATTTAATTTCAATTCCATGTAAACTGGCTCCTGGCATTTTTAACTTCTCAGTTATTTCAGGAAGCCAGTACCCTCAGTAAATATGTATTTTTTTCTTACCATTAATTTGTCACACTTGTAAACTTTGTAAGGGTATACTAAATTGTTATTGTTGTTGTAATCTCTCCACCAACACCAACATCTAACGGTTTTAATCCCAAGCAAGAGAATCTGGCTGTTAACCTAAACATATCAGCACTTATTATTGAATCAAAAAGACCTGTTCAATATCATTAGAGAGCATGATTTCGCAGCACTTGATACTTTTTATGATTCAGATTTTTGGAGAGAACTGCTCGGGTATGTGAAATGATTGGAGATACTGTAGTATGAAAGTTACATTTTCCTCTGTTTCGCTTTGGCTTTTAGTTACCCTACAGACTTTTCGACGTGATTTTACAAACAAATAATTTCTCCATTTTTTTTAAATATCTCTGATTTCTCTCTTCTCCGTCCTTACGGCTTTGTTTTCTAACTCGCCTCACTTTTCTGCTTTTTCCAAAAATTCGTTTAAGTAATTAAGATGTGCTTGCGACTCGTTTTATGACAATGAGTGTTTGCAGTACGTCTCTGTGTACATGTGATTATGTACGCGTACATGTCTGGTTCTTCGACTTAATAAAATTTGCAATTATCTACTACTGGCATGTCTGCATTCTTCCAGAGATTAACGTATATAATCATGATCAGAAGGATAACACTGGATATAAATAGACTTGGTAAAAAAGTACACTGACTATCGCAAAAAATCGACAAAGAAATGCAGATATAAACACGCAATTATTTCAACCTCACCGTACCTTCGTGACCTGACAAGACACTGTTCGGTTTCACTTTCCCTCTCAGCTTTGCTCTTGAGTTGAAGTTGAGTTTGGCTTTGTTAAAGACTTCTTATTCAGTTGTATGGTATTGTGCAGTATATTAGAGTATACCAATCCACAGAGATTCAAATAACAAAGCCGTGGCGGAAGAGAAGCTTAAACGAGAAATATTAGCTTTGATCATGCATCCCCTTCCAATTCGGTCGTCGTCTCGTATATAAATTCACTGGCCATCTGGGTAAAAAACCTTCGGCTCCGACAAGAGCGCCAGTTGAAATATTCTGAGCCTGTTGGAAGGCTTTCGCAGGAGTGAAGTTAAATAAAACATTAAACTGCTTACATTTGAGAGATGGGTCTCCAAATTAGAGAGAAATTTCCTCGCGGGTCCACCATCTTGATTTACTGTATTAAATTATGTAAATAAATTAACCTGGAGAGTGTTACGTGACCAGCACAGTGCAATCTGATTGGTGGTGAACTTGAAATTTAATACATGGGCAAAAATTTTGCGGCATGAAACAAAACAAAATAACCGCTTCAGATTAACACTCGGTGCTGCCACAGGCAGCCCGAGTAAACAGGAAAACTACAAATTAAACTTTCCAAACACAGATTCAAATTGAAACTTTGACACAAAACAACAGGACTGTAACGATTTTCAAAAGATTGGAAGACAACTCGTACAAAACTAACTTTTCAACTGTGACAAAATGGCCGCCACAGCGCGCAAAGCATGAGGGTTGGTCTATATTCCTTAAGTACGGCGTCTCAATGATTTGGGTTCAATAAGTTTGAATTAGATGCGTTGTTGTTTTTGCTGACGTCGTTGTTGACGGCCCTTCTTATGTGCCAAACTAAATGCACGAATTCTGCTCTCTTGAAATATATATTTTTCGCTAAACCTAATAAGATCTAGACCTAGATTCCCTGATCGCTACAACTCGCACATTGGAGCCGAATCCGGTGTATTGTCTGTGTAATCAGTGTATAGGTAATATACGAAATTATATAAATAAATTCTTAGTTTTCTCTAAATAGTTTCTGGTTGTTATTGGTGTTATTGTTTAAGTTTCCCTAAAAATATTCCCTCCCATTCATAAAAAATATGTACTATGTATGGCGCGCCGATCCGGACAAAAATACTTATCTTGAAATATATACAACTTGTTGTGAAATTATAGAACTTGATTGAAAAATATACAACTAGTTAGGATAAATATACGACTTGTTTGTAAAGTATACGACTTGTTTGTGAAATATACGACTAGTTTAAAAAATATCTACGGCTTGTTTGAAAATATACGACTTGTTTGTAAAATATACGACTTGTGCCAAAATATACGACTTGTGTCAAAATATAATACTTAGCCCGCGATGATTCGGTCAGCAGACAAACTTCGCATGGAGGAAGCCCGGGTACTAGTAATTTTCCCGCCAAATTGGTCACATCACACCTTCTTTGTGTGTCCTGTATTTATGTCTCCTGCATTTATGTCTACATGGCAGAACAAATACTGAACAAACTTGTTGAGGCTGTGAATTCTCTAAGAGAAAACAACAGTATAAACGCTGGTCCACAGAGTCAAGAAAGTGAGTCACCACAAAGCAGAGAAGCTGCTTTGAGACAGCTATTTCCTAGTATCCGAGGCCAAGCTTCGTCGTCTTCGTCATCCTCTTCGTCGACGACCAGTTCTTTTAACCCGAAGATCGATTACACAAAGGTTAAACAAAAAGGAGGCTCAACATCCCGTGGAAAGAGAAAGTTAGTGCGGACGAATACCAGCAGTCAGTCCAAAGCCCTCGTGGCACTTCTTCAATATCGGGAGATGGAAGCAGAATCACATCCTTCAATACAGATTTGGACTGACTGCTGGTATTCGTCCGCACTAACTTTCTCTTTCCACGGGATGTTGAGCTTCCTTTTTGTTTAACCTTTGTGTAATCGATCTTCGGGTTAAAAGAACTGGTCGTCGACGAAGAGGATGACGAAGACGACGAAGCTTGGCCTCGGATACTAGGAAATAGCTGTCTCAAAGCAGCTTCTCTGACTCTGTTTTGTGGTGACTCACTTTCTTGACTCTGTGGACCAGCGTTTATACTGTTGTTTTCTCTTAGAGAATTCACAGCCTCAACAAGTTTGTTCAGTATTTGTTCTGCCATGTAAACATCAATGCAGGAGACATAAATACAGGACACACAAAGAAGGTGTGATGTGACCCACACCGCGGCAAAACGGGTATGCTCCGCTGGCCAAAAGAACGAAGGCTCTGCTATCAAATACAAATTACCGAGGGTTTCAACTTTTTTAGTAAATAATTTTATAACTTAGTAAACTCACAGTGAATTACAAATTAAGAAAACTTCAACCTGTTAAAGTCTTAGGCTTAGCTTTTAAGTAGTTTTCTTATTTTTTGACAAACAGTTCACAAATGGATACTTTTACGCAGAAATTTTAAAATCACGGGTATGTGCCTGTTGTTTCATTTCAGTTTCGCGGGAAACTGGGGGCGGCCGCGCGCCGACAAGAAATAGCAAATACGCATGCGCGTAACGTTTTGCCGCGGTGTGGATGTGACCAATTTGGCGGGAAAATTACTAGTACTCGGGCTTCCTCCATGCGAAGTTTGTCAGCTGACCGAATCATCGCGGGCTAAGTATTATATTTTGACACAAGTCGTATATTTTACAAACAAGTCGTATATTTTCAAACAAGCCGTAGATATTTTTTAAACTAGTCGTATATTTCACAAACAAGTCGTATATTTATCCTAACTAGTTGTATATTTTTCAATCAAGTTCTATAATTTCACAACAAGTTGTATGTATTTGAAGATAAGTATTTTTGTCCGGATCGGCGCGCCATAATTATGAGGCTGAAGGCTTGACCTTGAAATTCGAGTCCCAAAGCAACAGGCCCGACCACATCCTTTGGCAGGGACATAGATAAGCCGTTGGCCTTGTCTCCTACTTCTAAACAGTATTTGAAGGGGACGTGAAATAATCTGCTGTGCTACGCGAAAAAGAACAGGAATTTGTCACCCGGTACAGAAGGCTGGCCATTGTACTAACCACACATTCACAAATTGTAAACTGCGTGGCAGCTAGCTATCAGCTGCCGTATAAGCAGTATGTAGCTTCACTGACAGGAAGTCAGTAATCTATAAAGCAACATGAGACTGGTGATATGGCGCTATATAAATATGGCCATTTTAATTATGATGATTATTACAAAATGGCAGGTTACTTCAAATCGACTTCAAACCTTTATTTATAGCACATGTACACATTCAGATAATTAATTATCTTAACTTTTATAGGCAAATAAAGCAATCCATATCGGTCTGATAATGTCGCTTGTCGCTTGACCGGGACAATATTTTTTGAAATAGGTATACAAGTTCAACTCCCACTGAGGCCTTAACAGCTTATCGGGAGTAAGTAAGGCATACATCATCCTTAGACAGTTTTATGACATTACAATGTAGTAATTTAAGAAAGCCTTGTTTAAAATGAAATTATAATACTTTAAAATGTAAATATAATCTTTTACGAGTTCTGGTTTTTTAGACTTGTAAATGTGTAAATTTGTTTCGCTGGACATCCCGGTGGTATCATATATGCTCGCTGGTTCCAAGGACGAATGGAAGCTACGAGGGAATTTGTTTAAAACTAGTTAGAAGCAATTGCCGTGCGATTGAGTGTGATCTTTGCTTGAAGTGGTGCCATTTTAAATGCTCTCGTTTGTCTGTGAAAGTTTTCAATTCCTTGTCAATCACTAATGATCTGTGGCTATGTCAGCCATGCAAACGGGAAGTTTTTCCCTTCTGTGACCTTGATAATCTTGAACTTTTAAAGTTATCATTTAACTCTAATACTACATGCCATTGTTCCCGTTACATAGATGAATCAAAACTTTCTAATCTACCTCAACTAGATATACTTTCGTCGATTTCAAATTTACCAAATTTATACAATTTTGATCCAGATGAAAATATTCCTTTGCATGCTAACTTCAAGTACTACACTCCTCATGAGTTTCACAGTTGTCCCGAACTTCAGAACAATTTATCTGACAAGTCTCTTTCGATTCTACACTGCAATGTCAGAAGCCTTTCTGCTAATTTTGATAATTTAATAAATTTACTAAGTGACTTGGACCATCCTTTTAATATAATAGGTCTATCTGAAACCTGGTTAACTCTTCTCAAAGATCCATTGGCTAATTTGTCCATACCTGGCTATAAATTGATTTCTCAACCTTCTAAATTTAATATAGGTGGTGTTGGTTTTTTCATTCAGAATAATTTAATTTTTAATATTAGGGATGAATTTAATGCTTGCTCTGATCAAGAAGAATCACTATGGATTGAACTTGATAATCATAATGGTAAGAATATTATCTGTGGAGTGTGTTACAGACATCCAAATAGTCCTCTACAGTTATTCTTGGATAATCTTTATAATATTTTAGATAAAATTCAAAAGGAAAGCAAACATTGTATTCTCATGGGAGATTTTAATATCAATCTGCTTAATTGTGATTCTCATAGCCTGACGGATGACTTTGTTAACACATTATCTTCATATTCTTTTCAACCTCACATACTTCAACCCACCCGTATAACCAACCACTCTGCCACACTTATTGACAATATATTTTTTAATTCATTAGAACATGTTACTTATAGTGGCAATATTTTTTATGACATATCTGACCACCTTCCCAATTTCTTGATTATTGATTCATTTCATTTTTTACCCAATAAGCAAGTGTTTAAAAGGGATTTTTCCAAATTAAATAAAGAAGCTCTATTAAATGAATTTAAGCTTATTGACTGGAATGAGCAGTTCTATGGCAAAACCAATGTTAATGACATCTTTAACATTTTTTTAAGTACTTCTAATGAAATTATTAATTCTTATGTACCTTTAAAAAAGCTTTCTAGAAAGGAAATTAAATTTAGAAATAAACCCTGGATTACATCTGCTCTCAGGACATCCATAAACAGTAAAAATAAACTTTTTAGAAAATACATAGCTACTAAATCTGAATTCCACCATGTCAAATATAAAGTATATAGAAATAAGTTGAAACATTTAATTGATATTAGTAAAAAGAAATATTATGAGAATTACTTTATGAGCAATAAATCTAATATTAAAAATGTCTGGAAAGGTATAAAGCAAATAGTCACACTTAAGCCAAAGGCATACATAACTCCAACTAAAATTCTAACCTCTAAAAATATAGTATTGACTGATACCAAGCAGATAGCCAATGAGTTTAATAATTACTTTGCAAATGTTGGTAAAAATCTGAGTCAAGCTATACCTAAGGTCCACTCTGAATTTTCAAGCTACCTCCTTTTGCCTCAGTTATCCAGTTTTTTGCTTACTCCTACCTCCACGCAAGAAATAGAAGACATCATTTTAGGGTTAAAGTCAGGGAAAGCTTGTGGCCCTTTTAGTATTCCCGTGCCATTACTCAAGTTACTTAACTCGGTCATCTCTAGACCACTAGAAGTACTTTATAACTATTCTTTTTCCCATGGTGTTGTTTCTGAATCTTTTAAAATGGCTAGAGTTATTCCCATATTCAAAGCAGGATCTCATTTAACTGTATCAAACTACAGACCTATATCTTTATTATCCATATTTAATCAAATTTTAGAAAGACTAATGTACAATAGATTAATGAGTTTCCTTACTAAGTTTAAATTAATTTATTCAAATCAATTTGGATTCCGTAGCAATCATTCCACAGAACATGCCTTACTATTAATAACCGATAAAATTCAAAGAGCAATCGAAGATGGTCAATACTCTTGTGGAATTTTTCTTGATCTCAGCAAGGCATTCGACACGGTGAATCACAACATTCTTCTTGCTAAATTACATAATTATGGTATCCGTGGAGTGGTACATGACTGGTTTGTTTCTTACCTGTCAAATAGACACCAGTTTGTATCTATCGATAATCACACCTCCTCATATACCTCAATTTCATGTGGTGTCCCACAGAGCTCCGTACTTGGCCCCCTACTCTTCCTCCTATATATTAATGACTTTAATTGTTGCTCCAAGTTATTTGATTTTCATCTTTTTGCTGACGACTCCAATTTATTTTTAGCAGATACTTCTCTTGATTCTCTTGAATCAAGGGTTAATGCTGAATTGAAAAATATTCACACCTGGTTGTGTGCAAACAAATTGTCATTAAATATTGATAAAACCAATTTTGTCATTTTTCACCCATTCCAGAAGAAAATACATAAATTTATCAACATTAGAATAAACAAGAAACCAATTGAACAGAAACATAGTATCAAATACCTTGGATTAATTATCGATTCAAATCTAAGCTGGAAAGAACATATTCGTCAACTATGCAAAAAGATATCTAGAGGCATTGGGATATTATCAAAACTTAGACACTACGTATCCAATTGTATCCGATCCTGACCCAACTTTACTACTGTCTCATTTATCCCTTTCTCATCTATGGTGTAATTATCTGGGCTAATACCTATGAAACTACTCTTAAACCTATAATAACTTTACAGAAGAAAGCCATAAGAATTATACATTTTGCCAAGTTTAATGATCATACGTCACCCCTTTTTAAGGACTCAAACATCTTGAAATTTATTGATATTATCTATTACTTCAACTGCGTCTTCCTTTTCAAATTTCATTCCAACTTGTTACCAGCTGTATTTAATAACTTTTTTTCAAACAATCTCTTCAAGACACAAGTATAATACAAGGTTGGCATCAAGATCGTCGTATTGTATTCCTTCTGTACGAACGAACTTCGGAAAATTCAATATTCGATTCAAAGGTGCTACAATCTGGAACGATATTGATGATCTATTAAAATACTCTAGCTTTTCGTCATTTAAACGTTCAATTAAACATTGCAAAATCGAATCATACTAATAGCGTTTCTTCCCTCAGTCTCGTAGTTTTGTTTTTTGTTTATTTATTTATTTTTGTTCTTGTTCTATACTTGTGTCTCAATGTGTGTATATGTGTGAGACTATAATATGCTACTTGTTCGACTCTACAATGTTAGAAAAATATTGTGTAACGCTACCTAGCTAGATTAGCTTTATATAGTTATTCTGGGTAGCAAATACCCTACTTCTGAACAATCTCCCTTTCACTGTATATATAATAATTTGTGGTATTTAAATAAAGTTGTTGTTGTTGTTGTTGTTGGGCTTCAATTCGTCTAACATGTTTCAAACTCTCCCGTAAACTACGATGTAATTCCAAAATTGACTCGCAGCAGACCATACATTTTAAACAAACGAATTCACCAGACTTTCAGCTGCAACCACAATCCATTTCGGTCTGGGAATGTCGCTTGTCGCTTGCCGTTTGTCGCTTGCCGTTTGTCGCTTGACCGGCGGACGACCTTTTTTGAAATAGGTGTAAACCAAAAGCGCGCGAAACCATCGCCTTGTGATCTAAAAAAAAAGGATTACATATAGAGGGAGCGGGCACGAGAACGAAATTATTTTACCATTATTTATTACATTAAGTATGCAACCACCGATATGATTACCAAAACAGATCTTCATACAGGCTGCTGATCGAGGTTTGGATAGGATTTCAAAATCTTACGCACACATTACATATCAGCGTTTTCAATTTTCAAAAATAATAATTATAACTATTACATGTATAATGAAAAGAGCTACTTCCGGTCAAAGCACGCGTTCTGATTGGCTGTTACTCTGTCGGAATTTCACCGTACGAACCGTTACCATGATAAATAAGGGTCACAGCCTGCGTATTTAGATCTAAGCCTGGGAAATTGAAAACTAAAATCTAGGGCGCCTTCTATGTGACAAAAGAGAGAAGTATAAACTTAGTAATGCTGTCCAGAGAGTAGTTAACCGCCATAATAATACAGCTTTCAAAAGAAAGAAAGCCGATCTGGCAACATGGACCAACAAGGAGAAATATTAGCACTCACCCAGCAAGTTTTATTATCCTGACGAAGTTGAGGAAACTGGCCAAAGTGGTGACTTCGACGAGGGTGACATTTCAGCTATTTCAGTTGTTTATAGCGAGAGGCAAGAAGAAATAGAGGACTTCTTAATTAACCAGAGATATCTGAGTGAGAAAATGTCCGTGATAAACACGGTCAAGGGAAGTCATGCATCAAGGGAAGCAGCTGCTAAGTGCAAGTCACTAGTACATTAACGGCAAAGGTAACAAGCCACGTGCAAGCTGCTCGAGCACTAGACAACAAAGAATATGGTGCTCTTTTTGAGACCGGAGAATTTAGCGACTCAAATCCAGTGGCACTCCAAACAGCCATCTGGTGATTTTGTCCCTCCATTTTGGCTTCCGAGCAAGGAACGAAAACCGAAAACTACGTTGGGGAGATGTATACCTTCAACAGGATCCTATTGACGGTCAAGAAATTCTTGTTTGGCTGTCTTAATTCGAACGAGGAACCAAAACCCAATCTGGTCAGGAACAGGGACACAGGCGAGCCTTCCAGCCAACAATCTATGTCACCCAGACGGCAGATGTCCAGTGAAGTATTACAAAACATACAAAACTCATCGACCGTCGGAGATGAATGAAGCAGGTTCGCCATTTTATTTAGCGGTTCGACACGACACAGTCTGGTACATAAAGTCACCCCTTGGTATAACACACAGCTGCCTCCAAAAATGCTGGCCTTCAGCGAGAAGGGAAAAGGTCACCAAACACTCTGTGAGGAAAACTTGCATTTCCAGGTTGCTCGATGCAGATATTCCCGAGAATGTTGTGTGTTACCAGCAATACGAGACAAAAAATGGCGTCCGCGCATGCTCATTAAGGACAAATACTTGTCCAAAATGGCGGCCGCACTTTACAGTGATTGTATGAGAAATAATATATAAAAAAAACATTTAACAATTACTCACCGAAGTGGAGGTGAATAGTGGTGGATATTTACCGAGCCGCTTCGTCGATGTAAATATCCACCACTATACACCAACACTGAGATGAATAATTGTTTTAGTATATACCACACTCCAGATGAATAGCCAGCACCAAATAGTTATTTTATTTTCTATCAAATGGACAAAAACTCGCGCGAGATGATCGCTGCTTTGCTCGGAGGTGAATATGAAATCATATTCACTGTTTGAGTAGCCAATCAGAGCGCGCGAAAAGTGATATTCACTGGTGTGGTATATACTAACACATATTATTCCCAAAGCATGATTGTACAACGTTTTAAGCCACTTCGAATCGCAATTACCATCGTTCAGCCCACCTTCTCATACTTGACACGAGTGAATTGTAATTCGAGAAAGTGGTTCCCTGGTTAGGTGAAAAGAATCACTATAATTGCCAGTATATCCCATACAAATACACTACAATTTTGATATTTTTTTCGATTTCGGACCTCCAGCACCTCCAGCACCACTACTATTCAAGAGTTTGGTCACTTCAACAGCTGTTGTGCGTTCTGTTATGAACCGATTCCATCATAAACTCCTTAAAATAATGTAGTTATTTTTATCAACAAAGACAGCATACTTCAAGGATAGTTCACCAGGAACAGTTCGCCATTTTTAAAGGTATCATTTTAGTTGAGTAAGGAAGGAGAAACTACACAGATGAGCTGAAAGTTGTACGCTTGTTTATGTTCACCATTTCACTTATCCCTATGTAGTCTGGCACTGATTTGTGGGATACATTGTGGCAATAGTCCTTGGGCGCTTGATCTTTCAACCAATGCAAATGGCAAATAAGCGTAATGCCTGCTTGTTATCGACTGTGGATTTCGAAGTTTTCGCACAATTTTTTTATTTACAATTAAAATAAATATAGCTTGCTCCGATATATTATCGGCAATTTTGAAAAGGAATCTCTTAAACTGTTCAGAATATAGTAGGAAGTTGCCATTTTGGCAGAAATAGCATTCAATCATGTACCACATCACTAAATTCAGTACCGCTGACAGCGGCTCAAAAGTTTAATATTGCTGGCAACGGGCCATGCAACTTAATGGCCACACAAACACAGGTATCCAGCCCTTCAGAACGCGCTGACGATGCTAGGACTTCCATGCCAAGGTCGTCGAGTTTGAAGCTATCCTTCGACAATCCAGACCCCTTGTGCACTCCCCAGACTTTGGCGACATAATCATTCGCCTTCATCATCATTCGCCTTCTGGGTAGTAAAGAAGATTGCAGAGTGGCCTCTGCCATCGCGAAGATGACAAAACATGCTACGCGTCCACCCTCCCCCCTGCTCACCCTTATTCTAGATTTGTGATGCGTTCTCCTGGCCAAGGCCCAAGTGGCCCGCCAAGAGCCAGTAGAGGAAGTGGAGGTTACTTTAGTTGCGGCCAGGTTGGCCACTTCCCAAGACACTATAACTACCGCTAGAGCCAAGCTTTACACAGGGTTAAATTTGTAAACTCTACAAAAATTAGACCTTCCTTAACAAAGATATTTCCTGCTTCACGTCCTTTTGGTGTTATGTTTTCCCTTTTCGCAGCCGTATTGTCGTACCTAGGTGCAGGCGTCTAATGCCTCTCATGCCCTCCGGATTTGCCTAGGGCCGACAAATCTGTCGGCTTTGTTTCCTTCTCACCGGGACCCGTACCCTGCATTTATATAGACCTACTCGTCTCTTCTAGGGCCCTCCGGCGTGTTAGACAACCGCTACAGAAACCCACTATCCAATAGTGTGATTGGCAGGATTGCCGGCCCAGGTCCCCCGCCTCTGCTGGTCAGGTCTTGGTCAGCCCTCGCTATACTGTTTAACGCGACCGGCGTTATCTTTCATTCCGGGAGGACTTCATAACCATGTTGCTCAATGGTAACTCATACCCGGCACGAGCCATGCGCCCCAGGCATCGTCTTTTATCCAAGGTAGAGTGGACGCCTGGGCGTTGCTTCGAAGGGTCTTTCGCAGATGAATCATTTAACACGCCATTCCCACCGGAAAAAGTGTTCCTCAACAATGCAACTTGTGAGGATTAAAAGATGTTATCACAAATACCATTCTCGAACGGGTTGGTAACGGATCTCTTGTATTTTGGGGTGAGGTCGGTGAAGTAAAGCCCCCGCCTTGGCATGCCCATTACGGTTGAACCAACCAAACTACGCATGTGCTATGATACCCTGCCTTTCCTGTCTCCGAGAGAAACTGCCACGGAACGATTGCTTTTCGCATTGAGCATGCGCCACGGTATCTGGATTCCCATTGGCCGAGAAAAACGAGACGGTAAACATTGTAGATTTATCGAAGATTTCGATTGTCCAATTCCTATTGTTAATGGCAAGAGAAGAAAATAAAATAAATTTCCTTATTCGACGATATAAACCAAAGCTTTCTTTAGGATAAATTAAGGTCGATTTATTTAACGGTAATTGCAAGTTCTTCTGTGCAGTTCAGCAAAGTAAGAAGAAGACAAAGTTACAAGCTCGTTCCTTTCAATCGTCCTCAAACAAAAAACTGCGTGACGACATAAATTACGGCTGCGAAGGATACTGTGGGCTCTTGCAGAACCAGCGAAGATCGCCAAAAAGTCATGCCCGAGCGATATCAAACAGGTAACACCGGTTTGGTAAGTGGTTTATCACGTAGTTTACCGTAGATTTTGGAGGTTGCAAGTGCGCATGTTCAACGGGGAAAGCAATCGTTTCGTGGCAGAGGTTCCCCTCGGCGACAGGAAAGGCAAAGAGATGGGAAACCTCTGCTCGCAGGGTATAGTACTGCCATGATGAACGCTTCCTCGATCGTTGGGTCCGGGACCTAACGTTTTCACTCGACTGCCTGTCCGATCTCAATAGGTCTGTCGGTCCTGGCCATTTTCAGACTGTCTGGTTAGCTCAGCCTCCCGGTTAGCTCAGTGGTTAAGCTCCGGTCTGTCGAGCGGGAGGTCGCGGGTTCAAACCCTGGCCGGACCAACACTCAGGGTCTTAAAATAACTGAGTAGAAGGTGCTGCCTTTGTGAACCAACTGCAAATGGTTAGACCTTCACGTCTTCTCGGATAAGGACGTAAAATCGTAGGTCCACTGACATGGCGGAGACAAGCCTCGTAGGGGACCTTGAGTCCTATTGTTTGTTTCCTGTGGCGTTACGCCCAAATGTTGTAAATAAATAAAAATAAATGATAAAAGTGGATACGACCATGTTTCTCTGACCCTTTCGAGTCGGACACTCTGGTTTATCCTGGGAAGGCTGTGAGTTTGTGTATACCACACTTCCTTTTGGTTGGAAGGCGAGCGCCTTCGTTTATCATTCCATTAGTTTACTGGCTACAACTTACATTCGTTCTCTTGGCGTACCCTGGAAGCCAATATATAGATGATCGCGACAAGGGTCAACTTGTTACCCTTGTTACTTGTTACAACTTGTTACTTGTTACAACTTGTTACTTGTTACAACTTGTTACTTGTTACAACTTGTTACAACTTGACTTGATTTGGGGTGGCCACCTTGAGACCCATGCAGGCTTATGAATAGTCCAGAAATTCCCGGCCTTGGCGATGGACGCAACACTCAAATCAAGAAATATTTACTATTCACTTGATGTAGAGTAGATTTTAATGATAAAACAAAAAAATGACATTATATGTGGGGAAAATCGTTTAAGATAAATGCGTTCGCGAGTAACAAATGTGTATTGGAAGCAACCCTGCTAAAACATTTCTCCTCCGGCTGTGTTTAAAATCACACTGAGAAAACTAAACGTGAATGACTTTTCAATAAGGTGTAAATATGCAAAATAGGTCACGTGACGTTTTTGCGTTGCACAAGTGCTTGAATGTTCTAAGCACTTACGTACTCTCCCTTCTCTTTTTGCATTTTCCGAATGTTAACTTAGGCCTCTTCAAATTTAGATTTTTTTTATCGTTACTGTTTAGTTACAAAATAACAAGGTTTAATAAAGGTTTTGTACCATCACGAGACTTCCTAACAACTGTTGCTACGCCGCCATACGGTTTGATTGAGCGTGCAGATAGAATCTGGCCAAAATTAAGATACATAAATCTACTAGCGCTTGTCTATACAAAGATTTGTGTATTTTAAGTGACTTCAGCAACGTTTTAAACTTTATGGCCTGTGCTCTGCACGAACTGAATTCAGAATGGCAAGTTGCACTAGTAATTTTATTGTCTTCTAGCAGGAGCCATTACCAGGAGCGTCCATCTCCCATACTAGATCTGTGAGTCAGCGTATGACTGGATTGAGCTATATTTAGAACAAATCTCACGAGAGTTCACGTTCCCACACTTTGGGAATCCAATCAAACCATAGTCAGGACAATGCAGCGTTAGTAAATCACCTCAAAGAACAAAAGATCATTCTTAATCTCGATAATTACGGCAAGCATATGCACGATCGTAGCAGAGTTAGAAGGCAGTTAAAAATAGTTGAGTTAAAAATAGCTCAAACCGGTCATACGCTGACTCACGGGTATAGTATATATGGACGCTCCTGGTAATGGGCTCCTGCTTCTAGCTAGTAGCTCGAGCTTGAAACGAAAAGCTCGACATGCAGCTTACAACAGAGACTTTTCGCATCTTGTTACCGCTTCCGTTTTTATGTGCTGCATGGCTTGCTATATATTCTGGAAAATCGAACCATTTACAGACATTAAAAATAAAATTTTACAGAGTAGTAAATGCTCGGTTTGCACTATTACGTAAGTTGACTACAACTAACAGAATCCTTTTCAAATTCGTTTTCTTATTCAGATTGTTTAACTCCTCCGAGAATACCAAGACAATAGAGAATTAGAACAAAAGAACAGCGAAAATGATTGTGGTAGTAGTAGTCAACGACGTCATAGTGCAAACTGCCTATTAGAGAAAGTTCTACTCTGTAAATGTTTGTTAAAATTTTCGTAAATTTGTACATCACAGTAAATGGTTCGATTTTTCCAGTGTCAGTGGTATTGATAAGCTTGTAAAAACTATGAAGGTTGGGTGGGTCGGCAAGGAAGACACACGTAACGCAAAGAACATAACTTTATTTTCAAATTAGGTACTTTGGCACCTCACGGTATTAATGAACGCTTTTCGTTGATTTAATTTCAGAATTCACGTATTCACTCACACTTACATAGATCAGCATGTTTCGTTAGTTTATTCATCAACACTCTTTATTTTTCCTATTAGCTATTAGCAGCTATTAGCATTTCTATTGTTGCCGCAATTTCCTTTGATCCCAATTGAACCGAGTACATGACTCCTCAGCAGTAACCATGCGCTCAACACTTTATAAACCGTCTCCCCACCCACAATAGTCCAGTTTCGTATTCGAAAATTACTGCTGGGTGCAATGACTACAGACGCATGTACCCAGGGTTAGCCTCATTCTGAAGTTAAACATTCTTAAATACCAGCGAGAAGGTGCAAAACGCGAAACTATAATACGCAGAGTTGTGAATAACCCACTTTCTCGCTGGTATTTATGAATGTTTAACTTCAGAATGAGGCCAACCTTGCGTACTGTAGTTATTGCATTCAGCGGTAATTGTCGAATACGAAACTATTCCCTCTTTTGCTCTGACGAAGGGCTAGCGCTCGAAACGTCCGGCTGCTACTCGCTTCTCACGTCGGTTAGCATACCTTAATCGGCTTTATTTGATTATACCAATATTGATAAGCTGTTCCATAACAAAGTCAGTAAAATTCACATAGTCATAGTTCCTCAAAGTGTCGGCGTATTACAGGGACGCGGTGTGTTGCTTTCAATCCTGCTTTTCAATTAATTTTACTTAATTTTTATGATGATTCCTTTATAAACATGTGGTGGTACAAGAAATTAGCTCACAACACGTGGCTGGGCGGCAGGTACAAAACGCAGACATCTAACAGTAAAGTGATGAGTCGATTTAGTATGCACTCATATCAATCAAACAATCAATCGATCTATCGATCGATCAATCAATCAATCAGCAATGAAATAATAAATTAATCAGTCAGTCGACTTTATTTGATCACAATAAATTATAATTATTAGTAATTAGAATTGATGACTATAAAAATACCCTGTGTTCGAGCGCATGAATCATTGCGCGCAATATTTTGATCAGTTTATTTATCAACGGCCACCTAGCTAGAAGGCTAGCTTTTAGTCTAACTCAAAGCTCTTGATTGTTTATTAGTTTCATAAAAGATGTACACTCTCCGATTTTCGAAAATCCTTTGCGCGCGCAGTGATACATGGGCTCGGACACAGGGTCTAACCAACGTTTGTCTGAAACAAATTATTATAAGACCAGTATGATACGTATAGTCAATGTTCTTATCCGCTTGGTACAGGTACAGCAAGCCCTCCAGAGTTTGATTTCTGCCGCAGACCTGCATATCTGTACCGACTCTTCTGTAATTATCATAGTAGCCTGTATATCTTAGAATCCTTATTCGGGAGCTTTGACATGGAGAAAAGTTGAGTGCACCATCGTCCTCCTAATCCCTTTATTCTAGCAGAGCCGTTATATCCCACCGACGTTTTTTTTGTTCACGACTGGCAACAGGAAACGTCTAGGCTGGAGGCTGTCGCAGTTCACTTTTGGGTCACTCCGTGCACCGTGGATGACTTGATTTGATAAGCGGCCTTTCATATTTGAGCCCACAGAGTTTTCTTCAGTTAGTGTTTTGACGTTAAGTGCCTTTATACTAAAGCTTGATTATTATGGGATAAAAATAATGTGAATAGACACGACAAACAAATTGTATATTTCCTTGACATTTGAATGGTTTTGGCGCCAAATAATATTTAACTGAGACAGGAGCCCATTACCATGAGCGTTCCTATGTCATGGGCTGAGCCCCCAGCACAGAAGCAGATGTGGCAATATTTGGAATTCCAATTCCCGCGTTGAAAGTGAGAAGAATAAAAATGAATAATAATGAGAAGCGACGTATAGCTATCTGATTGGCTAAGACATCATGACCTTTGTTTATTTCGCGCAAAATGCAATTCTAAATATAGCCACAAGATGGATCGGACGCTCCTGGCAATGAACTCCTCCTGACTGAGAATCATATCCGGGCGGTTTAATTTATTACTCAATTACATAAGTCTCATAACGGTTCGCAGTGTAATTAAAGTGCCCATGAACCTATCTTTTTATTTTAGATATCAATTCTAAATCAAGTGAATAGTAGAATGGTAAAATATATGTTGCTTTGAATGCTGTACCGCTGAGTTAAGGTTTTAATACCCAAAATGCTAATTGCATGACGTCAGGGGTGGTATTTGCAATCATTTCGTAGTGGTTGTAAATGGGCGTTTCTGCTGATAAAGGAAAACAAATTTCTAACATCATTCTATTTCAACCATGGCTATAACACTGATAATTAAAAGAAATGTTTAATTGCAACAACATTTTTTGTATAATAATTGATGCCTCCCTTGACGTCATGTAATTAGCATTTAGGAAATTAAAACCTCATTGGCACAGCATTCAAACCAGTATATATTGTTCCATTCTACTATTCACTTGATGTAGAATTGATATCTAAAATAAAAATATATTGTTCATAGGCACTTTAAATAGGCAGACTTCTTTGTTGAAAACCAAAAATCCAAGCTCGTGGAAAAAAGAAAAGACCAACAATTCAAACGTTTAGGTTGCACTAGACAAGGCTTTCGAGACGCCCCATGACAGACCAATATATCTTTATTGTCGTTTTTGTTTTCCACCTTAGGAAGTGCCCCTACGATCAAAATTTGAGAATGCGATGTTTTTGCGTATTTGTAAAGAAAAGTGGCCAACCGTTTTTCGATATGACGACGGAAAATCAAACTGTCCACCTACATATTCAAACTAGGCCAAGTCAGTCGTGAAACAAATTACCGACTATCAGAACAATAGAATAAAAGGTACTATACTTCGCAGTAAGGTTAGATGGTATGAAGGAGGAGAAAGAAACTCAAAATATTTCTACGGTCTTGAAAAAAGAAGCTATAACAGAAAACACATTACCAAGCTTAAAATAAACGAAGACATAATCAATGAACCGTCATTGATTTTGAAAGAGCAAAAATCCTTTTATGAGAAATTATACACCTCCCAAACCAATAACGAAAACCTAGAACAAGAAGCGTTTTTGAACAATGTGAAGTCAAATAATAAAATATCTGACGAACAAAAGAAATCCTGTGAGGGTTTGTTAACAATAGAAGAATGCCTATCTGCATTAAAAAAGTTCAAGAGCAACAAAACTCCAGGGTCGGACGGACTCCCTACGGAATTTTACCTCTTTTTCTGGAATGACTTAAAACACCTTATGGTTGACAGTTTCAACAATGCTTTCAGTACAGGTAAATTATCTATTAGTCAAAGACGAGGCATCATTACGCTTCTGCCAAAGAAAAACAAACAGACATGTTTTCTTGAAAACTGGCGACCCATCTCGCTATTGAACGTGGACTACAAAATAGCAACAAAGGTAATCGCTAACAGACTAGAAAAGGTACTGCCTAGTATCATCAACCCAAATCAAACTGGTTATGTCAAAGGCCGTTATATAGGGGAAAACATCCGTCTAATTTCCGACTTAATGGAACACACTTTAAATCACAATCTGTCCGGAATTGCATTGTTCCTTGATTTCAGGAAAGCTTTTGACACAATAGAGTGGACATACATTCAAAAAGTTTTACAAAAATTTGAGTTTGGTCCGGAGCTAATACATTGGGTTAAAACATTTTATACAGATATTTCAAGCTGTATAATAAATAATGGGTATGCTTCTGATTTCTTCAACCTGGAACGAGGTGTAAGACAAGGATGCCCCCTCTCAGGATTACTTTTTGTTCTAGGGATTGAAGTACTCGCACTTGCGATTAATAGTAACAAAAACATAAAAGGTATTGATGTATTTGGAGAAGAGATTAAACTAACACAATATGCCGATGATACCACCTGTTTTCTTAGGGATACAGAGTCAGTAGTACATCTTAACGAGCTCTTAAACTCTTTCAGTCGTGTCTCCGGCTTAACCATAAACAATTCTAAGACGGAAGCAATGTGGTTAGGCAGTGCGCGAAGGTCGCGTGAAAAACCATTTGACTTTAACTGGCCACAAAAACCTATTCTGGCGCTAGGGATATACTTTTCTTACGATACAGATGCAACGACCAAGCTCAATTTTCTTGATAAACTTGAACATCTTAAAAAATGTCTCACAGTGTGGGAAAAAAGAAATCTCACGTTATATGGCCGTATAAACATAGTGAAAACTTTGGGATTATCGAAGCTAGTCTACAATGCATCTGTTTTGCCCATACCAGAAAAATATTCCAAGCAAGTGGATGAAGTTACATACAAATTTATTTGGAAAAACAAACCCCCTAAAATAAAAAAGTCAACTTTAATTGGGCGTAAAGAAGATGGAGGCCTTTGTATGATTAATTTTGGTGATATTGAAAAAGCAATCAAAATCAGCTGGATAAAGAGGCTGGCAGACACACGTCGCAGCATGGAAAATAATCCCCTTGAGTCCCCTGGTAAAATACGGGGGCACTTTTCTATTTAAGTGCAACTATATATGATGTTAAACACCTAACGCTTTTAGAGCTTCCACTGTTTTACAAACAAATTCTGGTATATTGGCAGGATTTAAAATCGGGCTGGTTTAAACAACACCCTACAGCTTCCATAGAAAACGAAATAATTTGGAACAATAGTAAAATCAAAATAGGTGGGAGCCCAGTATTTTACAAAGAATGGCTACAAAAAGGGATATACAGCTGTGACGATTTGTGTAATGATAACCACAAACTGCTTACTTATCATGAATTTCAAACTAAGTTTAAAATCAAAACAACTTTTATACGGTTTATAGGGCTCATAAATGCAGTAAAAACGTATAAGCGAGTAAATGGGCGTGAATTACCAGTTAATTTACCTGTACCCGCACCACACCTTCCTGAATGTTTCACAAACGCGCAAAATATTACGGCCAAAAAGACTCGCGGAGTACTCATAGAGCAACAATTCAAAGCACCAACCGCTCAAAGGAAATTAAAAAGCCAAGGGGTACCCGAAAATAAGTTAAAAGAAATTTACACACTTCCGTTTGCTACTACAAAAGAGATAAAATTAAGCATATTCCAATACAAGATTAACCACAACATTCTTGCTACAAATGATTTCCTCTTCAAGGTAAAAATAAAAGACAGCGATCAATGCCCGTTCTGTGTTGAGAGACACACTTTAGAACATATGTTCGCCCAATGTGTTGAAGCCAAAACTTTCTGGGAATATTTCAAGAAATGGTGGTTAAAAAAACACATCGCAAACGTTAAACCTAAACACCGTACATATCCTGTACGGTCTTGTCGATCCTATTGAAAACAGCAAATTGCTAAACCATGTATTGATAATTGCAAAGTTTCATATGTATACATCCTTTATAAGAAATACGCCCTTCTGTTTTGAAAGCTTCCTTATCCTCTTAAGTAAAAAAGCAATCATTGAAAGAGAATCTGCCATCAACAAACAAAAAGATGAAAAATTTCAAACGAAATGGCAACCCATATATGACTGGCTAAAACGAGCTGAAAATGTAATCACTGAAGGATAATTTGCACGTGTAAATTGTAATATGTTTTTGTATTCGTAGTTAAGCCCTTTTTTTTTTGTTTAGTTTTGCACCATTGCACTTGTAAAGTTGTGTTTGTTGTAGTAAAAAAAAAAAAAAATATAATAAAAAATTAGGAGGGCACCGTCAAAAAAAAAAAAAAAAAAAAAAAAAAAAAAACTATCAGAACAAAACATAAATATTTCTTTCAGCCGCTACCGAAATACAAAGTTACTCTAGGCCACTATAGAGTAAGTGTACGAAAGCCAAGCGAAAGACAATGTCTACAACTGTACCTCTTCCGTAAACCTTAGCGCGGACGTTCTACGAGGGTTCTAGTACAGCAGCGATGACACGTCCTTGACCCGCGTCAGTGAGCTTGACTGGCGTTGTATTGAACAAGACCGGCGTTATTCTGAACTTGAGCATGACTGTTGTGAGCGACATTGTTCTGAACTTGATCTGAGTGGTTGTGAGCAATGTTTTTTTGTTCAAAATTTGAGCAGGGTTGTATATAGTGAACTGAGGGAGGCCTGAAATTGGCGACCCATGAGATAGAGAGAGTAACCTGACCGAGCAAGCCAGTAGTTTAACCGACTACCATCAAGCTCAATTGTTACGCCTATTATATACACATTGTTACGCATGACTGCACTGAGCGACGTCTTGAGAAAATGACGTCACGACAGCAATTGAAACCTCTGGATGAATTCGCAAACTATTTGAAACATACTTCAGTAATGGCAGTCGTGATTTTTATGGTAAACTCTCTAGTTTAAGTTTAATTTTGCCTTTAGCAAAATTTTTCACTGAGTTGGATATTTCCGCCACTGTGTCCTTTCCTTTTGGATGACAAAAAAGTGCGAATATCATCGTAGTAGCACTTTAAGAGTGATTGTGAATATATTTTCCTAATTCATCTGCATGGGTTTTATTAGTTGAAGCACACAGTCCGAAGACGTAGTGGCAGAGTAGCCTCCTCATCAGGAATCTCTATTTTGGCAATTGACTTCCTCTGGTAAAATTTCCCTTTTCCCTTTTCTTCATCTGCCAAGAAGCTCGCAATCCGAGTTCGAAAACTAGAGATACCTGCGAAGGAGGCTAGTGGCGGAGGACGATGGTGAGTCTGCTGAAGATGCGAGAGAGCAGAAATAACCTCATTAAAGGAACGAAAAGGAACTTTTGCTGCCATAGCACAAACCCAGCCATTTGCCATAGTAACAGATTCTTAAAAAACAGAAAATTACGTTTTCACCAACCTCAGCTAACAAGAGGATTTAGTCCAAAATTGCAACGATGGATTCTGTCTTGCGCCTAATGAGTTAATTTTGATTATGTTTATTTACTTCACCGGACGAACATTTTCCAGGTATCACCGATCCTGATATTTGACCTTGTTTCATCGTCACACCAGAAGTGCTGAGGAAGATAGCTCACTGTATATAAACCATCCAAAAACGCAAACCGATGCCATGTCCTCCACATTCCGTGATATGATGAGTGTCCCCATTTGTTCTGGTTTGTTAGACCATTGATGTATCCCCACTTAGCGCAATGAACAGATAGAATTGAAGAATCATCAGGAAGACGAGTAAAAGAGCGGCACGCTTGCGGATGAGGTGACGGATTCTCCACCAAATATCTGAAAAAATGTTGCAGAGGAAAAAAGATAAATAAATAGAGGTACAACAATACAAACATTTAAATAAACAGTACGACATGCATAAATATGGAATGAAACTCTTGTGGAGAGAGGGTGAAATAAAACGCATATTGAGCCTGGCTGTATGAATGTATGAAGAAAAGAAATAACATTGAACAGTTCTCGTGTGTATTGTTATACTTCATAACGAATCACTACAGAAAACGTAAATAAGATGGACCTCGTTGCTTTACTTCTGAAATAAAAACATGTCCAGTAATAGTAGCAGTAGCTGTCTTTTAGCTAAATAGAAAACAGAAACTCGCTCCGCTTTCTGGTGCTCTTTTTTTATCCACTGAGTTTTATTTCAGCTTGTTACAGAATAGTTATAAAAATCCACTGAAATGAATAATTGCGACTGTCACAGGTGTATTGAGATTCCATTATTGCGTCATGTGCATGACGCCACATTTTTGTTGTGAACCCACAAATACCAGGAGGTACAAGGGGGCCATCTAGCCTTAGGTACTTCCATACAAAATTATCTTCCAATACACTGATAGTTTTCTTAAGAACACAATATATTCACAACACGCAATGGGAGATACCACTCTATCCTAAGTGTACTATATTTCAGTGGTTTTGATCGATGTGTAAAATTTCAGCGATCAATGAAGCGTCCCATCACGCTTTGCGAGTGTGTCATACATTAGGCCTACTCTTTCAAGGTAGGCTGAACTAGTATGGGTACGGCAAAGTGACCTTTTGCAATATTTACCGTCTTTTCTAAAGAAACGCACCACTCATTATTATTAACATTATTGGTCTTTCACTTATGTAATAGTATATGAATGCTTAGTATATAGTACATGAATGCTTTTTAATGTTACGTTAAATCTAGTTTCTGTAATAAGGGGTAGTCCCGGCTAGATAGCTGTATGGTTTTGTTCAGGTCTTCCAACTCATTTATACAATATACTAAGTTACATTTTGTAAATTGTTTGAGTTAAATAAATGTTGTTGTTGTTGTTAGTAATTTTGTATCATAAATACTGATCAAAATTGTATTTATCAATAATTTAAATGCAAACTTTTTCCTTCCCCTGTTGAATACCTTACAGCAGCATATCCAAATTTGTCTGTGTTCGTCATGATGTGGAATATTCTGCCATTGGCTCGCTTGCAGCAGTAGAAACGCATCTGATTGTACCCCATGGCTCGTTTCAAGTTTATTAACCCCGGTGTTTTGAGTATCGTGGAGGTTGGAAGATTACTGATTTGGCGATAGTCCAAAGTGAATTTGGTCTTCGCATCGCTTAGTGTTGAACTGGATAGGATGATCTGCTTGATCAAAGTCCAGCCACCTTAATAGCAAAAAGGGGAGAGTTACAATCCACCTATAGAAAACAATGGCGGTTTCTGCTTTTACTCACAATACTTAGCGCGCGAAAACTTTAAATCCCTAGCTTTTCAAATCGTTGTTTTGAATATCAAAAACAACGAAGTAAAATTATGTTCTAATTGCACTGTCTTTTAAGAGAATCGATGATCCCAACGTGTTATTCGGAATGTGTTTGATTCGCAAGGATTTGTAGTGAAATCTACAACCGCCATCTTGGTCTGTATGGTAGACATTAGATGTAACTGAGTGATTGAAACAGAACATTTGTCTTCTACATGTATTTGTAATTCAAGGAGTCATTAAACTAGTTTACCAATGGTCACTTTAGAACGAGTAGGGGACTGGAACCGAGTGTTAAACATTAAAATGATTAAAAAATGAACCCCACCACAAAAAATATCACCTCAAAATTGTAGGATTGCCGAGTTTAAAGAAGATAGGTTTGATATTAAATGCTTGACGCGATTTAAAATATTGAAAATTAATTAAGAGATCAGTCATGCATGCCTGGTTATAGGGTACCCTTGTTCCTCTGTATATCCAACGCGTTCTCGAGGTTTAAAGTAATGATTATCATTATTTCTCAAGTCGCTTTAAAGTAATGATAATCATGCATTACTTTGAGATAAATCCTAACCCGAACCACAAAACTAACCCTAACCATCGGACGAGTTCACGTGTAAACGACGGGTTCTCACTCACCTAGAGCTAGGGTTCACAGGTAAACAAGAATAGAACGTGAAGAAGAGAAAAAGTTGTTTTCAAGCGCTCCTACTAGGGTTCGAACTCATAACCCTTTGCTTGTAGTGCAGTGTAGTGCAAATGGCATGACCACTACACTAAGCGGGTTGACCGCCATTCAGAATGTGACTATTGTTTATCTTCATTCTTGACTGGTTTTAAGAGTAATGATTATCGCTACTTTAAAGCGATTTGACAAGTAATGATACTGATCATTACTTTAAGTTCGAGATGGTGTTGGTACATCATACATTTCTTTCTTACAAATGTAAGAAAGCTTGCCATGCATTCAGTTCATATTATATTCATCCTGCTGGAAACAACCTCAAATTTCAATTGGTAAAGTTACTGATTTTTTTATGTGATATTACATGCCGGTTGCCTTTGGGGTTATTTTTTTTCATCAAATTATTTTTTCATACTCAGTCCCAGTCTCCTGCTAGTTTCTAAAGTGACCAATTAAGGTAGTGAATGCTGCCGTGGGAAACCTCGTACAAGAGACAAATGGACTGAAACTACAAGGTCATGAAACGATATGTATTCAAGAGCTGTCTTAGCAGGTATTAAATATGTTCCAATTGCAAGACCCGCTAGGAGATCTTGAATTCATATCAAAACCTCGTTTTAGCTCCTCTCTATACTGTCCAGGGTATAGAGTACCGAAGTGATGACGTTAATAATAATAAATTTTCGCTTTAAGAATATTTGACCACGATAAAAGAACATCACATACCAAAAATGAGGTGAATACGATGAAAAGTGGCCGAGATATGGGCATTGGAATATATAATGTTCTTTAGCAAATCACTGTATTTTTGTCCTGGCTCCTAAGTTTAGGAGAAGAAACGTACTTTCAGTCCCGCCTGGGAAAAGAGATATACGAGTGTTCTACAATAATCCTACTTATAGTTCCACAGTTCCTAAGGAGAGGAATCGCTCACTTAATTAATTCATGAAAACTACATAGATTAGCAATGGTTTTAAAATTTACAAATTTGACAGCAATTGAGTGACGATGGTTGTTTAGTGTAGGTTGCGACGTTTACCTTACGAGTAGGAGGAGCGGGGTTCGAGTTTCAGAAAATCCAGAAAGTTTTTACCTCATAAATTTCTTGATAAGTTTTTCTTGAGAACCCCAGCTGGTAAGATGGTGGGTAAGATCTTGTTTACTGACCGGTTAGGTTTTTTTTATGGTTCAGGGTAGGGTTTTAGTTAGTTTATATTGTCATTTCATGAATTAATTAAGTGAGCGGTTCCTCTCCTCAGGAGCTCATTTATTGTTCTCGGACCGCCATTTTGAAAGGCAGCAAAGCCTTTGATAGTTATATATTCGTATATATCTAGTTAGCATAACAAGCCATTGTTGAACACTTGTGAATTTATCAAGGTTGACAATATGCGACAAACGCTAAACGAGGCTAATAAATCATTATTGCCTATTCTCATTAAAGATCCAATAATAGATACTCAAGGAAGCTAATCGTCTAGTAAATAACAAACCTCCATCAGTTGTCATGTCACAGTAGACTGTAAATGGACTCTCAGACACATTTGGTCGTATCCAGTAAGTTCCATCGCCTCTAGAATATCCAAATGTGTTGATTTGAAGGCAAGATCGACCAGGAAACAATACTGACGAGCCATTTGACCCTGGATTGTATGGAAAACATTTAATGATTTTAAATTGTTAAGGGTATAAATGTGCATATAAGTTGATGGGGTGGGTGAGGAAAAATGGTGAGTTGCGGCGGCCACAAATTATAAACGAAAAAGAAAGTTACTGAGGGAGGCTTGAAGATGGGGTCACCGAGGGCGCCACTGAATAAAAATGACTTAATTGTCTTTTGGTGTCGGTAAGAAAAAACGATATTCTGGGAGTTCTATCGCCCCACGTTTTATTCCCCCCCCCCTCCCCCCCCCCCCCCCCCCCCTCCCCCTCTCCTCGTCTCGTTCCCCGGTTCCTAACACTGAACTATTCAAGTCTTGAACATTAACGTTCAATTAAGTTTGAGTATTACAAATCAGAAATGTCTTCTCCAAGACAGAGTTCGTTGAACCTGATTAGCGTTAATACTAACCGTTTATTATATCAACATAGTCAGAATCGCTCGACCAATCATAATGCTGGGATCTGTATGAAATTAATACTAAAACATATTATGACATTGCCATGTTTTGCAATCTTTCCCAACAAAACCCGGTGCACACGTGTAATACTAAACATATTATGACATTGCGTTACCTTGCCATGTTTTGCAATCTTTCCCAACAAAACCCGGTGCACACGTGCAGCCATAAGAGGATGTCTCAGTGTTGGCTGTGCACGTGCCTCCGTTGTGACATGGTGACGTCATACAGACAAATGGAATCTGAAACAGATTTGACATACAATATATTCCGATGTACTTCCACCGTTATCAACATTATCATTTGGCTAGAATTTGCTTGATCATTGATGAAGAAATTGTTGAGTTAAATACTACATGACTGGTTCTCTTTTAGAGGACTTCCCATCTTGGTTAATTGAATTAGCATTTATTTCCAGCTAATTTCATAAACGTCAAATGAAAACTAGAACAAAGAGATATCATTGGAGCGCAATGCAATTATTTCTATATTGTTTTTAATTAGTGTTTAGCCAACCTTTTCTAAACTACGTGTATTTTAGGGTTAGCTTTTCGATGTAGTTATAATGACACATTAGTATATATCACACCAGTGAAAATCACTTTTCGCGCGCTCTGATTGGCTACTCAAACAGTGAATATGATTTCATATTCACTTCAGAGTGAAGCAGCGATCACCTCGCGCAAATTTTTGTCCATTTGACAGAAAATAAAATAACTATTTGGTGCTCTATCACTGTTACTTAGTAATCTTAATATCTCAATTCCTGTTGAACTAGCTGTATTGTATATATACTTCTAAATCTTTTATGTTCAATAAACTGATTGATTGATTGAGCTTTTAGCATCGTAACAATTATATATATACGGCATATGTCAATTAGCATTAAACAGGCACTTGAAAGCACCATATTATCATCATTATCATTACTGTTACTGATCATTGTGCCAATTTTAATACATCAAATACATACAAAGTATGCATATTTTTGGTCACATAATTATAATAAATAAATATATAATAATAACTATGTTTAGACAGGGTGTCCATATCTCCGAGGAGTTTTTCAATGGGGCCCTGGGTAACATAACCAGTAAAGTTAATTATATAAATACAGTTTAAATAAGACAGTTACTATGTAAGACAGTAAAAAATTATAAAAATTCAATTGAAAAATTGAAAAAAGTTAATGTAACTTACATAGTCATAATATGAATACTCAGATGAAATGAGGTAATGAGAAGGTGCCGAGATTCTTGTCCGATCATTTAATACGCATTTGTGACGTGATGAAGTGGTCTCGATCTCCTGGTAGTTAAACGAAGAGCACCGCCCATCTGACAAACATTTATTGGCACACTCAAGAGGACTGGTGACGACATGGCTAGAAATCGCGTGCAAATCTAAAGCGTGATCTGTAGAAATATATAAATAATGTACAGAGACACTTTGGATTAGAGTAATAACATTACATTTGCACAATATATGCCTCACTACCTAATCAGCACGCGTAAGACATCTTGGTCATGTAAACCTAGTTTCTACCTAGTGTAAGAAATATTACATGTTTTTATTTAGCATACCGGAATTTCTAACGGCACCTAAAACAATGGGCTGATCAAAGTCAGTCAGCCGGTGAACTCTTAGAAAAACCCTCGGATCAAGGACTCGAGATACCAACAAACTCAACTCACATATGGCGCCGCGTCCGGGAATCGAACCTGGGCCACAGAGGTGAGAAGTGAAACGCTTAACCACTGCGCCACTCCGGCTCCCCATGCATGTGTTGAACATAGTTTTTGTAATTTATTTGCTTTAAGCACACCACGACATATTGAGAAATATTAAACTGTACCTCACAGCAATAAACAGAGCTAGAGTGGAAGCTTTGGGTTCGCTTCACAGAACGTTTGTCAACCAAAATGGTGGTGACCACCCTCTGTGTCGGCAAACGAGGTCGACTTGGCGTGATATTCTAGGGCTGACTAGCGAATGAGACCTGAACTCCCTAACTATAACCACAGTACCAATCGCACAGCTTAAATTAGTTGATAGAATGTGACCAAGTACCGAAACAACTGGTAAATACTAGAGAAGATGCATCTGCTTTTTAAGAAAATATCCATAGCTTCAGTTAAACTAATCGATACTTGAGTAATTATTAGTAATTAACACCAGTGAAGCACCTACTGCACCATTGCTGCATCTTTGTTCTTTTACATAAAACATTTTCTCTCTAAGGGTGATTACCGTAGAGTAATAGATATAAAAATATTATTACTGGGTCAGTGTTTTATAATAATGCCTCAGTACAGATTCCTATTTTTCACTGTCGGGAATGAAACATATATATATAATATTTATAAAAGCAGCATGCAGTACCTTGACGCCTGTTGAAGACGGCTTCCCTCTTGTATTCATTTCTGATTTCAGCACTTCCTGTAAACGTTATCAATGTCAAACAGATTGTTGCACGAAGCATTTCGAGTCAGTGCAAAGGAAAACAAGTTTTCTGTAAATTTAGTTTCTTTCTTCGAATAGCAGTAGGGGAAAGTTAGTTTTCCTAGATATTTTAGCATCAATCATCAGAAGAAAATTGGCAACACAATAAGCTACAGTAGCCATGGGTTTTGTTCAAGCCCTCAGCGATTATGCAAATTAGAATATTTCACTATAAACATTACGTTAAATAAACAGACAATATATTATTGTGTGTTGAGACTTCTGAAATATATTAGAATCGCATCATCGCAATAAAAATGATTAAAGTAAAACTTGATTCTAATTCTACTGATCCTGATAATATTTTACTTTTACGAAATAAATGTATCTGTATGTGCGTGACGGGTGCGTGTTCGTGAGTATGTGCGTGATATTTTTTTCGATGTCATTAATCACCCAAGCTCCTTATATTTCGAAGTTATTTTATTGAACCATTAAGGATTGTTAATCATTGATAAGTTTGAGAGCACAATAGTTTTGTTAGCATCTGAAGTACTTGAGTGTTTTTTCTTTACTTTTAATGTTCAATTTATCTCATTATCGAAACAGGCATATTACGTCACTAAATTGCAATGTATTTCAACAACATTCAGTATTGGCACGAACTCTAGAAAACTAGAAAAGAAATCAAATATTATAAATTTAAAATAACAAGGCAATATGTAGCAAATAATGTCATAGAGTTGCGGAAAGTATTGTCAGTGATATATTCACAAACGGAACTAGAACGAAAGGCTGAATATACGGTATATTTGTACAAAAAAACGATTAACCGGTTTTATTTTAATGCTTTAATAATAAAGTTACGGCAACTAAAATGTATATTGACATGTACATTGCATGGTTTATGTTTCTAAGGGCCGGGAAGCGTCACATCACATTTCGATTTTTTTAATGACAAACTTCGTGGTGACGTCAGGTAACGGGGTGGGGTTTCACGACTGCAAAGTTTCTCAAATTGTGAAGCATGATCAACAATAGGCTGTACGAAACCTTTACTCGGCCTGTATGACAATCAAACAGACAACGTAGTCTAACAATGTAGATGCATTGGTGTACCCGATGATCCGATACATAATTTTGGGTGAAATAAAGACGGCATACATGTGCAACGTTATCATTTGCCAATGTACAGTTTGTACCTGTTTCTGGATCGGGGGTCTTACTAACTTTAACTTCAGACATATGATTATTCTTTCAAAACCCAATTAAAATGTTTTGTTACTCATTTAAAATATCATTTAATGGATCGAAGCTCTCATAAATCATAGTTGTGTATTTTTAAATGTCAAAGCTGGAAAATGTTTTTGAAAAAAATATCAAGTGAAAACTTGGGGTATAGAATGGTCAAATTCGAGACATGCCGAGACCCTAGTTTAAAAAATCGAGACTCTTTTTTGAAACGCCGAGATTTGCTTGAATTTTGCCGAGACGATTTTTTGAGGGACCATTCTATACCTCTACTTCTATCATTTTTGCTGTCGAGTTTCGTTGAAGAACTAGTGAGAATCGTGTGATCACTATAAAATGCTTCAAAACACTGCTAAATGGCTTCCAATCAAAAGGAAAATGTGTGAATAACGACAACTTAGGGATGGACCATTGTATTTGTGATGTGGGGGGGGGGTTGGGAAAATACCAAAACAAAATTCGTGCAGAGCATTGGAAGAGAAAACATATATCCTGCATGACAAACTGTTGGAAATAAAGCAAACAGTGACCGGTCTGTGTGATTAAAAAAATTGTTACAGAGCTTTTAGTCGTAAAAATAAATTATTCCAAGAAACCCCCCCTCAAAATATAATGGTCCACCCTCAATTAGTTATCTTTGACAGCTGCCAACTGATAAACATTGCTTGAAAAAAAATACCCTTGCTTGTAATATTAAAATTGGCATTACCTTCCTTTAGTTTCGTTCAGTTCAAGCATGTATTGCGATTCACCGATTTATTTTTTAAATAAGCACAACAAAAAATGTACCCGCCCAAAAATATCGATTGCAGAAACGTTGTCCCACAATATATACATACCATCTGTAAATACAAATCATATTCAATGCCAATAAAATATACATGACATTATGGGATGTCTTCAAAAATATATGCTTCAATAGGCCTGACCCAAGAGATATCTTAAGAATGCATTTCAGACGTGATCGCACAATAGGAAATATAACTATAATATATATTTGTAGATTAAATATCTAATGTATGCCAATATATGCCAATTAATATATATTTATATTTCGTAATGTGCAATTCCGCTAGAAATGCAGTATTCAGATGCCTCTTGGGTCAGGCCTATTGAAAAAAATATTTTCGAAGACATCCCATAATGTCATGTATATTTTATTGGCATTAAATATGATTTGTACTTACAGATGGTATGTGTATATTGTAGTATATATATATTGTAGGACAACGTTTCTGCAATTGCAAAAACTTTGACACCCCGCTCCTCAACTATATAAATATATCGGGTGCATTATGGGTAGGAGTAAGTTCATTAAAATGCAACTACGGCCAAATATCCGCGCGCGTTTCCAAATCATCATAGCGAAGACTGGTGTAGTTGATTTCAAGTTCAAGAATGTATCTAGAATACAACACTTTTACTCGGAACAGGCAGGAAAGCTTAAAGTAAAGTAAATGCACTCTTTATTTACTGTTTGATAAATATCAGTTTCCTGATTTTATAAATTAATGTTTACGTTAACTATCATGCCGAATTTCATCTGCGAAGCAATAATTCTACGCTATCAGTTTTTGAAACTGTTTCGCGGAAAATTGAAGAGATTAAAATAGCTTAAAGGTTTACACAATTTCATAAATTGATTGACAACAAATTCATAAAACATTTAATTATTTTGATTGAGAAACGGATAAAAATTAACGTACACCATATCTTGCCATATTTTATGGTACTAAACGATTCTAAAATTTCTAATAAACTCTTAGTTATTCCTCTTGAAATTCTCTTATCCAGTTTTACTCATTTTCGGCGGGTCCCCTTTTTATGGTATTAATTTTTTAGTGAATGCTTTCATGAAAGGTACGTTCGATAATTCTTGGTTTCGCATCGCTGAATGTTCTTATTATTGTTGCACAGTTTACATTTATCATCCTTAAAATTTATTTTCTACGCTATTTAAATCTCATAATTCTGACTAAACTGTTTATAATAGCTTCGTAAAAACCAAAAACGTTAGCAGCTATGGACCCATATAACAACAACACTTTATTGTGAATCCTAGTTTTCTAATTTCGTACATAACGAGCCGCGACAAATTAACTTTTAATTGTTTTTATTTTTGAAGTAATGTTTCAAAGACGACAATGCGGACTGGACGGGATTTCAAGTCCGCGCAATTAGTTCCAGTTTGAGGCGCAGCCCAAGACTGGAACTAATAGACCATTTTCTCAGGTATGCGCACGCAATATTGGCCCGCCAAATCGCTTTTTGAATAGCAGCCAATTTTTGAACAATAGCCGATAATTTGAATAACAAAGGCTGTCGCATCAGACCGAGTCTAACAAAAGCTAACAAAACTCACGGCCCGCCAATAAATACTTCATGTAGGCAGCTTGGATTTAGACTGGTATGTAATCAACTAAAGTCGATTGAGGTATGCTAACCGCCGTGGAAAGCGAGTAGCAGCTGACGTTTCGAGCGTTAGCCCTTCGTCAGAGCAAAAAAGCTTGGATTTAGTATTGGTTGAAATAATAGGGAGGATTATAGGAAACTACTACGTGATTCCCACGTGAAGTATTTACCGGCCCGTCAAGCCTGTTGCGTGCGCATACTTGAGAAAATGGTCTATTGCAAGTCACAATAGGCAGCCTTATTTAGGTACGACTCCTGACGTCACTAAATATGACGTCATAGCAACAGTCATTCCTCTATAACAGTTTGCTGTAGTAGTCGTAGAACGTTCAATTTTGCGCCAAACGAATGCGTGTCATGAAGGCCCTTTGATGGGGTACATACATATACATACATATCTTTAATAGAAGTTCCCATAGGGGCTTTTCAACAACTATTTACAATGTAACAACGTTAACAGTAACAAAATAATGAAATAGTAAAATACAGGTACTAACTATAATCAGGTGAGTTAAAACTATTGAAGTAGAAGTGCATTAAGGTTACCGGATACCTTCAAGGTGCGTTTCCAGTCAAAATTATGTAGCGCCTCGAGAAAACATCGTAGATAAATCATTCATGTATCATTTTAAAGCTTATACAATTGGCTACAAGAATACATAAAAAGTTTTGAGTTCTTTGAAAATCTCGAATTTTCCGCCATCCCGTTTCACCGATCTAGTGAGTTGGCTTTCAGAAGCTCCGACTCCGAAAATATTTTAAAGTTTAAAAATCTGTTTGCTTTGTCGTATTTCAGAGGAATCGTATTACAAAAGGGTGTCGGGGAATGTCAAAATTCCATTTAGTTCAAAAGTTATCATGCTTCCCGTTAAAAGGCGAAAAATAATCAGAGTAGATATGCGGGAAACGTCGTCAAGAGCTCTCTTTTTAGAATTTCCCAATTCGCCGACATGGTTTTGCAGCGGAGATATCAATTGACATTTTGTGAAAATTTCGCACAAATCGAATAAATTTCTCTTGAGTGGGAGCTTTTTTAAAACTCTATTTTGATTGAAAATCGAAAGCGAGAAAATAGCACTTCAAAAAAATTACCAGTCTGTCGTGCGTGAATCTGAAGCCCCGCCTCTCCAACAATTAGCAAGCTCTTAGCCAATCATTTCTCATCACAGTTCAACTATCTGTCAAGATTTCCCGCCAATGTTGATTTCCGATCAAAGCTACACGCCGCATCGAGAAAATGTTTGTTCTCTTTTGTGTGACTTGATAGCGGTAAGAGTCGGCTGGTTTCCCAAGCTAGAAAAATGGGAAAGACAAAAAGACCTCGAGGGGCGAAGCCAAGGTGAACACCAATAGAGATGCCTTCGATGCCAGCATAGTTAGTAGAGGAGACAGCGATTTGCAGGCGTCTGAAACTCCACGGCGAAATCGTGGTTCAACCGATTCAGGGTCACCGTCAGACTACGTTTCGATCTAAGCTTTCTTGGAAACAAATATTCTCTCGGCTGGCTCTTATCAATTCTTCTTTATGTTCTGATGTGGACCACTCGGCACTCTGTCTGAAAGTGAAAATACGAACGCTTGTCGGGTTTTGCGAGGACTCGTATTGTGTTTGGCCTCGTTTTGCTTTTCTTTTTTCTTTGTTTTTCAAGCTAAGGGCATCCTGCTTGCTTTTTGTAAGATATAAGGCCAACAACCGATGGAATTGTGGAATCGTGTTTGGAAAAACTTTCAATAAACGAATTTAATATGTGCCGATAGCTATTCCCCACACCGTCGTTACGGGCGAGTGAGCACTTGTCATGTGTTTATTGATCTGCTGCCAATCAAAAAGAACCTTTTACTTCCGGTTAAAAACTTCCTTTTGGTATTTCTCCGTTAATATTATTTTTTATTGAACGGAGTTTTTGGTATATGAGACACTACTACTAAAACTACATTTCTGTGCGAGAAAAATATTTCCCCATCTTTTTCGTTTTGAAGGTATCCGGTAACCTTAAGTAATATGGTACATAGCACTACTCTAAGAGCGCTAACTTTAGTTGTTTCTTAAATTTAGCAAAATTAGGTTCCTTTTTAAGGTCTGCTTCCAATGAGTTCCAGATCTTAACACCCCTATAAGCGAAAGATCTTTGTCCACTTGAGGTGCGAAGTTTAGGGATGTTTAGGTCGTTACGGGACCTGATGTTACGATTATGGATTGCAGACCGTTTACAGAACTTACTCGCTAGGTATTCTGGGGCAACTCCGTTAATACACTTGAATGTCTGTTTGTAACGTTTATTAAAGGGGCAATTTCACCAAAAAAGGAGGCATCAATTATGACGTCACAACAATGTCACCATACTAACATAAAACACCTAAAACTTTGTAAACAACTCACCAATATGTCTTCAAATTGAGACTATAAGTAAAAAAATGGTGTTAATTTTAATTATTTGTCCACGATCACAGATGCCGATTTTGACGTTCTTTATGCCCGAAGTGTGAATTAATGTTTACGTTAACAGAAAGTAACACGGACGGAACTATCATGCCGAATTTCATCTGCGAAGCAAGAATTCAACGCTATTTTTGAATCTGTTTCGCGGAAAATTGAAGAGATGAAAATGGCTTAAAGGTTTACACGATTTACAAATTTATTGACAACAAATCATAAATATTTTGATTAAGAAACGGATAGAAATTAACGTATCCCATATCATTTCCATATTTTATGGTATTAAACGATTCTAAAAAATTCTAATAAACTCTTAGTTATTCCTCTTGAAATTCTCTTATCCAGTTTTATTCAAGGTTCGGAGGGTTCCTGTTTTTATGGTATAATTTTTGTAGTAAAAGCTTTTATGAAAGGTACGTTGAATTCGTATAATTCTTGGATTCGCATCGCTGAATGTTCTTATTATATAATATTGTTGCACATTTTCTTTAATTCTTAAAATGTATTTTGTATGGGATATGCTATTTAAATCTCATAATTGTGACGAAACTGTTTATTATAGCTTCGTCATTAAACCAAAAACGTTAGCACCTGTGGTCCCATTTAACAACATCACTTTATTGTGAATCCTAGTTTCCTAATTTCGTAGATAAACGAGCCGCGACAAACGTTTGAATATTTAATTTTCGAAGTTTCATTTTGTAATTATATTGCAACTCCAAACAACAGCAGTTTTTTCTCAGATTGTGAATTTCGTCTCATCGGGATCAGCTAAAAATAAACATTACACAGCAGTTAAAGAAAACCATTCGATGTTCAAACTGTAACAGGTTTCCTTACGTTACACTATAAAGTGCTAATTTTGCTTTGTCGATACGTTTTCCAACTATAAGCCAGGCTCTTGTGCAGTCTGTGCATCCGGTCAGCTCCGGTCAGTACATATGAATACTTTCATTCTGCTCTTTGAAACGTTATAAGTCTAATAACACTGATCACTTCAGTCTTCACAGAAGTAGAAGATAGAGAACGGAATAACTGCGCTGATATCGAGCTGATTTTTTTCATCGCTCCCAGTTTTGGTTTAGAATCACTGACAACAAATGTAGAATGTCAAATTTTCAAACGAATTGATATTGGCTCTGAACCCACAGATCAGCTTCACAAATAGTTCTGAATTCACGCTTCGACCCTGAAACTTCGGCATGACCATTCCCCGTTCTCTTTCCGCCGACCAGGGATATGTTCTCTTTTGCAAATATTCGATCTAACAGTAAATATATAGAGTGCATTTAAATACTCAGGTTTATTTAAGCTGTCCTGCCTGTCCCGAGTAAAAAATTTGTATTCTAGAAGAAATCTTGAACTTTAAATCAACTGTATAAGTCTTCGCTATGACGATATAGTTATATAGTTGAGGTGTGGGGGGCCAATTTTTTTGCAAAAATTATGAGGTTGCCGACAGTATCAACATATCAACATATCGGGTGCATTGTGGGAACGATTTTCCGTTACTGTCCCGCACAGAGACCGATGCGACAATGGCTACGTATACGTACTGTTAATGTACAACTAAGGGTTTTGGATGTAGTAACTAAACGAAAATTTGCCAGTAGTAAACAGCTTTTAAGTGTCGTATTTATTTTCAAAAGCATCATCCGGCAATAATCCCCGCAGTTATGGGCGCGTAGATTATTGTCGCGGTTTGTGAATAGCGCGCTGGCTATTTGGAACATCAAGCCCAGAATACTAGACGAAGTAAATAAAAATATATTTTTATATTGGCCTCATTATCTAAGGTGCAGACAATTTTAAGCCCTTCTTACGAAAAGCCTTCCAACCTTTACTTACAATATCGGGCCGTGTTCAACAAACAATAACATACAAAGGAGCTACTGAAATGTAAATCAAAGGCACGCGCGAATTTCTAGACTTAGGAGCAATGATTTCTAAATCATTGTTTTAAATCCAATGGCAATATTTGTCGAAAAATAGTAATCAATGCGAAAAATGAAGTCATTTATGATTTTTTGAAAATCATGATTCATTGGAAGGTTTGATATTAGATCGTTATAACAGGCTTTGTAACATAATCATGATAATGATTATAATATTTTCGCTAATATGCTAATTCTTTCGTTTGCAGTGTCAACGTTTTCATAACTAATAAAACCTTAGGAAACAAACTTTTAATTCATAAATAACATTTGAACCTTCTCGGATGATAAAGTGGGAATTCACGGCTTTATTTACATGTATTTCCGTCTAGCTAGTACTCTCAGCTTTAGCCAGCGCACTAGTCACGAACCGCGACAATAATAATAAATATATCATCTATGCGCTCATAACTGCGGAGATTATTGCCGGATGATGCTTCTAAAAATAAATACGACATTTAAAAGCTGTTTAGTACTGGGAAAATTTCGTTTAGTTACTACATCCAAAACCCTTAGATGTACATTAGTTAACAGTACGTATACGTAGCCATTGCGCATCGGTCTCTGTGCGGGACAGTAAGGGAAATCGTTCCCACAATGCACCCGATATGTTGATATGTTGGACACCTCATAATTTTTGCAATTCTCTGTATATACATATATATATATACACCCGTTTGCAAAAACACTGCTCTGAGATATATAGATATATACCTTTTGTTCTCCATTGTTTTAGCTGTCAAATTTGACAAGAATACAAAAGGTATATATATATATATATATATATATTTCCAGTGCAGTGTTTTTGCAAACGGGTATATATATATATATATTCAAATGGTGGTCACGCAACACTAGTCCAGAATCGAGTGTAGAAGATCTGATGCAATGTGTATCGTGTTTGGTCATTAAATTAGATCTGTTTACTCGTGGTGAACTTGCTAGGGCTCAAGAGCCTCAACTCTCCGAGTTAACATAATAATAATAATAAGCAATTTATATAGCGCCATTTCCACTAATTGACCAATGGCGCTTTACATCACTAATTCAAAATAACTAGAAAACTTACTCTATCTACGATAATTAATACTCATATAGTACTAATATAAAATACACTTTAGGATGAAATGTTAAAAGCTTGTTTAAAAAGATAAGTTTTAACTCGACTCTTAAAAATGTTAATTAACTTAGCATCCTTAATGTCTTGTGGTAGTGAGTTCCATCAGGTACAATGTAGGAGCAGAAACTGAGAAGGACTTTGCACCGTATGTCTTGAGGTTGTGTTTTGGAACTTTAAGTAGATTCTTACATGATGAACGTAAAGAACGAGATGGTACATAGGGATTTAGAAGTTCAGTAATAGTTAATTTGGAAGTAATACTGCATTTGATCTGAGTTCGATGTTCGCTGATTTCTGCTACCGTGTCGGAAAATAAGCGAGATTCCTGAAAATAAAATTCCCTGACTCAGGCAGCCCGAGTAATAAACTAAGTGCAGTGGCAGCCTAGTCCCTAGGCCGTCTGGCTGGTATTTTGTCTGAGTGCTTGTGACGTCACCGACTGTTTCCAGGTCTAGAAGGCCTAGAAGAATTCGATCCAACATGGCGGCCACGGATTCGGTATAGATTTGCTCGTGAAGAGCTTGAGCAAATATCAAAGCATGGGTTTGATTATTTAAGAGAGTTTTGCTTGGATTTGAATAGCACTTTGACTGATTTGGCGTGGAGGAAACCTGCGCTAGGTGAATATCGCGTTGAGTTTCATGGCTCAACAACTTCTATCCGTTTGACGAAGCACAAGTTTATTCCACTGGTAAAAACTGAAGATGGCTCTTGCTGCTGCCGGTCTCTCTTCTCTGCTAACATGGGCTTTTGTCACATGGCAGCCATGTTGGCTTGAAACAATAGATTTCCACGTGTAGTCTCGAACTGAGCAGTTTCAGAACGAGTTCACGCGTGCAAAACAAAGGTTTTTATACCCCTGGGATTAATCATGGCCGCCGTGTGAATAAGGTCCATCGGGCAGCGAATCCAAGGAATCCAAGATGAACAGCTTGGAAGCGAAGTGCCAGGTATTTTGTTGAATAAAGGTGAATAAAGTAAACTTCACGAGTGAGTTTAACTGAAAATACACGATATACGATAATTTTAATTTTAATACTCCGACTGACATTTTGCCAGGTTTTACCATTTGAAATTACACAAACGTCAAACATTTTAGAATAAGAAAACTCAATGTGATTTTCCCATCACCCGATGCATGCAAGTCTTTATTTGAACTATCTTCTCCCTTGTCATCAAGAGTGGTCGCCATCTTGGGCCCATTTTTGCGAACGACAGTTAATAGTTTCATTTTCAGATATATTAACTAAAGGCATGGGTCAAGGACTATCACACTCCTAATTGACCACTTTAGAAACCGGCGAAAAAAGGACTGGGTCGAGTTTGTAATGTCAATTTCATTATAATTTAATCAAGAAATGAACTCCATCACAAGAAAGTGCACATCGAAATTAGTAAGTTTGATGAGTTTGGTAACGTTTCGTTAGATATTTACCATGTGGTGAGCTTTCAAAAATCGCAAAAATAAGAGACGCTTGTATGGATTGGAGGGACGCTTGTCTTACTAATTTCGATGTGCTCTTTTTTGTGATGGAGTTCATTTTTTGATTAAATTATAATGAAATTGATATTACAAACTCGACCCAGTCCTTTTTTCGTTTCTAAAGTGGGCAATAAGTATAGGGGTGGTCTACTTTAGTTTGGTTTACTCGAAAACCTTGATTTCATGATACATAGTGTAAACCCACCCTTCAATCATTTCTGTAAAGATGGTTGCCATGGCGACGGGAGAGGTGACCTTTGAACTCATTTTTAGAAAAGTACAATTCAAAGCTTGGTGAGGCTAATGCAGCTTACCATGTAGTTTATGCGTCCAATTAGGAATTGTTGAAATGTTTGTTAATTCAGTACAAACTTGAGGGGTATCATCACGAAAACTGATGAGCTACTATTCGAAACTGATCACTGACTCTAAATCTGACCACATATCCCTGTTCAATACTATTGATCGCCTACTACACCGCACACCTGAGAAACTGTTCCCGTCCTGTAACTCCACTACGGAACTCTGCAATACGTTCGCAGACTTCTTTACGGATAAAATAACCAAAATCAGAAATCAGCTTGACTCCTCGGCTATCATGAACACAACGACTATAAACCACACATTTGATGCCACTGTTGTCCAAAGTGAACTCACATATTTCACTCCAACTACGGTTGAGGAACTCTCAACAATCATTGGTACCAGTTCGAGTAAGTCCTGTATATTGGATCCTATACCTGCTATACTCCTTCGCTACTGTCTGGATGATGTCCTACCCACCATTACTAGGATAATCAATCTGTCCTTTGAAAACTGCGAAATGCCATCAACCCTGAAGCAAGCGGCTTTATCACCTAAATTAAAGAAGCCCTCTCTTGACCATGAGACATTTGCTAATTTTCGTCCTGTTTTAAAGCTGAAGTTCATCTCTACGGCTGTAGAGAAAGTAGTTGCTGTACAACTGTACAACTACTTAAAAGAAAATAATCTCCATGAAGTCTTACAATCAGCATATAAACAACACCACAGCTGTGAAACAGCATTAGTACGAGTCCAAAATGATATTCTTAGGCAATAGATGACCAAAACTGTGTAATTCTGCTCCTCCTCGACCTCTCCGCAGCATTCGATACCGTCGACCACAGTATCCTCCTACACAGGATGTCCACCAAGTTTGGCATCAAAGAGAAAGCATTAGCCTGGGTCCAGTCCTACCTTACCAACCGTAAACAGTTTGTAAACATCGATGGTATAGTCTCTTCCAATCATAATCTACATTATGGCGTGCCACAAGGCTCTGAGGTCCCATCCTTTATCTCCTTTATACTGCACCGCTTGGAGATATACTACGCAAGCACATCATGTCATTCCACCTATATGCAGACGACACACAGATATACTCCACCTTCGTCTACAATAACTCTGAACAACTTGCCTCATCGAAGCGCTGTATAGAAACCTGTCTACTTGAGATTGAACAATGGATGACTTGTAATAAACTTAAACTTAACAATGATAAATCTGAACTTTTAATTTTACACTCCCGCCATCGTCCGTATGCTCTCTTACCATCTCTTGCTGTCGGTAAAGGCACTATATACCCCTCTAGTTATGCCAGAAACATTGGAGTAATCTTCGATGACACTGTCTATGTCTATGTCTCGCCAGGTTAACTCTATTTGTAAGTCGGCGTTCTACCAACTAAGGAATATTTCTAGAGTAAGAAAATATTTGTCTGTTTTAGTACTACAGAAATTCTTCTACACGCATTCGTTACTACTAAGTTAGATAACTGTAACTCCCTATTATATGGCCTACCAAAACAACTAATCCAGAAGCTACAATATGTCCAAAATGCTGCCGCTCGCATTATATCATGCACGCGTAAATACGATTATGTCACACCTACTTTAAAGGAACTGCACTGGCTACCTGTAAACGAGCGCATCACATTTAAGATTCTTCTACTTACTTATAAGTCCCTTAATAACCAAGCACCTGTCTACTTAAGAAATTTATTACACATCTACAAACCTAACAGAATGCTCCGCTCGTCATCTGACACACTTCGCTTAACTCAACCGATGCCTAGACTTAAAACCTATGGTCAACGCGCGTTTTCTATATCAGCACCTCAAATCTGGAATAGCCTACCTGTAGAAATAAGATCCAGCACGAATGTGAACATCTTTAAATCTAAGCTCAAGTCTTATCTTTTTTGCTCTGCTTATAATCTGAACTAGTTATGAATTATTATTACCCATATGTATTACATTGCTACATAGTTTACTTATTACTCGTTACGTTAGTAGATAAGAATTAATTAATTTGTTATTTATACATTATTGTAAAGCGCATATAACAGATATGCTATATGCGCTATATAAATATATTATTATTATTATATTTATTAATTATTATTATCATATTTCAAACTAGCCTTAATTAGACTTTCTCTTAAAATTACCAACATTCCTAATTGGAGAAACAAAGTGTGCACTAACCTTGATTCACTTGCATAAAAATACCCATTAAATTAGAACCTTTTACGGTACACCAGGACGATTTTCTAAAATTTACTTTAAATAAAGGTCATAGGTCACATTCCACTGTCCTGAAAATGAGTTAAGGTTGTGACTTTATCGAATCTGTCAAAGTGTCAAGAATATATCTTACAATCACGAAGAGATAGACCACTCCCTCTTGATTTGTGGCGGCCATATTGAGACCCATATGCCTTAACGCTCCTGAGTCGTCTGACACGCGATCGCAAATTGGTTTGCGATCAAATAAAACACCTTGGTCCTTGTAGAACTACCAAAAATACACTTTTTATCCAAATTTTGGAACATTAGATTATTTCCTAAGGGAGTTGTGGGCCAATGAATGTACGACAATTGTAATGAACTTACTTTGTATGCGGCCACCATCTTGTTGTCCCTCTCGAGCTCTGGGCCACCAACATGGCGACCATAAAACGAAAATACAAATAAAGCTTAATTTTCCATCAAAATCATTGGGTTTCACTCAGTTCAAAACTCTTTGAATGCAACTTTGAATGATTTATCGAGTTAAAAAAAAGAAATTGACACAATTACATAGGTTTTTATACCTTCCGGAAAACCCGCTGGGTCCCATCTGTCAAAACAATTATTTACTCCGGAACAATACACCCTATCGGCATGAAATGTTCAGTGTAGACTTTCATTATCGATGTCTAGAATATATACAAAGAAGAATGTTGTAGGACTTGTAGTTTAAATTTTTGATTTTTGATGACGTCACATGAAAACCAACAATTGGTTGAATAAAGGAATAACATGACTTTTGGAGGGTATATTGTTTATTTGCGCCCGCGTAGTGCCATTTACGGCCCCAGCGCAAATAACCAATAAGTCACATGTTATTATCATTATTATCACTATACAAGCCCAAACAATATCGAGATAACATTCTAATTCAATAGCTTTAAAATAAGCTAAAAAATATCTGAAAATAATTAATATTTAACTTCGGCATAATTAGAACTTCCCCCAGTTTATAAACTCAACCGCAGTAACAAGTCAACTTCGAGCTTTCGTTTCTCGCACCATTTCTTGATTTTTTTAACAGCCCAAGAAGTAGCTCTCTTTCTAATTTCGCCCTTAGATTTTGCTTCTAGCTTATCCCCAAATCAGAAGATTGACTGCTTATTTCTTCCATTTTAAGTTAAGATGCATCTGACGACGACCCGAGAACCAATCAGCTGTAGGGCTGATAATGCATAGCAGCCCGCTGAAAGTCATTTGCCGCGCGTAGAACGCGTGTTTTCAAGAGGTTTTCTATTTGGCCGCGTATATTTGAAATTAATTGTGATCAATTTCCTCACCTGACATGATGAAAGGTACTGGATTTTTCGTCGTAATAATTCAGGGTAATGTTTTGCTGTATAGTTCATTGTCGTTGATACACAAACAGCTCCGTGGTTCCGCAGACCATAGCAAGCTAAAACGACACTGAGTAACACTTAAACTTAAAGTGCCTATCACCCTTTTGCAATTTTGATAGCTTATGAACCTCCGAAAAGTTTTGAGTAATTCTGTGAAGAAATTTTTGGTTTAAAGTGAATACTTTATGTCCTACGCTTGTTTGAAATCGTGTAAATGTGACCTTTCCTGACCCATGACCGCGTAAGTAAAAGCCTGGGTCGAAACCTGGGTAGACGTCATCTCATTAATGCATTATTCTCCATGGCGCCTTTTTATCACAATAACATCGATGCATAGAAAATATACACAGGTTTTGAGTTGTTAGTAAAGAAACAAATTATTTTAGTCAACATGTTAAGTATTTCTTCAAATGATTGCAAAGCCGAATTAATTATATGACGTCAAGATGACGTCTACCCAGGTTTCAACCCAGGCTTTTACTTACGCGGTCATGGGTCAGGAAAGGTCACATTTACACGATTTCAAACAAGCGTAGAACATTGAGTATTCTCTGCAAACCAAAACTTTCTTCACAGAAGTACTCAAAACTTTTCGGAGGTTCATAAGCTATCAAAATTGCAAAAGGGTGATAGGCACTTTAAGTTAAACCAGCATTAACACTAACACGAGGCATAGCCTATTATATTACTATTATTTTAAGTCGTTATTTATTCCAAAAACGATGCCTGTCTATACCCGTACCAATGCAAGGTTATATTTGAAATGGCTCCGCGGCTCCGCGGCTCCGTGGCTTCGTAGTGAAATCATTATAGATTCCAAACACGATACCTGTCTATACCCTACCAATGGAAGGTTGTATTTGAAATGTCTCCGCGGCTCCGTGGCTCTGCAGTGAAAGTCATATAGATTCCAAACACTATACCTGTCTATAACCTTGCATTAATTTGGTAGGTTATATTTGTAGTGGCTCCGTGGCTCCGTATATAGATAAACACGCGCCATTAAAGAGAAAAAGAATCGGTAAGAAGATGTCCCCATGGATTACTAACGAATTATTACGTAAAATGCACAAAAGGGACATCTTTAAAAAGAAAGCAGTGCAAACAAATGAACAGACGTTTTGGAAACAGTATAGAGAAGCAAGGAATGAGACCAACGATGCAATTAAAGCAGCCAAACGCAAATACTTCACGGATAATTTAGACATTAACTGAAAAAGATCCACGAAAAACTAGGAGACTGATAAACCAATTAAATTATCGACAGCACAAATCGACTAGCATTCCTGAAGTTATAGTTGGAGATCAAACTATCAGCTCACCAGCTGACATCGCCTTCAACCTTCAACTCTCATTTCACTAATGTTGTTCCAGATTTAGCACATGAAATACCTCCTTCAGATATTGAGCCTGAATCCTATTTAAAGTCGACCGACAAAAAAAATTATTTCCAGGTATCTAGTGTAGACAAGATTCGTAAACTGTTAACCAATATTGACGGGAAGAAGGCAACTGGTTTGGATGAGATTCCCTGTAAACGTTTGAAAATTGCTGCCGACATTGTTGCTCCGTCTTTAACACATATATTTAATCAATCAATTTCCCTTGGTATTTTTCCTCATGAATGGAAATTGGTCAAAGTGTCGCCTATTTTTTGAAAAGGTAAAAAAACAGATCTCAATAACTACCGGCCAATATCCGCTATACCTGCAGTTGCTAAAATCTTTGGGAAAACAATTACGACCAGTTTTACAAGTACCTTCACGAAAACAGCTTATTACCAACTGTCAATCCGGTTTTCGATCACTCCATAGCACCCTTAGAACCTTACTCGAAGCCACCAATAATTGGTCTGTCAATATTGACAATGGATTACTAAACGGGGTAATTTTTATTGACCTAAAGTAGGCCTTTGATACTATCGACCACAAAATTATCATGCGCAAGTTTTCCAACTATGGTGTTGACCAAAATGCCCTACAGTGGTTTGACTCGTACTTGAGTAATCGTAGCCAAAAGTGTAATGTCAACGGCCATTTATTAAGTGCGAGTCCAATTACTTATGTCGTCCCACATGGCTCTATTATCGGTCCATTACTTTTGTTTAGCTCAGTGTGGGATGGTCTAAGTAACCAGTTAAGTGATAAACTACAAAAGTTACAAAATCGTGCAGCCAGAGTGATTACCAAATCCAACTATGACACAAACTCTAATTTTCTTCTCAATATGCTAGGCTGGGATAATCTATCTATAAAACGTAAGAAACAGAAGACAGTAACAATGTATAACACAGTCCACGAGCTTTCTCCAGTGTACTTACAAAAAATATTCATTCCCCGTAGCACAGATTACAACCTCAGAAATTCGGAAAATAAATTAACCCTACCTAAACCACCACCTGACTACTTAAAGCGTAGCTTTAGTTATAGTGGGGCCCTATTATGGAATAATCTTCCCAATGAGACAAGAAATGGCGATTCTCTTTGGCTACCAACGATACAGAAAAAGCAGAGCTCTTGAATCAGTATTTTGCTACAATTGGAGAAAAACAGGCTCTAAGCCTCCCGCCATCGACTATCCCTCTCCAATCACTACAAACAAGAGATACACCAACCTTGGAATCACTAACGATCACTCAGGAAACGGTGCGGAAACACATTGAAACACTAAACGCCCACAAGGCCACTGGACCAGATGGAATCTCACCAAGACTCCTAAAACTAGCTGGAGCTTCGATTACACCCCCAATGACTGAGATTTATAACCATAGCTTGGTGGAGACCAAGGTCCCAGCGACTTGGAAATGTGCTCGCCTAAGGACAACCCACAAAAAAGGCGATATCACCGAGAGAGATTTTGGCTTCCTGGCATTTTTAGCCCCTTAAGGTTATTTCTGGAAGCCAGTACCCTAATTATATTTATTTTAAACTTTTAAACACATATAACTGTTGTATTTTCAAAGGGTACAATAAATTGTTGTTGTTGTTGTTGTTGAGAGAGAATTACCGTCCCCTCTCCATACTCTCCATCCCAAGCAAAATTATGGAACGTTGTGTCTCAGATAAGATTATAGAACACACAGTGCAGAACCATAATCTTCTCAGTCCACATCAATGGGCATACAGGGAAGGGCACTCAACTGAACTTCTGCTTGCACATATGACTGAGAAATGGCGTTTTGCTCTGGACCATCAAAAAGTCGTGTGTGCGGTATTCATTGATTTTCGTAAAGCATTTGACTCAGTCTCCCACACCATTTTACCATATAAGTTGCAGAGTTTTGGAATTATGGGCGATCTATGGGAATGGCTGTCCGATTACATAACTGAAAGGGTCCAGTTTGCTACAGTTGGTGAAGGTACATCACAATCCGCCAATGTCACATGTGGAGTACCACAAGGGTCTGTCCTAGGCCATATTCTCTTCAGTTTGTATACGAATGATCTACCAGACACTATTGCCCAAATTGAAAATGCATACATTGAGATGTATGCAGATGACACCACCCTATTCTGCATTGCCAATGATGTCGAGTCTGCTGTTAAAGAAACCAACAGAGCATTAGGACTTATAGCAAAATGGTGCATCAACAATGCCATGACATTACACCCTAAAAAATGTGAAGCAATGCTTATATCAAGAAAGCGATTCGTAGGCCCCATTCCAGCATTAACAATTAACAACAATAACATCAAGATAGTCAACTCAACTAGATGCCTCGGAATTAACATAGATAATAAGCTGAACTGGACCATGCATCTTCAAGAGACAATAAAATCATTTGCCAAGAAACTTAATCTACTTAAAGCACTACGGTTTCTTCCATTGAGTAGTCTTGAGATATTTTACTTTAAAGTGATCCTGCCTTCCATCACCTATGGACTGATTATGTGGGGCAGTTGCAACACGACCCTCTTTCAAGATCTTGAGAGGATGCATGTTCGAGCTGCCAAGATCATCCACAGATGTGACTGGACCACTCCCAGTGCAGACGTCATCAACAAGGCACACTGGAATCCGCTGTTCTGGAATTACAAATATAAGCTAGCAACGTTTGTTCACAAATCGCTCAACTCAGAGAAACTCCCAAATAAACTCTTCACACTAAGAAACAATACACTGACTCTCTAAGAGGCGTTCATAGGCTAGTCATCCCACATCCACGTACAGATGCTATACGCAAGTCAATCACATACAGAGCATCCGTACTGTGGAACTACCTAGACGATCTCCTTATAGACAAAAAACACTCGACCTTTAAAAAAATTGTCAAAAAGTATATTAACTCCATACCACTGCAACCAAATGTCAGGATCAACACTGATAAGTTCTCATACCACTAATATGTTTTATTTATGCATGCCTAACTTATTCATGTTTACTCGTCCAAGTGTTTACTTATACATTAGACATCCGCCTGTCCATTTGCACAACTACTCGCTTGTTCATCTAATTAAGTTATTAGTCAATTAGTTAGTCTTTCAACTATTTAGTTAGTATCATTCCAATATCTTATAATGCAATAGTCTTTCAATCAAAAACTTGTAATTTACATAATCAATGAGGTTAGCTAGATTTCTTTATCGTTCCTTTTGTATTATCACGGCCACATCAGCTCTGAATGCTGCAGCATCGCCAATACCGTGTTTAAATAAATGCTATTATTATTATTATTATTATTATTTAGAAGGGATATCGATAACATATTTTCCGTATCGGACTCCCACACGGCAATCATGTAAAACAGTGATATTTTAAATATATTTTTAATTGTAATAACTGATGATTTTACCGTGTTTAAATAAAGTTGATGTATGTATGTATGGGTATAAACAAGTATCGTGTTTGGAATCTATAATGTGTCAGTATAGTAGTGGGGTGGATAAACGGAACACTGTTCCAAGCAACAATAGTCCTTGGGTAAAATGAGAACTTAGATATGTTGTTATTAGCCTGGATATGGTTAAAGGTTAAAGAATTGGGTAATCTGGATATATGTCGACGGTATAGAGGAGAGACCTCTGGAGGGAAACCAAGTCCCACTAGACCCTTATTAATTTTAAAGAACATAGATAATTGTGCTAGCAGTCTTCTATGTTCTAATGTCTCCCAACCTAATTGTTGGATCATTGGTGTAATAATTGGCTAGTTCTGTAATAGTCGTTGTTTACAAATCTTGCTGCTCTATGCTGGACCATTTCAATTTTGTAGATGTTAGCTACAGTTCTTTACTTTTTCTTAACTTCAGCTCGTACTTCTACGTCTAAAGGTTAGTTTTACGTATCTCGTGTATTTTGTTAGTGTTTTTCCATATTTTTCATCTTTAAAATTCAGTTTTCTATTTCGGTAGTCGGTACCTTCTAGCTGTTTTACTTATATAATTATCTTCTCTTCTTCATTAATTGCCCTCTTGATTTTTTGATACACTGTTTTAAGACATAGTACACTGCCTTAAAATCGTTTACATTTCTGTCTTTATTTATTATTATCTTTCTCATTCTTGTTTTCCTACTTTTACTATTCAGTCATTTTACTTTCATTATACTAGTGCATTTTCGTTCACGTATTACTTCCCTTTCCCGTTATTATCTTTCTCATACTACAGTTAGTTCATCCTCACACTGCGACACTCAGTTCCCTTCTACTTTTTTAATCATTAATTAGCTTCATTGTTCATCTCAGTATAGTAGGGTTAGGGTTTTTCACTAGTCATATCATACGATCATTTTTTGTTTCGTTTATTTCTCATACATTTTGAATTTTGGAAGAGCATAAGAACATAACCGTTCTTGCAATCTTTTTTGTTTGTTTTTCCTTTTGTTTTCCATCTCTATTTATTATTATTATCGGTTTCATTATACTGCAACGGTTTTGATTGTTATTATCATTCTCTTTTCGTTACATTTTGAATTTTCAAAACATTCCATGAGCTCGATCATAACCGTCCTTGTGGCGCGCGCTGTAAATTACAACGGCTACTACTATAACAACGTCAGCAGAGTGACAGCATGATGAATGGAAGTGCTTTGCGCCACGTGTTACTCATCCTCGTCTTGTACCTATGTTTCTCAAACCTGAAGCACTCCAACAGTTCCAGGCTCAATGACTGTCAACTTTTCTATGCCGTTTGTGAAGTCTCTCGTCCAAACACCTTTGGCTCTGTTCCCTCAACTCACCCCCAAAAGACTACAATGAGATCTACCTCAACACTACTACTGTGTGGATGCCGCCTGGTTCAGAAATCTTCCTTGGCCATCTTATTAATATGTCTGTCTAACGATGTATCTCCAAACCCTGGCCCATCTACTAACGGATCGTCAGTTGCTGACTTTCCTACTTCGCGCGGTCTTAAAGTCGGTCATCTGAACGTCCGAAGTATCATGAACAAGATGGATTCTGTGCGACTTTTATTGAAAGAGAAGCCCTTTGACGTACTCACAATGTCTGAAACGTGGCTTCACCCGAACATTCTTGATAATGGAAAACCTGGTGGAGGTACATGTACGCTCGCTTTTGTTAGAGATGGCATTCCCTATCGATCAAGAAGTGACTTACAGAACACTAACATTGAGTTATGCGTAGTTGAGATTACTCGTCCTAAAGCAAAGAAACTCATTATATTCACAATATACAGAGCCCCAGACCAAACACTGGACGGTTTTCTTAATGATCTCAACACCGCTTTATCATTACTCCCATCACAAGCTGAGATAATATTACTTGGTGATTTCAATGTTAATTTTTTGACTTCAAATACTGACTCATCAAGGCCATTGAAACAGAAGCTCGTTAGACTTACAAATCAACATAACTTAGTACAGCTTATTGACAAGCCTACGAGAATATCCGAGAACTCATCCACTGCAATTGACCTGTTGTTCGTTAACAACAATCATCGCATAGTCGATTCTGGAGTTATTCACAAAGATTTGAGTGATCACTCACTCATTTACTGTGTCATCAAGCGGGTGTTCCTCGGGCCCCTTGCAGAGTTATAGAGTATCGATCGTACAAGCACTACTCAAGGGAGTCTTTCCTGACTGAACTCAGAGACATATCAGTTGGAATGTCGTCGACGAGCAATTGGACACCAATAGTGCAGTTGAAACTTGGAACCAACTATTTACGGATACAGCCAATCGACATGCTCCAATTAAAAAAATCTAGAATCAAGGGTGTACACGTGCCCTGGATGAATTCAGAGTTATGCAACGCCATGCAAGACCGAGATTACCACCACCGGAAGGCCATTAAATCAAGATCGTCATTCCATTGGTCCATGTACAAAAAGATAAAATCCTACGTAAACAACCTGGTAAAAAAATGCAAACTGATTACTATTTAAACCTTATTACTAAGAACAGGGGAAAAAGCGGTGAACTATGGAAAACACTGAACGAAATTACTTCGCGAAAGACATCCTCAATCCCTTCATGTATCGAAGTCGATGGCGTACCACATACTGACTCAAAGTCGATTGCTGAAGTTTTAAATAATCATTTTTCAACAGTAGGAACTAAATTGGCTGCTAAAATAAAAGCAAGCCTTGATTTTTTCTATCCACGACCCCCTTCTGGTGAATCCATCGCTAGGTCTCAAAACTTTGTCTTCATTCCAGTTGAAGAATTTTTTGTGCATAGACAACTAAAAATGCTCAAGACAAATAAATCAATCAAATCTCCCCAGTCCGCCTATGAAAAAGCCTTCTGGCCCGAAAACCCTGCTAGCAAATCAGCGCTACGATTGTTGAAACGAGAATCGGAAGAACTCCAGCAGCATATCCATCACGCAGCTTGTGGGCACGGTGGAGAGCGTTGGATAGAAGTAGCCCCTGTGGATGGCTACGAACCCCTTTCTAAAACCATCTTCCAATTCCACGGGTGCTACTACCACGGGTGCCCCAAATGTTCCCCCAAGCGCGTAGACCTGTATCGTAAAACCTGCAAAAGAACAGCAGAGCTACGCAAGGCCGGCTATATAGTGGTCGAGGCCTGGGGCTGTTCTTCAAAGCGGACCAATGAACCTGTACCAACGCCAACTCAAACCGCTTATCCACATGCTATAGTCTACGATTTCGAAGCCTACCTCGATAGTACGCAGGGAAGACAACCAACAGATCGTTTGACCATCAACAATATTCATGTTCCCATATCTGTCTCCATAGCTGACACATACGAAGGCTCTCGTAGCTGCCTTCGTAGAGGAACTCCAGAAGAGGGCAAAGGCAATCCTAGAAGTTGTTGTCGAACAGTTCTGCCCTAGGACCGCCGCTTTTGCTTTTGATACGCTAACGAAGGAACAAAAGATCCGAATCGATGAATGGGCCAACCAGGTTCCTGTGCTTGGGTTTAACTCGGGGAAGTACGATCTCAATTTGGTCCGAAACCACTTCGTTGAAACTATTGCTGACACATGCCAGAAGGTCAAAGTGGCGAAGAAGGCCAACACCACTATGTTTCTCTTGACCCCAGAATTCCGATTTCTCGACGTGATGAACTTTCTTGGTCCCGGCACTTCCTATGCGCGTTGCGTTGCCGCCTACGGATGCGAGTGGCAGAAAAGCTTCTTCCCCTACCATTGGTTTGATTCTCCTGACAAGTTAGACCATATCGGTCTGACGGACTATCCAGAGTGGCAATCGAAATTGAAAGGCGGATATCTGTTGACCCGCCCAGAATTCGAAAATTGTAAGCAAGTATTCCAAGAAGAAGGTATGGTCTACTTTCGATACTGGCTGCAGTACTACAACAATTTGGATGTGGCTCCTTTCCTCGTAGCTCTAGAAAACATGCGTGTCTTCTACCACGAAAAAGGAGTAGACATTTTGAAGGATGCTGTCTCCATCCCCGGAGCTTCGCTACAGTTTCTCCTTCGCCGTAGTGCGGAGCGCGGAGCGGAGTTGTATGCCCCAAAAGAGGAGGCCTATCACATGCTCAAAGGTGCCGTCGTGGGAGGTCCAAGCATAGTGTTCACTCGATACCACGAAGTAGGAGTGTCAAAGATCCGCAGCTATCAGCTACCACAGGCCAAACTTTGCCGCAAGATTCTAGGCTACGATGCCAATGCGCTATACCTCTCTACTATGGCTCTCGAAATGCCCTGCGGCAAGGAAACAGTTGTGCACTATGCAGAGCCTGGCCCAGATGCTGAAGGACTCGCCCAATGTCTACGCAATGGAACGTGGTTCGGATATGCAGAGGTCGATATCGAGATACCTAAATCGATGTGGAAGAAATTTGAGGAAATGCCGCCCTTCTTCTACAACAAGAAAATCCCCAAGGAAGCAATCTCTCCAGACATGCTAGACTATCTTGTGAAGACGGGTAGAAAGCGCGGTGATGAAAAGAAGCTAGTTGGAAGTTTATCTGGGGAACGGATTCTACTCTACGCTCCCCTCCTACTTTGGTATCTAGATCACGGAGCGGTGATGACTGCTGCCTATCGCACAATCGACTACGAACCGAAAAAAGTCTTCGAGTGGTTTGTGGATCAAGTTACTGAAGCGCGAAGGACAGGAGACGTGGATAAAAGCAAAGCCTTGCTAGCAGATGTGTTCAAGCTACTCGGCAACAGTGCCTATGGGAAGTTGATAGAGGCGCTGGAGCGCCAGACTGTTGTCACCTACACCAAAGACGAGTGAGTTGTGGATAAAGCCCTGCGCAGTGTCTGGTTTGCAGACTTGGAGGAGATCGGTAATGCGTATGAGCTCGAGAGTCGAAAAAACCAGATCCGGATAAAACGTCCGTTCCAAGTCGGTATCGCTGTGTACCAGCTTGCCAAGCTTCGTATGCTTGAGTTCTACTACGACTTCCTTGACAAGTACGTTTCCCGGCAGGATTTCGAATACATACAGATGGTTACGGATAGCGCGTACGTTGCCATATCTGGCGATAGCATCGACGAAGTGGTACGGCCAGAACTGCGCGAGGATTTCGCGGCCTGCAGAAAGGATTGGCTAGTTTGGGACAAGTGGAGCAGTCGCACACCAGGGCTCTTCAAACTAGAGTTCGAAGGACAGCGCGCCATCGCCCTCTGCTCCAAGGCCTACTATGTTGATCGATGCGTAGCATCTGGTGGTAGTCGGAAATTTTCCACCAAATGAATGTCGAAGTAGCACAACGATGTTTCGTGGGATAGATTCAAAGCAGCACTACATGGGAGCATTGATCTAGCGACGAACAGGGGCTTCCGCTTGGTGCCAGAAGGTATAGCAACCTACGAACAGCAGAAACTTGGGCTTTCAGCTTACTACGACAAAAGACTGGTTCTGTCAGATGGCATCCACACCTGGCCCATAGAGTTCGCCATAGCGCAGTAACGGCTGGGCCTGTTACGAAGTAACAAGATCCCCTTCGGTGGCAGTTCTGTATCCCTGGGCACTATCTGTAGCTCTTCACGTACAAACTCTCGCTTTGGTGCTTGTTTCTCCGAAACGCCTGCGGTTCCTTCTTCCAAATTCCTTCGAAATTGAAAATCTGGAACGGGGGCCAAATAGTATAGCACAGGCTGTCCCGAAGATACTACACTTCGCGAAATACTGTATGCATCCAAACTCCACGCAGGATCAGTCGCCCGCCGGGTGCCACCTTCCAGCTCACCTGGTGCGTACAGATATCGCACGACAGCATCGAATGGCAGACGCTTTTCTTTGAATCCATCGGGCCGCGAATACGTAGGGGCTTTTACGTCCACATCACAGTTCCTGCTATGGCCTTCGAAGGCTCCTTTCCTGTCAGTCGAGTCACCTCACTATTCAGGGCCTTGATGACAGCAGGCAATCGCTGGACCCACTCTCTGGATCGAGCCTCTGATCCTTCCGAAGCAAGCACCAACTCTTGAGCATATTGATATCCAAACAATCTCTCAGCCAGTGTCCTGTTCGCTCGCTCAACGAAGCCTTGCGCCCTGTGGTTGCCTACCTCGCCTCGTTTAACCTTCGTAACATGTCGCTCCAAGGTTCCAGACATACGTCCCATGAACTCCCTCCCTGGATCGACCTGTAACAGTTTTGGCCATGTCAATGGACCCCGCTTATAGATTCTTTCGAATGCCGCAGCCACTTCACCACTATCGTTCGAGGTCAATGGTTCTGCTTCTTTGTAGCGGCTTGCCACATCGATCACAACGAGTACATATTTGTATAGCTTCCATGTTCGTCCAGAACGGACCCGGTCGTGAGGTAGAAACAATAAGTCGGCCTGGTGCACCTCGTTTGGCTTTGAGACCGTCCAGTGGGGTCTTGGAATTTTCTGTGGACTAAGTAGGAACATTTGCCATAGGGCCTGATTTTCCAGCCAAACCTTCGCGATAGCCTCTGACACTCCCACAGCAGTTGCGAGCTTACCCACAGCAGCATGACCTTTCCAGTATCCCTCAGGACCATAGTAGGTATTTGCAAGTCGAATAGATAGCTTAGCCTCCATTGTATATAGCATATAACTTCGTTATAGCTCTAAAACCACGCCCATATACAGAAAAAAAGTTTTTTTAAAAAGCAAATGTACAGCGCACGCATTTCTTTCCTTACAGCCATCGACTAGCAGCATAGCCAATGGTAAGCATTCCACCACCAACATAGACCAACTCACCTGTCTTCTGCGCACTAGATGGCCGATAGTAGTTGGAGAAACTGGGTTCGTGCAGTGCTGGGATGCGGTGTAGCCCTACGTGTACCGTATTGTATAGCACAAGAGCACGGTCCGTATTGTTGAAATCATCGGAAGCATGGTGCTGCAGACGTTCCTGTTCTTGGACCCAGTCGGCTAACTTTTCACGATGCTCTTGGAAAGCAGCCCAGTCTGCCTGATACTTCTCGAGAGCTTTATCGTGTCTTTTTCGCTCTATGGCTAGCACATCAAGACCTTTACCAGAGGCTGCCCGGGCGATGTAGCTTCCACCTACAAAGGCCGTTACGTTCAAAATTTCTCCACCTATTATGATCATAGCTATCGTTGCCATCTACTCGTTCCGTGAGTTTAACTTTTGGTCCTCGAGGTATTTCTTGGCGGCAATGCTACCAGCCAATACAGCAGTCCACTTCACGTAATTCAAGACGGAAGTCGAATGATCGCTAAGCATGGACTCCTTGACCACCTTTTTTGCGACGAACCCAATTCCAGCAGCGAGTCCAGATAATATAGCAGCGTCTGTTACTGTTTGCATCAACTTGTTCTCCACCATTGCGCTATAACCTATGGTTCTAGGCTTCAAATGGAGTGCCATCTACTCCATGTTCCATACTCGTGATGATTTGAGCTTGGCGGACCTTGAGTGTTTAACCATACAGATAAATAAACCTCACTCGAAAGCATTTCTTGTAAGCACCTGGTACAGAAGGCCTCAAGCGCCCACTGGTATTTTCGGCAAATTTGAAGACTTCATTGGAAAAATTGATGCCGAAAACTCAGAATTATACATACTGGGCGACTTAAACTGTAACCTGCTGCCAGGTATTATCGATCACAATGGTACTCATCTCACCAATATTATGGATATTTATGGCTTAAGTCAATTAATCAATCAACCAACTAGAATAACTAAAACCTCTAGAACTTTGATTGACCTATGCCTAACAAATCATCCGGATAAAATCTCATGCTCTGGAGTTCACAATCTTGGCATCAGTGATCACTCGTTAATATATGCAACGCGCAAAATTAGCAGCCCACGCACTGGTGTTCATAAAACTATTGAAACTAGACAATTTAAAAACTTCAGTAAAGCTAAATTCCTAGATGATCTACAACAAATAGACTGGTAAGGCGTCGCATTGCATGAGGACCCAAATGCTATGTGGCAAATTTGGAAAGATAATCTATTGGAAATTATCAACAAACACGCGCCGCTGAAGACAAAAAGAATTAGAGGCAAAAAATCACTGTGGATAACTTACGACCTAATGCGCAAAATGCGCAAAAGAGATTTCTTGAAACGCACTCACTCGTCTACAAATGACCCGTCTATTTGGGAAAAATATAAGAAGGCTAGAAACGATACTAATAATGCTATTAAACAAGCCAATCGCAAATATTTCTCAGAGAGCCTAGAGAAAAGTGTCAATGACCAACGAAAACTTGGAAACTCATAAATGAATTGCAAAATCGTCAAAGCAAGCAATCTGCTGTTGCTGAAATTAAAGTTGGTGATCAACTCATTAACTCTTCTACCAATATCGCAGAGCGAGGCTTTTAACACACACTTCACTAAAATTGGGGAGGACTTAGCACGTGAAATCTCTCCTACAAATGTTGACCCACTATCTTATATGGATAACACCAGCCATTCGTTTTCCTTTCAGAAAATAGAAATCTCACAAATAATCGAACTGATACGTGAAATTGATGTTAAAAAAGCAACGGGCTTAGATAAAATCCCTTCAAAGCTGTTAAAAATGGCTGGGGATATCATTGCTCCCTCTTTAACAACAATTCTTAATCAGTGCTTATCTATGGGTATTTTTCCTGCAGACTGGAAAATAGCTCGGGTCTCACCTGTCTTCAAGAAGGGCACAAAATCGGACCTGAACAACTATCGAACAATATCAGTCATTCCCCTTGTTGCTAAGATATTCGAAAAGTTATACACGACCAGTTATACCAATATTTTAATGAAAATAACATGCTTACAAATAGTCAATCTGGATTTCGGTCACTACACAGCACTCTCACTGCAATGCTCGAGGCGACAAATGATTGGTGTGTCAATATTGACAAAGGCTTTCTTAATGGTGTGATCTTTATTGACTTAAAGAAGGCCTTTGACACTATTGATCACACCATCATTATCCAAAAGCTAACAAAATACGGATTAGACCATAATTCATTAAACTGGTTCGAATCATACCTATCTCATAGAAGTCAGCTATGTAGTGTTAACGGCCATTTATCGACACCAAGTTCAATAACCTGTGGCGTCCCGCAAGGATCCTTAATTGGCCCGTTACTTTTTCTAATATACATAAACGACCTTCCAAACTGCCTAAATGATGGCTACCCTCGTATGTACGCTGACGACACTAGCATAAGCTTTGCTGCTCCTACTAACGCTGAACTTGATGAAAAATAATCAATAAAGAATTACTAAATGTCAACTACTGGTTGAGGGCCAATAAGCTCAGTCTAAATGTAGCCAAGACAGAGTTTATGGTCATCGGTTCACGACAGAGGCTCAAAACACAAGCTAACTGTGACGTCAGTGTGCATATTGAGGGAAGGAAATTAGTAAAGTCCATTCGAGCAAATCCCTCGGACTAAATATCGATGAGACACTGTCCTGGACCAAGCACATTGATATGATCTCAAAAAAGATAACCTCTGGTATTGGCGCTCTAAAGCGTGTCAGACCTTTTATTACGGAGGATACTGCAATCAAAATATACAAAGCGTTGATTGAACCTCACTTTGAATATTGCAGTGCTGTATGGGACGGGCTTAGTCTAAAACTAAGTGATAAGTTGCAAAAATTGCAAAATCGTGCGGCTAGGGCAGTAACAATATCTAGCTATGACACCAGCTCAGACCCATTACTCAATGTGCTTGGTTGGGATAAAATTGCAGTTGCACGAACAAAGCAGAAAGCACATGTCATGTATAAAACCTTAAACAATCGCACTCCAGCATATTTGCAAGAGATGTTTTCCTATCGACACTCAAGTTACGACATGAGAGATTCTAACAACAAATTACTTCTACCAAAGCCAAAAACTGACTACGTAAAACGCAGCTTTAGCTATTCTGGAGCTGACTTATGGAACGGGCTTCCCAATGAACTGAGAACACTAACATTCCCTCTCATGTTTCAAGAGGGGCGTTGACGCCCTATTCTCATCACCGGACTCCCACACGGCAAACACGTAAAGCAGTTTTTATTGAGTTATGTACTGTTTTTAAATTGTATATAGCTTTGTACTGATGTTTTTTAACCGTGTATAAATAAAGTATGTCTGTCTGTCTGTCCGGCAACACGATCGCTGGGGGCACTGTGCATTTTGTTGCTTTGCAACTGGGATCACGTGATTGTTTCGGAGAAACTGCTGGTGTGGTATTACTATAGCTTTCGCTATTTCCGGAGGACAATTTGCTTTGCTGTTTGCTTTGCTGCACTACTGTCCCCTTATATTGATAGTACAGCCCCACCAAAACAAAATTCGTGCAGAGCATTGGAAGAGAAAACATATATCCTGCATGACAAACTGTTGGAAATAAAGCAAACAGTGACCGGTCTGTGTGATTAAAAAAATTGTTACAGAGCTTTTAGTCGTAAAAATAAATTATTCCAAGAAACCCCCCCTCAAAATATAATGGTCCACCCTCAATTAGTTATCTTTGACAGCTGCCAACTGATAAACATTGCTTGAAAAAAAATACCCTTGCTTGTAATATTAAAATTGGCATTACCTTCCTTTAGTTTCGTTCAGTTCAAGCATGTATTGCGATTCACCGATTTATTTTTTAAATAAGCACAACAAAAAATGTACCCGCCCAAAAATATCGATTGCAGAAACGTTGTCCCACAATATATACATACCATCTGTAAATACAAATCATATTCAATGCCAATAAAATATACATGACATTATGGGATGTCTTCAAAAATATATGCTTCAATAGGCCTGACCCAAGAGATATCTTAAGAATGCATTTCAGACGTGATCGCACAATAGGAAATATAACTATAATATATATTTGTAGATTAAATATCTAATGTATGCCAATATATGCCAATTAATATATATTTATATTTCGTAATGTGCAATTCCGCTAGAAATGCAGTATTCAGATGCCTCTTGGGTCAGGCCTATTGAAAAAAATATTTTCGAAGACATCCCATAATGTCATGTATATTTTATTGGCATTAAATATGATTTGTACTTACAGATGGTATGTGTATATTGTAGTATATATATATTGTAGGACAACGTTTCTGCAATTGCAAAAACTTTGACACCCCGCTCCTCAACTATATAAATATATCGGGTGCATTATGGGTAGGAGTAAGTTCATTAAAATGCAACTACGGCCAAATATCCGCGCGCGTTTCCAAATCATCATAGCGAAGACTGGTGTAGTTGATTTCAAGTTCAAGAATGTATCTAGAATACAACACTTTTACTCGGAACAGGCAGGAAAGCTTAAAGTAAAGTAAATGCACTCTTTATTTACTGTTTGATAAATATCAGTTTCCTGATTTTATAAATTAATGTTTACGTTAACTATCATGCCGAATTTCATCTGCGAAGCAATAATTCTACGCTATCAGTTTTTGAAACTGTTTCGCGGAAAATTGAAGAGATTAAAATAGCTTAAAGGTTTACACAATTTCATAAATTGATTGACAACAAATTCATAAAACATTTAATTATTTTGATTGAGAAACGGATAAAAATTAACGTACACCATATCTTGCCATATTTTATGGTACTAAACGATTCTAAAATTTCTAATAAACTCTTAGTTATTCCTCTTGAAATTCTCTTATCCAGTTTTACTCATTTTCGGCGGGTCCCCTTTTTATGGTATTAATTTTTTAGTGAATGCTTTCATGAAAGGTACGTTCGATAATTCTTGGTTTCGCATCGCTGAATGTTCTTATTATTGTTGCACAGTTTACATTTATCATCCTTAAAATTTATTTTCTACGCTATTTAAATCTCATAATTCTGACTAAACTGTTTATAATAGCTTCGTAAAAACCAAAAACGTTAGCAGCTATGGACCCATATAACAACAACACTTTATTGTGAATCCTAGTTTTCTAATTTCGTACATAACGAGCCGCGACAAATTAACTTTTAATTGTTTTTATTTTTGAAGTAATGTTTCAAAGACGACAATGCGGACTGGACGGGATTTCAAGTCCGCGCAATTAGTTCCAGTTTGAGGCGCAGCCCAAGACTGGAACTAATAGACCATTTTCTCAGGTATGCGCACGCAATATTGGCCCGCCAAATCGCTTTTTGAATAGCAGCCAATTTTTGAACAATAGCCGATAATTTGAATAACAAAGGCTGTCGCATCAGACCGAGTCTAACAAAAGCTAACAAAACTCACGGCCCGCCAAGAAATACTTCATGTAGGCAGCTTGGATTTAGACTGGTATGTAATCAACTAAAGTCGATTGAGGTATGCTAACCGCCGTGGAAAGCGAGTAGCAGCTGACGTTTCGAGCGTTAGCCCTTCGTCAGAGCAAAAAAGCTTGGATTTAGTATTGGTTGAAATAATAGGGAGGATTATAGGAAACTACTACGTGATTCCCACGTGAAGTATTTACCGGCCCGTCAAGCCTGTTGCGTGCGCATACTTGAGAAAATGGTCTATTGCAAGTCACAATAGGCAGCCTTATTTAGGTACGACTCCTGAAGTCACTAAATATGACGTCATAGCAACAGTCATTCCTCTATAACAGTTTGCTGTAGTAGTCGTAGAACGTTCAATTTTGCGCCAAACGAATGCGTGTCATGAAGGCCCTTTGATGGGGTACATACATATACATACATATCTTTAATAGAAGTTCCCATAGGGGCTTTTCAACAACTATTTACAATGTAACAACGTTAACAGTAACAAAATAATGAAATAGTAAAATACAGGTACTAACTATAATCAGGTGAGTTAAAACTATTGAAGTAGAAGTGCATTAAGGTTACCGGATACCTTCAAGGTGCGTTTCCAGTCAAAATTATGTAGCGCCTCGAGAAAACATCGTAGATAAATCATTCATGTATCATTTTAAAGCTTATACAATTGGCTACAAGAATACATAAAAAGTTTTGAGTTCTTTGAAAATCTCGAATTTTCCGCCATCCCGTTTCACCGATCTAGTGAGTTGGCTTTCAGAAGCTCCGACTCCGAAAATATTTTAAAGTTTAAAAATCTGTTTGCTTTGTCGTATTTCAGAGGAATCGTATTACAAAAGGGTGTCGGGGAATGTCAAAATTCCATTTAGTTCAAAAGTTATCATGCTTCCCGTTAAAAGGCGAAAAATAATCAGAGTAGATATGCGGGAAACGTCGTCAAGAGCTCTCTTTTTAGAATTTCCCAATTCGCCGACATGGTTTTGCAGCGGAGATATCAATTGACATTTTGTGAAAATTTCGCACAAATCGAATAAATTTCTCTTGAGTGGGAGCTTTTTTAAAACTCTATTTTGATTGAAAATCGAAAGCGAGAAAATAGCACTTCAAAAAATTTACCAGTCTGTCGTGCGTGAATCTGAAGCCCCGCCTCTCCAACAATTAGCAAGCTCTTAGCCAATCATTTCTCATCACAGTTCAACTATCTGTCAAGATTTCCCGCCAATGTTGATTTCCGATCAAAGCTACACGCCGCATCGAGAAAATGTTTGTTCTCTTTTGTGTGACTTGATAGCGGTAAGAGTCGGCTGGTTTCCCAAGCTAGAAAAATGGGAAAGACAAAAAGACCTCGAGGGGCGAAGCCAAGGTGAACACCAATAGAGATGCCTTCGATGCCAGCATAGTTAGTAGAGGAGACAGCGATTTGCAGGCGTCTGAAACTCCACGGCGAAATCGTGGTTCAACCGATTCAGGGTCACCGTCAGACTACGTTTCGATCTAAGCTTTCTTGGAAACAAATATTCTCTCGGCTGGCTCTTATCAATTCTTCTTTATGTTCTGATGTGGACCACTCGGCACTCTGTCTGAAAGTGAAAATACGAACGCTTGTCGGGTTTTGCGAGGACTCGTATTGTGTTTGGCCTCGTTTTGCTTTTCTTTTTTCTTTGTTTTTCAAGCTAAGGGCATCCTGCTTGCTTTTTGTAAGATATAAGGCCAACAACCGATGGAATTGTGGAATCGTGTTTGGAAAAACTTTCAATAAACGAATTTAATATGTGCCGATAGCTATTCCCCACACCGTCGTTACGGGCGAGTGAGCACTTGTCATGTGTTTATTGATCTGCTGCCAATCAAAAAGAACCTTTTACTTCCGGTTAAAAACTTCCTTTTGGTATTTCTCCGTTAATATTATTTTTTATTGAACGGAGTTTTTGGTATATGAGACACTACTACTAAAACTACATTTCTGTGCGAGAAAAATATTTCCCCATCTTTTTCGTTTTGAAGGTATCCGGTAACCTTAAGTAATATGGTACATAGCACTACTCTAAGAGCGCTAACTTTAGTTGTTTCTTAAATTTAGCAAAATTAGGTTCCTTTTTAAGGTCTGCTTCCAATGAGTTCCAGATCTTAACACCCCTATAAGCGAAAGATCTTTGTCCACTTGAGGTGCGAAGTTTAGGGATGTTTAGGTCGTTACGGGACCTGATGTTACGATTATGGATTGCAGACCGTTTACAGAACTTACTCGCTAGGTATTCTGGGGCAACTCCGTTAATACACTTGAATGTCTGTTTGTAACGTTTATTAAAGGGGCAATTTCACCAAAAAAGGAGGCATCAATTATGACGTCACAACAATGTCACCATACTAACATAAAACACCTAAAACTTTGTAAACAACTCACCAATATGTCTTCAAATTGAGACTATAAGTAAAAAAATGGTGTTAATTTTAATTATTTGTCCACGATCACAGATGCCGATTTTGACGTTCTTTATGCCCGAAGTGTGAATTAATGTTTACGTTAACAGAAAGTAACACGGACGGAACTATCATGCCGAATTTCATCTGCGAAGCAAGAATTCAACGCTATTTTTGAATCTGTTTCGCGGAAAATTGAAGAGATGAAAATGGCTTAAAGGTTTACACGATTTACAAATTTATTGACAACAAATCATAAATATTTTGATTAAGAAACGGATAGAAATTAACGTATCCCATATCATTTCCATATTTTATGGTATTAAACGATTCTAAAAAATTCTAATAAACTCTTAGTTATTCCTCTTGAAATTCTCTTATCCAGTTTTATTCAAGGTTCGGAGGGTTCCTGTTTTTATGGTATAATTTTTGTAGTAAAAGCTTTTATGAAAGGTACGTTGAATTCGTATAATTCTTGGATTCACATCGCTGAATGTTCTTATTATATAATATTGTTGCACATTTTCTTTAATTCTTAAAATGTATTTTGTATGGGATATGCTATTTAAATCTCATAATTGTGACGAAACTGTTTATTATAGCTTCGTCATTAAACCAAAAACGTTAGCACCTGTGGTCCCATTTAACAACATCACTTTATTGTGAATCCTAGTTTCCTAATTTCGTAGATAAACGAGCCGCGACAAACGTTTGAATATTTAATTTTCGAAGTTTCATTTTGTAATTATATTGCAACTCCAAACAACAGCAGTTTTTTCTCAGATTGTGAATTTCGTCTCATCGGGATCAGCTAAAAATAAACATTACACAGCAGTTAAAGAAAACCATTCGATGTTCAAACTGTAACAGGTTTCCTTACGTTACACTATAAAGTGCTAATTTTGCTTTGTCGATACGTTTTCCAACTATAAGCCAGGCTCTTGTGCAGTCTGTGCATCCGGTCAGCTCCGGTCAGTACATATGAATACTTTCATTCTGCTCTTTGAAACGTTATAAGTCTAATAACACTGATCACTTCAGTCTTCACAGAAGTAGAAGATAGAGAACGGAATAACTGCGCTGATATCGAGCTGATTTTTTTCATCGCTCCCAGTTTTGGTTTAGAATCACTGACAACAAATGTAGAATGTCAAATTTTCAAACGAATTGATATTGGCTCTGAACCCACAGATCAGCTTCACAAATAGTTCTGAATTCACGCTTCGACCCTGAAACTTCGGCATGACCATTCCCCGTTCTCTTTCCGCCGACCAGGGATATGTTCTCTTTTGCAAATATTCGATCTAACAGTAAATATATAGAGTGCATTTAAATACTCAGGTTTATTTAAGCTGTCCTGCCTGTCCCGAGTAAAAATTTTGTATTCTAGAAGAAATCTTGAACTTTAAATCAACTGTATAAGTCTTCGCTATGACGATATAGTTATATAGTTGAGGTGTGGGGGGCCAATTTTTTTGCAAAAATTATGAGGTTGCCGACAGTATCAACATATCAACATATCGGGTGCATTGTGGGAACGATTTTCCGTTACTGTCCCGCACAGAGACCGATGCGACAATGGCTACGTATACGTACTGTTAATGTACAACTAAGGGTTTTGGATGTAGTAACTAAACGAAAATTTGCCAGTAGTAAACAGCTTTTAAGTGTCGTATTTATTTTCAAAAGCATCATCCGGCAATAATCCCCGCAGTTATGGGCGCGTAGATTATTGTCGCGGTTTGTGAATAGCGCGCTGGCTATTTGGAACATCAAGCCCAGAATACTAGACGAAGTAAATAAAAATATATTTTTATATTAGCCTCATTATCTAAGGTGCAGACAATTTTAAGCCCTTCTTACGAAAAGCCTTCCAACCTTTACTTACAATATCGGGCCGTGTTCAACAAACAATAACATACAAAGGAGCTACTGAAATGTAAATCAAAGGCACGCGCGAATTTCTAGACTTAGGAGCAATGATTTCTAAATCATTGTTTTAAATCCAATGGCAATATTTGTCGAAAAATAGTAATCAATGCGAAAAATGAAGTCATTTATGATTTTTTGAAAATCATGATTCATTGGAAGGTTTGATATTAGATCGTTATAACAGGCTTTGTAACATAATCATGATAATGATTATAATATTTTCGCTAATATGCTAATTCTTTCGTTTGCAGTGTCAACGTTTTCATAACTAATAAAACCTTAGGAAACAAACTTTTAATTCATAAATAACATTTGAACCTTCTCGGATGATAAAGTGGGAATTCACGGCTTTATTTACATGTATTTCCGTCTAGCTAGTACTCTCAGCTTTAGCCAGCGCACTAGTCACGAACCGCGACAATAATAATAAATATATCATCTATGCGCTCATAACTGCGGAGATTATTGCCGGATGATGCTTCTAAAAATAAATACGACATTTAAAAGCTGTTTAGTACTGGGAAAATTTCGTTTAGTTACTACATCCAAAACCCTTAGATGTACATTAGTTAACAGTACGTATACGTAGCCATTGCGCATCGGTCTCTGTGCGGGACAGTAAGGGAAATCGTTCCCACAATGCACCCGATATGTTGATATGTTGGACACCTCATAATTTTTGCAATTCTCTGTATATACATATATATATATACACCCGTTTGCAAAAACACTGCTCTGAGATATATAGATATATACCTTTTGTTCTCCATTGTTTTAGCTGTCAAATTTGACAAGAATACAAAAGGTATATATATATATATATTTCCAGTGCAGTGTTTTTGCAAACGGGTATATATATATATATATTCAAATGGTGGTCACGCAACACTAGTCCAGAATCGAGTGTAGAAGATCTGATGCAATGTGTATCGTGTTTGGTCATTAAATTAGATCTGTTTACTCGTGGTGAACTTGCTAGGGCTCAAGAGCCTCAACTCTCCGAGTTAACATAATAATAATAATAAGCAATTTATATAGCGCCATTTCCACTAATTGACCAATGGCGCTTTACATCACTAATTCAAAATAACTAGAAAACTTACTCTATCTACGATAATTAATACTCATATAGTACTAATATAAAATACACTTTAGGATGAAATGTTAAAAGCTTGTTTAAAAAGATAAGTTTTAACTCGACTCTTAAAAATGTTAATTAACTTAGCATCCTTAATGTCTTGTGGTAGTGAGTTCCATCAGGTACAATGTAGGAGCAGAAACTGAGAAGGACTTTGCACCGTATGTCTTGAGGTTGTGTTTTGGAACTTTAAGTAGATTCTTACATGATGAACGTAAAGAACGAGATGGTACATAGGGATTTAGAAGTTCAGTAATAGTTAATTTGGAAGTAATACTGCATTTGATCTGAGTTCGATGTTCGCTGATTTCTGCTACCGTGTCGGAAAATAAGCGAGATTCCTGAAAATAAAATTCCCTGACTCAGGCAGCCCGAGTAATAAACTAAGTGCAGTGGCAGCCTAGTCCCTAGGCCGTCTGGCTGGTATTTTGTCTGAGTGCTTGTGACGTCACCGACTGTTTCCAGGTCTAGAAGGCCTAGAAGAATTCGATCCAACATGGCGGCCACGGATTCGGTATAGATTTGCTCGTGAAGAGCTTGAGCAAATATCAAAGCATGGGTTTGATTATTTAAGAGAGTTTTGCTTGGATTTGAATAGCACTTTGACTGATTTGGCGTGGAGGAAACCTGCGCTAGGTGAATATCGCGTTGAGTTTCATGGCTCAACAACTTCTATCCGTTTGACGAAGCACAAGTTTATTCCACTGGTAAAAACTGAAGATGGCTCTTGCTGCTGCCGGTCTCTCTTCTCTGCTAACATGGGCTTTTGTCACATGGCAGCCATGTTGGCTTGAAACAATAGATTTCCACGTGTAGTCTCGAACTGAGCAGTTTCAGAACGAGTTCACGCGTGCAAAACAAAGGTTTTTATACCCCTGGGATTAATCATGGCCGCCGTGTGAATAAGGTCCATCGGGCAGCGAATCCAAGGAATCCAAGATGAACAGCTTGGAAGCGAAGTGCCAGGTATTTTGTTGAATAAAGGTGAATAAAGTAAACTTCACGAGTGAGTTTAACTGAAAATACACGATATACGATAATTTTAATTTTAATACTCCGACTGACATTTTGCCAGGTTTTACCATTTGAAATTACACAAACGTCAAACATTTTAGAATAAGAAAACTCAATGTGATTTTCCCATCACCCGATGCATGCAAGTCTTTATTTGAACTATCTTCTCCCTTGTCATCAAGAGTGGTCGCCATCTTGGGCCCATTTTTGCGAACGACAGTTAATAGTTTCATTTTCAGATATATTAACTAAAGGCATGGGTCAAGGACTATCACACTCCTAATTGACCACTTTAGAAACCGGCGAAAAAAGGACTGGGTCGAGTTTGTAATGTCAATTTCATTATAATTTAATCAAGAAATGAACTCCATCACAAGAAAGTGCACATCGAAATTAGTAAGTTTGATGAGTTTGGTAACGTTTCGTTAGATATTTACCATGTGGTGAGCTTTCAAAAATCGCAAAAATAAGAGACGCTTGTATGGATTGGAGGGACGCTTGTCTTACTAATTTCGATGTGCTCTTTTTTGTGATGGAGTTCATTTTTTGATTAAATTATAATGAAATTGATATTACAAACTCGACCCAGTCCTTTTTTCGTTTCTAAAGTGGGCAATAAGTATAGGGGTGGTCTACTTTAGTTTGGTTTACTCGAAAACCTTGATTTCATGATACATAGTGTAAACCCACCCTTCAATCATTTCTGTAAAGATGGTTGCCATGGCGACGGGAGAGGTGACCTTTGAACTCATTTTTAGAAAAGTACAATTCAAAGCTTGGTGAGGCTAATGCAGCTTACCATGTAGTTTATGCGTCCAATTAGGAATTGTTGAAATGTTTGTTAATTCAGTACAAACTTGAGGGGTATCATCACGAAAACTGATGAGCTACTATTCGAAACTGATCACTGACTCTAAATCTGACCACATATCCCTGTTCAATACTATTGATCGCCTACTACACCGCACACCTGAGAAACTGTTCCCGTCCTGTAACTCCACTACGGAACTCTGCAATACGTTCGCAGACTTCTTTACGGATAAAATAACCAAAATCAGAAATCAGCTTGACTCCTCGGCTATCATGAACACAACGACTATAAACCACACATTTGATGCCACTGTTGTCCAAAGTGAACTCACATATTTCACTCCAACTACGGTTGAGGAACTCTCAACAATCATTGGTACCAGTTCGAGTAAGTCCTGTATATTGGATCCTATACCTGCTATACTCCTTCGCTACTGTCTGGATGATGTCCTACCCACCATTACTAGGATAATCAATCTGTCCTTTGAAAACTGCGAAATGCCATCAACCCTGAAGCAAGCGGCTTTATCACCTAAATTAAAGAAGCCCTCTCTTGACCATGAGACATTTGCTAATTTTCGTCCTGTTTTAAAGCTGAAGTTCATCTCTACGGCTGTAGAGAAAGTAGTTGCTGTACAACTGTACAACTACTTAAAAGAAAATAATCTCCATGAAGTCTTACAATCAGCATATAAACAACACCACAGCTGTGAAACAGCATTAGTACGAGTCCAAAATGATATTCTTAGGCAATAGATGACCAAAACTGTGTAATTCTGCTCCTCCTCGACCTCTCCGCAGCATTCGATACCGTCGACCACAGTATCCTCCTACACAGGATGTCCACCAAGTTTGGCATCAAAGAGAAAGCATTAGCCTGGGTCCAGTCCTACCTTACCAACCGTAAACAGTTTGTAAACATCGATGGTATAGTCTCTTCCAATCATAATCTACATTATGGCGTGCCACAAGGCTCTGAGGTCCCATCCTTTATCTCCTTTATACTGCACCGCTTGGAGATATACTACGCAAGCACATCATGTCATTCCACCTATATGCAGACGACACACAGATATACTCCACCTTCGTCTACAATAACTCTGAACAACTTGCCTCATCGAAGCGCTGTATAGAAACCTGTCTACTTGAGATTGAACAATGGATGACTTGTAATAAACTTAAACTTAACAATGATAAATCTGAACTTTTAATTTTACACTCCCGCCATCGTCCGTATGCTCTCTTACCATCTCTTGCTGTCGGTAAAGGCACTATATACCCCTCTAGTTATGCCAGAAACATTGGAGTAATCTTCGATGACACTGTCTATGTCTATGTCTCGCCAGGTTAACTCTATTTGTAAGTCGGCGTTCTACCAACTAAGGAATATTTCTAGAGTAAGAAAATATTTGTCTGTTTTAGTACTACAGAAATTCTTCTACACGCATTCGTTACTACTAAGTTAGATAACTGTAACTCCCTATTATATGGCCTACCAAAACAACTAATCCAGAAGCTACAATATGTCCAAAATGCTGCCGCTCGCATTATATCATGCACGCGTAAATACGATTATGTCACACCTACTTTAAAGGAACTGCACTGGCTACCTGTAAACGAGCGCATCACATTTAAGATTCTTCTACTTACTTATAAGTCCCTTAATAACCAAGCACCTGTCTACTTAAGAAATTTATTACACATCTACAAACCTAACAGAATGCTCCGCTCGTCATCTGACACACTTCGCTTAACTCAACCGATGCCTAGACTTAAAACCTATGGTCAACGCGCGTTTTCTATATCAGCACCTCAAATCTGGAATAGCCTACCTGTAGAAATAAGATCCAGCCCGAATGTGAACATCTTTAAATCTAAGCTCAAGTCTTATCTTTTTTGCTCTGCTTATAATCTGAACTAGTTATGAATTATTATTACCCATATGTATTACATTGCTACATAGTTTACTTATTACTCGTTACGTTAGTAGATAAGAATTAATTAATTTGTTATTTATACATTATTGTAAAGCGCATATAACAGATATGCTATATGCGCTATATAAATATATTATTATTATTATATTTATTAATTATTATTATCATATTTCAAACTAGCCTTAATTAGACTTTCTCTTAAAATTACCAACATTCCTAATTGGAGAAACAAAGTGTGCACTAACCTCAGTTGATTCACTTGCATAAAAATACCCATTAAATTAGAACCTTTTACGGTACACCAGGACGATTTTCTAAAATTTACTTTAAATAAAGGTCATAGGTCACATTCCACTGTCCTGAAAATGAGTTAAGGTTGTGACTTTATCGAATCTGTCAAAGTGTCAAGAATATATCTTACAATCACGAAGAGATAGACCACTCCCTCTTGATTTGTGGCGGCCATATTGAGACCCATATGCCTTAACGCTCCTGAGTCGTCTGACACGCGATCGCAAATTGGTTTGCGATCAAATAAAACACCTTGGTCCTTGTAGAACTACCAAAAATACACTTTTTATCCAAATTTTGGAACATTAGATTATTTCCTAAGGGAGTTGTGGGCCAATGAATGTACGACAATTGTAATGAACTTACTTTGTATGCGGCCACCATCTTGTTGTCCCTCTCGAGCTCTGGGCCACCAACATGGCGACCATAAAACGAAAATACAAATAAAGCTTAATTTTCCATCAAAATCATTGGGTTTCACTCAGTTCAAAACTCTTTGAATGCAACTTTGAATGATTTATCGAGTTAAAAAAAGAAATTGACACAATTACATAGGTTTTTATACCTTCCGGAAAACCCGCTGGGTCCCATCTGTCAAAACAATTATTTACTCCGGAACAATACACCCTATCGGCATGAAATGTTCAGTGTAGACTTTCATTATCGATGTCTAGAATATATACAAAGAAGAATGTTGTAGGACTTGTAGTTTAAATTTTTGATTTTTGATGACGTCACATGAAAACCAACAATTGGTTGAATAAAGGAATAACATGACTTTTGGAGGGTATATTGTTTATTTGCGCCCGCGTAGTGCCATTTACGGCCCCAGCGCAAATAACCAATAAGTCACATGTTATTATCATTATTATCACTATACAAGCCCAAACAATATCGAGATAACATTCTAATTCAATAGCTTTAAAATAAGCTAAAAAATATCTGAAAATAATTAATATTTAACTTCGGCATAATTAGAACTTCCCCCAGTTTATAAACTCAACCGCAGTAACAAGTCAACTTCGAGCTTTCGTTTCTCGCACCATTTCTTGATTTTTTTAACAGCCCAAGAAGTAGCTCTCTTTCTAATTTCGCCCTTAGATTTTGCTTCTAGCTTATCCCCAAATCAGAAGATTGACTGCTTATTTCTTCCATTTTAAGTTAAGATGCATCTGACGACGACCCGAGAACCAATCAGCTGTAGGGCTGATAATGCATAGCAGCCCGCTGAAAGTCATTTGCCGCGCGTAGAACGCGTGTTTTCAAGAGGTTTTCTATTTGGCCGCGTATATTTGAAATTAATTGTGATCAATTTCCTCACCTGACATGATGAAAGGTACTGGATTTTTCGTCGTAATAATTCAGGGTAATGTTTTGCTGTATAGTTCATTGTCGTTGATACACAAACAGCTCCGTGGTTCCGCAGACCATAGCAAGCTAAAACGACACTGAGTAACACTTAAACTTAAAGTGCCTATCACCCTTTTGCAATTTTGATAGCTTATGAACCTCCGAAAAGTTTTGAGTAATTCTGTGAAGAAATTTTTGGTTTAAAGTGAATACTTTATGTCCTACGCTTGTTTGAAATCGTGTAAATGTGACCTTTCCTGACCCATGACCGCGTAAGTAAAAGCCTGGGTCGAAACCTGGGTAGACGTCATCTCATTAATGCATTATTCTCCATGGCGCCTTTTTATCACAATAACATCGATGCATAGAAAATATACACAGGTTTTGAGTTGTTAGTAAAGAAACAAATTATTTTAGTCAACATGTTAAGTATTTCTTCAAATGATTGCAAAGCCGAATTAATTATATGACGTCAAGATGACGTCTACCCAGGTTTCAACCCAGGCTTTTACTTACGCGGTCATGGGTCAGGAAAGGTCACATTTACACGATTTCAAACAAGCGTAGAACATTGAGTATTCTCTGCAAACCAAAACTTTCTTCACAGAAGTACTCAAAACTTTTCGGAGGTTCATAAGCTATCAAAATTGCAAAAGGGTGATAGGCACTTTAAGTTAAACCAGCATTAACACTAACACGAGGCATAGCCTATTATATTACTATTATTTTAAGTCGTTATTTATTCCAAAAACGATGCCTGTCTATACCCGTACCAATGCAAGGTTATATTTGAAATGGCTCCGCGGCTCCGCGGCTCCGTGGCTTCGTAGTGAAATCATTATAGATTCCAAACACGATACCTGTCTATACCCTACCAATGGAAGGTTGTATTTGAAATGTCTCCGCGGCTCCGTGGCTCTGCAGTGAAAGTCATATAGATTCCAAACACTATACCTGTCTATAACCTTGCATTAATTTGGTAGGTTATATTTGTAGTGGCTCCGTGGCTCCGTATATAGATAAACACGCGCCATTAAAGAGAAAAAGAATCGGTAAGAAGATGTCCCCATGGATTACTAACGAATTATTACGTAAAATGCACAAAAGGGACATCTTTAAAAAGAAAGCAGTGCAAACAAATGAACAGACGTTTTGGAAACAGTATAGAGAAGCAAGGAATGAGACCAACGATGCAATTAAAGCAGCCAAACGCAAATACTTCACGGATAATTTAGACATTAACTGAAAAAGATCCACGAAAAACTAGGAGACTGATAAACCAATTAAATTATCGACAGCACAAATCGACTAGCATTCCTGAAGTTATAGTTGGAGATCAAACTATCAGCTCACCAGCTGACATCGCCTTCAACCTTCAACTCTCATTTCACTAATGTTGTTCCAGATTTAGCACATGAAATACCTCCTTCAGATATTGAGCCTGAATCCTATTTAAAGTCGACCGACAAAAAAAATTATTTCCAGGTATCTAGTGTAGACAAGATTCGTAAACTGTTAACCAATATTGACGGGAAGAAGGCAACTGGTTTGGATGAGATTCCCTGTAAACGTTTGAAAATTGCTGCCGACATTGTTGCTCCGTCTTTAACACATATATTTAATCAATCAATTTCCCTTGGTATTTTTCCTCATGAATGGAAATTGGTCAAAGTGTCGCCTATTTTTTGAAAAGGTAAAAAAACAGATCTCAATAACTACCGGCCAATATCCGCTATACCTGCAGTTGCTAAAATCTTTGGGAAAACAATTACGACCAGTTTTACAAGTACCTTCACGAAAACAGCTTATTACCAACTGTCAATCCGGTTTTCGATCACTCCATAGCACCCTTAGAACCTTACTCGAAGCCACCAATAATTGGTCTGTCAATATTGACAATGGATTACTAAACGGGGTAATTTTTATTGACCTAAAGTAGGCCTTTGATACTATCGACCACAAAATTATCATGCGCAAGTTTTCCAACTATGGTGTTGACCAAAATGCCCTACAGTGGTTTGACTCGTACTTGAGTAATCGTAGCCAAAAGTGTAATGTCAACGGCCATTTATTAAGTGCGAGTCCAATTACTTATGTCGTCCCACATGGCTCTATTATCGGTCCATTACTTTTGTTTAGCTCAGTGTGGGATGGTCTAAGTAACCAGTTAAGTGATAAACTACAAAAGTTACAAAATCGTGCAGCCAGAGTGATTACCAAATCCAACTATGACACAAACTCTAATTTTCTTCTCAATATGCTAGGCTGGGATAATCTATCTATAAAACGTAAGAAACAGAAGACAGTAACAATGTATAACACAGTCCACGAGCTTTCTCCAGTGTACTTACAAAAAATATTCATTCCCCGTAGCACAGATTACAACCTCAGAAATTCGGAAAATAAATTAACCCTACCTAAACCACCACCTGACTACTTAAAGCGTAGCTTTAGTTATAGTGGGGCCCTATTATGGAATAATCTTCCCAATGAGACAAGAAATGGCGATTCTCTTTGGCTACCAACGATACAGAAAAAGCAGAGCTCTTGAATCAGTATTTTGCTACAATTGGAGAAAAACAGGCTCTAAGCCTCCCGCCATCGACTATCCCTCTCCAATCACTACAAACAAGAGATACACCAACCTTGGAATCACTAACGATCACTCAGGAAACGGTGCGGAAACACATTGAAACACTAAACGCCCACAAGGCCACTGGACCAGATGGAATCTCACCAAGACTCCTAAAACTAGCTGGAGCTTCGATTACACCCCCAATGACTGAGATTTATAACCATAGCTTGGTGGAGACCAAGGTCCCAGCGACTTGGAAATGTGCTCGCCTAAGGACAACCCACAAAAAAGGCGATATCACCGAGAGAGAGAATTACCGTCCCCTCTCCATACTCTCCATCCCAAGCAAAATTATGGAACGTTGTGTCTCAGATAAGATTATAGAACACACAGTGCAGAACCATAATCTTCTCAGTCCACATCAATGGGCATACAGGGAAGGGCACTCAACTGAACTTCTGCTTGCACATATGACTGAGAAATGGCGTTTTGCTCTGGACCATCAAAAAGTCGTGTGTGCGGTATTCATTGATTTTCGTAAAGCATTTGACTCAGTCTCCCACACCATTTTACCATATAAGTTGCAGAGTTTTGGAATTATGGGCGATCTATGGGAATGGCTGTCCGATTACATAACTGAAAGGGTCCAGTTTGCTACAGTTGGTGAAGGTACATCACAATCCGCCAATGTCACATGTGGAGTACCACAAGGGTCTGTCCTAGGCCATATTCTCTTCAGTTTGTATACGAATGATCTACCAGACACTATTGCCCAAATTGAAAATGCATACATTGAGATGTATGCAGATGACACCACCCTATTCTGCATTGCCAATGATGTCGAGTCTGCTGTTAAAGAAACCAACAGAGCATTAGGACTTATAGCAAAATGGTGCATCAACAATGCCATGACATTACACCCTAAAAAATGTGAAGCAATGCTTATATCAAGAAAGCGATTCGTAGGCCCCATTCCAGCATTAACAATTAACAACAATAACATCAAGATAGTCAACTCAACTAGATGCCTCGGAATTAACATAGATAATAAGCTGAACTGGACCATGCATCTTCAAGAGACAATAAAATCATTTGCCAAGAAACTTAATCTACTTAAAGCACTACGGTTTCTTCCATTGAGTAGTCTTGAGATATTTTACTTTAAAGTGATCCTGCCTTCCATCACCTATGGACTGATTATGTGGGGCAGTTGCAACACGACCCTCTTTCAAGATCTTGAGAGGATGCATGTTCGAGCTGCCAAGATCATCCACAGATGTGACTGGACCACTCCCAGTGCAGACGTCATCAACAAGGCACACTGGAATCCGCTGTTCTGGAATTACAAATATAAGCTAGCAACGTTTGTTCACAAATCGCTCAACTCAGAGAAACTCCCAAATAAACTCTTCACACTAAGAAACAATACACTGACTCTGTAAGAGGCGTTCATAGGCTAGTCATCCCACATCCACGTACAGATGCTATACGCAAGTCAATCACATACAGAGCATCCGTACTGTGGAACTACCTAGACGATCTCCTTATAGACAAAAAACACTCGACCTTTAAAAAAATTGTCAAAAAGTATATTAACTCCATACCACTGCAACCAAATGTCAGGATCAACACTGATAAGTTCTCATACCACTAATATGTTTTATTTATGCATGCCTAACTTATTCATGTTTACTCGTCCAAGTGTTTACTTATACATTAGACATCCGCCTGTCCATTTGCACAACTACTCGCTTGTTCATCTAATTAAGTTATTAGTCAATTAGTTAGTCTTTCAACTATTTAGTTAGTATCATTCCAATATCTTATAATGCAATAGTCTTTCAATCAAAAACTTGTAATTTACATAATCAATGAGGTTAGCTAGATTTCTTTATCGTTCCTTTTGTATTATCACGGCCACATCAGCTCTGAATGCTGCAGCATCGCCAATACCGTGTTTAAATAAATGCTATTATTATTATTATTATTATTATTTAGAAGGGATATCGATAACATATTTTCCGTATCGGACTCCCACACGGCAATCATGTAAAACAGTGATATTTTAAATATATTTTTAATTGTAATAACTGATGATTTTACCGTGTTTAAATAAAGTTGATGTATGTATGTATGGGTATAAACAAGTATCGTGTTTGGAATCTATAATGTGTCAGTATAGTAGTGGGGTGGATAAACGGAACACTGTTCCAAGCAACAATAGTCCTTGGGTAAAATGAGAACTTAGATATGTTGTTATTAGCCTGGATATGGTTAAAGGTTAAAGAATTGGGTAATCTGGATATATGTCGACGGTATAGAGGAGAGACCTCTGGAGGGAAACCAAGTCCCACTAGACCCTTATTAATTTTAAAGAACATAGATAATTGTGCTAGCAGTCTTCTATGTTCTAATGTCTCCCAACCTAATTGTTGGATCATTGGTGTAATAATTGGCTAGTTCTGTAATAGTCGTTGTTTACAAATCTTGCTGCTCTATGCTGGACCATTTCAATTTTGTAGATGTTAGCTACAGTTCTTTACTTTTTCTTAACTTCAGCTCGTACTTCTACGTCTAAAGGTTAGTTTTACGTATCTCGTGTATTTTGTTAGTGTTTTTCCATATTTTTCATCTTTAAAATTCAGTTTTCTATTTCGGTAGTCGGTACCTTCTAGCTGTTTTACTTATATAATTATCTTCTCTTCTTCATTAATTGCCCTCTTGATTTTTTGATACACTGTTTTAAGACATAGTACACTGCCTTAAAATCGTTTACATTTCTGTCTTTATTTATTATTATCTTTCTCATTCTTGTTTTCCTACTTTTACTATTCAGTCATTTTACTTTCATTATACTAGTGCATTTTCGTTCACGTATTACTTCCCTTTCCCGTTATTATCTTTCTCATACTACAGTTAGTTCATCCTCACACTGCGACACTCAGTTCCCTTCTACTTTTTTAATCATTAATTAGCTTCATTGTTCATCTCAGTATAGTAGGGTTAGGGTTTTTCACTAGTCATATCATACGATCATTTTTTGTTTCGTTTATTTCTCATACATTTTGAATTTTGGAAGAGCATAAGAACATAACCGTTCTTGCAATCTTTTTTGTTTGTTTTTCCTTTTGTTTTCCATCTCTATTTATTATTATTATCGGTTTCATTATACTGCAACGGTTTTGATTGTTATTATCATTCTCTTTTCGTTACATTTTGAATTTTCAAAACATTCCATGAGCTCGATCATAACCGTCCTTGTGGCGCGCGCTGTAAATTACAACGGCTACTACTATAACAACGTCAGCAGAGTGACAGCATGATGAATGGAAGTGCTTTGCGCCACGTGTTACTCATCCTCGTCTTGTACCTATGTTTCTCAAACCTGAAGCACTCCAACAGTTCCAGGCTCAATGACTGTCAACTTTTCTATGCCGTTTGTGAAGTCTCTCGTCCAAACACCTATGGCTCTGTTCCCTCAACTCACCCCCAAAAGACTACAATGAGATCTACCTCAACACTACTACTGTGTGGATGCCGCCTGGTTCAGAAATCTTCCTTGGCCATCTTATTAATCTGTCTGTCTAACGATGTATCTCCAAACCCTGGCCCATCTACTAACGGATCGTCAGTTGCTGACTTTCCTACTTCGCGCGGTCTTAAAGTCGGTCATCTGAACGTCCGAAGTATCATCAACAAGATGGATTCTGTGCGACTTTTATTGAAAGAGAAGCCCTTTGACGTACTCACAATGTCTGAAACGTGGCTTCACCCGAACATTCTTGATAATGGAAAACCTGGTGGAGGTACATGTACGCTCGCTTTTGTTAGAGATGGCATTCCCTATCGATCAAGAAGTGACTTACAGAACACTAACATTGAGTTATGCGTAGTTGAGATTACTCGTCCTAAAGCAAAGAAACTCATTATATTCACAATATACAGAGCCCCAGACCAAACACTGGACGGTTTTCTTAATGATCTCAACACCGCTTTATCATTACTCCCATCACAAGCTGAGATAATATTACTTGGTGATTTCAATGTTAATTTTTTGACTTCAAATACTGACTCATCAAGGCCATTGAAACAGAAGCTCGTTAGACTTACAAATCAACATAACTTAGTACAGCTTATTGACAAGCCTACGAGAATATCCGAGAACTCATCCACTGCAATTGACCTGTTGTTCGTTAACAACAATCATCGCATAGTCGATTCTGGAGTTATTCACAAAGATTTGAGTGATCACTCACTCATTTACTGTGTCATCAAGCGGGTGTTCCTCGGGCCCCTTGCAGAGTTATAGAGTATCGATCGTACAAGCACTACTCAAGGGAGTCTTTCCTGACTGAACTCAGAGACATATCAGTTGGAATGTCGTCGACGAGCAATTGGACACCAATAGTGCAGTTGAAACTTGGAACCAACTATTTACGGATACAGCCAATCGACATGCTCCAATTAAAAAAATCTAGAATCAAGGGTGTACACGTGCCCTGGATGAATTCAGAGTTATGCAACGCCATGCAAGACCGAGATTACCACCACCGGAAGGCCATTAAATCAAGATCGTCATTCCATTGGTCCATGTACAAAAAGATAAAATCCTACGTAAACAACCTGGTAAAAAAATGCAAACTGATTACTATTTAAACCTTATTACTAAGAACAGGGGAAAAAGCGGTGAACTATGGAAAACACTGAACGAAATTACTTCGCGAAAGACATCCTCAATCCCTTCATGTATCGAAGTCGATGGCGTACCACATACTGACTCAAAGTCGATTGCTGAAGTTTTAAATAATCATTTTTCAACAGTAGGAACTAAATTGGCTGCTAAAATAAAAGCAAGCCTTGATTTTTTCTATCCACGACCCCCTTCTGGTGAATCCATCGCTAGGTCTCAAAACTTTGTCTTCATTCCAGTTGAAGAATTTTTTGTGCATAGACAACTAAAAATGCTCAAGACAAATAAATCAATCAAATCTCCCCAGTCCGCCTATGAAAAAGCCTTCTGGCCCGAAAACCCTGCTAGCAAATCAGCGCTACGATTGTTGAAACGAGAATCGGAAGAACTCCAGCAGCATATCCATCACGCAGCTTGTGGGCACGGTGGAGAGCGTTGGATAGAAGTAGCCCCTGTGGATGGCTACGAACCCCTTTCTAAAACCATCTTCCAATTCCACGGGTGCTACTACCACGGGTGCCCCAAATGTTCCCCCAAGCGCGTAGACCTGTATCGTAAAACCTGCAAAAGAACAGCAGAGCTACGCAAGGCCGGCTATATAGTGGTCGAGGCCTGGGGCTGTTCTTCAAAGCGGACCAATGAACCTGTACCAACGCCAACTCAAACCGCTTATCCACATGCTATAGTCTACGATTTCGAAGCCTACCTCGATAGTACGCAGGGAAGACAACCAACAGATCGTTTGACCATCAACAATATTCATGTTCCCATATCTGTCTCCATAGCTGACACATACGATCGTACCCCAAGCCACATCTACAATCGCGATCCAAAGGCTCTCGTAGCTGCCTTCGTAGAGGAACTCCAGAAGAGGGCAAAGGCAATCCTAGAAGTTGTTGTCGAACAGTTCTGCCCTAGGACCGCCGCTTTTGCTTTTGATACGCTAACGAAGGAACAAAAGATCCGAATCGATGAATGGGCCAACCAGGTTCCTGTGCTTGGGTTTAACTCGGGGAAGTACGATCTCAATTTGGTCCGAAACCACTTCGTTGAAACTATTGCTGACACATGCCAGAAGGTCAAAGTGGCGAAGAAGGCCAACACCACTATGTTTCTCTTGACCCCAGAATTCCGATTTCTCGACGTGATGAACTTTCTTGGTCCCGGCACTTCCTATGCGCGTTGCGTTGCCGCCTACGGATGCGAGTGGCAGAAAAGCTTCTTCCCCTACCATTGGTTTGATTCTCCTGACAAGTTAGACCATATCGGTCTGACGGACTATCCAGAGTGGCAATCGAAATTGAAAGGCGGATATCTGTTGACCCGCCCAGAATTCGAAAATTGTAAGCAAGTATTCCAAGAAGAAGGTATGGTCTACTTTCGATACTGGCTGCAGTACTACAACAATTTGGATGTGGCTCCTTTCCTCGTAGCTCTAGAAAACATGCGTGGCTTCTACCACGAAAAAGGAGTAGACATTTTGAAGGATGCTGTCTCCATCCCCGGAGCTTCACTACAGTTTCTCCTTCGCCGTAGTGCGGAGCGCGGAGCGGAGTTGTATGCCCCAAAAGAGGAGGCCTATCACATGCTCAAAGGTGCCGTCGTGGGAGGTCCAAGCATAGTGTTCACTCGATACCACGAAGTAGGAGTGTCAAAGATCCGCAGCTATCAGCTACCACAGGCCAAACTTTGCCGCAAGATTCTAGGCTACGATGCCAATGCGCTATACCTCTCTACTATGGCTCTCGAAATGCCCTGCGGCAAGGAAACAGTTGTGCACTATGCAGAGCCTGGCCCAGATGCTGAAGGACTCGCCCAATGTCTACGCAATGGAACGTGGTTCGGATATGCAGAGGTCGATATCGAGATACCTAAATCGATGTGGAAGAAATTTGAGGAAATGCCGCCCTTCTTCTACAACAAGAAAATCCCCAAGGAAGCAATCTCTCCAGACATGCTAGACTATCTTGTGAAGACGGGTAGAAAGCGCGGTGATGAAAAGAAGCTAGTTGGAAGTTTCTCTGGGGAACGGATTCTACTCTACGCTCCCCTCCTACTTTGGTATCTAGATCACGGAGCGGTGATGACTGCTGCCTATCGCACAATCGACTACGAACCGAAAAAAGTCTTCGAGTGGTTTGTGGATCAAGTTACTGAAGCGCGAAGGACAGGAGACGTGGATAAAAGCAAAGCCTTGCTAGCAGATGTGTACCGACTTGGAACGGACGTTTTATCCGGATCTGGTTTTTTCGACTCTCGAGCTCATACGCATTACCGATCTCCTCCAAGTCTGCAAACCAGACACTGCGCAGGGCTTTATCCACAACTCACTCGTTTTTGGTGTAGGTGACAACAGTCTGGCGCTCCAGCGCCTCTATCAACTTCCCATAGGCACTGTTGCCGAGTAGCTTGAATATCGCTGTGTACCAGCTTGCCAAGCTTCGTATGCTTGAGTTCTACTACGACTTCCTTGACAAGTACGTTTCCCGGCAGGATTTCGAATACATACAGATGGTTACGGATAGCGCGTACGTTGCCATATCTGGCGATAGCATCGACGAAGTGGTACGGCCAGAACTGCGCGAGGATTTCGCGGCCTGCAGAAAGGATTGGCTAGTTTGGGACAAGTGGAGCAGTCGCACACCAGGGCTCTTCAAACTAGAGTTCGAAGGACAGCGCGCCATCGCCCTCTGCTCCAAGGCCTACTATGTTGATCGATGCGTAGCATCTGGTGGTAGTCGGAAATTTTCCACCAAATGAATGTCGAAGTAGCACAACGATGTTTCGTGGGATAGATTCAAAGCAGCACTACATGGGAGCATTGATCTAGCGACGAACAGGGGCTTCCGCTTGGTGCCAGAAGGTATAGCAACCTACGAACAGCAGAAACTTGGGCTTTCAGCTTACTACGACAAAAGACTGGTTCTGTCAGATGGCATCCACACCTGGCCCATAGAGTTCGCCATAGCGCAGTAACGGCTGGGCCTGTTACGAAGTAACAAGATCCCCTTCGGTGGCAGTTCTGTATCCCTGGGCACTATCTGTAGCTCTTCACGTACAAACTCTCGCTTTGGTGCTTGTTTCTCCGAAACGCCTGCGGTTCCTTCTTCCAAATTCCTTCGAAATTGAAAATCTGGAACGGGGGCCAAATAGTATAGCACAGGCTGTCCCGAAGATACTACACTTCGCGAAATACTGTATGCATCCAAACTCCACGCAGGATCAGTCGCCCGCCGGGTGCCACCTTCCAGCTCACCTGGTGCGTACAGATATCGCACGACAGCATCGAATGGCAGACGCTTTTCTTTGAATCCATCGGGCCGCGAATACGTAGGGGCTTTTACGTCCACATCACAGTTCCTGCTATGGCCTTCGAAGGCTCCTTTCCTGTCAGTCGAGTCACCTCACTATTCAGGGCCTTGATGACAGCAGGCAATCGCTGGACCCACTCTCTGGATCGAGCCTCTGATCCTTCCGAAGCAAGCACCAACTCTTGAGCATATTGATATCCAAACAATCTCTCAGCCAGTGTCCTGTTCGCTCGCTCAACGAAGCCTTGCGCCCTGTGGTTGCCTACCTCGCCTCGTTTAACCTTCGTAACATGTCGCTCCAAGGTTCCAGACATACGTCCCATGAACTCCCTCCCTGGATCGACCTGTAACAGTTTTGGCCATGTCAATGGACCCCGCTTATAGATTCTTTCGAATGCCGCAGCCACTTCACCACTATCGTTCGAGGTCAATGGTTCTGCTTCTTTGTAGCGGCTTGCCACATCGATCACAACGAGTACATATTTGTATAGCTTCCATGTTCGTCCAGAACGGACCCGGTCGTGAGGTAGAAACAATAAGTCGGCCTGGTGCACCTCGTTTGGCTTTGAGACCGTCCAGTGGGGTCTTGGAATTTTCTGTGGACTAAGTAGGAACATTTGCCATAGGGCCTGATTTTCCAGCCAAACCTTCGCGATAGCCTCTGACACTCCCACAGCAGTTGCGAGCTTACCCACAGCAGCATGACCTTTCCAGTATCCCTCAGGACCATAGTAGGTATTTGCAAGTCGAATAGATAGCTTAGCCTCCATTGTATATAGCATATAACTTCGTTATAGCTCTAAAACCACGCCCATATACAGAAAAAAAGTTTTTTTAAAAAGCAAATGTACAGCGCACGCATTTCTTTCCTTACAGCCATCGACTAGCAGCATAGCCAATGGTAAGCATTCCACCACCAACATAGACCAACTCACCTGTCTTCTGCGCACTAGATGGCCGATAGTAGTTGGAGAAACTGGGTTCGTGCAGTGCTGGGATGCGGTGTAGCCCTACGTGTACCGTATTGTATAGCACAAGAGCACGGTCCGTATTGTTGAAATCATCGGAAGCATGGTGCTGCAGACGTTCCTGTTCTTGGACCCAGTCGGCTAACTTTTCACGATGCTCTTGGAAAGCAGCCCAGTCTGCCTGATACTTCTCGAGAGCTTTATCGTGTCTTTTTCGCTCTATGGCTAGCACATCAAGACCTTTACCAGAGGCTGCCCGGGCGATGTAGCTTCCACCTACAAAGGCCGTTACGTTCAAAAATTCTCCACCTATTATGATCATAGCTATCGTTGCCATCTACTCGTTCCGTGGGTTTAACTTTTGGTCCTCGAGGTATTTCTTGGCGGCAATGCTACCAGCCAATACAGCAGTCCACTTCACGTAATTCAAGACGGAAGTCGAATGATCGCTAAGCATGGACTCCTTGACCACCTTTTTTGCGACGAACCCAATTCCAGCAGCGAGTCCAGATAATATAGCAGCGTCTGTTACTGTTTGCATCAACTTGTTCTCCACCATTGCGCTATAACCTATGGTTCTAGGCTTCAAATGGAGTGCCATCTACTCCATGTTCCATACTCGTGATGATTTGAGCTTGGCGGACCTTGAGTGTTTAACCATACAGATAAATAAACCTCACTCGAAAGCATTTCTTGTAAGCACCTGGTACAGAAGGCCTCAAGCGCCCACTGGTATTTTCGGCAAATTTGAAGACTTCATTGGAAAAATTGATGCCGAAAACTCAGAATTATACATACTGGGCGACTTAAACTGTAACCTGCTGCCAGGTATTATCGATCACAATGGTACTCATCTCACCAATATTATGGATATTTATGGCTTAAGTCAATTAATCAATCAACCAACTAGAATAACTAAAACCTCTAGAACTTTGATTGACCTATGCCTAACAAATCATCCGGATAAAATCTCATGCTCTGGAGTTCACAATCTTGGCATCAGTGATCACTCGTTAATATATGCAACGCGCAAAATTAGCAGCCCACGCACTGGTGTTCATAAAACTATTGAAACTAGACAATTTAAAAACTTCAGTAAAGCTAAATTCCTAGATGATCTACAACAAATAGACTGGTAAGGCGTCGCATTGCATGAGGACCCAAATGCTATGTGGCAAATTTGGAAAGATAATCTATTGGAAATTATCAACAAACACGCGCCGCTGAAGACAAAAAGAATTAGAGGCAAAAAATCACTGTGGATAACTTACGACCTAATGCGCAAAATGCGCAAAAGAGATTTCTTGAAACGCACTCACTCGTCTACAAATGACCCGTCTATTTGGGAAAAATATAAGAAGGCTAGAAACGATACTAATAATGCTATTAAACAAGCCAATCGCAAATATTTCTCAGAGAGCCTAGAGAAAAGTGTCAATGACCAACGAAAACTTGGAAACTCATAAATGAATTGCAAAATCGTCAAAGCAAGCAATCTGCTGTTGCTGAAATTAAAGTTGGTGATCAACTCATTAACTCTTCTACCAATATCGCAGAGCGAGGCTTTTAACACACACTTCACTAAAATTGGGGAGGACTTAGCACGTGAAATCTCTCCTACAAATGTTGACCCACTATCTTATATGGATAACACCAGCCATTCGTTTTCCTTTCAGAAAATAGAAATCTCACAAATAATCGAACTGATACGTGAAATTGATGTTAAAAAAGCAACGGGCTTAGATAAAATCCCTTCAAAGCTGTTAAAAATGGCTGGGGATATCATTGCTCCCTCTTTAACAACAATTCTTAATCAGTGCTTATCTATGGGTATTTTTCCTGCAGACTGGAAAATAGCTCGGGTCTCACCTGTCTTCAAGAAGGGCACAAAATCGGACCTGAACAACTATCGAACAATATCAGTCATTCCCCTTGTTGCTAAGATATTCGAAAAAGTTATACACGACCAGTTATACCAATATTTTAATGAAAATAACATGCTTACAAATAGTCAATCTGGATTTCGGTCACTACACAGCACTCTCACTGCAATGCTCGAGGCGACAAATGATTGGTGTGTCAATATTGACAAAGGCTTTCTTAATGGTGTGATCTTTATTGACTTAAAGAAGGCCTTTGACACTATTGATCACACCATCATTATCCAAAAGCTAACAAAATACGGATTAGACCATAATTCATTAAACTGGTTCGAATCATACCTATCTCATAGAAGTCAGCTATGTAGTGTTAACGGCCATTTATCGACACCAAGTTCAATAACCTGTGGCGTCCCGCAAGGATCCTTAATTGGCCCGTTACTTTTTCTAATATACATAAACGACCTTCCAAACTGCCTAAATGATGGCTACCCTCGTATGTACGCTGACGACACTAGCATAAGCTTTGCTGCTCCTACTAACGCTGAACTTGATGAAAAATAATCAATAAAGAATTACTAAATGTCAACTACTGGTTGAGGGCCAATAAGCTCAGTCTAAATGTAGCCAAGACAGAGTTTATGGTCATCGGTTCACGACAGAGGCTCAAAACACAAGCTAACTGTGACGTCAGTGTGCATATTGAGGGAAGGAAATTAGTAAAGTCCATTCGAGCAAATCCCTCGGACTAAATATCGATGAGACACTGTCCTGGACCAAGCACATTGATATGATCTCAAAAAAGATAACCTCTGGTATTGGCGCTCTAAAGCGTGTCAGACCTTTTATTACGGAGGATACTGCAATCAAAATATACAAAGCGTTGATTGAACCTCACTTTGAATATTGCAGTGCTGTATGGGACGGGCTTAGTCTAAAACTAAGTGATAAGTTGCAAAAATTGCAAAATCGTGCGGCTAGGGCAGTAACAATATCTAGCTATGACACCAGCTCAGACCCATTACTCAATGTGCTTGGTTGGGATAAAATTGCAGTTGCACGAACAAAGCAGAAAGCACATGTCATGTATAAAACCTTAAACAATCGCACTCCAGCATATTTGCAAGAGATGTTTTCCTATCGACACTCAAGTTACGACATGAGAGATTCTAACAACAAATTACTTCTACCAAAGCCAAAAACTGACTACGTAAAACGCAGCTTTAGCTATTCTGGAGCTGACTTATGGAACGGGCTTCCCAATGAACTGAGAACACTAACATTCCCTCTCATGTTTCAAGAGGGGCGTTGACGCCCTATTCTCATCACCGGACTCCCACACGGCAAACACGTAAACCAGTTTTTATTGAGTTATGTACTGTTTTTAAATTGTATATAGCTTTGTACTGATGTTTTTTAACCGTGTATAAATAAAGTATGTCTGTCTGTCTGTCCGGCAACACGATCGCTGGGGGCACTGTGCATTTTGTTGCTTTGCAACTGGGATCACGTGATTGTTTCGGAGAAACTGCTGGTGTGGTATTACTATAGCTTTCGCTATTTCCGGAGGACAATTTGCTTTGCTGTTTGCTTTGCTGCACTACTGTCCCCTTATATTGATAGTACAGCCCCACCAATGTCGCGCCTACGCCGATAGCTGCGAGTGCGGTGTTGGCAGACACGTTCTTGAGCCAGCTGGATTCAGCCGTTTCTCCGAAACGATCGCGTTGTTTGCTTTCTGCCTCCACTTCGCTTTCGTGCTCCAACTCGCGATTCAATGCCTCTCTAGCACGACGGTTGCTTTCTGACAGTGCTTTTCCAGCAGCTACGCGCTTGGGATCTTTTGTCTTTTGGCTTTTCTCAGGCACAGTCTTAGGTGGGTCCGCAGTGATCCGATCTATATGTTCCTCCATCTTGCTTTGATATAGCAGTAGTAGGTAGGTCTTTAATTGTTCGATCACTGCATCCAGCGCAACAACCCAGCAATTATTCGCTTTTTCTGAGACCAGTCCTGTCCACTACGAATTCGATAAATATATTGTCGTCACGAACGTAGGATCCCTTTTGGAAATTTTCCCACGAGATAAATTGTGGAGCTCCGCTGGCAATGTTTCTTTCAGACGTTGGCTTCTGATAGCTCGGACTGTATGGATCGGCAGCGAATACCTGGACACAATCCGCACCAGCGTCATCGGGACTTAATAACCTAAACGTAAGAATAGCATTGTATTGACCCCTCATGATCATAAAGAATACCGAGATATGGGTCCCACTACCCATGCCATCCCCATTTAAGTAGAGTCGTCCACACACTTTGTAGCCAAACCGGCCAACAGAGAACGGCGGACTACATATGGATATCTCCGTTCTTTCTACCGCGTCACGACGTCTCCGACAAAAGTCGTTGATCTTCCAAATGTACCTACCGTCGTACGACGTACGTTTAAGCATTTTCGTTTCGAGATCGTCTATGTGAATGATTAGTTCGCATCTTAATGTTTCGATTAGTCTATTTGAGTAATCGCTCATGTATCCACGTACCGCCTCCAACTCGCTACTCAATGCCTCTCTAGCACAACGGTTGCTTTCTGCCAGTGCTTTTCCAGCATCTTTTGCCTTCGTGTCTTTCTCAGGCACAGTCTTCTGAGGATCTGCAGTGATCCGATCCATCTGTTCCTCCATCTTTTTTAGATATAGCAGTTGACTGTATGTCTTCAATAGATTGATCGCTTGATGTCGTAGATTTGCTACTAGCTACGCAATCAGGTGGACCACCAACAACAACTACGTGGTTAGCTAGGTGGAACATAGCACTAGCTAGAGCCACTAAGCGACCTGCTTTAAAAGACAACAATCCGGCCACAGCAGATATTTCGTTGCAGACTAGGTGGTCTTCTTGTAGGTCCTTCAACAGTGCTTGTTGATCATCAAGTGTAACTATGTACGCGGCTACGCGAGTTGATAGACGCATCACACCATTGACTAGACACCCTGTTATTTGCTGAGCTATTACGGCCTGATACCTTCTATGTAACCGCTCTACTTCTTTCTCAGGTAGTCTAGAAATGTCTCCTAGAGATCATTTTTTCCTTGATTTTCCTTTGTGGTACCCGTTGCAGCCAAAATTGAAAGTGCTTCCCGATGATCCGTTTCAGAGGAACACGCTGTTTCAGCAACCGAATTGGCTGGTCGACCTGTTACATCCTCACCTAGTAGGGCACTGATTTCGTCCTCCATGGTATACTATAGTATGCTGTTTGGTGCAGGCAGCTCTAATACAACTGCAAAAGGATGACGGAGACAGAAGCATATGCGAGCAAACTTGTGGGCCTTGAGATCTGAGGTCAACATCTTTTTCTCATCCGCCTCCAACCCTCCACCGTAGCCATCAAAGAGGACTTTGGCATCCAGAGCTGACGCCGTATGAAAGGCCACAACCGTGGCTATGTTGTCGCGGAAGGGTTTGCATATGCTTGTTAATTGTTGGGAGAGCACCCAAACAGAAATACCAATATGACGAGCAGAAAAGGCCAGTTCCACGAGTTTGTCAGTTCTTCTTTTTACATCCTTCGAGGTAGCACAATCGTCGAGTATCAGTAGGGTATTGGTCCCTGCCCAAAATGTGGCACAAACATGCAGTGCGGCGTTGATGGCATTCTGTGGGGGTGATACAACAAAGAAATGGGGGTCAAGATGAGCAAATCCACGATAGGTTTTATTGTGGGCATACGTGGGACATACGAGTACGATGTAATCGAACTTGCCACGAAATGCTCCACGAAGCTTCTCCACAAGAAAGGCTGTTTTCCCACAGTTTGTGGGTCCTACTACGATGGCGTTGAATGGAATGTGTTCTACCAAGGCGTCCATCTAATAATATACGTTAGTACGGTATGGCTTTGCTACTAGTATGTTATATTATGTAGGGCTCCATTCGGTACCTTTAGTTGGGCATCAGCTAGAACATAGATGTGCATGTTTACAGTCCCAGTGCCTCCACTGCTATGAATACGAATCTGGATGTCTTTTCCACTACCTATTTGGCCCAAGCCATCACCATGGACAGTTGGATCCTTTGCTGTGCGACAGTCAACGATAATGGCAAATTTGTTTTGGTAGAATTTTCCAGGCGTCACTTGTGGAGCTTGTCCCTGTTTGTCTTCCGAACATGAAATTGGGATAAACCATCTCTTGACAGCCTCCCAGAAGTCTGGTGGTAGCATACCTCCTGGGAAGAGACTATTTGGAATTCCATTGATATCTAACTCGACCTTTGTGATGCCTGGATTGGCAAATGACTCGCTGTCCCGGGCACCTGCGGTGTGTGGATTCACAAAGAGGAGAAGTAGTCTAGCAAAGGATCGCCGTGGGACGTTGACGTTCTGAGACACCAGAGTGTCGGATGCCTTGTTGATAGGTACAGTCATGAAGTGGAGAGCGTGGTTAAACAGGAAGACAGTGCCTGCGGTATATGCGTTCTGTGCTTGCCTGGCGAGTTCTTCGTTCTCGATGACCTCATACTCCAGCTGGATGTTGTCGAGCTTGTATGTGCCTATCTTGGTGGAGTCCGATCCCACCACTATGTCGACAGCAGGTGCTAGAGTCAACACAAACGAAATAATGTCACTTAGGGCATGGGTATACAGAGCTCCATGTTGTGTCAGAATGTCAACATCAAGTGGGATTCGATATTTCGATCCATATACAGTCAGGAGCACATTTTCTCCCTCATTCGAAGTGTCCTTGTCGCTGGCCTTCGAGCGTAGCTTGTTCACGTTCTCTGTTTGAATACCTTGTTGAATCCGAGCTTTTCGCCCCTTGGTATGAAAATAGAGATCGGAATATACCTGTAGTAGATCTGGCTGAGCAATGTCTTCTATTGTCTCACCTCCCATTTTGAAAACTCGACGCGAGACCAGACAGCGTCCAACATTTTGCACAACTCGGTTGTTGGCGTGGAGATGCGGGTGGTATGGAAATGAAAATCTCCCGCAACTATAACAAAGAAGGTGCTCGCCCTAAGGGTCAGGCTGAAACATATCATTCATCGAGGTTGTGAAGGGTATCGTTCACCGATCGAGTCGCGAGAGGCACGAGTGAAGATACTCTCCAGGTGATAAAGCAGTTATATCCGGATATAGGCAGAACTGGTACGCTAGAGGTATCTATCATGAAGGATTGTAGTGGTAGAATCTCGCTCCACGCGATGAGAAGTAAAGAGAAGCCTATCCCTTTGACCACTGTTAAGGGAGAGAGATATAAGCAGATAGGAAAGGACCTCAAAGGGGTTCTTGGTCCTACGCAAGAAGAAGCTCAACAACAAGTCTTACAGGCGAAACGACAGCTCGATGGGCGGATCACACAGAACGAAGAAATTCTCCAAGACCCTATACCAACCACGGCTCAGAGAGAAGCAGCCAATGAGGAGATCACCTCTCTCTCCATGAGGAAAGAGTAGTTCTGGATCAGCGCGAAGAAGCCCTCCAAGAGCGCATGTCACTGAGGGACCGGGTAAAAGCTATTTTTAAGAAGTATGGATTTACAGTGCTTGGGGTGCTGGCTGCAACAGGCACCGTGATTGGCGTCATAGTTTCCATGCTGTCAAATAGTCTGGCTAGCGTAGCCAAGGGGGTTGGCAAGGGGTTGGAGGCAATAGGAAAAAGCTGGGGCCGATTCTACCTGGAATGATTGGGGCAATTGCTATCTTCTTGTTTCGCACTGCGGGTGAGGTCGTAGGATTCTTGGCAAAGAATGCCTGGCTGTTGATCGTGGCTGTAGTTGTACATGTGTTCGTAGTAGAGCAATATAAGAAGCGTTAGCGAAATAACAACCAAGCGGCTCCAGCTGCAGCAATCGACGCCACTGCCAGATTGGTTTCGTGGCGAGTTAGTTGCTTCGCAACAGGAGCGGGTTGTGCAGATGTACTGTCGGGCACTACAGGAGCAGGCTTTGCAACGGGCTTTGCATGTTGCTGTGCCGGAGGCACTACTGCAGCAGTATGCTCCGCAACATGTGGTAAGTGTTTCTTTTGGGGAGGTCCTAGCATAGGTGTCAGAGGCGGTTTTCTTTCATCAAGGTTGACATGGTCATTTATCCCAAAGCGAATGCTGGGTGTAGCTGCTAACTGCAGTTCGTTGTTATATCCTAACACACTCTCCGTGTTGATGATCATGCGAGAAGGAATTAGCAGACAGCCCTTGGCAACCGCTAGGTCGAGACGAACTCCAGTGTCCAATAAAACATTTCTATATCTCGCGATACTGGTGCCTGGCTTTTCTGCGTGGACGGCATGCAGAGCTTCTTGGTATCGAATGGCACTACTGACCTGTTTCTCCATGATGACCTCTTCCAGCTTTCTACCGCAGTCGACTTGGGTGTTAATAGACATGGCCGACGGCCCTACGATAGGACTGCGAAAAGCAGCCTGGGCTCCGAGAACACAGCATACGTAAGCCATCGCAGACGAGTTGATGCGGGCTAGCCCGGCCTTCGTCAATCCGTGACCTGTTTGTGGCACAAACCAATTGTACTGCTTCTCAGCATGAGGATTCTTGATGTATGAAATATACCATTTCCCCCCTTCATCTGGAAACTTATACCCATGATCGTTTGGCCAATCCAGACTTTCTTTATGGTGGTAATAATCGGCATTGCGAATAGTTCCTCTATTAACTAAGTACGTATATATATCCCCTAACCCACCATTGGCTCCTCGGCGCATGGAGAAATCAATGTGGGCTACATCAAACTCGTTTCTTAGCCTGTTATATACGACTGCGTTCCATGAGGCGTTGTTGGCCTTTTGGAAGACTTTTTCTTGAGGGAGAGGAACCCCTAACTCGAACAATAATCGTCTAGTCGTGTAATAAACATGGAAGCGATAAAATCTCCGTATGTTATCGATGATGGGTGCAGCATCCGCTAGATGATCGTCAAATGACACTCCGCAGCCTGCCGTTGAGCACCAAAGAGCGAAGCATAGCTGTTGAGACCAGTGCTTCATTGGAGGAGCATCGAGCCACTCATTCGCTTGTTTTGTGCTGTAGAAAACTAAATCCATCTCTTGGAAGATATCTCGCGGCGTTAGTGTGGAAGACTGATCCTTTGCTACGTAGATCTTGAGAGTTCGTAGGAGAGGGACTACGTCTTTGGTGTCGTTCCCCCATACCACAGCTGGAACCGGATATTTTTCTTTTGTCATTGCCATGGAGGATGGAAATTCTCCACGCAGTGCAGCGTCTAACCTCTTTCGCACGTCCGTTGGAATATGGAGGTTATCGATGAACCAGACGGTGCTGCCGTCTTTGAAGGTAATATTAGTCATGTAGGTCGACTCATCCAGTATACCGTCTCAATGGAAAACTTTTGGAAGTTGGCATTGGAGTACTTCTTCCGAAAGGCTGCGAAAGCCTTTGCGTTGCGTAGTGCGACCTTCTTATTGAATTCAGCAATGAGGGATGCTTTTTGTTGTGCTGTGAGGGCGAATTCTTGTGGTGGTGATGGCGGGACGAACCCCTCCCATTCGTCATCTGTGTTTTCCAGTACGAGTGGCATTGCATTGAAGCGTACGTACATATACATACAGTTGATACCTTTAATATTGCGAAAATGGTGATCTTAAATGTCACCTGTACCTCGGCTGACCAGACGGTCTACTTCGATAAACCTCTTTGTATTCAGAATATTTCGCTAGTCGAGATCACTATTGAGAACAGTTGGTGGAACCTAAGCAAAACTGCGACTTTCAAGTGGGATACCAAAGATGTTATGTTCCCATATTATATTTCTCCAGGGCACTATGATATGGCAAGCATTCAACAATACTTCAAACCCGCAATTGATGATGGCTTCATGGAATTCATACAAACTTTGACGAAGAATGTTTGGAGCCTAGATGTCAAGAAACCAATCCAGTTCAGTGAAACTATCTGTACACTATGGGGTGTTAAGGGACTTGACATAGGTGGTGATATGATGAAAATCAAAGTAGGTAATTACGAACTGGTGCCAAAAGATATCCACACAGTGTATGTCCACTGCGATGTGATGGATTCCGGCTTCTCACTTCTCGAGGGAAACCCATCGAAAGTCCTAGCTAGCTTAGCGATCCGAGGCGAAAGGTTTGCAACAACGACTTACTCTCCACCAAATCCCCAAGCCGTCCGAGCTCTAGTAGGGACAATGAGAAGCAGCCTTCGCCTGGCAGTTCGCGATGAGAGAGGCAATATCATAGACTTCCATGGTCGACCCATACGCTACGTATTGAAGATTGAGTAGATTATAGCTATATACATAGCAAAGCTATATATATATATATATATATAATGGCAAGCGATTCGATTTATCCGTCAATTAGTTATCCAGACAGCGCCGTTGTCCCGACAACTGAGAGCTTTCGGCTGCAGAAAGTCTGCGATACGCTTGCCGAGCTCGACCAGCAAGCAAAGCACTATGAAGTTGTTCGCAAAAAGTATGCCCGTGCGCGTGGTATAGTTCACGGGATTGCTGTGGCCACAGGTAGCCTGAGTGGTGTTTTATCCGCTTCCGCGCTAGGCACATCATTTACAGGCCTTGGGCTTCCAATCGGCCTTTCTCTAGGATCAATTGGATTTCTTTGTGCCGTTATTTCGGCTTTGGCGGCCGTTGCCAGTAAGAAACTTGGGGCCCACGTTTCGAAGCCTGAAAATACTGTTATGCTGGCTCGGGCAAAGGCTAATTCCGTGGAAGTCAAAGTTTCAAAAGCCCTAGCCGATGGAAACATTTCAGAAGCCGAGTTCTCGAGTGTCATTGGTGAGAAAGGGAAATACGAAGCACTTAAACTCGAAATACGACAAAAAAAAAAGGCGAGAAGGAGGGTTAAAAAACGTCAAAGAACTTCGCTCTCTCGATTCTCTACCTGGTCGTCGCCTATAGACGCAGCTGTGATGGCCAAGTCCCTTCCGGGGAACGAGGGGTAATATTGCCTTTCGCTGTTCGGGAAATAATTCAGAAATGCCGAAAGTTTCGCACGCTTTCTCCAAAGCCATATCAAGTCCGTTTGTATCGTCCGCCATTTGGGTTCTCCTTTATGCAGGCTCACTAGACATTCCACGCATACCTCAGTTCTCTAAAAATAAAACCTTCGCTCTGATTGGTCGAAATTAAATGACGTCAGGAACACGGTTTCTTCCAAAGTCCATCAGGCTACTTTGCCTTAGACTAGCTACAACATGACTTTCAAACGCTAATACAGTTAAAGAACTATTTCCAGTAATCCTGTACCGCTCGAGACCTGTATTCTGATTGCACATTATACTGTAGCTCTATTGTTTTCGTACTGCACGTTCTAATGGTTAGGGTGGTTTGTATTGTTGGGAAAGCCAATGCTGTTGCTCGTTTCGGGCGGTACAGGATGGCCCACGATTTGAATTTAGGCTCATTTTGAATTTTGCAAGTTTCATTTCAACAATGGAAATTTCAAACGAAGAATGAAATCAAATTTCGAATAATGAAGTTCATTTCTTGACCTATTTCTACAGTAAATGAAGGAATACCAACGGAGGATTAACAGTAAATAACAAATAAAGAATGTAACAAGAGAAGAAGAGCGCCTGAGGTCAGTATGACCTAAGCTGTCACAGTTTTACTAGCTTGACAGGCGATAGTGCATAATTTTACGCCCCACCCACAATGGAATAAATTTCTCACAATGTGTTATCTGATCATATGTAAACCACAATAATGAAGTGAAAATTATAATAAAACGTGTTTTCATATTGTTTGTGAAGTGAAAACAAGAATAAAACGTGTTGAACGTACTCTTTGTGAATTTGTCATTTTTACCCTCCCCCCCCCCCCCCCTCCCCTTACTTTTAAGAATGCTCAATTCATATTCAAACTTTACATCATAAGACATAACATGGGAGTGAAAGCTAGGTCGGCAACTCCTCGCCATTCTTCAGTAGCCAACTCGAAAGCAATATGCTACTTTGGCTTCTGTGCACAATTAATTTTCCTCAAATATATACTTTTATTATTTATTATTATGTTATACTTCTACCTTCAATATTCTCCCACCTTAATATTGTAAACTGATAATGAGAAAGCGCTAAAATAAATTTGAATTTGAACTTGTGATAAAACAGAAGAGGAATTCGTCAATATCGGACAATAAATAAAACTTGAACACATTATTTCGACACCACACCGAGATAAACCATGATCAAACTACCTTCGTTGCGAAAAATATGAGTCCAATATCACAAGGAGCGATTGTTTTGGACGAAGTTTTCAAGTACATTACAACTTGTTCGCGGATGGGGCTTGAGATAAGGTTCGACTTAGCGCAGTTGCTGCGAGTCTTGGGCACGAGATCAAACGCTGCCGGTCCTACCATAAGGAAATAAACAGACCCCAAAGGAAAATGGCCTCAACCGTGAAGTTTTATATAGGGCCACACTCGTACAGTGAAAATTAAAGTCGTATATATACCCTTTTCTTTTACCGGGTTTCAAGGAGCATGCACATGACTCATTTGCTTCATCTGATTGGACAATAAGTGCATTAATTATGCATGATTTTTGAAAGAATGATAGAAACACGGCTTTTAGCCAATTCGTGCGGTAATAAAGGTATTACACGATTTGGCACTGGTGTTTAGCATAAATAGTAGCTGTTCTCAAGCCACTCAAAGATGAGAAATCGGTCTATGTATATTATTATTGACCAAATTTTAATATGTTGTTGAGTTTTGTGTCTGTAGTCATCTTTTGCTACTGGAATTGCATAATTTTGCTGAAGCAATTAATAGGCAGAAGAAACCTCACAAATCAGCCAATGAAATAAACGATTTGAGAACCCATTTCAAGGTATAACAACACATATTGCCACATTTGTGAAACATATCAAACAACGAGTGTCGATTTAGCGGTCTGGGACCTAGAAACCGCCATTTTGAATGTCTTGGCAGCTCTTCCAAATATGGAATTTTCCTGATATGGAAGAAGCCGCGGGAAGTTCAAAACAACACTTTTGCTTGCTATTTTATTGATATGGGAAAAGCACATTCTAAATTTCGAAATAACGAATAATTTCGTCGTGTTATACAGTCGGTCGTGCAATGTTGTAATCACTCATTAGCATAACCATAGAATTGTACTCAGTCGTCCCATCATGCAATTGGAAAGCGCTTTTATTCCAAAATGTCGGTAGTTTCGACTACCGCGTAAGAAGCCTGGCAAACCTTCGAGGTTAACTCTCACAAATGGAAATATCTTTATATTTGGAGTCAGTTTATGTTTTTGACCTTGGTAAAGTACCTACGGCAGACTTCGTAGACCTCAGTCTCAAAAACTGCCATAGACGTTTCAGTTTTGGTCAGGATTCTCGGCGTGGGGCTAGACTGAAGCAGTGACGTCACAATATCCAGCCGCGCGTAAACAAAAAGCCTGGGAACGAAGCAATCACTCCTTTTTACCATTACTTATATCTTCTCGTTACTTTTAACTGCAATTAGCGGTAAATCTTTGAATGAAATTCTCACTATACCGTATAATGTTTAGTATAAAGGTAACTAATGACTTTTAAAAATGAAGAACGTATCTATTTAAGTTTCTTTGGGCGTTGTTCTGACAGTAAATAATGTTTTATTTCTTTGGTAAAGGAAAATGTACCGTACTGAATGCAAGTACTGAATGCAAGTTTTCGACATCCAGTGTCAAACAACTGAGGAGGTTTGCCGCATTGTATTGAAGTGTTGCTAGGACTTCATCAAGCCGTTCGATACCACTTTTCAGCATTGGAACCGATTCCACAGTCTTAGACGCCACGTTGCCTTGGGGTTCATTGCGAGACTTGGGTAACTTGGGAATCGCATCTCTGATACCAGCCTCATTTTGCCATAGGAGTGGTAGACATTGGTCAACTAGTGCTTCTTGCAGTCTACATAGAGCGTACGGCTGACGCTTCTCGTGGATAGAGAAGGCTTTATAAATCTTCCCTACAGCAATCATAAATTCCGCTGTTTCGTGGAGGATTGTAAATACCTTGATGCAGTTCGTTTGTGCTTCACAAACGTAGACGACTTGGTCAAATTCTACAGAAAGACCTACTGGCTGATACAGCTCGGCTATTTTGGCCAATCCATCACTGTTGCCCCCGTTACCGCTCCCGGCAAAAACTTCAACATTCAAAATTAATCATCCAACCTAAACCGGCATATGTAGAAGGAGAGGCTGAACAGGAGCATTTTAATACTAAGTCTATTCGATATTTTCTTTTGGGAGACTCCGCACGCAGGCATTAGAATTAGACTGCGAGCAGTACTTTTCCCAACATTCGGATATCGAAGTCAAAGTTCAGGACGCGTTTGAGAAGGGAGAATGGGGGCGAGAACTCGCCCCCATTCTCCCTGACTTCGCTCAATATCCAAATGAAGGACAAAGTAGGGACTTAGGGCGCTTTCCATTTACACGAACAGAGTGGTCTGATAGGCCAGTTCTCAAATGGAACGAAGAACTTGGCTACTCAGGGAGAACTATGAAGTTCTGCCAGACTGAGTTCTATCCTACAACGCATACAATTAGGGACGTAAGAAACCATGACGGCATAAAACAAGTTTTAATTTACAAAATACAATAACTGCACGTGGAAATGCATGCAGTCGTAAACGATTTGACCGTTGTCTGCAAAAACACAACTTGCAAACTTCGAGTTTTACGTCTAAAAAGAACGGACCTTTCCTTTTGTACAACAAGAGCCCTGTCCAAATCGGACGGATAAATGGAAAACGCCTTAAGTATAAAAATAAATCGGGTGAGTGGGCTTCCTGTGTATGAACTCTCCTTTTTTGCAACAGGAAGCTCAATTTCCATTTTTCCGAATTCTTATTTTACTAGAGATGCTTGGGCGAGTGTATTAAAATGACGACGTACCTTCGTATGGCTCGTTTGACAGTTTGCGAGATTCTCTCTTTCACTCGCTGATTCATTTTTCGGACTCATGTGTCATGTCGCGGCAAAGACTAAACAAGCATTTACACACTGAATTAATATTTGACATACAATGTTTTTTTTTTTCATTTTGGGTTAGTTTTAGCCGTTTTCTTTCGACTATCCTGGGCACTGCTAGTCATCTTACGTTAGAGTTATAGATGTTATAGAGTCGACTTGCATGGAAACTACACGTACAGACTGCTGTAAAATCTTAAATCCTATGCTACGTCTCTACAGACCTCTACAGTACCCAAAGCAAGGGAGTTTACGAATAGAAATATAACTACGACCGGTACTCACCTGACAGCTTCCTTAACCGCTTTTGAAGTCTTTGTGCCTCTTGGAAGTTCAGTCAGAAATTTGTCTTTTCGCAGGAAAGAGCTGTCACTCGCACCCTCTAAAAAAAAAGGGCAACACAATTTATGATATCCACCACATGCCACCTAACGTCATCCGTAGCTTGTTCATCAGTGGCCATAATTTAAAACGAGGCTCACGAAGCCCCTACCCTGGATGCAGAGGTTCTAAGATTATAATACCCTCTCTAAGCAAAAGTCAAAGCGCTCCGGCCAAGTACGAATCTCACTTCCATGCCAGACTAATCCCCTGAGAAACCAGTGAAATGTTCTTTTGACTAAACCGGTTTTGACCACGTCGGGTTTTATTATTTTCTCTGATAGATAAAGCGAACTGAAGTAAGACAAATAAGCAGATCGCGAAAATCCCGAATCCCGCCTCTCGGTGCCTCTATTTCCCGTATCCCGCAGCAAAAATCATCTATATCCCGCGTCCCGTTAAAAGTTGAAATCCCGAAATCCCGCCTCATTTTCTTTCATATCCCGAATCCCGTGTCCAAAAAATGCCCAATCCCGCATCCGGTAAAACCTATTGTGGACCCTCAAATAAGACAATTAGCTGTCTGGCAACGCGGACGATTTACAGTGTAGTTATACTTTCCAGGTCTGGTAAGGGGTTACCATCAACTTTGAATTAGAGGTAAATATCGAAAAAACGAAAGGTAGAAGAATGAATTACGCTTTCACTTGTTCTAACCAACCAATTGCTGGTTTTCACTCAATCCCCAGAGATTCAAATGACAAAGGGCATGGCGGCGATGTTGGTGCCCCAACAAAAGAAGCTAACGAGGAATCTATTGTTTAAGGGCACCAACATGGCGGCTATGACGTCAAGTGAAAGCCAGCAATAGAAAATATGCGAGTATAGGCCTGTGTTTCAGTACTTTTGGTAACTTTACTACGGCAAAGATTGAGCTAAAAAAAAGTCGCACTAAAAGCACTTTACAAATTACGGAAAACAATGGGTTGTCATTTTAGGACTGATGTTAAACATACGCTCAAACTATTCGATAGTCTAATCAAACCCATACTTATTTACGGTAGTGAAATATGGGGTATGGATAAAGTATCAAACGATGACAAAGACCCAATAGGTACAGTTAAAATTATGCTTGTCGGGCCGAATTAGGTAAATTACCAATAAGCATGGACTCCACCCTAAGAAGCCTAAAATACCTGCTAAAAAAAATATATCAAAATATCACTGAATTAACGCAAGACGCTGTAGCTAATAATCGAAACAGATAGGGAAGCCCACAATGTGGCGCCAAAGAGTAAAAAAAACATCTATTTCGACTAGGTTTCGGTGGTCTGGTTTTTCCAGAAAGAAATCGAACACCCAAACGTAATTATTAATAGTTTACAACAAAGATTAATAGATGTTCAAAGCTATTCAAGGTAATAAATCTCAATCTCAAGGTAACAAATTAAGAAGTTTTCGAACATTCAAATATAAACATAAACTTGAAAATTATCTGTTAAATATTAAGAACGTGAAGCATCGAATTGCGCTAAAGAAGTTGAGAATAAGTAATCATGAGCTACAAATTCAGAGGGGCAGATATGAGCGCCCATATAAACCACCCAACGAGTCTTTGTCCTCTGTGTAAAGCCGAAGTAGAGGGTGAACGGCATAGATGCACATACTACGAATTCTATGCTTCACTGGAAAATCTGACATTGAAAATATCCCTAAAGAAATCTCATGACCAAATTTTAAACATTACACTTAAGCCAGATACCAAAATTGCAAGAAGAGCAGCTAAATACAATCCATTCCGACTACACTACCAAGGGATATTCGTATATAGAAATAGTTTATTTAGGATTGTGTCAGTCAGTCGTACTGCTGAATAATATATATGCTGGTCTCCTGACAATGTCTACATGTGGTATAATATGATACAGCATATTATCCTAATTCGAAATGTGCCACGCCAGATACGAAAAACCACAAAAAAAACATCATCATCATCAAACTTTATTTCGACACGGAATCCCGTTCATTACATGATGCTCTTCCAGAGAGCCGTGTATATAATTTACTAATAGGACACTTATATATAACCTAATCTATCAAAATAAATACTATTAAAATATATATACTAACTACCTAAAATTAAAGGAAAACTAAACTTATATATAAATACATTTGATTGTATTAAAAATTATTTAAAAATTGAACAATGGTAGTATTGTAGGCACTAGGCGGCACATTATTCCATAGCATTGAACCCCTGTACGAGAAACTCTTTTTGAGGCTTCACTCTTTGGCCTTGGTAGGAAGCAGCTGTTATTAGATCGTCTTAAATTATGTTGGTGAATTGTGTTTGTGGGAGTGAATAAATCCGTCAGGTATTTAGGTACCTTTTTATGCATGGTTTTATACATAAACTCGCTAACTGGCGATTTCGTCGCTGTTCCAAATTTTGCCAACCGAGAGAAGCCAAGATGTCACTCGAGCGGGTTTCATAGCTTGAACCAGTGATAATTCTAGCTGCTCTGTTTTGAAGTTTTTGCAGTTGATCCGAAAGACCCTTGCCTAGACTACACCAAACTGCACTACAATAATCAAAGTGGGAGGCAATCAGGGAATTATAGATAGAAATTAGTAAATTTTGAGGTAGGAATGGCTTAAGTCTTCTAAGCACTCCGAGGCCTTTAGCAATTTTCTTTGAAACCTTTACTATGTGATCTCGCCAAGACAGAAGTTCATCTATTTCCACGCCAAGACATTTATATGAGGTAGTTCTGGCTATTTGTTTACCATTTATGTTTACTATAGGCTGGCCAGGGAGTAAGTTAAGTTTATGTTGCGTACCGGTAAACATATATTTTGTCTTTGAGGTATTAAGTGTTAATTTATTTGCTTTAAGCCACTCGTGCACTTTGGCGAGATCATGATTAATTCCATCAACAAGTGTTGCTGGATTTTTTTATGCGTACGCAAAGTTGGTATCGTCAGCATACATTCTCACATTTGATAAAAGATTGCAATTTGGCAGGTCATTGATGTATATTAGAAATAACAATGGACCCAGAATAGATCACTGTGGGATTCCACATTTTAGAGTGCTAGGACTCGAGAGGGATCCATTCACTGAGGTAATTTGAATTCTATTGTTGAGATAATCGGCAAACCAATCAATTGTTTTGGTTTGAACACCGTAGAGTTTTAATTTATGTATTAGAATGTCATGATCAATAGTGTCGAAGGCTTTTTTCAAGTCCAGAAATAGAATTGCAGTCATAAGCCCATTGTCAATATTTAAAAACCATTCATTACTCACATCTAGAAGGGCAGTAACAGTTGAGTGAAGTGGTCTAAATCCAGATTGAAATTTATTTAGTAAGTCATTATCAAGTAAATATATATAGAATTGGTTAAAAACGGCTTTTTCCAATATTTTAATTACAGCTGGTAGGACTGATATTGGCCTGTAGTTATTTATAAGTCTGTTCGAAGGTCTTCTTTATGAATTCGGGAAACTTTAGCTTTTTTCCACTCTAACGGTATATGTCCTATAGTTATTGTTAGGTTTAAAATATACGTTAAAGCATTTATCATTACAGGAGTACCTTCTTTTAAAAGACGCACAGGAATGCCATCCAGACCACTTGCTTTATTTGAATCAAGCTTTTGAATTAATTTTTGAACCTGGTTTAAACTAAGTTGCTTTAATTCAAAGGATGATTTCGCAGGATTTATGTAATCAAGATAGCTTGTATTTGAAGTAGGCACATTTGATGCCAGATTAGGACCGATGTCAGTAAAATGTTTGTTAAAGGCATTACTAATTTCCGATGGATGTTTTTCTTTAGATGTGGGCAAAAAATATGTGGAAACGTATTCCCCGACTAATGCAGTGGCACAGACCTCCGGGGAAGAGGTAAACAGTCCTTAAAACGATATATCAAAGCTAAACGAAAAGTAAAAAGTACATCAATATTTGGAACCAATCACAAAATTTTAGCGCGACCGGGCTCGAAGACTGACTATACACGTAGAATGATCAATATTCCCCGCCAAACACTTAAATAGTAAGACTATATCCCTAGAGGATAACCCAACCTCTCTATCGTGCCATCAGAATATCAATTTCTGACTAATTCGTTCCTTTGTCACTCAAGCGTCAGAAATTACATTATCTGAGTGCCTTACAATTAGATCCCGCATTATAAGTAACTTGCCACATGTTTCCACAATAAATTAATGTAATATATATTACCCTACGAGAAGACTTAGTATTCATCTACTTAGTCATTATTTATATACAATTATTGGATTCAACACTGATGTAAACATTAATGTCTGCAAAGTACCAATAAACCTCTTCTGTCATATCACTAGGGATCTGAGTACGGGGAGAGGGTAGGAGGGGATGCTCAAAATTGATGGGGATACTCATACCACTAGGGATCTGGATATGGGGGGAGGGTAGGAGGGGATGCTCAAAACACGGCAGTCATATTTGATGGGGATACTCATACCACTAGGGATCTGGGAACGGGGGAAGGGTAGGAGGGGATGCTCAAAACACGGCAGTCATATTTGATGGGGATACTCATACCACTAGGGATCTGGGTACGGGGTAAGGGTAGGAGGGGATGCTCAAAACACGGCAGTCATATTTGATGGGGATACTCATACCACTAGGGATCTGGGTACGGGGTAAGGGTAGGAGGGGATGCTCAAAACACGGCAGTCATATTTGATGGGGATACTCATACCATGACTAGGGATCTGGGAACGGGGGAAGGGTAGGAGGGGATGCTCAAAACACGGCAGTCATATTTGATGGGATACTCATACCACTAGGGATCTGGGTACGGGTAGGAGGGGATGCTCAAAACACGGCAGTCATATTTGATGGGGATACTCATACCACTAGGGATCTGGGTACGGGGTAAGGGTAGGAGGGGATGCTCAAAACACGGCAGTCATATTTGATGGGGATACTCATACCACTAGGGATCTGGGTACGGTGGGAGGTAGGAAGGAATGCTCATACCACGGCAATGAGTCGTATTTGATGGGGATACTCATACCACTAGATATATGGGTACGGGAATACTAAAAACACGTGGATACCCATATCACTGTGACACCGGCTCTCTCCATTTCCACAGCGCGTCATAGAAGTCAAACCTGAAAAAATATTACAGAAGAACCGGCAAGCTGGCTAATAAATAAACAAAACACGAAGCAGATGAAGATGATGCAATACTTTTATTAATAAAACAACATAAACGTCAATAAAACGTGACCTAAAACTAAAATTATTTTTTTCGCTGTGCTGCGAGAAAATACTAGCGAGTCTACTAACTGCGGTAAGCCTTTGATAAACGTAGGTCGTGGTTTGGTTATGGCTTCTCTTAATATTAATAGCCTGTTGGCGCATATTGATGAGCTCCGAGTATTTATGAGTACCTCCTCGCAATTAATGAATCAAAAATCGACTCCACTATTCATGATAATGAAGTGTATATTCCTGGTTTTGAGATAGTCAGACGTGATCGCAAATTGAATGGCAGAAATGGTGGTGGAGTATGCATGTATTTACGAAGTAACCTAAATTATAAAATTCGAGACGATCTAGGTTGTGATCAACTTGAATCAGTTTAACTGTCGAAATAACCAAACCACGATCTAAATCGTTTCTGGTTAGTAGTTGGTATAGACCCCCCGGGTATCACCGAGTTTCTTTGACGATTTTGAAGACATGATCGGGAAAATCGATGAGAAAACTTGGAACTTTATTTATTAGGTGACATTAATTGTGACCTAATGCCGATTAATACAGCGAGTACCAACGCTTTAAAATTAATTAACATCTTTGACATTTACGGAATTAATCAACTGATTACGGAGCCAACGCGAATTAGTCCAAATTCTCGTACTTTGATTGACCTATATGTATCACAAATTGCCCTGCTAAAATCGTATCCTCTGGCGTCATACATCTAGGTATAAGCGATCATTCACTTGTTTACATGACTCGAAAGGCTCATTATGAATGCACAGGTGCCCGTATCGTTGAAACTCGGCAATTTAAACATTTCAAAAAAGATGGTTTCTTACACGATCTTGAACAAAAGCCGTGGGACTATGTCAGCCTGCAAAACGACCCTAACGAAATGTGGTATATTTGGAAACAATACCTTATGGAATGTATAGATACGCACACGCCTCTTAAAAAGAAAAAGATTGGCAACAAAAGGTCCCCATGGATTAGGATGCACAAAAGAGACTTCTTAAAAAAGAAAGCCACGCTCGCTGGGGATCCATTGGTGTGGCAACAGTACAAAGAAGCTCGAAATAACACAAATAACGCAATTAAAATAGCCAAACAACAATACTTTACGAATAATCTTGAAAATAACAAAATGGCCGAGGTGTTCAACTCTCATTTTACTGGCATAGGTGAAAAACTAGCGCCAGAAATACCACATATCGATGTAGAGCTGGAATCATACCTTACGCCAACTGATAACATATTTACTCTGCAACCCCCTACAGTAGGATGTGTTCGCAAGTTATTAAGCGAAATTAATGCCAGAAAAGCTACTGGCTTAGACAAGATTCCTTGTAAACTCTTGACAATGGCGGCTGACATCGTTGCGCCCTCACTCACTAGTATTATTAATGAATCCATAGGCAGTGCTATTTTTCCAACGGAATGGAAGCTGGCTAGGCTAACACCAATTTTCAAAAAGGCAAACAATCTGATCTTGGTTATCGCTTATTCCGGTTGTTGCTAAGATTTTTGATAGGATTATTTACAATCAGTTTTACCAATACCTTAATGACAATAAGTTGTTATCAAATTGCCAGTCTGGTTTCCGTTCCCTCCATAGCACTCTCACTGCCCTGATTGAAGCCACAAACAATTGGTCTGTTAATATCGATAATGGCCTCCTAAATGGAGTTATTTTCATAGATCTTAAGAAAGCGTTTGATACGATCAATCACAGAATTGTACTACAAAAGCTCTCAAACTATGGTGTTGACCAACACAGCCTGAAATGGTTTGAGTCATACCTTAGTAATCGAAGTCAAAAATGCACTGTTAATGGTCATCTTTCAGGCGCTTCAGAAATTACCTGTGGTGTCCCTTAGGCAGTATCATCGGTCCTCTACTCTTCCTTATCTACATTAATGACCTTCCAAACTGTCTCAGTGTAGGTTCTCCGAAAATGTTTGCTGACGACATAAATATTAGCTATGCAGCCAACAATCTGAGCGACTTAGAAACTGTAACAAATTCAGAGCTAAATAATCTCAATCGCTGGCTTCTAGCCAACAAATTAAGTCTTAACATTGCTAAGACGGAGTTTATGGTTGTAGGCTCTCGTCAAAGATTACTAGCGCAAGGGGATGATAAAATTAATATCGAAATCGAAGGAAATGCTGTTAAAAAAGTAAGTCATGCAAAATCACTTGGTGTGATAATTGATGATCGACTCTCATGGACAAAACATGTCGAAGAAAAATCAAAGAAAATCTCCTCTGCTATAGAAGCCCTTAAGCGCATAATATATTTTATTCCTACGACCGTTGCTCTCAGAATTTATCAGGCACTAATCCATCCCCATTTTGACTACTGCAGCTCAGTTTGGGATGGTTAAAACCTACAATTAAGTGAAAAGCTGCAAAAGCTTCAAAATCGAGCTGCTAGGGTTATCCTTCAATCGAATTACGACACTAGCGCAACTTTACTTCTCAATAAGCTACACTGGGATAGTCTATCCTTACGCCGAAAAAAGCACAAAGCTATCTTAATGTTTAAAACAATACATGGCCTCGCTCCAGTGTACTTGCAAAAAATGTTTACTCCCCGTAGAATAAATTTTGACCTACGAAACAGTAACAACAAATTAAATGTACCCAAGCCCCGTGCCGATTATTTAAAACGAAGCCTCAGTTATAATGGGGCTGTTTTGTGGAACTACCTTCCCCAAAACATTCGAAAAATTGAGTCACTTGGGAAAATTCAAAAGGGAAATCAAACGTTCTTATGCGGCAACGGATTCCCACACGGCAATTATGTAAACCAGTTTTAAATGCATTTTTATTTGTTTTAACTTGTACTTACTGATGATTTTACCGTGTTTAAATAAAGTGTGTATGTATGTATGTACATGGTGGGAGGAGAATAAGCTGACCCGCTTTATCAAATCAAAATAGCAATCAAGTTGTCAACTTTGGTCAGCTTTACGAGTATTTAAATTAATAACCACGGTATAGTAAGCTGCCTTTTCATATTTTGTCTTGTTAAACGTGAAAACGATATTTAAAAGGGAGGACTTCCATGGAATTTGGCCATGCTTTACACGTTATCCCTGACGAACAGCATGTAACATAGTACTGCACACTTAGATGGAATTAGCTTCTTGTAGCTGGGCCAAACCTGCTGAAAGAGCGGCAGAAGCCGACGCCTGTGAGCCAGCAAACTCAAGGTTCATTAAATCAATTGAATGCCTCCCGTTTCCCTCTGAACCTCGCTGGGACTGGGCTTCAAGACGCGCAGAATACGCACGCGCAGATGACATCAGGGATGACGTGCTCGTTTCTTCTTCTTCAGAGTCAGATCCATTAGATTCCAGCCCATGCTCTTTTCCACTGCTGGCATTTGCAACCATGGAGACATATGACGTGGTGTAGTCAAGTGGGAAGGACGAGGATCGTTTGATGCCCTCGAGTAGAGCAGAGGAGACCTTGAAACCAGCCGAGGCCGTGTGCCTACAATACACAAACATTATTACCTCATAATGTGATATCTTAATTATATTTTATTTGACGTCGAGATACAGGGAGCCGTTACCTGGACTCCCAAGCCAGTAACTTCTGTTTACGTATTCGATGAATTCCAGGGTCCAATCGGGTGGTTTTTGAGGAGGGGGAAAAACCGGATACCCTCGGAAAAAGGGCAATATCTAGATACCAACAAATTCACCCGGGGCACGTCACAGGTGAGAGGCGAAGCGCTTATCAGTACGCCACCCTAACTCTATATTAACCTTTAGTTATTAACAAAAGGCTTTAGGGTATAGATTCTTTTGTATTTAGTTGTTGTTTTTTAATTGAAAACTAACGTATCAATCGGATAATTCATATTATTTAGCAGCTCAAATCGGAATTGGAATTTCGATAGTTTTTTTTTTGGAGGGCCGGAAACCGGAGAAACACCCTCGAAGCAAACTCAACTCTCATATGACGCCCGAGTCCGAAATACGGGATACAGCGGTGAGCATGGTGAGCACTTTAATCTAACCGCGCGGCCACCCTTGCTCCATTAACGGAAACATAAAGCTTTTTTAATGAGCAGGCTAGGAAGTATTCTAAAGTTTTAAAAATGTTTTGGGAATATGCTGTCTTGTAAATTAACGAAATTCACCTGACAATCTTACCAGTGAAATTTAATACGGAATAGCTTCCTGGGTCTAAATATCAATGCTTTTACGCCAACAACACGTAATTTTACGCTGTATCATTAATTATTATTCATCCGAAAGGGGAGGGGGATCGGGATTGGGAGGGGAGGAGGTACCCAACGAGTTTTATATGTGCAGGAATCTCGAAACCTCGAAATATTGTTAAAGAAACATGACTAACCTGAAGTTTGTTAGCTGTTCAAGAGGCAACACGTGCACCCCGGCTACCGCTGCTTTAGCTAACGTCTGTCTGCGAGCTAGGGAGAGTTGCTCCTTAGAATATAAAATGATCAAATAAATATCGGTACAAAATAGAAAAATATGGCTCCAATACACTTCAAAACAATCTTATGAGTGGGCAAGTTACGGCAATGACTTACGGTTACTTTTTGGTCCAATCAATCCTGTACTTTAATACGGTGCTGGTGCTGTTGGCAAGCTTTCCTAATCTTTTAACTACTAATTTTAATGAATGTAAAGGTTTTTGCGTGCACATTATTGTTTCCTGTTCGGTGTATTGAAGTGCACAGTAACTGGAAGGAGTGTCCTGATTGAAGGATTTTTGGTTTCGTAATATCTGAACTCCAATACAAACTATTCCACATGACCTACCACTTGAGTCTTGTCAGGGGCGGTGGATATCTTATTGACAGTAGACGAGCCGGACCTCTGTGACCATGTCCGTGCCGCCACGTTGATTGTCATGCTAGTGGTGTTACTAGTTCCCGACTTGTGTCCCACTTGGAACGTGTCTTCCGTGTCGAAAGACGTCTCGCTTGTGCTGTACATGTCAGTGTCTGTAGTTGTAGGAGGTGTCATACCAAGGTACTCCATAGTCAGATGTTTGAGACGCTTGTAGGCATCGCTTAGGTCATCTGGTGAAGGGAAGATGGCAGTCGATTAGTCCGATTAGTGTCAGCTTTTTATTGTTTATAATGGCAAGTCTTTTTTTTTCACAGTTCCGAACGCTTTTGGAAAATGTAATCCTTAAACACAAGTGTGAACCTCTGTGTTATAGCACCAGTCTTTCTTCCAAGATGAATCATCATTCGATAAGGCGAGAGAAAGAAACCAATATATTTACAAACCCTGAATACGAGTGTTTTGTTGTTGTTGTCAGGTGAAAAATATGCACGTTAGTTTGTGAATAAGGACGCTTAAAAGAGGGGCGCTTATTTAATTTTCTAATTTAATTTCATATATTAAATGTTGTTTGATATGAGCGTGTTGTGCTGTGGAGTTTTTTTTGGGGGGGAGGGGGGGGGGGGCGCTTATTAGAGAGGGGCGCTTAGAACAAAACTGCTCCAAAGGGGGGCGCTTAATAGAGAGGAGGCGCTTAATAGAGCATTTACGGTACCTAGTAAGCTTACATAACTGGCTACAAGACTGCAGTAAGTTTTATTTGGTTTTATAAAGAAAAACAATTATAGCTTTCCCGATTTCACAACTTAGCGTTCCAGTTCAAAAGGCTAAAGCTGTACAGTAATTTGAGGATTTGGTTTCATTTTCACCTTAGGACATCCGGAAGGGTCTGTACACTAAAAGCGTGATTTTACAACTATTACGACTACTTGTATAACTAAAACTCATTACTAATGTTATAATACAAGCTTAGAAATTTATATAATTTGATTGGTCGAGAGCAGTAGTATTTCAGCGTAATTTGTAATACCTACATGTAAGTATTACAAACCCATATATGGTAGCTCTTGTCATATTTGGAAAACACGTAACCATTGTCTTGAAAAATGGCGGACACGTTTACCCGAAAGTGCGAAGGGAAAATATTGGAAAAGCAAGCTTAAAACAAGCAAATATGCAGAACTGACAATTTACAAAAGTGCATAATCATGTTGTTGAGATACCTGTTGCAAAATCTTTGTGAAAGCACAGTTTAATTTTGGGGTCCTCGATAAGCCGAAGTTTGACCAGAAAATCCCCAGCACGGCGGGATCCCCAGTATAAAAGGAAACAAGACTTTAATTTGATGAAGAACTTAAAAAAAATACAAGGAAATGGACCACATAAATGTGTAAGTTTTCTATTCTTTCAGATTTTTTTATTATGCCTTTTCTGTCTGAGCATGACTCCATTAGTTAATTGCCCTAGAACATTTCTTAGCTCGTATTATAAACATTTAATAGCATGGTTTGTTACGTGATAATAGGCATAAATCACCACTCGTGAGATTTCAAATTCCTTGTAATTTCACTCACCACTACGCGGCTCGTGAAATTACAAGGAATTTTGAAATCTCTCTCGTGGTATTTATGCCGAACACCACTACAAACCATGCTATTACTATTACTAATGCTTATATATAAGATAACAACCATTAAAATCGATATCCTGCTGTACATGAATGCCGTGAGAACTAATTCAATTCGAAGAGAAGAAGCTACTGCAGCTAGACCGAAAACTGCTAAGAGTCCTTGCCCGCCACAGCTCCGCTGGTAAACTATTCCAGAGTACTGCTCCGCTGTGGTTGAAACTATTTTTCATATAGTTGGTGCGGGGCAGTGGAAGAGCAAGTTTGCTCTCGGTGTCTCTTAGTCCTGACCTGGCCTCTCTTTCGACGCTCCGTAGTCTGGAAGGTCGCGGGAAAGAGTAGTATTGCATGCGCATGCTCAAAACTGTCCAATCAGGAATAAGGTCAAATTCGCGGGAATATTCGCGGGGTATTTAGCGAATACATTTTTATTTGAAGGTTTAAAATGACCGATAATCTCAGTGCAGAATTTCTCCCAACTATGTCCTACCGCAACACAAACAATTTATTGCTTCTCGATATATGAACCACTACGACTAAATTCTTCAAGCGAGAGCATTAAAAAGTTGTTTTCATACAGAGTTCTAAGGCTCAAATCCACGCATTTCGTTTTCACTGAGATCAATCAGCTTCACTGCTGTTACCCCGTGCTCCTTTAGTTTAGACATTTGATCATCCATCAGAGATACGAATGGAGAACTCAAAATTATAATCGACGAATTTCAAGTCTGTTGTGGTGAAGATCTTAAAGAATTACATACCATACGAAAGGAAATAATGTACAAACCAGCGACTTGTCAAACTCAGTGCTTAAGTTGACGAAGACATATTGCCTTTGCATAGATTAAATAATGGTTGTAGTTGTTCAAACTTTGGTACATATTTATAATTCACTTTTGACTATCCCTGGTAGATGCCAGGAGAGACTAGTGTATCAATCGGTTTATGGGCAGGTGATACAGTTTATACAGAGCTCTCATTACGGATTTCTTAAGGGAAGATCCTGTACAACACAGCTGCTTCTATATAGTACATCATGACTGGACTAAAACTATTGACAACAGAAGCCAAGTTGATGTAGTCTTCCTAGATTTCTCTAAGGCGTTTGACCTGGTGAACCATAGTATCCTTCTGTCTAAGCTACATAAGTATGGAATTCGTGGTACCCTCCTAAATTGGTGTAAGGATTATCTGACCAATCGACAACAGAGAGTGGTCGTACACGGTGAAGTTTCTGACTGGTTATCTATCACCTCTGAAGTTCCTTAGAGTTCCTTATCAGCGCCTTTGTTCTTCATTGTTTCCATAAATGATCTACCCAGGATAATCAGTAAATTAAGGATAGCAATATTGCTTGGTATGCTGACGATAGTAAGATGTATAAGATAATTAACACACCAAATGATCAATTAGCGTTTCAGTGAGACCTGGATAAGACCTATGTTTGGTGTGATGTGAACAGAATGAGAATTACAAAAAAAGTGTAAGATCATGAGAATCGCTAGAAAAAAAATAACCCTGTCATTAGTGATTATCATATAAATGGACAAACTTTAGAAAGTGTACAACAGTATACGGATTAAGGGTAATTACTACCTCTGATCTATCATGGAATACACATAGATTCCATAACAGCAAAGGCTAATAAATGAGTGCTTGGTCTAGTGAAGAGAACCTGTAAGGAACTAAAGGACATCACTACTTTAACTCTATATTGTAGTCTTATTAGGCCCTTAATGGAGTATTAATGTGAAACATGGAACCCATTCCCACAACGAAATATTCATAGATTAGAAGCCGTACAGAGGAGAGCAACCACATTCATCCTTACATCTAACGATGACTAAAATACTAGATCAAGTAAGCTAAACTTACAGAGCTTTGCTGATAGGAGATTCACAAGGAACGTGGCATTTTTATTTAATTTAATTAATGGACATTATAATATTGACATTGACAATAAGCTATCTTTCTGCAAAGATCGAAAGGTAAATTACCACCTAATTATAAAGGACCGTTCATTAATTATACGTAGGGGTGGGCTGGAGGAAAATTAATCATAAACCAAGACAAAATCCCCCCCCACGAACTCTGATCGTTTTTCAATATCCCCCTTTTCTTTTCTTTTCTTTTACAGATTGGACTTATTTTGAAAAGAACACCCCCCTCCCCCCCCCCCCCCCTCCCCTCATCAGACCAAAGTAAGTAAGTAAGTAAGTAAGTAAGTAAGTAATAACTTTATTTATACACGGTTAAAAATATCAGGCCTTCGATTACATTATAAAAAGTAGGAATAGTTAAAATATGTAATCAGTACGTATACAATGTTAATATCTAATAATTTGAATAACGCATGCACCTAACTAATATCTAACTATACAATAACTGACTATAATTATCTAACTAATATTAACTATGAATAATAATTTAAAAAATGGATAAAATAGGGATGCCTGCTTTCCATGAATGCCGTGTGTTTAATGAAATTTATTAATTGTTAAAGAAATCGCTGCAGTGAGATTTAAAAAGGGGGACAGAGTTTGCTTGCCGCAGCTCGACAGGTAAGCTATTCCAAAGCACCATACCACTATAACTGAAGCTGTTCTTTAGAAAATTGGTGCGGGGCAGAGGAATAGCTAGTTTGCCCTCGGTGTCTCTTAGAGAATAGCTCGAAACGCTACTACGGTCAGCGAACTCAGGCGCTAGGCCATTTAGCGATTTATAGACCATAGTAGTAGTTAGAAATTTCCGGTGATTGTCTAGTTTTCTCCTGGCCAAGTTTTTTGAATAGATCATCAGCATTGGCGTCGTAATTGGAAAAAGTCAAAATTCGTACAGCACCATTTTGTAGCTTTTGAAGTTTAGTGGCGAGAATTTTATTGCAATTTCCCCAAACGACGCTACAGTAGTCGAAATGCGGCTGCACTAAAGCATTATAGATACACAAAAGTGTTTCAAAAGGTACAAAAGGTCTCGTGCGTTTCAGGGCGCCAATGCCAGAGGCAATTTTCTTTGACAGTTTGTCTATGTGCACATTCCAAGATAAGTGTTCGTCAGTATGCACTCCAAGACATTTTGTGGACGTAACCCGATTAACAGAGGCACCATAAATAAAAAGAGAGGGAGTTCTGTCAAACGTACTTAACCTTTGGGTTCGAGTCCCACTTGGGTCAGATATTTTTTCTCTTTCCCTCGTAGGGCGTGCACACTTAGCACTACAGCTTCCCACTTTATATCACATTCTTTACACTTACTAGTGCTACGCGGCAAACAAGATTCACTATCATAACTACATATACATATATAATCGCCGTGACCCCATAAAACGCACCAATACCCACGATTGCTCTCATCAGACTTGATAGCTCAGTTGGTAGAGCGCCAGACATGTAACCTGTAGGTCGTTGGGTTCGAGGCCCACTTGGGTCAGATATTTGGGAGCCCCCTTCTTTTTGCAGTTGTTTTCCAAAGCCCCCCTAATTTTCCTCCAGCCAACCCATACGTATAATTAATGAACGGTCCCTAAGAAGTAATGACTCGCTTGACCTGAATCAAGTTTATATTAGGACAAATGTTTTTAAATATATTTTTTTTGTACGAATAATTAATGAATGGAATTTCAAACAATAAAAGAGAGGGCATAAGCTTATCTAGCTTTGAACATAAGGTTATGTCATTTTTAAATAAGGAGATTTTGCAATAGTTATCTTTTTTAAATAGTCCTACTCCACATATAGGTTGTAAAGTTATTTATGACATTAGTACATTGTAAATAGTAATATTATACTTAGTCGTAGCTGGGAAATATCTCTCGGATGGTACCTCTGCGTCTTTTTTCCCCCTTTCTTTTTCCCTGCCCATATTATAAGTAGTATTATAGTATTTGAAATAACGGAGTAAACTTAATATATTAAACAATAAATAAATTGCACACTTTCAAGGCATAATAAACGTTGATTCAATTCAGTAAACACCACACTCCACTCGCACTCCGGGTTCGCCGCCATGATTATGGGCATTTTTAAAGTGTGGTTACATTTCGGACATGCGCATGTAATATCTACTGGTCTCTCTTTCCCGCGACGTTCCAGTCTACGGAGCGGTCGAAAGACAGGTCAGGACTAGGTTTCTCTCACTACTGCGATTAACAAATTTCCATCGATAAAAACTCCAAGGATTTAGTAGAAGTTACATGCTTTATAGGAGCTCCAACAATAACGACTGATGGGCTGGGTTAAACGTGCCCAACTTTTGCCTCGAACCAGTGACCATGAATTCTGTTTTGGACTTATTTAAAATGAGCTTAATGGCGATGAGCAAAGCATTAACGTTAGAGAGAATACCAGGCTGTTGTGCCGGGAGACAGTCCCCTTGTCACAGGAAGAGAACAAAATATACAGTCGATCGCGAAAAATGACGTTTCTGTCCGACTCCAATTTTGTAATATTTGGGATAACTGGCCTCGCTCTGATACCATTGTTGTCAGAGTTATTCCCGCGCGGACGTGAATAACGTGCATACTCACCGGAATTAATAGCCATATCGAAGAAGCCAGGGCCGTCCCTATGCTTGGACAGGTAAACCTCCACTCTGTCAATCGCATGAGTGATTTCTCCATCAGAGTAGAATCCTCGCTCACGCATCCGATTCTCGTGGAACTAGAGGGAAAATGTTTATAAAGATAAACAGTTTTGAGTAATTCACTTACTATAAAGAATATAGTCCAACCGTCATGCTTTGCGCGCTATGGCGGCCATTTTGTCACAGTTGAAAAGTCGGTTTTGCACGAGTTGTGTTCGGCCCGATTCAAACGTCGAACTTTTCATGCGCCGAACCCAATTAGATCAAAAGAAGCCGTCTAATTATCTTTGTCTTGATTTCGTTTGGCGCATGAAAAGTTCAACGTTTGAATCGGGCCTTCCAATCTTTTCAACATCGTTCCAGTCCTGTTGTTTTGTGTGATAGTTTCAATGTGAATCTGTTTCTGTAAAGTTTCTTTTGTAGTTTTCCTGTGTAGTTTGATAGTTTGACGAAGCGAAAATAAACCAAAGGCCGTTAAGCATCACGCTTGGGCCATATTCTTTAACTCAAAGGCGAGTCTAGCCTGCTATGCAGACGTATTTTTTCACTCTCATAAATTCGAAGAAAAAAGTAACGTCTGCTTACCCGAGCGCTTAATTAGTTTCCAATATGCACACCTCATTGTGTTATGGACCAATCAGATTTTACCTTTCATATCCTGGAAAGTGACGTAATGTTGCATTTAAAAGGAATTCAGACAACACATTTGCCATTGACCAACCATAGCAGAGTGTTCACTGGCGTGCCAATTTATTACAATTCTAACAATGGCTTTGATGGGGCAAACAAATAAAACAACGTGCTGATGTCGTGCTTGCATATTGGAAGCTAATTAAGCGCTCGGTAAGCAGACGTTACTTTTTTCTTCGAATTTATGAGAGTGAAAAAAATACGTCTGCATAGCAGGCTAAGGCGAGTCTCGCTGGTATAAATGTCTGACGCAAATGAAACAACAATAAAAATTGAAACATGCTTTTCTTCCGTATGGAGTCTGAAAACGATAGGACATGAAGTTCACAGCTAAAACATGACGTTGTCTTTTTGTGTGTATCAACTTTTGATCTACCAGTCGATCGATTGACATGTGTTTTTATATATTTTCTGGAAAAATTCCGTTCGTCATTCCATGTGCTTTTGGCTATTAACAAAGATGGCTTGCCATTGGTACTCTTTGGAAATAAACTCATAACATATGAATATTTCAACGATATATCAGATATCAGTGAGATTCGAAATAAAGAGTTAAACGTTATAAAGCGTACTCGAGGCACAGCAATGGTGGTGAATACCCTCAACAATAATGAAATACTTATCTCTATGAAACACGAAAACAAGGGGAGCTTCATTCATACTTTTAATTACAACAAGAGCCCATCTGGGCTTTCACTCGGGCCACATGAGATTGAAGATGAAATACACTTTCATTTGAAATCCTCTTAGTAATAACCAAAGGGAAGAATTATTAGCTGAATTTAGCAGTCTTTAGGAGTGGCCGGTAGCGCGGTGACTTTCATTCTCTGCTCCCCTAGTATATATGTAATTTAATATGTTTTATTGTTCTCGTATGTTGACCTTTTAATTTAAACACTACTTATTCGTTTAACACACTGCATTTGAGCAGGCATATATTCATTGTTTTGAACCCGAGAATTAACCTACTACCGTACTTCATGGTCCCTTTCTTTAGTAGTGGGTTGTCGGTCAGGTGATTGTAAACTCTCGTCATTTAGCACAGAAGATGTATTCTGATGAATAGGGATCGGGTTGTCATGTAAGAAAGATGGCTCTTGAACAAACTGATTCGTTGCTAAAGCTTCAGTAGGTTGAATTTTCAACTTCTAGGTCAATAATACGTGATGACAGCATCTTGATTTCGGTCTTGTATATATTATCTTGCTGCACTAATTTGTCTTCCAAATGACTGAGTTTCGTTTTGATGTGACGAGAGTAAGAATTCATTACCTATATCAGTTAGGTCAGCCTCCATGTTACAAATCAAGGTCATTTAAGCAGCGAGTGAGTTCTTATTGCGGGCTAACAATCCTCGTGAATAATCTAAAGAATTCCGTCTCTTCCGGTTTGAATTTGACTCGTGTGTATGTTGCTTTTGGAGTTTCAAGGATATGTTGATCCAAAACTACAGGCTCTTGGGGTTTTTCATTGACTTGTGAACTTGCAGGCTCTGTAATTTGTTTTGTTTTCTTTGTATAACATAAAGTGTTGAACATGTTCATGTTCTCAAGCATGTCGCGCGTGACCTCTGTTTCTTCATTCATTAAGTTCTCTACTTTCATCTGTAATCTGGGAAACTCAATCTTTGCCCATGCCTTGGCACATAACTATTCCTGTTGTTAAGTAGACGTGGATGATTATAAGTAAAATCCTTCGACAGCTTGTACCGTTTCCGCTCGGTCAATATCCTCGCTAGAACGAAATAACTTGATCTCAATACTCTCTGATCCAACTTACGGTAAATTTATATCTCTGACAGTTTTTAAGAGACTCATAATATTGGTCTTGAAGTGCCTTCACCCAAAATAAGATGTTCTCCTCGGATGTTTTAAATGCAGCACAGCGAGCCGATGGCTTATAGATTCCAATATCTATTTCTTCGAATTTTAGCTTTCCGAATCCTGGCCCTTCACTGGCTTCAGGTCGTCGTACGTGTCGTATATAAAATCACTGGCCATCTGGGTAAAAAACGCGGTCCTTCGGCTCGGACAATAGCGCCAGTTGAAATATCCTGAGCCTGATGGAAGGCTTTCGCACGAGTGAAGTTATATAAAACATTAAACTGGCTTACATTTGAGAGATGGGACTCCAAATTAGAGAGAAAGTTCCTCGCGGGTCCTCCGCCATCTTGCTTTACTGTATTAAATTATGTAAATAAATTAACCTGGCGATTGTTGCGTGACCAGCACAGTGCAATCTGATTGGTGTGAATTTGACCTTTAACGCTTGCGCATACATTTTGCTACACGGAATAACTGAAAAAAGAAAAGAAAAATAACGACCTGCATTTTAAGACTCGGTGCTGCCACAGGCAGCCCGAATAATAATGGTACGCGCATCTACGAAATATGCACCTCTGCCAACCATCTCAACCGGCCCCTATGCCTGTCGTGACAGAGCAGATTTTCAAACAGTATTTTAGAATTGGTTTCAGTGTGCACTTCGCGCGACGGTGAAAGAAGAATGACTCTCTTTCTTCGCATCCTTAACACGTTCAACCTAAAGCCTGTTTGCGATCCTGTGGAAGTTCTGTCTATAGACGGAGCCACAACGGACTTCGATGTCAGGACAAACTATGCAATGGTTGCTACATTTGATGGAGGATGTGCTATTCTCGACAAGAGCTCTTGTATGGTACATTGTTTGCTGTGACCATTACAAAACGATGGTAGTTAGGTATATTAATGTATCGACACATCCCTTTCACTGCTTAATTCAGTTGGTTGTACTAACCACACTACCCTGGTTACCAGAGCTTCTAATCTCTCTCTCGGAAAGCGACCACAAAGCGCCTAAGCAGTACGAAAAAAATCACTGACAACATGTTAATAATATATAAATAATGAGACTGTAGTGATATGGCGCTATGTAAATATGACCATTACTATTATTATTATCTGAGAGCGAGTTATAAATATAAAGTGCGCATATAATTGTGCGTGGGGTAGTAACTTTTTTCTTCGAATTTATGAGAGTGAAAACATACGTCTGCATAGCAGGCTATGCGTGGGGTTAAGCTCAGTGATACTGAAGACAAAACCGATCACAACTTGTTGTGGAAGAACTTGGTTACGGAATTGCGTTACAGTTAAATAACAAATTTAAATGTATAGTTTTATACAAACATTTTACAGAGTAGTACATTTAGAGAAATGTTCTCATTCACAGACTTTTGAAAACATTATCACTGCCAAAGTCTGTAAACTGTCTGAATAATGCTCACGTCTTGTAACCCATCATACATTCTCTCGCGCGTGATTGGTTGAATACGTCACGTGACCCAATATTTCCCTCCGCGAGCGGGAAATATCAGCGATTACATACTCGTTGGCTCAGTTTCCATTGTTCTCTAACTAAGCTAATAACTTGTGGCACGAGTTTTCACAATCTTAAAATAAACCGTTTCTTTGCTGTAACTTACCTTTCCTTTGCGTTTTTCAATATAAATTTGATCGCTTACACGCTGGGCAAACAAATAATTCCAACCAAAAGGAATTCCCGCCGCGGCCGCATCCGCAGGGTGGCCGATAGTAGGCGTGTGGCTCGTTACGTGAGAATTTACTCTCTCGGCAGTGGAAAATCGCCACTGGATGCGAAAAAGTATATTCACGAGATAAATGTTTGCCGATAAAGTGTTCTGGTGGAGTTGTACTGCTTTCGGGTTTGATTTTATTAAGTTTTTGGGAATCGCGTGGTCGCTGCAATGATGTCACGGCACGAGGAAGGAGCTCCATTTCTCCACTTCTCCAGTCTTGAAAATCTTTTGTGTGATTCCTCTAGGGAGACATTTATTTGTTTACATGCGTGCCTGAGAATCGGAGGTGGCCGATAGTAGATGGTCTTACTTTAAATTTGACCGATACTGTGCGTTTGGGATCGCCATATCTCCTTTCGTAAATGTGAGAATTGTTAATCGAAAAGCCCGTAAAACTTCTGTCAGCCCTAGAATAACTGAACATCTTGGTATTTCAGTCGAAGAAACCTTTGGTTTCAGCAAAATAATGGTTAAGAATGGCCCAAATCTTCCCTCCTGTCATGTTACGGTCGATCTCAAAAATGGATTTCCCAGCACAGATCCAAGATCCCGTGATGTCTCGAGCGGTATCGTATGATTGGTTGACCCTGTCACATATTAAGCCAACTCGAAACACAAAAAATAATAAAAATAATAAAGGGACTGCTAGCAGTCTTCTCGCAAGGCCAATCTTCGGTGGCAAACTTAAGGTACACTTTAGATAAACATTTATGACATCATTAATTATTTGCATATTTTCATATATTTTTGAATGTGATATAAATGAAGTCTTAGTCCAAAGCCAGCTCATGAGCAGTCTGGTGTTATCTCAGTGGTAAACACACCCTTACCTGGCGGTTGATTGGAGTGACAAGAACGTATCGTGGCTTGAAGTAGGTATTCTTGAAGCTCAACACTCCCTTAAGACACAACAGAACAGCAATGTTAAAAAGTGGTTAGCGCTCCTGCCTTTCGCGTCGAAGACACAGGTTGTATACCAACCAATGCAGTGACACCCGGTTCTCCAATTTCAAATGGCTAACACCCACTTGCTCTAAATTTACAAAAGTGGGTTGAACCCAGGTTAGATGATCATCTAAGCAATTTCGCATATCAAAATATTCTTTCATGATCTCCTTATCCCTTCCTAGGATCTATACAGGACCCGAACAGATCCCCAATTGTACCCGAACAGATCCTGACGGGTTTATAGAAATGGACAGGAACGTGGTAAACTTCGCTAAATATATTCCTTACTTTACAAACCTGAGTCACGAAACTTGGTCAACACTCCCACTCTAGAGCAAACATTAATGACACGTGACTCCAAGCTGGTGACGTCATTAGTCACATGACTTTAGTTATGTGTCATTAATGTTTGCTCTAGAGGGGGAATGTTGACCACGCTTCGTGACTCAGGTTTGTAAAGTAAGAATATATTAGCAATTTTGTAAAGTCAGGTGACTAATGACGTCATCAGCTTGGAGTCACATGTGTCATTAATGTTTGCGCTTGACCAAGTTTCGTGACTCAGGTTGTAAAGTAAGGAATATATTAGCGAAGTTTACCACGTTCCATCCACTTTTCATGAGTCCATTCCTATAAATCCTTCAGGATCTGTTCGGGTACAATTGGGGATCTGTTCGGGTCCTGTACAGATCCTAACCCCTTTCAGCATTATCTCTCTCTAAGTTAAATTTGTCTAATTAATAAATCTTACTTTTATACCTTACCATTCGATTTCCCACCTCGGGGTTTGAACTCGAGACCTTCGGTGTGCAAGACCTGCATGGCCCAGGTTGTTCAAAGGGTGGATAACTCCCTATCCAGCGGGTAAAAATTATCCACTGGATAAGTTTGGTCGCACAAAGCACGGATAGCGCTATCCAGCGGATAAAGTTATCCATGCTTATAGGTAGGTTGTGTAACTTTTTATCCACCGAATAAAAATGTAGAAAACAAACATGGCTGCTCGTAGACTTCTCCTTTTAAATAACAACTTAGAGGATTTCAATCCACCTAGGAATAGAAGATCAAGAGTTTGACGTCTGATACGCTCCTCCGATAAACACCGAGTGCATTCACTTTCCCCTCGATTTCCTCCCAAACTCTTGTCTTGTTTTTGTTAGATAAGGTTGTCGAGAACTGACTTTTAATCACTCCGAGATTTCTCTCTGCTGCCTCGAGGATAACCGTGCACTCAGCAGCTGTAAAATTACGATTTCTGTTCCTCTTAATCGGCTCTGGCTCAATGTTTTCCGCCATTGTTGTTGTGCGCGAGAGCGAGAACTGAACAAGGTCAGATACATTTTACCATGGCAACTGGAAACCATTTAGCAGTGACACACTGGATAGCGATTTCTCCATTGGATAGTTATACGCGACGCTATCCAGGCTTTGTGCAACCACTTTTTATACGGTGGATAACTATCCAGTGGATAGCGGTTTTTTCCGCTGGATAGCACTTATCCACTGGATAACTTATCCACCCTTTGGACAACCGGGGCCAGAACTTTACCAATGAGCCACAGAAACTTGCGATGGAACGACTGTTACTTTTAAAAATCCTAACCTAACCCGTACCACAAACCTAACCCTATAACCGTCAGTAAACAAGTTCACAGGTAAACGACGAGATCTCACCCACCTAGAGCTATATTTATGTTCTAATTCGCTCCCCGCTCAACCGAACATAAAACATTTATCATGTATTAGGCAACCACTCATTGGGGTATGTCCACACGAACCGCGTGCGCCCTCTTTATTAACTATCATAACTTCAATATACACGATGATAAGTTGTAATCTAGAGCAAATTGCCCATTATGCGCTCACGAACACTAATTTGACAATAACTGGCTACTTGCAACTCTATAATAGACAGCAATACAGCAAATACGTGATGTATCGTGAAAATTACAATAATACTTGAATGGGAAACTCATTAACCCATCTCTCTTACAATACTGAAATAGCGTTTTATAAGTGTAATATTCCACAAAATCTATAATTTGTGAACGCTAGTAAATTATAACTAGAAACCATATAACGACTTATGATCATGCATTGGGTATTTAATTTGTAAGACGAGCGGCGGACGTAGGACTCGAATGACTGTTCATTACGTAACTCAGACTATATAGTACTGTCCCACTAATGACGTATTGTATCTAAAACAACATGTAACACCCCAGTAGCGGGGTTACGTAACCCATGATAAATACATGGGGTTCACAGGTAAACAACATGTTCTGACTGTAATGAGAGCACATTTTTTTATAGGCAGCGACGATCATCTGTCCTGGGTACGAGAACGAGTGGGTGTCAGCCATTAGAATGAACCAGCAGTGATTAGATTATCATAACATTTGCTACTAATATTTGAAAAACATTGGCTAATATTCTGTTTACCACTCGAAGGTGGATGGAGAACCTCAACAGGCTAAAGGGGCTGTGTTACGGTAATAGACTTTACATTCGCGTTCCGGGCCGGAAACAGCTATTTCCACCGATTTTGATATGAACTAACGAACCTCTCCAGTCGGCCATGTGGGATGCTTAAAGCAAATATGCAAACATGACTAACAAACAGTCCATACAAACAGTCTCCAGGGAAAATATTGAAAATCCTTTCAATCAAGCATTGAGTGAGGGAAGTTTAACTGTTTGTATCCAATTAACAGCCACCAACCGAGCGAGTACTCGATACATCGGCGCAGTACCATGACATAGCCCCTTAAAGAGGTATCATCCCATCGATTTAGACCAATCATATTTTGGCGCTGATGCGGGAAGCCATGCAGGTGCAAATCGCACCAACGAGTAATTTTGAAAAGTTTGAAGCACTCAAGGAACCTCACCCAATTAGCAATAGCCAAAATTGGCCTTGCATCTTGATAATAATACTAAAAAAGAACTTTTGTCGGATCATGTTGTTTTTTCAGCCCTGGTAGTACCATACGCTCGGACCGCAAACGGTACTACGCAGGCTGAACAGAACACACACATGCCCTCCAAAAGACATGTTATTCCCTTAATAATATTTTACCACCATTGTGAATGCCAAACAGTTTCACAGCACGAGCGTTCATGCACACAAATACTAAAAACTACGAGCACTTCCAGCGAAATGTTGACAGACCATTCGATCACATAAATGTATTGCAACCAAAATTTTATAGTTTGCCTTTTGATACAAAGTATCAATAATGTAGATAGATATCATTAATGAGGTCGTACCTCCAGCTCCATGCTGAATACCGCAGCAAGTCCTTCTCTTGCCACGCCTTCCACTGAGTCTCTTGTCACCCCGTAGAGATGACTACCAACCTGGCACGTCTCTAGGAATCGGCCCTAGTGTGACATCAATATCAATACTAATTATCATTTGTCAGCTATGATTGCCGTACAGCTGGTTTTCATGAAATGAACCATCGAATAAATATCTTATTGATGTCGTTGACGCGGACTGCACCGGGTCAGTTATCAGTTCAATACCACTGTCGTAATGGACCCTGGGATCATTTGTCTGTCGTGATAGATAGATGTTGACAAGGAATATGAACATATCAATACTGTAAGCTAGTGTGGCAACGACGAGTATCGAGAGCTTACCGACATGACGCCCTGTTCAAATTCCTCTTTAGTCACAAAGTAGTAGTCTTCGCCATTCTCTTCTTTCTTGCGCTGAGGTCGTGTCGTGTGAGATACTCTGTGAACAACAGGTGTCTCACGTCAGTTACTGCACACACTACTACTGTATTAGTAATAGCAAAGTGTTATAATGTGCGAAATACAATGTCATAATTTAAAAAGACATTTAACCTTTTAACCTGTCAAACCATAGTTAATAGAGTGGAATGGTTAGGAAACCCGGCAAACTTCAAAAGGGCTAACAAAGGCGCTGCGATTTAGGTTGGAAGAGGTAAGACAAAAGATTGTGCACGATCATAGTTCATTAGCGTTCCCTGAACGACTGAACTCACACGTTTCTATTGGCTGATTGATTAACATGTTGGAATTTCTATTGTGTTTTGTGCACGGTAGTGGTTGAAAAAAGCTAACAAAGACACATAACAAAGAAGGTCCCTGAGTTTCCTAACCATTCCACTCTATTAACTATGGTCAAACACAGGTGTATAACATGCCAGGGGCTTCTGTTGTTTTTGTTTTATTGTTTGTTTGTTGTTGTTGTTGTATTTTTTTGGGGAGGGATTGATTTTGAGATGGCTGTGGTGAGAACCTTCCACGCACATGCTCAGATCATACACACTCACCCGAGGCCAAAGAAATCCGGGAACTCCTGACACAGTCGTTTTGCTAAGAGTCGTTTCCCAGAGCCAGTGGGTCCGCATAATACAAGCATGGGGTAGGGTGTGTCCACGCTAGGGAGGGTGCTGAAACAAGCAAGGCCTTTAGTGAAATATCAATTATAGTACCTCGTGCCCAGACCCATGAGAGCACTGCTAAGAAGTTGACTTCCACCTTGCATTATTATTGATGTAACTTATTGTTTTAAAGACTAATATCTTTCAAGAATATTTCTGAATTGGGGGAAAATATTACTAAGGCATGTCAGCTACATGAAAATACAAATAATTCTTAAAATGCAATTTCTATGGTAAATCTACTTCATCTATTCTCAAGTGCGACATGTTGGCTAAACATGTAGTGCAGTGACATACGTTTATTTTCACATGGCTCGGTTTTCTTTGTTCGTTTTGGAGGCATATACATGTATCTCGGAAACCCTACGGCCTTCCGCTCAGTTCGATATGGGGTTTATTCACCTCGGATGCCACCTTCGGGTGCCACCTTCGTGTGCCACCCTTGGTGAATTAGTCCCATATTCCCTCGCTTCAGGCCAATAACCCTTACATATACCTATTGTATATACTTGTCGGTTGTAGTAGCGATCTGACCACGTGAAGCATGTGGTCACGTGATGCCACCACCTCCATAGGGGGGCTGTACATATTAACTGCTGCAATCTAATACAAACAAATATGTATTAATATTAACTGGTTATTGAGTGGCATTGGTATGAGCTAGACTATACCTGAACGATTTCAAAATATTTTGAAAATGCAAAACAAAAAAGAAATTTGAAAAGGAAAAAAGTATTCTATTTCACAACACTTGCAACTCACGCTCGTTGTAATAAGATATGGGGAAAAGTTCATCAAGCGTTCAAGAAGAGATGGAACGACTGCATGTCGATCCCGCTCCACACGAATTTCCCGCAAAAAGGGTGGGAGGTGGGCCGTTCCACTGCTCTACTTGGCGCTGATCAATATGAAGTGAGTGGAGTAGGAGTACTCGGTCTGGCATTTATTACTCTCCCAAGGGGTTAGATAACCAATGATATGTGCAGCACATGTTTATTAAGACTTATTTCTTATTTTACACGTCGCGTCTCATTTTAGAGTGCTGTGGGAATAGCGCCAAGATCGGTATTACTGTGCTTTTAGAGCGGATTTCGTTACGGCAGTGACTTATGGCTCGCATACTGTACGACATGCCGTGACGTTGCAATAGTTTCCTATTCCTTTTGTCTTTCTGATCCGAATCAAATTACAAAGTTACGGCGCGTAATAGTTACGGTACGTAATAGTTACGGTACGTAATAGTTACGGTACGTAATAGTTACGGTACGTAATAGTTACGGTACGTAATAGATACAGAATGAGTAGCCGTGCTTTATCGGATTTACAAACTCGAGCTGCAAGCGAGAAAATCCAATAAAGCACGGACACGAATTCTGTATCTGGCTTATCAAACGTCTAGGTGAATAGAGTGATTTTTTCAGTTATTTTGCCCGAGAAAATCGAAGCAAAAGTTTATGTAAATCAGGACGAAATCTGTATCAGATTTACAGATCACTTATCGCTCAGTGATTTCCTTTGTTTTTGCTTCATGAATTATTAATGAGTTTGATAAAGTAAGTTACAGTACAGTTAGGGCAAGGCTACGTACATGCCAGCGAGTGCCGGAGGCGCTAACTTCCCTTTCGTAAACGGTCGATGCCATTCATAATAGTCGATGCCATTTTACAAACCCTAACCCTGATTTTAAACGAAACCCTAACCGTCACTAATCCCTCACCACTACGCCACGAGGGATTTCGCTGCCGATGACCGCTTTTTTAGAACTTTTATCTTGCTTTTCTAATTAGCATACACTAATAATTTCTAATGTATTGTATTGTATGTATTTTTACAAATGGCATCGACTGTTCTGTAAAATGGCATCGACTGTTACAATTGGCATCGACTGTTCTGTAAAATGGCATCGACTGTTACAAATGGCATCGACTGTTACAAATGGCATCGACTGTTACAAATGGCATCGACTGTTACAAATGGCATCGACTGTTACAAATGGCATCGACTGTTACAAATGGCATCGACTGTTACAAATGGCATCGACTGTTACAAATGGCATCGACTGTTACAATGGCATCGACTGTTCTGTTTCGATTCTTCCCAAATGCTAAATATTTTTTATATAGTTGAGGATGGCGTACTTGTGAGTATTTTCGTTCTAAAAATTTCTGAAGTGTCGCTTCAAGGGCAGAAATGGCATCGACTGTTTCAAATGGCATCTAATGTTCTGTAAAATGGCATCGACTGTTATGAACGGCATCGACCGCTTACGAAAGGGAAATTTGCACCAGAGGCATTGGAAGAGCCTGCAAGCAGACTAACAGCATCATCATCGACATAATTATCATCACCGTTACCATTATCATCCTTATAATCGTCATCATTAGGCCAAATAAAAAAAATGTAGACGTGTTTCCGGTTACACTTAAAAAAAGATACGGTCGGTAGGAAGGGCACTATAAACGTTTTATTTTTTCTCAGTAACTTTTTGCACGGGCTGGTGTGAGTTTTTCCCAGGTTTTAAGATAAAACATAGCGATTCTCTAATGTCAAGCTTCTGAGTAAATTAAATTGATATTATTAAATTGATATTATATTATTACATTATTATTTTATCGACTGATATTATACCTAACGTTGCGTCTACATACAGTACAGTTATCTCACATATCTTATGTTTATACTAGTCCTATAATGATTTACTTAACTTAGCACTTCTTGTATAACTTATTTAGCAAATATACTTATTGTATCACAATTTAGAAGTGATGTTAGATATGTTAGATATGTTAGATAACTTTCATGGTTAATACGTCCTTTCCCTCGTTAAAAAGGTTTATTGCATTGTATTGTATCATCATGACGCTGCATGATATCATAACGATAACCCATCCAGCTAGTTAGTTTATTGTGTTGCATTGTATTGTATCATCATGACGCTGCATGATATCATAACGATAACCCACCCAGCTAGTTAGTTTATTGCATTGCATTGTATTGTATCATCATGACGCTGCATGATATCATAACGATAACCCATCCAGCTAGTTAGTTTATTGCATTGCATTGTATTGTATCATCATGACGCTGCATGATATCATAACGACAACCCACCCAGCTAGTTAGTTTATTGCATTGCATTGTATTGTATCATCATGACGCTGCATGATATCATAACGATAACCCACACAGCTATTTAGTTTATTGCATTGCATTGTATTGTATCATCATGACGCTGCATGATATCATAACGATAACCCATCCAGCTAGTTAGTTTATTGCATTGCATTGTATTGTATCATCATGACGCTGCATGATATCATAACGATAACCCACCCAGCTAGTTAGTTTATTGCATTGCATTGCATTGCATTGCATTGTATTGTATCATCATGACGCTGCATGATACCATAACGATAACCCACCCAGCTAGTTAGTTTATTGCATTGCATTGCATTGTATTGTATCATCATGACGCTGCATGATATCATAACGATAACCCATCCAGCTAGTTAGTTTATTGCATTGCATTGTACTGTATCATCATGACGCTGCATGATATCATAACGATAACCCATCCAGCTAGTTAGTTTATTGCATTGCATTGCATTGTATTGTATCATCATGACGCTGCATGATATCATAACGATAACCCATCCAGCTAGTTAGTTTATTGCATTGCATTGTATTGTATTGTATCATCATGACGCTGCATGATATCATAACCATAACCCACACAGCTAGTTAGTTTATTGCATTGCATTGCATTGTATTGTATCATCATGACGCTGCATGATATCATAACGATAACCCATCCAGCTAGTTAGTGTATTGCATTGCATTGTATTGTATCATCATGACGCTGCATGATATCATAACGATAACTCACCCAGCTAGTTAGTTTATTGCATTGCATTGCATTGCATTGTATTGTATCATCATGACGCTGCATGATACCATAACGATAACCCACCCAGCTAGTTAGTTTATTGCATTGCATTGCATTGTATTGTATCATCATGACGCTGCATGATATCATGACGATAACCCATCCAGCTAGTTAGTTTATTGCATTGCATTGTACTGTATCATCATGACGCTGCATGATATCATAACGATAACCCATCCAGCTAGTTAGTTTATTGCATTGCATTGCATTGTATTGTATCATCATGACGCTGCATGATATCATAACGATAACCCATCCAGCTAGTTAGTTTATTGCATTGCATTGTATTGTATTGTATCATCATGACGCTGCATGATATCATAACGATAACCCACCCAGCTAGTTAGTTTATTGCATTGCATTGCATTGTATTGTATCATCATGACGCTGCATGATATCATAACGATAACCCATCCAGCTAGTTAGTTTATTGCATTGCATTGTATTGTATCATCATGACGCTGCATGATATCATAACGATAACCCACCCAGCTAGTTAGTTTATTGCATTGCATTGCATTGTATTGTATCATCATGACGCTGCATGATATCATAACGATAACCCACCCAGCTAGTTAGTTTATCCCTTTGCTTTGTATTGTATCATCATGACGCTGCATGATATCATAACGATAACCCACCCAGCTAGTTAGTTTATTGCATTGCATTGGATTGTATTGTATCATCATGACGCTGCATGATATCATAACGATAACCCATCCAGCTAGTTAGTTTATTGCATTGCATTGTATTGTATCATCATGACGCTGCATGATACCATAACGATAACCCACCCAGCTAGTTAGTTTATTGCATTGCATTGTATTGTATTGTATCATCATGACGCTGCATGATATCATAACGATAACCCATCCAGCTAGTTAGTTTATTGCATTGCATTGTATTGTATCATCATGACGCTGCATGATATCATAACGATAACCCATCCAGCTAGTTAGTTTATTGCATTGCATTGTATTGTATCATCATGACGCTGCATGATATCATAACGATAACCCATCCAGCTAGTTAGTTTATTGCCCAGTGATACATCTCTCCAATGTACCTTTTCTTCTGAAGTCACTTTAGAATTGTCCAGCTCCAGTAATGCTTGTATCCTGAACAGTAGAGACAACCTGTAGTCTGGCATGCCCTACAGCAAGACAGCACAGAGGATTAACAATGAAACTGAAAAATAAATGGAGCTACATTTTCACAGTTATTTGCAGGCTTTTGAGTTTTCTTTGTTTATTTCCGTTGCTGCTGTTTGCTCATTTCTTGTTTTTATTATTATCTGTCGTGGAGGCGGCGGCATTGGGATGTACCTCATGTTAGCGCTAGCTAGTATGTGACATTTTGAAGGGGTCTACAGATTTGGCAAGCGCGGTATGTGCAAGCCTCAGAAGTGACGAAGGGAATACTACTTCCTGCATTTTGACCATCAAAATAGGTTATTAAAAACATTATAATACTGACAACATCTGGTCCGTGACAACGTAACAGCTGGGCAAAGGGACCGAGGACCAGCTTCTGTCTAAATCTGCGCGAGAAGGCAGGGAAGAGAGAGGAAATGATAAATAGGGTATGTTCATAGACAACCACAATCGGAACTTCATTAAAAACAACATATATCTTGGAAACATTCCACATTGTAATGCTAATTTTCGTTGTTTAAGCTGCGTGTGAATAATCACATCATACATGTAGCTTAGTCTTGCTTTCAACAGCACTTCATCCTCAACCGGCTATTGGAAAATGGAAGAGTACTGCACCTGGGAACGGGTCTCATTTGAAAGACGCAACAAAATCATAGTCATGCAGAGATAACTGAAGAAGACGAGAAATTAATTTAGCGAAGAGAATATGAGCTTTCCGTGTACACATGTATGTCTATGGACCCTTTGCACGTGACGTCATAGCCGCCATGTTGGTGTACAGGTAACAATAGATTCTTCGTTAGCTTCTTTTGTTCTGTACACCAAGATGGCTGGCATGCCCTTTGTCATTTTAATCTCTGGGGGTTGAGTGCAAACCATCTATAGTAACATGTAGCTTTCCTACCAGTGCCTGTTGGAACATGTTACTGTTAAAGACAGGTCTGCAAAACGCATATGCATGCGTGCATTTCACCCGAACATGGGGACATGGGGACATGGGGGTTTGCGGATTTGCGGATTTCAGCTAATATTCTTGCGGTTTTTTGGTAATGTTGATTTCAAAATGCGGTTTTGCGGTTTTGGAAAACACAGCGGTGTGCGGATCTAATGGTTTTTGACAAGCGGTATTCGGTGAAGGATTTTTAATTCCGGTTTGCGGTTTCCGGTATTGATGTGATCTGATGTCGCAATGTCTTTAATATTCAACTCTACGTGACGTAGTGGTGAATTGCGGTTTGCAATTCCAGTTAATATTTCACTTGATTGTCTGTTATCCAATGATAATGCTGTTTTCAAGTTCGTGAGTTGTAATGTGAACTTTGGACCCTTTGCGACCTCGTTGCCTAGGCCAGATATTGCACAACCTACATACATCGCGTCGCGCCATGTCGCAAGGTCCGCAAGCGAGTCCCGAAGGACCCGAAGCTATAATTGACTGCGTTGCTCTTTTTACGAAGAGGGAAAAGGTGGGGAAAACTACCTCAGGAAAAACAAATTTAGATGTAAAGTTGGAAAGGAGAAGCGAGTGGTGAAGCTGCGGGAAACGATTTGGTAAGTTGATAGACGGACATAGACCGATTAGATTTCTCACAAGCCACATTCATACGAACTGAATAGATCTGAATACTGTCACTATTTTCATACCGCTTCGAATCTCAACATATCGTTTGTAATATGACGATAATTGCACTAATCTGGCTAATCTGGCCCTAATCGTTTGGACCTTTTGAGGTCTTTGAGTCACGATCTTCAAGTAAAACCAAGCACCAAACACCCTAAAGCTGCACATTAAATTATGTGGATGACTTATCGATCAGACTACTTTTACGGTACATAGACCGCATAGTGCAGCCATGCAGTTTACATTCATGAGTGTTGTTAGTGTAATGCTTCCGAGACCAGACCGTTGCACCGAGCGAAAATCCCCTACTCGTACAAATAGCACAGCGGGATCTTTAACGTCCACCGTAGACAGGGTTAAAAGTGAAGGTAGACGGGAGATGTCGGAAGATGTGGTCTAACCGTTTGCAGATGTAAAGCAAATGCAGCACCATTATTTTAAGACCCTGGGTGTTGGCCTGGCCGGAAGTTGAACCCACGACCTCCCGCACTGAGCTAACTCGGACTATTTTGCTAACAAACCATAGACAGTTGACATCAAACTCGGTGACTCGATATGAACTCTGGGATATATCACATCTATTACGACCATTACCCATTAAACAACTGAAGTCGCGTGTCAAAGAAATTGGATTTCAGGAAAGGAAACTGATAGATTGTGAGGTTCGCAAATGACACTGGTTGATTTGGCACCAACTATATATGAACCAGTCCCCAATCTAATTGGCCGTGATGTCTCAACCAACAAAACTTTTAAAGGAGAACTGAAGCCTAAAATCAACCCATCGTCTATTCAGATGTATTCGAAATACATACGTTCTGCTATTTTATTTATGTGTTGTGCGTCTATGTCTATGTCTATGTCTATGTTGCGCGTCTAGCTTATATGGCGGCTCAATTCAGTGCAAATTTTCCCATATCGTACGTCACACATACCAAGGAAAAACAATCACCGCCTCCAGTAACTAGTAACACATTAAATGCAGAAGCTTCACGACCATTTTCATGTTATTGATGTAGATGTTGATCAAGGTTTCCCCAAACTTGCCCCAGATAATGATGGAAGATATATTTTCAGTTTGCTTATCATTTCAGCGCAGTGCCTGAAACCCAAGCGAGCTCGCTACTTTATAGTAGAATAACTGACATCATACACGGTTAGAAGCTGTTAGTTTTTTCAATGCCAGGGACAGCATGACAAAACTAATTTATTTCCTGTACCTGACGTCACAAATTACAAGACTTGAGCCTCTGTAAATAGCGGAGGTTTTCAGATGTTCTCTTAATAGACGCGCAACACAGAAATAAAAATAACAGAACTTACTTTTTCAGAATTCATCTTTGTATAAGCGTTTGGTTGATTTTAGGGTTCAGTTCCCCTTTTACTCTTGTGATCGTTCTCTTGACCCCCCGGTATTTTCTGAGATGTGTCGAATTTCTGTACTTTTTAAAACTGCACAGTATTGTTAATGCCTATCATTAATGTACAAATATTAACGTCACCACGTTACCTGGATCGGGTTGTTAAGGAGGTTGAGTTTCCTCAACAGCTTCAGTTCTCTGATGTACCGAACCTCAGCGATATCAATAATCTGGATATAAAAATATTGATCCTAAATTAGTTAGCAATAAAGACTAGGTACTTATTGCCTGTGTGGGAGGGCTGGGGGAGAACTGTTTAGCTCGAGGTCATGTCGTACGAGGACCGTACAAAATGGCTGAGAGCCAAACATCTTCCCATTCGGCCCGACCTAGAACGTAACTTGTTATCATATAATAACGGCAACACAACAAGCATAACATGAGGCAGGGCTGGACGGCTTTTCCGGTCTGCTCACGGTAAATCACGTGATTTTTGTAAGTGGTTTTGAAAAGAACACGCGTGCGGGCGTACGGGTTATGGAGGGGGACATTGGGGTTTGCGGTGTGGGTCAGTTTTGAGTGCGGTATTTCGGTGAATTCAATCCTATATTGCGGTATTGCGGTGATCTCAAATCCTGCGGTGTGCGTTGTTTGTATTTTCAAACCTGCGGTTTCGGTGAAACGTTTATTTTCGAAGTCAAATCCATGAAAATCACGGGACTCTTAAGGACGGTGCCTACTAATGGCAGCGCGCACGACGTTCTGCGCATCTTGCGTCCCGCGGGTCATCCCGATGGCAGAACTATTTTGAAAAAGCTGTGTTAATTGTGTAATTTGACAGACAGAAAGATGAAGGATTTTAAAATACGGACGAAAGATATGCTTGAGAAATGAACGATTTGGGAAATCTTTAAATTCCACTACACGGCCACGAAAGACAATTTTCAGCTGAAATGGTATTAAAAGAGTATTAAAAGTGATGATTTATCGTGGGGAGATGGTCGAAGAATCGTAGATTTAGAAGATTTACCCTACCAATTGAATGAAGGTTATTTGGACTGCTATGAATCGCTGCTGTCTTTTTGCCCAGCGCCTTTGCTTTAGGCCTGTCAATGCTTTCGAGTTTCGTCAGTTTCTCCAAACATGGACTCGGCAGTATAAACAATGTGTGAATACGGTCAAATAACCTTTGTGAAAACGGGTAAACCTCTTGGAAATCCAAAGAAGAATGAAGAAGGAAGGACTGTATGGGGTTTGAGCACAAAGGAAGCAGCAACAGGTTTGATTTTCAATGAAGAAAGTCGAAAGACGGGTAATAAGTTCATGTCCTAGATACACCAATATGTTACTGACGTTCTATGACCGAAACATAATAGAACGTAATTAACCTATTGTTGTATCTAGGACATGAACTTATTACCGAAAGACGGGACTGACTCTTTTCCCCGCCGCCATCTTGACAATCTCCCAGAATGCAATAAAAGAAACCAATTTTTAGACTTACTAGGGAGGGCTTGGTTAAAAATGTCAATTTTTGAAAATAAATTAGCGATAAAGAGGCCTACCATCCCAATAACTTTTTTAAAACGCGTGGATACCCCCATTTTTTTCTTTTTGTAATCTATAATATAGAAGCTAAACAACGTTTACATATATTTTTTGTCTTTATAAAATTGAAACTTGATGTCATTTCAGCAAAAAATATGTCTGTTCGTGGTCACTAATGAGGCATACAAAGCAAAATTTGTACAAAAAATGTAGTCATTGTAAGATAAATGGTTTGATTGGCATCCTATGCGAAGAACGCTATGCCTAATGTTTTTTGCCCTAATATTTTGCCAGATAACCCAAAATATTAATCGAATTAAAAAATAGTTTCTCCGACAAAGAAAAATGCTGAGTCAGCACTTTTTTCGATTTTCATCCTTAATTATCTCTCTTAAACGTATGGGTACCCCCAAGAGACCATGGTCTCTTGGTACCCCATAATTTTTTTCTGATTTCAAAAGCTCCTTCAAACAATCCATATAGATTTTTTATAAAACAAATTGGTTTGTAATTAGTAGGCACCGTCCTTAAATAAATTATTGCATCATTGCGGTGTCGGTATTTTCGGTGATGCGGTGTTTTCGGCTTTTTTTGCGGTATTGCGAGCTCCCCAATGTCCCCCTCGTTATACATGTACGATAAAATAATCAATTTCACGGTTCACGGCGAGATACGGTAATCCGTGTACGTCGTGAAAATAGCGCGCCCGCGATTTTATAGGCAAGCCTATAGTCGGAGCTCCAATTATTTCAGATCACGGCTAGACCGGTGATTTCTGTCGGCCGTAAAATAGAGTGGCTATTTTCTAGGAATTGTGGTTTATTGACTAGTTGAGAGATATTTCGGATAGCGGGGTTGAAGCAAGTTTTTCGATCGCTCGCTTTGAAAGAGTTTTTTTGTGGTTACCGGTATTATTAAAATGATACTTTTGTAAGGAAGAAAAATACCAGAATGTGGAAAGGAGCTAGATCTAAAAGAAATGTTGTCAGGTAAATAAAAGAGGGAGAAGTAGGCGTCTTCTTCGAGACTCGAACACCCGATCTCATAAATGCTAAACGCGTGTTCCGCTAGCGCGCGCTCTCCCGTCTCAGCTATCAAGGCATAATCAACTTTGTGGAAGGGAAAACTTGCTACAAATATTAGAGGCGCACGTGGCGTGGGAGTCGGTCGGAGGTGCAGCAAATAGTTCGATCGCTCGCCATGTGCATGAGGAAAGGAGCTAGATCTAAAAGAAATGTTGTCCGGTATAGCTCCGCTATAATTACGTTATTTGTGATAAGATTCAAACATGTGCCATAATGGACAAGTAGTATGACTTGCGATTTTAGCGGTTCGACTACATGCAAATATAAGTATTAAAGATGCCTTTGCATGCTGGCTGAAATGTTTTTTTTACATATATGTTTAAATTCATCTAATCTGTTATAAAAACATCAGCATATGCGTTTTTATGACATTGTCCCGTTGGCTGTCCCTAATTCAGCCAGCCAACTGTAACTACTGACTAACTGCTGTCATATACAATCATGTATTAAAGCATGTAACGTTAATACGTAACTACATGTAAATCACGCACCTGGTTGCCTTGCAGGTTTATTTCTTGTAGGATAGGATGGTTCTGTAAACCTTTCATACTACGAATGTTGTTTTTAGCCACACTGAATTTCTGCAATGCAATGTTTGAAACATGACTAGTTCTCATATGCACTGAATGGCTCTCCTGTCGCTAACATACAATACACTACTCGGCGTGTCCTTCACCCTTACGTTGTAAACTAATATTGTAGTACCGTGTTCGTTGAAGTGCGACCCTGAAAGTTTCAAGTCTCGTTTGGAAAATTGCATTTCCAAGCTGACCGTCAATCACATGGGGAGGCTGAAGTCTGTCTAGTCGCATACAACACTTTTGACACCTAGACTTATTGGCCACTTTAGAAACGAAAAAAGGACTGGGTCGAGTTTGTAATGTCAATTTCATTATAATTTAATCAAAAAATGAACTCCATCATAAGAAAGAGCACACCGAAATTAGTATAAGTTTGATGAGTTTGGTGACGTTTCGTTCGATATTTACCCGGTGGTGAGCTTTCAAAAATAAGAGACGTTTGTATGGATTGGAGGGACGCTTTGTGATTTGGCTAAATGCAATTTTCCAAACGAGACTTTCAGAATCGCACTTCAACGAAAACGGTAATAACGAAACTTGCCTGTAGTGTTGTCAGTGTCTCCAGATTTTCAATTTTCTTCATGTTGTTATGACTCTATATATTTGGGGGAAAAGTGGGTGTAAGAATTACAGTGTACGCCAAACATTATAGGACATACTATACATGTACGAAATACATAACATCATTACTACAGCAGATTTCGTATTAGTGCAGTGGGACAAACTACAGCATGTCCGTAAACGAGCTGTACTATAACTCTGTGATTTCATTGGATCATTAAGACAAAAACAATGGAAAACCATTTCAACGTCACGACATGCCGTACGGTAACCGTGCTGTAGTTTGTCGCACTCGTACGAAATCTGCTCTACTTGACTTGTGTAGGAATCTTACAGGATTGCTATGGTAACGGCTCCAACCAAGCATAATATCTAACTCCAAACCCCAACCCTAACCAAGGGTTGATGGTGTTTAAATCTACTGTAATCCAAGGTTAAGGGTTTCCTGCCATTAATTACTACCGATAGGATAATATTCCTTTATAATTATTACTGAACAGTTAAGGAGCTGGGTGACGCAACGCGTAAAACCTCTCGCTAATTCTCACCACTGTGGCCCGAGATCGATTACCGTCGCGCCGTCATAATTGCGAGTTGAGTTTGTTGATTGTCACCATGCTCCGAAGTTTCCTCCCTCCATAAAAATCAACATTGAGTGCAGAGAATATATGAATGTAGTAAAGAGTGTGTGTGGAATGAGTCTCGGATAACATTAGCATATCTTACTAGAGAATATATGAATGTAGTTAGGAGTGTGTGTGGAATGAGTCTCGGATAACATTAGCATATCTTGGTAGAGGCCTAATCAGCTTCATTCATCCGAGGTTAAAAACATTTTTTATTACTAATCGTATCAATCATTTTTCACTAACTGAAGAGGATCTGCATGAACTCTTGTTTTCCTTTGTTATATACCGTAATTGACACCTTATGAGTATAAGCCACAAACCCACTTTAGGCTTACATTCTTACCTTGAGATCAAATAGAAATATACTGCTTATACATTGTATAAGCCGTGCCCAAACTATAGCGAACTTAAAGAAACATTTATGTTTTTATGTATAATTATGTGTTTCCAGTTATACTTTAAAAAAGATAGCATCGGTTAGGTTGGTACATGTACTGACTTTTTCCTATAAACCTTTTGGCTTAAAAATGTTCAGATTTCAAGAAAAGCGCCATACCAGCCAAGGTTGTTAAGCAGAGGGCCAAATAGCGCCCCGAAAGCAGCACAGAACTCTATCGGCAAATATTTATCTAATGAAAATATTTTATCGCGTCCTGTGGCGATTTTCCTCTGCCGAAAGTAAATTCTTAACGTAACTCCGCACGGCCCTGTTATCGGCCACCTTGTGGATGAAACATGATGAACTTATTCCGCGCGAACGAGGCCGTGGCGGGAATTCCGTTTTGCCCAGAGTGTATACGAACAAATTTATAGTGAAAAAAGCAAAGTACATTTTACGGGCCTAACTGGCCTAAATAGTTGCTAAGTGACTCTATTACCTCAATCCAAACACTTTTTTAAAGGTTTTTATACGGTTACAAAGCGAACAAACATCGAGTGGCCGATAATGGGTATTGCTTAGTCGATAGTGGGTTAATCTGGACGATAATAGGCTTGTCAACAACGGACATGTTCAATCGATTTTCAGGGAAAATAGTGAAATTTGAAAGGAATCAGGTTATGCAAACTTAGTCACAACTACTAAAGATCACGAAAGAAAAAAAGACATTGGCAATAGCCCTATTCGTTATACGACTAGTAGCATTCAAAATAAACTGGCCGGTAATAGGTCGACTTACCTTAGTAGTTTGAGTTATGTACATGGCCAATACCAGAACAGTATTAAACACCTACAAGACTTTAAATTGCAATAACTATAGTGAACTACAATAGATGTACAGTACGTACCAAATCCAGTGAGTGTAGTGGCAAATGATCCAGATTTGTAATCTTGTCAATGGAGTTATGCATCAAACTCAAGTTCATGAGCTTGTGACAGCCTGACAGACCATTGATCTCTGATATCCTGTTATCTATAGTGACATGTTAAGGACTGGTAATAACATCATGTCTGTGCATTCTGAGCAATAAGAGACCCGTTTCGTAATCTAAATTACTGTTGTACGCGATGACTATACTTACGTTTGGTTAGTGTTACTCTCATTTTGAAGTGAAATATTCATACCTAGTCTAGAAGGTGGACTGTTCTTAACTCTGCGTGTATTACCGCTGTATTAGTTATAATAATAACCTTTATTTCACCACGGTAGTACAAATTCAGCTGAGCTGCTTTTCAAGTGGCCGTGAAAGCTAAAAACTAACCTACTTACATCAATAATAAAACTATTGTACTTTAACAAGTTAAGAATGTACTACTACTTAAAATATTGTAATATAATAAAGATAATATGATATAAAAGTTACGGATGCGATGTTTAGAAACAGTCATTAATGGCAGCCTTGAAGGAGAGTAAGGAGGTGGTTTTTTTTTACGCCACTTGGCAGTTGATTCCACAGTTGCGCTCCACTGTAGCTAAAGCTCTTTTTTTAAATACTTACGATTTGGGCGTGGCATAAAATAGTTATTTTCATTTACGCTCCTTAGGCCGTATGTAGTAGTTTGGGAATGCTTCGTAAACATGTCTGTTAGATAATTGGGACACATTCCATGATGAACTTTGTACATAATGGTAGAAATATGTTTTTCCCGTCTCGTTTGTAAGTCGTCCCAATTAAGCTCTTGACGAAGAGAGTGAGACCGTACGCCATATGAAGACTTCGTAATAACCCTTAGGCTAGCAGCTCTGTTCTGCAGCTTTTGTAACTTGCTTGACAGAGTTGTGCCGATGTTATCCCATACAGGACTACAGTTGCAATTTCAAGCCCTGATATACAATCTATAGAGCATTTTTAGAGTACAAAAATAGCTGATCATAGACTAGAGTGTACAGTATATGCAGTAGCAAACATGGGTAGGATTCTGATGCAAATAAAACCACAACATATACATGTATATGATTGCAGCAAGTACATGTATGTTGCCATTCTCAAACAAAGTGCCAGTGCCATTTAGACAGGTATAAAATTTATGTAGTTTTTCACGTTTTTGTGTATATTAATTATATCATAAAACAATACATGCATTATTATTTCAAATTAAGTTTTACTTTGTGGAATTGGTAAGCCTTTTTAGGATACAAGCCAGGTTTAAGGTGACAAGTGAATGATGTGCCGACAGGTCTGGTAGGCTCTCAATTTGATTGTGTGATAGGTTCACTTCCTGTAATTATAGGTAGATAATAATGCACAAATAATCACAATGATCATGTACATGTACATGTCAGGGCTCACACATTACAGCACAATTTTGTGAGAATTTACAGCTGTTTGTTTGAAAATATTCCCCGAAAATCTCCCCTCTTTTTGGGGGGAGACACTTACTCAACCCCATATTTTCAAATCAAAAGCAAACTCTGTATGCAGATATACATGTAAGTGTGGTGTGGATATTAAAGTGGAGTACATCTAACACTAATTTGGATCTGACCCATAATGGACAACTCACTTTCAAATAATTCAATTTTTAATTATACATGTACAGTTGTAGCTAGAATGTACTGTACAGCTCAGCAATGGATCCGGAGTGAATGCTATTGAACAGATATTGCCCTGACTCTCATTATGTGACTCATTGAGCCTTAAATTTTGCTCTTACTTTTTTCTTGTTGCAAATTGGTTGGGGACAGATAGCAATAAAATGGGTTTATTGAATATTCAATAATGCAAGCAGTATAAAAAAGGTTCCTATAAACAAAAATAGGAACATTATATATTTTATTATTAAATAATTTAAAATAATATAACGTTATTATTTAAATAATAAAATAAATAGGAAAAGTGTTGTTTTAGTAAATGTACATCCTCTACAGTAATATGGTTCCACACCTCTCATACATGTATATTAAAGTACATTGTGTATATGTACATTGTACATACATGAAATCAATGCACATGTGCAAAAAGAAAAATTAATACCATGTTGCAGTGGAGTGGTCTAGAAAATGGCTGCCAATAAACATAAAATGCAGCTGAGCAAAATTTCAGAAATAGCACAAGTTCCTAAATTACATTATTAGTAAACCAAAATTTATTTGAGAAATGCATTTTAATAGAACTACCATTATAAGGTACATGCATGCACATAAACTGTCATGCATATTAATTATCAAGTTTAAATAACTATATAGTTAAATTGAAGGGCTGTGTGCAAAAAGGACGTAAGCGATTATTGATCACGTTCTAAATTCTCCCTTAGAAAACAAAGAAATTGAAGGAGAATTTAGAATGTGATCAAGAGTCACTTACACCCTTTTTGCACACAGCCCTAAACAATTGTAATCTAATAAAAGAATTATTGATTGACACATTTAACCTACCCTGAGTCCAAGTGGTGGTTTGAAATCCAGAACTGTTGTAAGGCTATTATGAGATACATCAAGGTAAATAAGATCAGGCATATTGCCAACAGCTGTCAGATCTGTTAATTAATAAGAAAGCAATTTAATGAAAGAGACATTACACCAAAAATACTTATGTACTACATTTGTATGTACATATATATGTAGTTTAAAAATTACAGAGTTTAAAAATATCACATTTTTTTGTTATATTTAACTACGTACAGCAAACATTTTCCCAAAAAAATATTTTGCTGTTCAAACTAAACTCATTAGGGTATGCATGTGAAAAAAATATTTTAAATATATTAATATTATTAGTGCCATAATATAATCTATTAATTAGTAATATTAAAGGCCGGCCCCCATTATAGTCAGAACCAGCAAATTATCTGCCAGCTGGTTACTTGGCAAAATCTTTTTTCCCTTCTTCATTCTTATATAATTATATACATGTACAGTTTAATATATTGGTCTGAAAGAAAATTAAAGAAACATAATATTTGTCAACATTAAAGTTAAGGAAACTTGTATTACTTATTTTTAATTAAGTAAGTAAGTATGTACAACAAATTACATAAAAGAAATATTTATTTTTATTAGTCAGTGGAATAGTACTGAGTCTGAGGCAATGTGAATTTCCTAAAATGAATCACACCTGCATGCTTTAGTCAATTGAATTTACTTGTTGCTGTATTGTGTGTTCACTACAACAAAGATAAAGCTATACTGTGATGAGTGATTGATGCACCAGGAAATCAGAAAAAACATTACACAAATTTACTTTAACTGAAGGCACGGACTCCATGCAAGCAACAAAAATATTAATGTTTTAAAAGTTCTAAATTTTTAATTAGAAAATGAATTGTTTATGTACTTTTAGTCTCACTGAGTCTTTTAAATGTTACAATAATTTATTGCATGGCCACTATAGCTACATAATTGAAAAAAGGACTGGGACCAAGTTTGTAAAGTTATTGCAATTAACAAATAAACCTTGTAATAACTAAAGGAAGACCACATTGGATTAGCAAGTTATAATACCAAGTTTGAGCATGTGATTTGGTAAATTAATAGAAACTGAATGGAAAGCTTTAATATTAATTTTTATAAAATAGTTTCGATAGTACGCGCGCTCTGATTGGCTGTAAGCCGTGTTTCTATAACTCTATAGAAACATAGACAGTTGAGCGCGCGCTTGAGCTAGTTGTGAGAATTTACATTTTGGTTATCAAATTAAGCTAGCGTTTCCGTGCTTATATTCGTTAATTTTATAAAGGAAATAGAAAACATTTTCACATTGTTTCTATAGAGTTATAGAAACACTTGTGGAAGTTTGGAAGAACTCGAAATAGCTGTGGAAACACTCGCCCTTCGGGCTCGTGTTCCCACTACGATTTCTCGTTCTCCCAAACTCCCACTCGTGTTTCTATAACTCTATAGAAACACGGGAAATGTTTTCTATTTCTTAAATAATATACAAAAAATCATAAAAATAAGAGTGGAGGAACTCAGATCATGATTCTTTGACAAATCATACCAATGTCCTCTGAATGTCCGCTATATCTCTACAACATTTAAACGCTAATTACAATATTATAAATATCCAATGAAACATGGTACGTAAACTTAATTACTAATTTCTTGTGATGTTTTTGATTTCTTAATTAGATTAACTTTAGAAATTCTTGAAATTCTTTAGAAAGTTTGGACCACTTTAAAATAAAGTGTATAAAAAAATATAATAATAATAATAATAATTATACATTTATATAGCGCCTTACAGTCCTAAACATCCAAAGGCGCTTTACATAGCTGGCATAATTTACGTGTAATGCAAATGGTTAGACCTTCACGTCTTCTCGGATAAGGATGTAAAATTGTAGGTCCCATGTCGGCCTCATTTTTGAAGTTTATCGGTCTCACCAGACTGTCATGACAGGGTTCAAAATTTGCACAAGCAAACTGGCAAAATGCGAGTCAATTTACCGATTTGCTGGTAGAAAATAAATGAACTGGCATTTTTTGCGAGTGGACTTTTTCCCTTAGTACTTGTGATAATTGTTTGTTGCCCCAAAAATAATCACTCAACAAAGTATAGTTTTACTCACGAAATCACAAGCAAACACCGATCGCGATGGATGCCATCTTGAAAATTACCCAGAAGACTCTGGTGACGAGGATGCATGGCTGGGAGGACTGTAGAGTATTTATTCAGGAACGCCTTGTCATGTTCGCTCGCCTGCCAGCAGTTTGTCGAGATCTGTCATCGATTATGGCGTTTGGCAATGTACATGTATAAGTGTGGAGGATGTCAACCTTGGTCACTTACCAACATCTTGAAGATCATCCATCTGACCAGCCTCTACCCACTCTCAAATTCATCTTGTGAAAGGGGGTAATAGACTCCACTATATATATGAAGAGGATAAAAAACGACTAGAGGTGCCGGATTTACAATGATACATTGAATCTGCTAATGCCAATAGACCTCGAAGGGCCAAAACTTGCTGAATTTGATCCTAGGCCAGCAGTTAAATAGATGGTACATCTCAGGCCAAGCAGCGCGTCGACCCAATACGGTACCATATGGACCACATCATTAGTGCAAAGCAACAACTCTGCAATCTCTCTTTATTTAGCTTAACACATTGTCGGTGATTTTAGGGGCAATTTACTCTTTCTTGTATTAGCAGAGACGGCGCAGCCAGGGTGGGCTTGATTGCCAAAAAATAGTTTGCCTACAAATGTAGTTACTTCTCAGTCAGTTTAAAGTGTCTATGAATCTAATTTTTTTTATTTTAGATATCAATTCTACATCAAGTGAGTTAAGTAGAATATGGTACAATATATATATTATAATATCTAATGCTTTGAATGCTGTGCCGCTGAGTTAAGGAGGTTCTAATATCCAAAATGCTAATTACGTTATACATGACATCAGGGGAGGCATCAATAATTATTATAATTATACAATTTCTTTTGTTACAATTAAACAATTTTTTTAAATTATCAATGTTATACCCATGGTTGAAATAAAATGATGTTAGAAATTTGTTTTCCTATATCAGTAGAAACACCCATTCACAGCCACTAAGAAGTGATTGCAGATACCTCCCCTGACGTCATGTAATTAGCATTTTGGATATTAAAACCTCCTTAACTCAGTGGCACAGCATTCAAAGCAAAATATATTTTACCATTCTAGCTACTATTCACTTGATTTAGAATTGATATCTATAATAATAAAAATATTGTTCATAGGCACTTTAAGACTATAAGTTTGGTCATACCGGGTCAATAACAATGTTTAACCCCCTCCCCTCACCTATTAAAACATGTTTCAGTTTTTAGCTTATTGTTGATGTTTGGTTTTGCTTGTATAGGTTTCAAACCCACAAGCAACTTTTTGCTTGTTCCTTTGAAAATGAATTTCGAACCCTGTCATGAGTTACCAATTCCCGTACGAAAAAAACAGACCTGACAAAGCCATAATCTGACCTGAATCTGACCTGATTTACTTACCTGTAGCATGAATGAGACCTAACACAAACCTAACACGATTTTTGTCCTGAAATTTAAGGCTTATGAAGGAAGCCTTAAAAAGTTTACGCCTGAATCGGGCCTGAAATATGGCCTGAATTAAGCCTAACAAGACGTTGTCATCCAAGAGGGAATACAGGAGAGAAAGGAGGCCTAAAAAGTAACCAAACTCAAGCCATGTATATAGCGTACGCCGTCGGTGTTTAAGATAGAGGAAGTATATTTATTTCCCGAATGTAAAATCCCTTGTCCACTAGAAGTCAGTCGCCCCTACATATTATGTTATCTTTTCCTTTCTTTTTCCTTTGAAATCTGTGCTGTACATCGTTAGGCATATCCGTGTAAATTTCTTCCTCCGCGCAATATATTGAGATTCTAAACGGTCTGTCGATATATCCTTGCCTAGGTCCCCAGTCATAATTTATCAAGAGATCGGGCCGCTTTGTCCATTTCCTGTAACTCGCTGCCAAAGCTTCCTCTTTACAGGTACAAATTATCTAGCCTCTTCCCTGGAGCCATCAAGTTGTGAGGTCAAGTTTATATGTGAACGCCCTTCACCTTTTTCTCTCGGCCATTTTACATTTGTACAGTTTTTGCTACATTTGTCACAGTATGTCTAAAGCTTTATGATGAGGTTCACTCACTGCGTGGCAAGGTTGAATTGCGTGCAGTTATGTACGTACATGATGTTTAGATACCGTAAAACAATAAAAGAGTTATATTACTGAATGGCATGCATGACATTAAAAGGTATCATAATTCCCGTTTTTGCGTGACTATTTTGCGATCGCGTGAGATATGCAAAGCTCTCGTTGGCTCACGATCTATTCATCATCGATCTGATTCCGATGGAGCACCAGTGCAATAGGTTCGTGGATTTATAGAAGTGGAGTTATCTGAATTCTTCTATGATGCACACATATATATAATTCGATTCTGTTTGGAGCATGAGTGCCGAAATCCCGATGCATCAGTAGTTTACGTACTTGGACCATTTGAAAACGGAGCAGAAATCGGGAAGTAAACTGGAAAAATGCAAAAGGCGAGAAGCAAAGACATAATATGGAGTTGTCCTTGTTACGGGCCGGGAGGCGAAGGTAGGTGATTATTTTTATTGGGGGTTCTTTGATATACGGGCTCTTATTTGTGTACGTTTAAAAAGAACACAATATCTTTTATAATTTTCCAAAAATTATCGTTGGTCTCCCGAATTTGCCGCCTTTATTCGAAGTATTCAAGAGCTGTTACATTATACGTTTACACCTATCACGTTTCATCATGTTTGTTGCATTGGCGTGTAACAAGGTCGAAGATCACCGATCCACATTTCAAAAATAAAACAAAACAAAACATACAGAATATAATATATGAAAGCAGGACTTGAGTTAAGCATAACTTTACGTATTATATTATAAAGAGGAGATATTTTACAAAACCGTGTATTGGACGCCAAAAACTAACAGGCTAAAGACTGAGTTTTGTGCCGCGGAGCTAAAATGGATTTTAATTAGCAAAGATTTCACGATATTCAGTGTTGCTTTTTAAATGGTGAAAGTTAAATTGGAGTGTTAATCCAAAACAAAAATTTAAAACAAAAATCTAGTTTAAGGCTAGACCTGAATATGTAACACATGCAAACTCCCTTCAGGCGGTTCAGTGGCTGACTGAATTTACAAAGAAAAGCAAGAAACTGACTTTGTCCCATATGCTAAAACAGTTCTTTATGATAGTTTGTTATTTGTGTTTGTCTGTGACTAATAAAATTCTAAAGCGAGAATTGGAATTCACATTATTATATAGTCTGTAGAATGATCAAGTCAGAGCTAGTTTTTGGCGCTTTTTTAAAATATTACGCGACAATTAGAAAACTCCCCTCTAAAAATAAAATCACAAGTTGTAGGGTACGCTAACCTTCATGACTGCTCTGTTTACCGTATACATTCATCTTAATCCAGCTACTTTATAATACTACCAATATTTTTAGGCCAAAATAACCTGTTGGAGCACAGTATGCAGAGATACAATGTAGTAGAACGTCGCAAATACAAGAATGGGTAGTGGAAGGCAACATGCGGCATCCATCCCCAAAAATCGCTAGGAGTATAGGACTGATCTGGAACTGTCACAACTGAAACCGCGCCGCAAATCAGATGGCCAACGAAAAGAACAGTTCAGAACATGGTGGTAATCTTGAGAGTAGAAAGGGAACGACTTTACTTCAGCTATGCGCTAGGAGAGCAAGGAACAGGAGAACACTAGTATCACCATAAAAGGGGAGGAAGCGTCAGCCAGTGGCAGATGATGGGGAAAAAAAAACACGACCGGTGCGCGCGGTGACACAGTAGTAATAAGCAAAAAGAGAAAAGAAAAACCACTGACTTAAAATATGTAGATCGAAGTACAGACTACCGTACGAGCTGGAATGGAAACGCTGCAGGGTCTAAATTAATGCACTTACCTCCAATTTTCCGGTAACGTCACTGGCAGTCATGCGTCCCTCGACTCCTCACCATACTCCAAATACAGTGAAGCAATGTGGGATCCGTTGGCGATAAGACTGCATGGTTTCTACACTGTTATTAATGTGAACTTGACTAGCTGTTGTGACTTGTATAATAGTAGCAGTCTTAGCATAATATTCGGCCGGTTGGCTTTTAGGCTAACTGCACAAGTAACTTATACGCTAGCTCAGTACGTATCCGATCGAAGGAAGCGCAAATATTCCTATGTTAAATTTCGTAGCTTAGGTACGTGATACGGTACGCATATTCTATGCCATATTTGTAATAAGTCACTAACATATCAACACAATCATGTAATCTGATTGCGGGAGTGGGAATGCAGGCCATATTTTTGAACTAGTTTAAGGCCTTAATCAGACCTGAGATCGCAGGTTAATTTCAGGCCTGACAAATTTCAGGCTTCGAAGCCTTAATCCCTCCTAAAGTTAAGGTTTGATTTTAAGGTAAACACGAGGCTCCGTTAGGTTACTTTTCAGCTTATCTTTTAAGGCTTGGATCAGGCTTTATTTTGGCTATGTTAAGGCTAAAATGTCAGGCCAGTTTCAGGCTCCTCTTAGGCCTGATTTTTTCGTACGGGTTAAGTGAACATTAAATTAAGTTGCTTTACTTTACACTACTGGAAATAAAACATATGAAACCCATATGACAGACATATGAAAAACATATGAAAAGCATATGACATATGACAAAAACATATGACGCATGTACATTTTACGAAAAAACACAAAATCTAAAATTTTAGCACCAAAGAGTAAAACATATGACAAGCATATGACACACCCCAGAAACATATGACAAACATATGGCACATATTAGGAACATATGACAAGCATATGACACACAAAATTTACCCTGGATGGTGCAAATGACAAACATATGCCACTAAAATACACATGACAAAACAATATATGACAAAAAGCCACTACAACATATGACAGACAAACCACAGAAATGTATATGACAGAAATACATATGATCATATTGTGTTTTAAATTCAGCACATATGACAAACATAATTTTGCCACTAAAATACACATGACAAAACATATGACAAAAAGCCACTAAAACATATGACAGACAAACCACTGAAACGTATATGACAGAAAAACATATGATCATGGTGTTTATAAATTCACTTATTCAGTGCATATGACAAACATATGACACTCAAAATATTTCAGAGAGATAAGTAATATTTATTAATCAAAATTAAATTGATTTCCTAATATTCTTTCTTGAAATTAATTTATTCAGGACTGCATGAGTTAAAGCAGGGTTAAAGAATGAAAATATTTCACGATTACGATATCGATTTTAGCCATCATCAACCACAGGCTACTCAAGCGTAAGGTTTTTGATTAACCATTTATTTTACAAGATGACTGGGAATTTATAATTTTTAGAAATTGCAATAATTCTGTAAATATTGAAATAAAAGAAATTAGACTTTACTTGTGTGTTTGTCAGTTAATATGCTGTATCTGTGTGCAATTTCAGCGCATTTGGGTGATTATTTCTTCCTAATCAAAAACCTTACACTCGGGTAGCCTGTGTATCAACAACACCTTGGATGTGCCCGCATGTTTCAACAGTTGGTCAGCAGTAACCACATCAAAACAAGATGGCGGACCCGAAACGTAGCGTACTGGCGTCTTCAAGTTAAACCATTTGATGACTAGTTCTTCTTATTCTTGTGCCATCAAAACCTTTTCCTTTCTGGATAAGCAGGCATTTAAGAAAAGAGGAGTGCTTTCCCGACTTTTTTAATCAAGGAAACCGTTCAAAGGTGGCTCAAACCATAGTTAATAGAGTGGAATGGTTATGAAACCCAGCGACCTTCTTTGTTATATGTCTTTGTTAGCTTTTTTCAACCACTACCCTGCACAAAACACAATAGAAATTCCAATATGTTAATCAATCAGCCAATAGAAACGTGTGAGTTCAGTCGTTCAGGGGACGCTAATTAACTATAACCCTGCACAATCTTTTGTCTTGCCCCCTTCCAACATAAATCGCAGCACCTTTGTTAGCCCCTTTGAAGTTTGCCGGCTTTCATAACCATTCCACTCTATTAACTATGCTCAAACTGATCTAATGAAATTGAACACCGATTATTTTTGGAATGTCAGCATCATAACCAATCAGTGAATCAGATTACCGGAACAGTTCTGGCGCTCAAAATGTGAAGTCGTTAAATTTCCAACGGTCTTTGCTCAGGAGGGATATATTCGGGATATATTCAACAAATACCCGCAACCACATCAGACGTGCGTTCTTGTTCTTTATTGGAATCCTCAGGATATTACTCGCAGATTTAAGGTAAATTGCTTGTGAATTAATTGTGGTTTGTAATCATGGATGTAGAGCAAAACCTTTGGACTTTGGTAATATAATTTCTGTTCATCACCTAGTTGTACCTCTGATCTGTGATCACGAGCTAGTCTCGATTAAGTACAGGCATGTACCATGATGTACCATGTAGTGATATACACACGCACTTAATTTATATATAATTTTGTGTTATCATGCAGTTGACTAAAATAAATTTCGGAGCCGTATTATTTCTACCTCAAATCTGATCTGCACTCGATCTGATTGATTTTTACTGCCACTTAGAAACACATACATGTAGGCCTACCATACATACAATAACACCATGGCAAACTAGATACATTTCATGTTTATTTAGCTTTTTCAAATTAGGGAGCAACTAGCAAATACAACACATTACCCATGACCATAGTTTATAGAGTGGAATGGTTAGGAAACCCGGCAAACTTCAAAAGGGCTAACAAAGGCGCTGCGATTTAGGTTGGAAGGGGGTAAGACAAAATATTGTGCACGATCATTAAGTTCATTAGCGTTCCCTTAACGACTGAACTCACACGTTTCTATTGGCTGATTGACTAACATGTTGGAATTTCTATTGTGTTTTGTGCACGGTAGTGGTCGAAAAAAGCTAACAAAGACCTATAACAAAGAATGTCCCTGAGTTTCCTAACCATTCCACTCTATTAACTATGCCATGACCAAATAAAAAAACCTAACCATTTTAAACCTAAAATCGTTCATGTAACGAGTGTAAATAAACCTGAACTATAATGGTGAATTTAACAAAGTTTTCAAGTCATCTTTTTAAGTGGCACTGAAGTGGCATTGTGTTCAGCCGTTTAGCCATTACATGTATTAAGGGCTGGAATCATTCAACATAGATATGTACTCATTCGACACAACCATTCAACATGCTTTGTAACCAGGCTCACTGGTTTATGATGGTTTTGAGGTACCAAATCAGATTATTTAGTTTCTTATTTTTATTCCAAGTGTCTTTAAACAGACTGCCAACATATTGCGTTGCAGAACAGAAGCATAATTTTTCTCACAACGATTGTGTCGAATCAGTATGTCAAATAATAATAATTATTATCTATCTCTATGCATGTCATACTGAAATCAGTTGCAAGACAATGGTATGGTTTTAGTTTTTCAATACGATTTGAACCATGTTATTTTTTTCCGTATTGATGAATTCCAGCACAAAGTGACCGGTTATTTTCTAGTGTATAAAATATATGCCTGGTTGGTAATCTATAGAGTATACATTTGTTTCTTGTAGAACAATAAAGCAAACAGATGAAACTGAAGAATGCTGATTCCATGGAGAGCAAGACGAGGAACTATTATGCAGCTGAGTCCAATGTTATTGAAACATCCAAAAACAAAAGTTAAAGTCAATAATTATTATTACAAATCAAATTGTGGTTTAAGTTTCAGTTGGACTATTTGTGAATCAGACTAATTTTTTATACCGCAAATGGCATTTCTGGCCATGTACCTCGTAGCATTTGCTTAATGATCAGTTCAAGTAATAAAAAATATATCTAATAAATCCTGTTTTATTATGTATGTTAATCTCAGTCTTTAATTTCTCTGTTTTCATATATTTGTCATATGTACCCCACATAACACCATATCAGTTGTCATATGTTTTGAACATATGACCAATTCAGTCATATGCTTTCAAAACATATGACCCAATTCAGTCATATGTTTTCAAACATATGATAAATTCAGTCATATGTTTTCAAACATATGAAATTGACAAAATCATATATTCCAAACATATGATATTTGCTAGCCTTTGTTTTCATATGTTTTTCATATGTGTCATATGTTGGTCATATGTTTCATATGTTGGTCATATGTTTTTGTTTGTGCCTCTTGACATATGAAATTGACAATTTCATATGTTGGTGATTTCACCCAAACATACAATGTATGACAAACATATAACTGGGATATGACAAACCTATTACAAACAAATGAAATCTCATATGTTTTTCATGTCTGTCATATGGGTTTCATATGTTTTATTTCCAGTAGTGTTATAGACTGAGTGGGTTTTGTATGAGTGGGACAAAAATATGGCATGTCCGTATTACCTCATACTGTATAAACTAGAATTTCTCAAAGTCCTTCTTAGCCCCCCGTATGAAGGACTTTTCCCACTTGCAGCGCGCCAAATTTACCGGTTGATTTTTCAACAGGAGGCGTGGCTTATGATGTACTAAGGTTTGCCCAATCACAAAGCGTCAATTCTTCAGGCATTGTATGTTGACGTGTCAAGTTAGTCCTCAGAAAGAGATTGTCAAAGGCGCGAAATGTAAGCTCCGCCCTAGCCTCCGATGCAGACGTCTTGTGTCTGCGAACTCAAGCCGTTTTTTTTGTTCAGCCAATCAGAGAGGAGCTCTCATTTTCCGGGAGCTCATTAAAATGCACAGCTCGTCGATATGAATAGATTCCCTACAAGTCGCTGAACTGAGTATTCTTGCCACCAAAGCAGAGTTTTTTTTTGTGGCAACGGGAATGACGTGAAGATCTTTCTTTTAGAGATATTCGGAAGCTTCAAAATCCATAGCCAAAGTCCACATTTTATGCACTGAAATATTTTTTTTACC